>OX411772.1:56168845-57368845 GCA_948252455.1 Acleris cristana
AATGCAATGTTTAAAATGTGATTACGCAGTGTTATCGCGAATGAGATAAACTTTAGATAGCAACTTTTTGGAAATTTTAAATGGCGGTCTTGTCGCTAAAGAGCGATCTCAGATAACTTTTGAGTAGTTGAAAATGTCGACTGTTTTTTTTTAACTAGTTTTAATTGTTCGTACTGCACGTTCACTGCGCCCGTTTGACTGTGGATAGTTCGGCGATGAAGTTGTGTGTGTTATACCCCTCTTCTGTAAATCTAATAAATTCTTTTGAAAAATACGCTGGACCATTGTCCGTGACCAGGTGCTGAGGAATTCCGTGTCGAGCGAACTGGTCTTTCATCGCTAATATCACACTACTGGCAGTCATGGATCTTAGAGAGCATACTTCAACATAGTTTGAAAAGTAATCGACCAGTATTAAATAATAACTACTCTTATATTCAAAAATACCGTGTGGTGTCGGGTTTTAGAATGTTGCTACTCCATGTCTTCCCGTGGATGTCGTAAGAGACGACTAAGGGACTAAAGGCTGTGTAGTGCTGTTAGGCGATGGGTTTGCAACCTGTCACTAATACACTGGATAACATCTTAGCCTGGTTGTGCAAAATGTGGTCACAGAATAGGCTATTTGACAACATTGAAAATACACTACAAATTGTGATCATCCTATTAGGTAATAGCGTAAAACAACATATTTCACTTTATTTTAAACTACATTATGTATATTTTTTTGGAAATTACACAAAAAAAACGTAATATTTTTTGAAATTTTGTCTGTGGCAGAAACGCTATGTGATTGCTTTGTAGTTGTGGTTACTCGCTGGTGACGTCAAACGCAAGTAACCACAGATCATAAGGGCATATCTCTTCAAATGATTTTTTATTGTTTACTTGCGTGTGACGTCACACTTGTCATATGGCCAGCGCCATGATAGAAACAGCGTTTTAAGCGCGGTTTTGAAAATTTAAACTTTAACATAGATTTTTATTGATAATACAGTAGAATGTCACGGAAATATCAATGTAGTGCGCTTCTTATGTAATAAAGAATCATTTAAAAAGGTTTTCTAAAATTAGTCAAATAGCCAACAACAAGTTTTTGAAGTTTTTGAAGGTGTTGGTGAGTCTGTGGCTCTGCCTACCCCACTATGGGAATGAAGGCGTGAGTTTATGTATGTATGTGTATATTCAAAAATATCGGAGCCCAGCTTTGCCCATGGCAAGCTCGGTATATGATGCGGCAGCATGGCTCCGCCGCGGCGCCGCCGCGTGCTGCGCGCATCGCACATCGCGCGACATGCCCGGCCATGCAGGGCCCTATTTCTCGAAAATATAAGTTTACTAGTATATTAGTTATTAGTGAAAAATTTACGAGTTCTAATATTTTCTGTTTCAAAAGACTCTACGACGGCGAATTATTATTAAAGTTTCTCCACCGTCGGAAGCGTCCAAATCTGTCCACATTTTATAAATTTGTTTGTTAAAATGTGACACTAATAGTTTCGACTAATATTTTTTACAAGCCTTCCGAGATAGCTTTATTAATGAATTTTACTATTGTATTTTTTTTTCTTTATAGTCATGAAACCAAAACTCAATTGACTCTAATAATATTAGCTAATATTTATTAGTTGGTAACTAATAACTAATAATTTATTACTGTAGCTTCGAGAAACGTACACTAGTAAACTTGTAAAAAATATTAGTTCATGGACTAATATTATTAGTCTAATAAGTTTCGAGAAATGGGCCCCAGTACATGACCTCTCTGGCGCGACGTTTGCAGCGGTCGATGCCTAGATGGCCCTCGTGCACGCGCGAGACCATCTCCGATCTCAGCTCGGACGGAATTAACACTAACTTGTTCTTGAATAGAACCCCATGTTTCGTATTTGGCCATCCATTTTTTACGTAGTTAATAAGTAAATCACCTCTGCCCAATATAGACCCTATCTGAATATCTAAAAAGTTGAAATTAGTATACGTGTTAATGATGTTTGGTTCACAGGAATGATTCATCATGGCGGCCGAAGGGTATATCGCCGTCGCCCGTCGTACCTCTCGCTCTGTCAGCGTGCGACCTGAAAACAATAAGGATTTATTTTGATTATTTAGAAGTTCTTAAAACTTATCTTCTATATATATAAAAGGCAAACCTGACTGACTGACATATCAACGCACAGCCGAAACTACTGTACCTATAAACTTGAAATTAGGTACAGGGGTTCCTTTCATGATGTAAGTGAACACTAAGAAAGGATTTTCCGAAAATCCACCCCCAACGGGAAGAAATGGGGGGAATAGCGTGAAACTAATTCTACGCGTACGAAGTCGCGGGCGTCCTCTAGTTGTAATATATTTTTGAAAGAAAATTATGTTATACGTGATTAATTAGATATCAAATTGCGTTGACATTGGGTTTACAGTTTAAATAGATTATTACACAAACAGCTGGATCATTATTCGAGCGTTTCAATCGCCTCATTTTAGCGGACATATTTTTTAAGAATTGGGCGTATATCTTGATGCCGTTTTTGGATATTTCGCTCATTGAATACAAAACGGACACATTCCAAAATAATTTGCTCTTGCATTGAAAATCTTATATCTTCTAAATTTAAAATGCAACACTGACTGATTTTGTAATGTGTCCGTTTTGTATTCAATGAACGATTTGTTAGATGTCCGGTTGACTTAGATACATAACCGGAAATTCAATTTCACTTTTGGTGATCTTTATTAGGCCTGGTTCCCACTATGCCGGATCCGGGAATTTTGCCAGATCCGGTAAGGGTAGTGGCTGTACAATTTATATGAAGCTGTTCACATTATGCGGTGTGAACAGCGTCATAAGCCACTAGCCTTACCGGCATCCGGCAAATTCGCCGGTCCGGCGTAGTGGGAACGGGGCCTTAGGGTATTTTCATATTTTGTTGAGAAATGCGATTTAAAAATACCAACATACCCTCAGAAGCGTCGGATTCCTCATCCGTCGCCAGGCTTAGAGTGGCGTGTCCGTTACACACCAGCTGGCCCAGCCCGCGCAGCAGCAGGCCGGCTGCGAACAGACGGAGCTGCCCCGACGACAGCGCGTAAGGAACCTATAGGATATAGGAAAAATAAACTTTAAAACCGACTTTGGATATTCTCGTTTATATTTATTTATTTTTATCAAAGACCTCTCTAAGTATACTTCTAGACCGGCTGGCAGGAAAAAAGCAGCAAGTAAAGGTGTATAATATACACTAAACGACTATATTATAAAAACTGTTCCTATTCAAACTGCCAATGACAATAACAAGTATACCTGACTGTAATTGTCTTTGGATAGAGGATGAAATACCTCTAATCAGAAAATTAAAAAAGGTTGTTTATACATATATTTATTATCATCATCGTTTTATATGCTGGGTGCGACAGAGACGAAAACCTCTCTTATCTAATTAATTAATCAAATCTATCCAAACATCACTACATTTTCATGTCAAATATATTTCGAAAAACAAATTATATCAGTAAATTTTAACAAGCATCAGTGAGTCTCATTGTATTTTCACCAAAAGTGCTTTTCATTAAAAAATAAGAGATAAATAAATAGAGATTACTGCCTCAAAATAAACATGAACACAGTGATTAAGTATAAACATAAATAATGTGACCATGCTCATCCTTCAAAAGCACGCGAATATGGAGTAATAATGGTAAATTGATTTGTTTATATGAGTGACGGAATGAAAAGGTCCCGACTGTACCTCTTGAACTTTAGATTTACAGGCATTCCTGAAGCCTGCGAGCACTGTAAGTAATAGTCTTCAGCGAAGGTAAACGTCTGATAAACCCGAACTTTCGTAGCACTTTATAACTTTTCTACAAGCTCGGATATACGTTATGTATATGAAATTGATCCTTCTAATACGTGTAGGTTTTCCATAATTTGCGACACATTGTTTACAAATATTAAAAACGCTTTTCGCCGTACTTTTACCCGTAAAATGACATATTTTCCGCACTTGCATAAAAATCTTTTTATCATTTTTTACTCACCCTAGAAGGTAGATAGCTGAAGAAACTCGTGTAGTTGTCTAAATACAGCATCAGCATAGTGGCAGTCTGAAACACACGTTTTTTTATTATGTTGTTGTTTAAGCCTGGCAAATAAGGGATTGCCTGATGAGTTACTACAGCACCAATATACGAGTCAGGCAAACCCCGAGGCTTAAACAAATAAATATTAGAGTATTATGTCACAGAAATTGACCTAGTCCCGAACTAAGGTCTAGGCTTTTATTTATGGGTACTAGTATACATAGTTGAATAAATAGAAAAGATTCAAGAGTCAGGAAAAAATACTCGCGGTATATTTCATAAGGTTAAAATCCGCATTAAAATCCGTTGCGTGGTTTAGAAGGAATTAGCAGATATACAGGCAGATAAAAAGATCGACATACGCGGAAAACGCATTTGTTTAATTAATACTATGTAATATAAAAAAGGATCACAAGCCGACAAGTTAAAATAAAAACCGTCTCCATCTTACGCAGTTCGTATCGTATTATCTCGTCTCATTCGTTTTTCGTTTTATTCTTTTTTCGTCTCATTCTGTATTCGTCACTCGATTCGTTCGCTGTGTGTGTTCGAAATTCTGTGTGTGTGTGTGTGGTGACGAATAAGTCTTATTCGTTTTTCGTCACGGTCTTTCTTGGACTCATTCGTAGTGCTTCCCTTTCGCTTTTTGTCTCACTTACTTATTCGTCAAAAAATCGTTCGGTTAGCACGCTTTCGGTGAGGAAACTTTTCATCTGCATTTCCAGCAGTCTTTATCAGACGTACAGTCACCAGCATAAATAAGTGATCATTTATGTACCTTGTCGCATTCAACCGTTTCACAATTTTGTTTAACATTTCAAACACGACGTTAAAGTGACAAGGTACATAAATTATCACTTATTTATGCTGTTGACTGTACTAAATATTAAACACAAAACGATAACTTACAAGAGCATACTGTATATAGTCGCTGTTGTTCATCAAATCGAAGTTGGTGACTAAGTTGAACATCCTGTAGAACGGTGGTGTGTCCGCCCTGTATATGTTCACGGGGTGCGCACTCGAGTAGCCGCGGAACAGTTGCTCGGCGGTCGCAGGTTCGGGTCTCGACGGAGGCAGCGGGGGGAACCCGTGCTCCGCGCTTATTAGGAGAACTCTGAAAAAAAAACAAATAGGTTTTGAAATACTTTGCGATTGGATAAAAAAAAACAGGGGACAATGTCACACCAATTGACCTAGTCCCAAACTAAGCTCTAAGCTTGTACTATGGTTACTAGACAACGATAAACATACCTACTTATATAGATAAATAGATAATTATAATATAACTAGCTGTCCGCGCCCGGAGTCACCCGGGTCTTTTTTTCATACAAACCTTATGAAATATACTTTACGTCCTATTCCCAGACATACTGAATATACACACAAAATTTCACAAGAATCGGTCAAGCCGTTTGAGGTGAGTTTTGTTACAAACACTGTGACACGAGAATTTTATATATTGGATAGAAATTAACACAACAAAACATACTTAGAAGTACATAAACTCTAGCTTCGTAGGTCACTACCAACTACGCTAAATGCTAGAACACTATGCTCTATTTGTTTAGGTAAATAAATATCGAAAACGAAGCTCTAAGCTGTTACAGCCAACTAATTTGAATTATAGGCCACTATGGAACAAAGACAAATTGACATATTAATTGAAATCGTAAGACAATTGACTTACTGTCACCTGTACCGCACTCAGAGACGTCAATTAAATTTAACGCTCGGTTAAAGTTGCTGCTGTCACTTTCTTTGCTATAGCAATAGAATAAGTCAACACGTCACTAAACGAGCGTTAAATTTAATTGACGTCTCTGAGTGCGGCAGTTAACGTCACTTTGAGACTAGGTCAATTGGTGTGACATTGTCCCCTCATATTTATTTATATTTTTAAAGGCCGTAGCAGGATAAGGAAAGAAAAATATCCTTTGATATTAGGACTTATTTTTTTGCACTGTTCTTTACATCCTAGCAGTGCAAATTTGCCAAGTTTAGTTAAAATTTCCGGTAGCTCCGCAGTTTTTTTAAAAATCCGAATTAATTAAATATGACTTTTCTCGAAAACTAATAATTTTTAATATACCATTATTTTTTCATTTTGGTAAGTTTAATTAAATTTGTGTTCTAAAAAACGATGGAGTTTCCATCTTTAACACTTATGTAATAAACAGTTAAGTCAAAATTTTAATTAAAAAAAATCTTTCTTGTTAGGGCGACCACTCTAACTGCCGCACTCAAAGACGTCAATTTTATTTAATGCTTGATTAAAGTTGCTGCTGTCACTTTCTTTGCTACAGCAATAGAATAAGATAACACGTCAATAAACAAGCATCAAATTTAATTGACGTCTCTGAGTGCGGCAGTGGTTGTCATTTCTAAATAAGCCTTACTTAACGTTCTGTCATATACCATACATATCAGTTTGAAGGATATAATCGGAAAGCGATTGGAACATAAAAGAGCATTTCCCCTTCATTTATTCTTCCTTTTAAACACTAACGAAATTTAGCTTTACGATAACGATATTCTTCACAACGTTATGAAGATATGTTTGTGTGTGTGTATAGTTACCTTAGAGCGAGATGCGCGATGCCGATGGTGGGGTACAGGTGGCAGGTGGCGCCGGCGCACTCCCAGCGGTGGGAGGCGGCGCGCGCGCGGCACTCGACGCTGCAGAACCACACGCGCGAACACGACTCGCAACTGTAACGCGCAACGCAACACGATCACGCTCCGCGATCGGTTATCGATTTCGACATTACTCGGAATATACGGGGCAAAATTAAATGACAGCTAGGGATCGCCTGCATCGATAAACTCAAATATCGATGCTTTTCCCATATACTAGTGATCGCTCCAAGTTTTTGTTTGTAAAAATATTTTTTCTCTGGAAGTATTCAAATGAAAAAAATAGCAACACAATTTTGGTTATTCTTTATTTTAAAAGGATTTTTGAATCTTCACTCATCATCATCATATTTTTTACCTTGTATTTCAGAATTACTGCCCCATTTACTATTGTTAAAATAAACGAACACTAACAAAAAATGTTGGGGGCGATCGCTAGCTGTTATTTAATTTTGCCTCGTATATTCCTCGGTCTGGTTACCAAAAATGTATATGTATACGGCAATTCACAAGTTTTGTCAATTTTCGAATATCGTTTAAAAACAAAATCGCTTCCCGCCGTCCGTCCCTCTCTATGTACGCTTAGATCTTTCAAACTACGCAACGGATTTTGCATACATACAAGCCTTCGTACATACACTCGAAAAAAATGACCCTCATTCATTCGCAGTAGGGTAAAAATGAAGAACTAAGTAGTAGGGCACAATTTCGTGGACACTATACTAAATTGAAAGACCACTTGTTTGGGCCGACTGTACAACAAGTTTCACAGGCTCGTAGAGACCTTACGCACGATCGCTCTCCCACCCGCCCGGTACAGTCACTCGTGCACTTCCGACGTTATCGGACCAATTACTCCAATTACCATGCTTTCTAATTACATAAAACTGACAAAATATTTTAATTAAGAGACGCCTTCCAAAATAAATTCAAAATGTGCAAAGTTTTTGGTATTCCTCGGAAAAATGTCTCGCGTTCTTGCATGCCATTACCCCGAAATTCAGTAAAAAGCTGCAAATAGTGTTAAAAGCATGAAAATCGGAACGATTGATCTTTAGGCCATACGAAGCAATTTGACCCGTAGCACGAAAAAAAAAACAAAAAAGGAGTTTTTTTTCATGGTTTTTTTTTGTTCCGTTACTTATCGTGTCTGGTATTTAATGAAAGGGCTTACTAAGAAGATTCTAAAAATATATCACATCATTATATTTCACTCACTTGTTTTAAATAAAAATAAAAATCATTTTCAAAACTGGAGGAGCCCAAACTTGGTATAGTTTGGGCTCCTCCAGATATAATACGGTTGAATCATTATTTGTAAAATATACCTAAAATGATATGTAATAGCCTCATATACAACCCCAAGAAAGCAATTATGAAAATATTCACATTTAGTATTTTTTTTATTATTTTTTATATTACAAAATAGTCCCGAAAATACGCACTGTTAGATCAAAACAGTATCAACTCAAAATCCTTGCTAGTTTTGTTTCAAGTTCATAGAAGTTGTATTAAAGTTGATTTTAAAACACAGTTGTATTTTGAGTTACTACTGTTTTGATCTAGCAGTGCCTATGTAGACCCGGGGCGTTTAATAGCCTAATAACCAGGGCCAGAATTTTCGTGGCATTTTTGAGCTGTCATAGATTTATCGACTTTTAATTAGGTACATATCGATATAGAAAACTTTAAAATAGAAACTTTACGTAAACCAAAATGTGGAAAAAATTACGATGATCATTTTTTTAAATATAAATAACCTAAGAAACATTTAACTTGTTAGCACTAACACGAATTTTGAACAATTTCTGTATTGTATTTATCGATATATTATGTTCGCTCAATGTTTAGTTTAAATCTTAACCTAATGTTTGTTAAAGTAACCGGTAGGGGGCGCTGGTCGTTCAGCTTCTAATTTTTTTTATTCAAGTGCGATGACAGAAAGTTAGTTGTCAAGGTAGAAAGACAGAAGTAACACTGTATCCTATTTTTTAAATGTTTATTTCCAAATTATACGAGTTTTACAAATCCAAAGTGTTAATTCTTAATCCAGCCAGCTTGCAGGCCGAACATGGTCCAATACGAATCGGATTATAATAAACAATAGTTAAAGTTATGGTGCAAAATTAAGTTGCATACGGTCGGTTCTCAAACGCAGCAACACGGTGTTAATGCAGTGTCGAACTGTGTCTATGTGCCTTAGAAGTCTGCATGAGTAATCAGCACAGTGTTTGTAGTTGGAAAACTATACGTTCAATTTTAAACGAACTTAAGACGGTAATCTCGTGCATTACAAGTGGTTTATGAGCATTAGTGACGAAAAATAGAAAAATATAGATTGTAATTTGCTTTAAGGAACTGGGAGTTTGCAAATAACAGACGTTAATTTAGTGAAGTGTCGTTGTTATTGAGGGGTTATTCGTGAACAATGAGTGTAGACAAATATATTAAACTACAATGTGATCTTCAAAGTAAAATATTTAAGGCGCAGAGTAACTTCAAAAAGTCACCTAAACCAAGAATAACGGTTGCCCACATAGAAACAAGATTGGAACTTTTGGAAAAGTATTGGATAAGTTTTGAGGAAAATCATCGAAATATTATTGTGGAATGCAAAGATGAGAATGGTGGTTACTTTACGGATGACATTTACGGCACTGTCGAGGATAAATACATCGAGTTCAAGATAGAACTAAAGCAATCGTTATCGGAGATAAACCTTATGGATCAATCAAGTTCGAGCAATGTAACAAGTATCGAAAAAGAAAAAGCAGAATTTAATGCCGTTAAACTTCCGAAAATTGTATTGCCGTTCTTTTCGGGTAAATATATGGAGTGGCCAACCTTTCACGATTTGTTCGAATCGCTCATCCACAATAATAAATCGCTCGCTGATGTACAGAAACTGCATTATCTGAAAAGCCATTTACAAGGTGAAGCTGAGCAGTTATTGAGACATATCGCTATTACGGACGCAAACTACGCGCAATGTTGGCTTCAATTAAACAAAAGGTACAATAACAAACGATACATAGCTAATTGTATTCTTGCCAGGCTAGTGGGCCAAAAGGGTTTGACGTCAGAATCATCCACCGGTGTGAAACAATTACTAGATACCACCAATGATTGTTTGAACCCGCTGGCCAATCTTGATGTGCCTGTATTTATTTATTTATTTATTTAATCTTTATTGCACAAAAATACAAATTAAAGTACAAAAGGTGAACTTAATGCCTAATGGCATTCTCTACCAGTCGACCTTTGGGCAAATCAGAAATTTTTTGTAGGCGGTGCAATATTGTATGAACAATAGCATCAACAATATATATATAAACTAAGGCACATGCAAAAGAATACATACTTAAATATATACATAAATACAATATATATATATATATATATATATATATATATATATATAAATATACTCTAAAAGGACAATAATAAGATGTCAGTTCAATGAGGAAAAGTGTGCTCGAACTAATTTCTTAAACGCAAATTTATTGGGGGCTTGCCTGATTTTAGGAGGGAGACCGTTCCAAAGACGAATAGCTTGAAGGGTGAAAGAGTTGCTAACAAAACCAGAGCGGTGGATTGGGAAAGAAAGAGTTAAATTTCGAGCTGGGCGTTGCTGACGTTCGCTAGAAGAACCGAGGTAGTGAAAGAATGATTTGAGGTAACTAGGAGAAATAGGATCATTTAGGATAGAATAAAGTGTGCAAAGCATTCTAGTACTACGCCGTTGACGGATAGTGAGCCATCCCAAAAGAGAACGAGAAGCAGAAATATGGTCAAATTTACGCAAACAGAAAATAAAGCGGATACAATAATTGAGAAGGCGATCTAATTTATTTAAAAGCTCTTCAGTTAAGTCGCAATAACACACATCACCATAGTCAATTATTGGGATAATAAGGGTTTGTACCAGTAAAATTTTGGTTTTGACGGGAAGAAAGTGCTTAAACCTGCTGAGGTAGTGAAAGGCGCCTATTACCTTACGGCTTAATTCGGTGACATGAGTTTTCCAGGAAAGAGTGCTGTCTATGTAGAGGCCCAGGTCTTTGACACTGGAGCTATAAGCAATAGGGGTGCCATTGAAACTAACCAGCGGAGCGACTGCCAAGTCAAGTTTCGCAAGTTGTCGAGAACTACCAATTATAATGGCTTGACACTTGGAAGGGTTAACAAACAAGCCAAACTTCTCAGACCACTGATGAATGTGCTTCAGATCGTTATTCAGTCTACCGACAGCAACATCAAGTTCAGTCACATTACACTGAGAGTAGATTTGTAGATCGTCTGCATAAAGGTGGTGCGTGCAACCAAGTCCAGGGGTAATAAAATTGACAAAAATTGAGAAAAGGAGAGGAGAAAGGATACCACCTTGGGGCACGCCAGCAGCCAAGTCACACCAGTCAGACAGTGACCTATCAACCCGCACCGCCTGCTGACGTCCTCGAAGATAGGAGGAAAACCAATTTAAGGCGGAAGGCAAAACTTTTAAGTGTTTCAGAAGAGCGAGGAGAATATCGTGGTCGACAGTATTAAATGCGTTAGAGAAATCTATGAGAACAAGAACTGTGACAAACGTACTCTCCATGCCCCACCTAATGTCTTCGGTGATCTTAAGTAGTGCCGTAGAGGTACTGTGGCCAGGACGAAAGCCTGATTGGACTGGGCTTAAAATATTGTTCTTTTGCAAGAAGCAAGAAAGTTGTTTATGAGCCACAGCTTCGACAATTTTAGAAAGAAAAGGCAGGATAGAAATTGGTCTAAAGTTATTGACTGAGGCAGGATTATTGATTTTAGGTAATGGAATAACATAGGCTTTGCGCCAGACAGAAGAAAAGTCGCCAGAAGATAGAGAGAAGTTAATGATGTGAGTGACTATAGGAAGAACACCATCAATAATAAGTAAAATCATGGAGCGACTCACATCATCGCAGCCAACAGCCTTAGACTTAATGGATGAAATAATTTTCTTTACGTCGTCTTGAGTAATATGTGAAAAAGAGAAGGACTCCGAAAGATTTGAGGGTAAGCTGGATATAACAGAAAGAGTGGAGGATTTAATGGAGATGTCAACGGAAGGAGCTGAGGAGAAGTGGATGTTTAAGTCATTGAGCGAAAAGGATGTCCCGTCAAAACTGTTACTTTGCTTACCCAGACTCAATGACCTAATGAACTTCCAAACATCGGCCATGGAAGAAGAGGAAACATTTTCGTGGATGAAACGACGCTTGGCTGCCCGCACCATCTGATTACATCTATTCCGAGCTTTTTTATAAAACGTCCAGTTGTCATTGGTACGGTCACGCCTGTAACAACGAAACGCCCGGTCTCTCCTCCGCATAGCCATTTTCACGCCTTCGGTGATCCAAGGTGCAGGCGGCCGCTTAATTCTGACAGAACGTAATGGAGCATGTTTGTCAAATACCCTCAGTATAGCATCATTAAAAAGTGTCACCTTGCTGTCAGTCACAGAAGCATCGAGAACTGGAGCCCAGTCAACATTGACTACATCATACAATAGAGCGTCAGTGTCAATATTAACAAAGCTACGCATACTTACAATCGTGGGTTTCGGTTTAAGTGGTTTCAGTCTATACGAGGCATAAACAAGATCATGGTGTGAAAAACCAGAAGCAAGGAACTGTCCATGTTTGACAATTAGGTCCGGGAATGAAGTGAGGATGATGTCCAGCCAGGTATCAGAGGAAACGGAGTGGTGAGTGGGTTCTAGGGGGAGAATCGAAAGATTGACAGAATGAACGATATCCGTCAACTTCTGGCTATGTGGAGAGAATTTACAAAGATCAGTGTTAAAATCCCCCATGATCAGGTGGTGTGCATACTCAGAGCATAACGACTCAAGAATTGGCTCAATATCAGCGAAATAATCGACTCCAGGGGGACAGTAAACAACCCCAAGAACAGTCTTGACTCCACCTACAATCACCTCAAGAAATAGGTATTCCGCGGAACCAGAGTAAATAGAAGGGGAAATATGAATAATTTTGTTAAGAAAATTACTCCGCAGATAAATGGCCACACCACCAGCGCCCTTACCAGTGCGATCGTTCCTGATCAAAACAAAACCGGGTAATGAATAAGAGGTTGATGGCAAGGTGGGTTTAAGCCAGCTTTCAGATACCAAAACAGCGTGAATATTGTCATTGGAAAACGTATCCAACATATCAGTATAGTGCGAAGGGATACTTTGCGCATTAATATGACAAACATTGAAGTGCTTAGAGTTAACAAATTCGCGAGATAACAGAGAGCCAAGAGTTAACGAAGTGTCGTGAGAGTCTAAGGAAAGAAAAGTAGAACTGTCATCACTGGCAGAATAAAATGAATCATAATCAGACATCAAACAATATTAAAATAAATAATAATATAAATAAAATAAATATATATAAACTAACAAGTACCGATAAAAATAATACCGGGACAATATGCACAAAATAATGTTAATCCTGCCGGCCAATAAGTAGGAAATGCGTGAACAGGATAGACAATATAAAACTAAAAATGCTAATTAACAATGTTAATAATTTGTCAAAAAGAAATACAGTAAAAAGAAACGTTACATAAAATAAAAGTGACGTTTTATATATGTGCTCAAACAACAAACGTTGACAGCTAAGGAAAGTCCTACTAACTGACTGACAGATGGAGTGTCAGAAACGACAGAAACTGTTGTCAAATGGTTGTCAATAAAACGAAGCTAAAATTAGTCATAGGTTAGAACAGAATAAAAGGTTAAAAGAGGGTAGCTGAGACAAGAAAAACCGTAAGTGTAGACACAGAAAATCTCTCAAACAAGAGGGTTCGCCTTTACTTGCTTTACTACCCGCTTAGGACGGGCATTTCCGGGGATACTAGTGCCGGCAACAGATGGTGCAGGAACAGGCTTGACCACTGCCGAACCGGGCTTGAAAGATGCTGGAGCCCCCGGCCTATGCTTAATAACATCCACAGCAATGCACTCGAGGTCACTACTGCTCTCAAGTCGAATCCGCTTGCCATCTGGAAGTTTGGCAAAGATATTGCCATCGCGTGTCCAGCAGTTGTTGAGGCCAAGTAACTTCCGAGCTTCGCTAAACAGAGTTTGCCGCGGCCGCGTGAGAAACTCAGAGACTGATATAGGGCTCCCCTTAAGAGCAGTCTTGTTATTCCAAACAGAAGACTTTGAGCTCAGGTCGGCAAACCGAACCAATACAGGACGGTTTCTGCCCTCAGCAAGCTTGCCCAGTCTGTGACACTCCTTAAATGAGCCAGCAGAGATATCAGAGATGCGAAGTTGAACAGATATGATGTTGGATATTCTATCACTCACATTCTCACCAGATTCCTCAGGAAGGCCACTAAACAGCAAACATTTTCTCCGATGCCGCATCTCCATGGCGTCTTGAGACTTGATGAGAACATTTATTTGTTGACGAAGTAGATTTAGAATCTCCATAGTTTGTACCTTGAAATCAGCAAACTCTACGGACAAACTGTTGATGGTGGGCCCCGTAGCTGGAGAACTGTGCAGCCGGGCCTCAAACTCATTGAGCCTCTTTGAAATAACAGACTCCAAAGACCATTGAGCCGCAGCGACTGCAGACATGGAATCCATTTTCTCCAGTAGGCAGATTGAACAACTTTTAGGTTATTTTTGACAAGTGTGTGCCAGCAGGACTAACAGTGAAATTTACTTATAATTAGTGCATTAACTGTGCCACTAACATTTCCACACAACTATTAAACACACTATTGATAAACAAGCTAATAAAAATATTGAATATGTAAGTATTTGTAATTTATTTTAATTAAGTATGCAAGAGCATATGTGACAAGTTTCACTACTACCGCCGAAAAAAAAAAGCTGTAAGCTGTATCAACGTGGGACATTTTAATTATCCATCTTATGACACTTAAGTTAGATCAAGAGTCCAGAAAACAGTGGGAACAAAAGCTAAGTGAGCATTCGGATAAATTACCGTTATACAGTGAGTTTCAATCATTCTTAGAATCCAGATTTCGAGCTTTGGAATATTTAGAGCCTAAAGACAAAAGAGAATTTAGAAATAAAGAGTTAATAGAGAGACCTAAGGTGTTCAGTATCACCACGGCTGTGTCATGTCCGTTCTGTTCAGATGGCCACTTACTTTATCAATGCAAGAAATTTTCACAAGATAGCTGCGAGAATCGTCGGGAATTTATTAAAAAAAAGGGATTGTGCTTTAACTGTTTTGGAGCAAATCATTCGGTAACTCAATGCAAGCGACGCACGGTATGTCGACGGTGTGGCCGACGTCATCACTCCCTGCTTCACCAGGATGGCGGTGCTTACTATCCGGCCCAGGCGGGCCCTAGTCAGGCGACTTTGGAGCACCACGCGCCAGTCAAGGATCAACACGAAGCGGGTCAAGTGGACCGAATTATGAACTATTTCTCTAACGGTTCAATAAGAACAAGCGGTCAAGTAATGTTAGCCACCGCTTTGGTAAATGTAGAAAATAAGGGTTTGTATCACACACTTAGGGCATTACTGGATCAGGGCTCACAAGCCTCGTTTGTCACGGAGCATGCAGTACAAATGCTGCAGCTTCACAAGTTCCCTGTTCGAGGAACCATATCAGGTTTGGGAGGAGACCAGTCTAGTATGTCAGTAAAACATATGGTTGAGTTTAATTTACAGTCCACTAATAGCTCTTTTAGCTGTCTTATCCAAGCCTATGTTTTAAACTGTCTAACATCCACTCTTCCTTCGCAGGAGGTCAAATTACAGGATTGGCCGGAGTTGCTAGAATTAAAGATGGCGGATCCAGGGTATGGTATACCAAGCAATATAGATTTACTGTTGGGCGCTGACGTGTACGGTCAGATTTTGGCAGAAGGGATAATAAGGAATCCACCTGGAACTCTAATCGCTCAGAATACACAGCTGGGTTGGATAATTTCGGGACGAGTACAGTGGCCCGTTTCACGAAGCTACAAGTTACAAATTTCAAGCGGAACTCACTTTCTAGCAAAAGAAGTTAGAAAGAGATTTCCGCTTGTAATTTGTAACTTGTTGCTTCGTGAAACGGGCCTCAGGTATGTGATAATGATAACACTACTCCTTACATTCTCAGCGCGCATATCCATGACAACTCAGTTAATGATTTGCTGCGTCAGTTTTGGGAAATTGAAACTGACCAACATCATCCACTTCTATCCAAGGAAGAAGAAGCCTGTGAAAGGCATTTTGAATCCACTACAACTAGGGATACCTCAGGTCGCTATGTTGTAAGTCTTCCTTTTCGCGATGAAAATCCAAGTTGCCAGTACGGTAACTCACGAACAATTGCCATGAGAAGGTTTCTCTTGCTAGAGAAAAAACTTCAGAGGAATCCACTCTTAAAACAGGAGTATTCCAAGGTTATTAATGAATACTTGACCATGAACCATATGGAACTTATCCAAGACAAAATAGAGGCAGCAAAGCCAGGATGTGTTTATTTACCTCATCATGCAGTTGTTCGTGAGGACAAAAGTACAACGAAAGTGCGAGTCGTTTTTGACGCTTCATGTAAGGGTGTTAATGGCAAGTCACTTAATGACGATTTGGTAGTGGGCCCAAGGCTTCAGCCAGAACTACGACATATTATTATGAAATGGCGTATTTATCCTGTTTGTTTTGTAGCTGACATAATCAAGATGTATCGAATGGTCAAAGTGGTGCCAGAACACATCGACTTTCAGCGGTTACTATGGAGAGAGAATCCCCATGAAGATGTGAAGGATTACCGGATGTTAAGAGTTACTTTTGGCGTGTCTGCAGCACCATACCTCGCAGTCAAGAGTCTGCAACAAGTTGCTAAGGACGAAGGGGGTGAGTATCCATTGGCTGCGCATAGGGTGATGGACTCCTTCTACATGGATGACTTTATGTCTGGATGTGAAACGGAAGAAGAAGCGGTTACCATATATCACCAGATGGTAAGTCTTTTATGTAAGGGAGGATTCCAGCTACAAAAGTGGGCGAGCAACAGCCCGAGGTTAATGGATGAAGTAAAGCAAGTAACGGGTCCTGAAAACGGTAAAGATATCAAAATTGATGATACGGTTAAGATTTTGGGGCTTTCCTGGAACATACACTCGGATTCCTTCCAGTACATTGTCAACCTACCTCCACGAAAAATGCCAATCACCAAGCGGGTAATTTTATCTGATATATCCCGTTTATTCGATCCTCTAGGTTGGATAGCTCCAGTAATAATCAAGGCGAAGATATATATGCAGAAGTTGTGGCTGTCGGGACTATCTTGGGATCAAGAAGTTACATCGAACCTGTTAGATGATTGGATTGCGTTTCGCGATGACTTACCTTCACTTAACCAGGTGGTAGTGCCTAGGTGGGTTAATATGAGCAGAAATACAGCGCATATCGAACTGCATGGCTTCTCCGATGCATCCAATGACGCATACGCCGCGGTGGTGTATCTACGCGTAACTGATCGCGATAGTAATATTAAAGTTAACTTAATCGCAGCTCGCACAAAAGTATCGCCTATCAAACAATTATCCATCCCTCGCTTGGAGCTTTGTGGAGCGGTGTTACTTGCAAAGCTTTTGTCCGAAGTTTCACGCATTTTATCCATACCTGCATCGCAGATGCACGCCTGGACTGATTCCACCATCGTTTTGGCTTGGCTGAAAGGTCAACCGAATCGATGGAAAACTTTTGTTGCCAATAGGGTTGCCGAAATTTTGACTGTTTTAAATAACGACCAATGGTCGCATGTTGAATCCAGTCAGAATCCAGCAGACTGCGCGTCCAGAGGTCTATCTCCACAAGAGTTAAACCAACATGAACTCTGGTTTCATGGCCCTAGATTTTTAAATGAATCCACCTATGTTTCACCAAATGTAAATTTATCCACTGATTTAGAAGCTAAACCACTGAAATCGCACTTAACTACCGCCACAACTAGGCTGAATGTTTTACCTGATTTTCAGGTGTGGACTAAGTATTCGTCTTTATATAAGATGATTAGGGTTGTAGCGTTTTGCCTTCGATATATAAACAAATTAAGGACAAGGTGTTATGATACTCTGAAGAAGTGTTATCCTTCTTACTTGACGGCTTCTGAACTAGATGATGCGCTGAAACTAGGAATCAAGGCTTGTCAATCGTCAGCATTTTTAAGGGATATCGAGCAGCTTAAAAGAAACAAATCCGTAAATCGCAAAAGCAATTTATGCTCTTTGAGTCCGTTTTTAGACAGCGATGAAATCTTGCGAGTTCGTGGACGTATACAACAAAGTCAAGTTAATTATAATGTCAAGCATCCAATTATTTTACCGCGAGATCATCATTTATCGAAGTTAGTGGTTCAGGATGCCCACGAGAAGACTCTACACGGTGGACCTCAACTGACACTAAATTACGTGCGGTCAAAATACTTTATAATAAATGCTAAGGCCTTGATAAAACAACACATCAAAAGATGCGTAAGATGTTTACGATACAGCTCATCAAATGCACACCCTTTTATGGGAGAACTGCCAAGCGCCAGAGTTACTATCACTAGGCCTTTTTATCGAAGTGGTGTGGACTACGCTGGTCCGATTAACATTCGGTTATCGAAAGGTAGGGGTTGTCGTTCTTACAAGGGATATATAGCGCTATTTATTTGCATGGTCACGCGATGTATCCATCTCGAAGCTGTAAGTTCTCTAAGCACTGAAGCTTTTTTGGCGGCCTTTCGGCGCTTTACCTCACGCCGTGGCCACTGCAAAGAAGTATGGAGTGATAACGGCACTAATTTCGTGGGTGCATCCAAAGAATTGCGCATCCTCTTCCAGGATCAAAAATCTAGCATCATGGGTGAAATAGCGGAGGCCCTGGCTCTCGCTGATACCGAGTGGCATTTTATACCACCGCATGCACCCAACTTCGGCGGCCTGTGGGAAGCCGGTGTCAAATCCACAAAGTTTCATTTGAAACGGGTTCTGGACGGTACAATGTTGACGTTCGAGGAACTAACAACAGTTTTAACTCAGGTCGAAGCATGTTTAAATTCTAGACCTATGTACCGAATGCCATTGAGCCAGGCAGATGCGGCTCCACTAACACCCGGTCATTTCCTAATAGGTGAAGCTTTGGTAACAGCGTCGGATCGTCACTACGAAGACACTATGGTCAGTCCCTTACATAGATGGCAGTTAATACAAAAAATTATGCAACAGTTTTGGCGTAAGTGGTCTACCGAGTACCTGACTACGCTCTATCAGAGATATAAGTGGACTAAAATTACACCCGAGCCCAAACTAGGTGATGTTGTCCTTGTAAAAGAAGATGGTCTTCCTCCCTCAAAATGGTTATTTGGTCTTATTGAGGAAAAGCATACTGGTCCAGATAATGTCACAAGGGTGGTTACACTTAAATACAAAAATTCAAAAATTGTTAGACCTGTTTCTAAACTATGTATTTTGCCTATTGTTCCTTAACCATGTTGTGATAAATGGTTGTTAGTAACTATTGTGTAACATCTGTCATATTGTACTAACTTGTATTCGATTTTAATACCCCTACTTCTGTTATATTTGTATATGTAATTTATATAGCCGTGTATGGTGGGCGGTAAAGAACATTCTGTTCTTGGTGGGCGGAATGTTCGCTCAATGTTTAGTTTAAATCTTAACCTAATGTTTGTTAAAGTAACCGGTAGGGGGCGCTGGTCGTTCAGCTTCTAATTTTTTTTATTCAAGTGCGATGACAGAAAGTTAGTTGTCAAGGTAGAAAGACAGAAGTAACACTGTATCCTATTTTTTAAATGTTTATTTCCAAATTATACGAGTTTTACAAATCCAAAGTGTTAATTCTTAATCCAGCCAGCTTGCAGGCCGAACATATTATGTATATCGAAAGTCGATAAACGAGAAGTCACTAGCGTTATTAAAAAGTGCCGCGAAAATTCGGGCCTCTAGTAATAACTGCAAAGTAAACAGAGGGCCCTGCCAAGATGCACCACGCTAACTAGCGTTTCTATTCGTTTCGTTTTAAACCAATCGCGTCACTGGTAGATCACGTGACTTTTCGTATCACGTCATCTAGCAGTGACGCGATTGGTTTAAAAACGAAACGAATAGAAACGCTGGTTAGCGTAGCATCTTGTCTAGCACCTCTGGCCCGTATACTCACGGCACAGGGTTGACAGGGGTGTGGCAGCACGCCTCGCAGACGCGCGACTCCGTGGGCAGCGCCACCCACGCGTAGGGCTCCTCGGAGAACAGGACGTCGCCGCGCCGCGTGTTCACTTTGGTACAAACGTGGCGGCCTACTGTTTCGCTTAGTCTGAAAAAATAATGAAATTACAATTACATACTCGTAAATAAAAACCGCCGATATAACCGTGATCAATCCTTTCAGTAATATCTATAAAACGAACCAACCGATTTTAATGAATACTATAAGATCCACCGCTAGAAAACTTTCTTTCAAATTAAAAAAACCGCATCCGAATCGGTTTATCAATTTAAGAGCTTCGGTGACATAGACAGACACACTCACACAGCAGCCAAACTTACGTTTTTAAATTTGTCTTTAGAGAAACTACAGAAGTGGGAGGGGGGGTTTAAAAGGGTCTGGTCCGATCAAGCAATTCAAGCTTGGAGTACTGCAGTCACCTTTGGGATGGCTCAGCTAAATACCAACTAGCCACACTCGGTGGAACGCAGAGCTAAGAGACTCATCGGCCACGATTACCTCCAAAACGCTAAGCTTCCCAGCCGAGCTCATCGCCGAAAAGCCCGCTTGTCGGTATTCTACAGACCTTACTTCAAGAATGTGCACAAGAGTTCCACGAGCTAATACCGCCTTCTCCTTTCTACCATCGGACTTCCAGACGCACCGCGGGATACCATCCGTACCTGGTTGAAATTCCGCCTTTGCGAACGAAGCGCTTTTGCATCATCCTTCGTAATGCGTACTGCAAAAGAGTGGAATGCGCTTCCGGCGTCTGTATTTCCGAGTTCAATCTGAACCTATTTAAAGCCAGGGTGAAAAGGCATCTTCTGGGTGAGCTCCAAGGGCAAGAGTTAGGCACTGGTCCCACCGCCAACGATGAGCGGGAAGCGAGTACAGCCAGCGATCAACTATGTCTATGACTATGTCTCTTTTATTGACACGCGATCTATATTTCTTGTTTCGACAAACTACTGGAAAGAGTACTCGCCAGCAGTGTAAACAGCCAGTGATGAACTATTCATTACCGTGTCTCTTTTATTGACACGGGATCTATATCTTTTGTTCGTTTCTTGAGTGAAGAGCGAACCGATTATCAATAAAATAAAAACAAACGCGCGGCTGTCGCGATGCAGTCAATTCGGCATCGCTACTGTATCAATACAAACGCGCTACTTACTGTACCCTTACCATGAGTTACAATTAATGTACTCGCTAGCGAGTCGAATGCTCTGTCCCTCGCAGTATTCTTATAGAGTGTTAGAGACAGATCATTCGAGTCGCTAGCGAGTACGGTAATTGTAACTCATGGTAAGGTTACTGTATCGATGCCGTATCGGTGAAGAAACCACTCTTACATTAATACATTACTACGACAAGGCACTGTACAGCGACGTCTGAGCTCAACTCTAGGTACTTACTAGCCAATAACATACAACATACCTAAGTTCTACGGCTTTAGAGGCATTTACAAAGTCCGGGTTTTCCCCCAAATAGCACTCCGGAAGTGGCTCCTCTGGTTCCTCCACCGCTTCCTCCTGCGTCGCCATCTTGGTTTCCATCAATTTGACCAACCGGTCGAACTCCGCTGCAACAAAAAAAAACTATGCAAAACTTCACACAAAACTCTTCTGATACGAGCGACCTAACACGGGCTTTTCACCTCACGTTTTATTCTATTCATCATCATCATCATGTCAGCCGAAAGACGTCCACTGCTGGACATAGGCGTCCCCCAAGGCTCTCCACTCGGACCGGTCTTGTGCTTTTCGCATCCACCTCGTTCCCGCGATCTTTACAAGGTCGTCACTCCATCTTGTCGGAGGCCTTATTCTATTACACCAAATTAAAGACAGCTATTGTTACTGGGAAAAAGTTGCTCAAAAAATGTACCATGTTAGTGTATCTTTATACTTGCGTAGCCAGAGATAAATAGTACATTATTGCTTAGGGAGGGAAGTAGGCAATTGCGGGCCGAGTATTGGTTTAAACGGACGAGCTAGCGAGTATAGCTTAGGCGTAGCTTAGGAGTAATATTGCGTATTACCCTGGAATAACACACAGGCTACTTTTCATCCCGGAAAAATTTAAAATTCCTGAGGGAACACTAATCGAAATCTACGCGGACGAAATGGCGGGAAGAAGCTATTGAAAAATGTGGCGTTATCTATGAAAAGGGACCTTATTGTCGATGGCGCTTCCGCCATTATTAACGACGCTCTGATATAAATATAAAGTCGCGTGACGCAGTGCGGCGTAAGCGCCATCGACAATTAGGTCCCTTTTCATAGATAACGCCACAAATAAAGTCTACTCACCAGTGGCGGCGTTGCCGGCGTGGTCACGGGCCTCCGCTAAAGCCTCTAGCGCGCTCTGGCGGCGTCGCAGCTCCACATAGCAGTCTGCTCGCCGTAGTAACAGCTTGTGGCGCTGCGCGGACGGGTACCCGCTCTCTAGTGCCAACGATATGTCCGAGAGGCATTCCTGAAGGGTAGATAGATAAAACATTGACGCTTTCTAAAGGTGATCTACGGTGAGGACTTTTGGCGGCAAATCGTGGTTCTAGAATACATGGAGTCGTTATTATTAATTATTATAAACATACCACCTTGATTTTGACCTTTAGTGTTGTCATAATATTTCAAAATGCATTCATTCGTTAAATCGATGCACCAGTTTAAATGAATTTTGGTAGATGTCCGCTGTGAAAACGTTACAAACAAAAAATATTCTAATATTAGTAGGTATAGGTATAGATAAACCAAACTAAAATGTACATACATACATTAAATCACGCCTGTTTCCCAGAGGGGTAGGTAGAGACCACTTCTTTCCACCTGCTGCGATCTTGTATTTAGTTTATTTTGAAATATGACAATACAGAAGGCCAAAATCTAAGTGGTATGTTTATAATAATAAGGAAATAGCGACTCCATGGATTCTAGAACCACGATATGCCGCCAAAAAACCTAACGCTAGTGATCATTGACGATCAGTCCATCGCATCATTTGGCGCAGCGTCCTGCCAAATTTGATAGTGAATGTCAAATCTATATTATATAAAAGGCAAAACTGACTGACTTATATATCAACGCACAGCCGAAACTACTGTACCTAGAAACTTGAAATTTGGTACAGGGGTTCCTTTAATGATGTAAGTGAGCACTAAGAAAGGATTTTCCGAAAATCGACCCCCAACGGGAAGAAATGGGGGGAGTAGCGGGGAACTAATTCTACGCGTACGAAGTCGCGGGCGTCCTCTATTACCTAAAATTAAATGTTGCGCTGTGGAGTGTCGTCATGCCGCGCAGGGGGACTATATAGTCATGATGCAAAACTCTAGGTTAGCGATTTTTGAAAATCGGCAAAATGTATAGGATAGACGTAAGCTAAGCTAGGGCCCGCAATTTTCGGGAGAGCTTTTGACAAGGTGTCAATGTTATAGACAAATCGATAGTTTTCTAATTTGTTTTTATAAAATAAATCTTCAAAATTTTCCATGATACGTACTCTTATCTTTTCAGCGGTCGATGATGAAAAAAGTTCGATATATCGAAATATTTAATCCGTTGGCAAAGAACTGTTGATGCTATTGTCATTTTATTTTCCATCTTTTGTACACAGTTTACAATTAATAAATACTTACTTACTTACTTACACATATACCCCCTTACTAATAAACGTTGAGTAACGGTGGTGTAGCTAAACCATGCTTTGTCCTTATCTGTCAAATTCAAATGTCACAATGATAGATAAGGACAAAGCATGGTTTAACTACACCACGGTTACTCAACGTTTATTAGTAAGGGGGATAGTATACATTACCACCATTACATATTATGAAAAAATGATCATCTCAAAAATTCACCAATGTTATGCCAGAGTGTGAAAACGACGGACAAACAAGTACCAACTATAATTATAAACTTTACGTAACACCTGGCCGTAATGTGAGTTTTATCGCACGCTGCGCGCACGGTAAAACTCGCATTGTGGTAAAATTGTGAACTCATCACGGACAGTAAAAAAGAAAGCCCTCTATCGCATATTTACAACCCTCGCCTACGGCTCGGGTCTCAAATACCTGCGATTTCGGGCTTTCTTTCTTTTACAGCCCTTGTTAAGTAATATACTATTCGGTTACACTATACTTATGTAATAATGCAATGCAATTCACGAGAATGAGTACTGTAAAAATACCACTGACATTTCGGCTAATAGTCCAATTTTTCGCTAAGTCGCGCGATCGTTTTCGCATACGCCGCTAGCTTGGGATGCAGCAAATAGAACACATCGCGTCACGTTGATTATCGCATCGCTTCGCCTTGCTAATGCTGCGGTAGCTAATTTTATACGTTTCTAAGGTTGAGGACACATTTTCTCTAAGATTGCGTACCCATAGGGTGACAACGGGACCCTATTATTAGTTCTCCGCTGTACGTCTGTCTGTCAGCAGGCTGTATCTCATAAACAAGAGTATTTTAATTGCCGCTATAACAATCAATATAAAATAATGAATGGCACACTCTTCGTGTGCGAATCTAACGCACATATGGCCAAGTAATTTTAAACAAGCATTACACTATAACAACAATCGCAAAAGCTCGCAAACTAATACATAAGGCGAATGCTAGACGTACAATAAATACTGTGATCTACTGATAATTATCAAAGAACATAGTAGTTACTGATCGTGTAATCTAGTGTATTGACGGATGTCAGTATTTATCACAGAATTCTAGATTTCTGGATTCTGTAATGGCAGTTTGTGATAAATATTGACGCCGGTCAACAACTAAATTACACGATCAGTAAATATTGCGATATGTCAGTATAGTTTTTGCCTCAATACGTATTATACGTCTGAACTCTAAAAACATGTTACAGTGCTGAAGTGATAAATATTGAACGTGTAAGAAGAGGACAGGGAAGGCCGACCCCAAGTAAATGGGATAAGGTCTGGGAATAAGAAGTGTAGCCTTGCCCGTGTATTGCGTGAATAGAACGTAATCCATCAGTTTTTATCATATTGATGGTCATGCATTTATTGTACGTCTAGCCTTCGCTTAGCAGTTACCGTGTAAAATAAACAATTAGGCACAGCTACTAAATAGAAACAAACCCCCGAAGCAATGGCGAGCTCTACTTTTAGGGCTGAACTCATAAACGGCCCGACCAATTTTTATGAAACCTACGCTTGTGTGGTAATGTAAAGCATAAATAAATCACACGTCTTTGATGTGATATGCTGCTTTATATGGCCCTAAAAATGCAGCAATAATGGCTACTTTATGAGGGCTGCACGGCGCGGGCTGAGCAGGACAGTAGGTTAGGTATTTAATATGACGCGGCGTTTTGCGGCGTTAAACTCTGTAGTAAAGTGGCCCTGGGTTATCAATAATAAAAACAAATTTGAAAATTTATTGATTTTATATGATCAATAAGATGGATACCATACGAGCATTGCTTGTATGTTGCATCGTCGCCCCTGCGTTGTTCTACATATAAATAAGAACGACATGCCACATGATGCGTTGAAACACTTGGGTCGCTCTATGTTGAAATCACAGCATTGCAATGAAGTAACACACCGGCATCGCTCTAAAGCTGCCGCTATTCTAAATCACTAAGGCATCAGTGCGTTGCAGAGATCAACAAAGACACTAAGGTAATAGAAAGCAATCGCTTGAGATTTTGAGTAAAACAAACACATTAACAAGTCAGCGGCGGTATTAGGAACTCTTAAAGCCTGTCAAGTTTCAAGCAGAGAAAGAGAGAAATGGCTTCTATAACTCTGTCTGAAACTTGCCGACACTCACTTTACATAATATTGCCTCAGAACAGTATATGCACACATTGCGGTGCTTGTGTCACAATTAATGTCAATTATATATGTCATCTACTGGCATGTGCACACACTTGTAAGCTCTGCCAGTATTAACGCTGCTGCATTTCAGCATAGAGGTACACACACACACAGTAACATTATAGCGATATCCGCATGTCCTATCTTCATCTACATGGCTGGTAACACATTTCCAATCATACAATGGCATCTGCCTCAAAGCACAGCACTAGGGAATGCAAATAACCGGTTATAGCCGGTTTTAACCAGTTATTTTCATACAAAAACGGTTAATAACCGGTTAAATTGCATTCCCTACACAGAACCCACTTACCATCATATCATATTAGAACATTTGCCTATCTCAAGGCGTAATAAAAAACGCAATATTGAATTTTGTTATACTAACCTCAAACTTTTTCATTCGTAACAATGCAGCAGACCTATTAGCCAATGCTAAGGAATACATCGGTCCATCATGTTTAGCGTACATAACACTCTTCATGTAGCATTTATAGCTGTCTGCAACGAGGTTGGCTTTGAACTTCTCATTGCCACGCTGTCGCCAGAGCAGCGAAACGTCGTCGCACTTTAAGGCAGTATCGGTTTCGCTAATTTTTCTAGCATACGTTGCATTCATTTGGCCGAGCCAGTGAACAAGGATTTTTCTGAAACAATTAAGAAATTAAATAGCTTTTAGACAGGTGAAAAAGTACCAAGTCCTAGTCTCTTAAGATTAACAATCTATATGAAAAAACGTAATACAAAAACATACAAAAGAAGCATACTAAAAGTTAAGGAATACGCCCCAAGCAGTGGCTCCAGAGCGGTCTGAAAATGAGCGGTGGAAATGAAAAAAAAAACATTTCGTTTGGATAATTATGTTGTTGAGGTTAGGAGTAAACAAAAAAAAACTTTAGTAATAGGCACGGGCAAGTGTAAGTAAACTGCCGCTTAAGCTGTCTTAAAATGATTCTGTTTTTACTCGTTATCGATGCGAAGCCACTATTTTGGTTACGACAAGCATAAATGCATCAACATTATATCGTTATGTAGATATTGCTAGCACACAGTATTTACTGACCTTACACCTTCGTTTTTCAAAAAGTAGCTCATTGTGTCGATTTCGCAGTCGCTAGTTCTGTCTATCTTCTTCTCTTCGGAAGACAACAGAAGGAGTAATATCTCCCACTGCCTAGCGCAGTCTTCAGGCATTTTAACGCTAGTTTCGTTCATTATAAACAAATTAGGCACTGTTAAAGGATTCTATACTTAACGAACACTATTTTCTCACTATATTGTTGGGTTTTAATATATATATATTATTTACATATCTAACATAATCCTACTTATAAGCTAAGGGTAAGAGTGAAATTGTCCAATAGTTCAGTGTTGTTATTTCTCGACCTCTTGTATCTTAATCTACTAAATTGTATAGTCTTGTACTATATGGGAAACGGGCGTAAGATAGGCCCCGTTTAAGTTGGTTGGGTTTTATTGATTTGACATAAGAACGTTTCGTTATACGCTGTATGTGTTTATTATTTGATGTTTGTAAAGATTTATCAAAGAATAATACTTTATTCCTGAGGGGGTACAATGTACAATGTGTTTGTCTCATGTCTGTCCGTCTGTAGTATATTATTCAAACACCAAAAGAAACATTTAACGAAATTAAAACGATTTTAGTGCGAGCTAAGTTTGTCTTTGTGGCTCTTGGTCAGTTTATGAATATTATTTTATTATAAATAAAATAACAATGTCATTTTTAATCCTGAAATGCTTCAAATTTGATTCTTATTCCATATTTATTATCACAGACACAGTTATTATAGTTATATGAGAGAACCTACGGGCTACAGTCTCACTGATAGCGCCCTTCGCTCCCTCTCCATATCGTCATTAGTATAAATATTTATACTATGATACCGTCATCGTCTTTGAGGTCCTTAGCCACTTGATTGCTTTTGAAAATTTGATCGACATTATTAAATTTATAAGCAAATAAGGACTGTCACTGGTAACTCTGGTTACACAAAGCACGTGAGTGGAAATAAGTAGGTATATAACACAGTTATTATAAGTAAGTATTACTTAACTAGATAAAACAAATTATGGGAGCCCTACTTGTAGAAGATATCCCTCGCCCCAACTGATTTTCATGAAATCTAACTAAGAACCATCCCGATTAACTAGCTGTTTTTACAAAAACGCGTAAAAACAATTTAACAAAAATCGAAAGTACTTAAGGTAACTTATTATATAAATGCTATTGTTATTCTATATCGGGCCAGGAAATAGTTTTGCCAGTATGATAATTATTTTAGGAGTTATTAAGGTCAAGAACACTTCCTTGCATTTCACCGTTGCCTATCTTTACTAAAAATAGCTATAATTTGTAATTCTGAAACTTGATATCTGATCCTTAATAACTTGGCAATGCATTGAACTACATCATCAATCAAGTACCTATTTCAAATTAATTGAAATTAATTCATACTTTCTGAGCCATGGACCCTGCATGTTGAGCAAGGTGACTCTCCTTTTAGTTCATAAAATCGTGTGATAGCATCTACAAAGTTATAAGCAGTGTGTATGTTTCATCAATTTTTAGATTTGGGGTACCGTCGTCAAATATTCAACTCTAAATGTCATTTTCGCGAGTAACGTACCACTAGAAATTTATCTTGAAAGAACAAACTTGCCTTTACGAAAAACTATAAAGACGAAAACTATTTTTTATCTTGTTACAGGCAACTACGAAAATTTATTTAAGATAACTTAAAATACTTAAGGTATAGTTTTTTGCTTTTGTAGTAATGGTGCTGAAAAAAGTCTAATGAAAACGTTGTATCTACAGACCTCTGTATCACTGATAATAAGGTCTATGTGAAGGATTTTGGTTACTTTAGTAAAATAAAAGATAAACTATTACGTTGCACAGTGACGGTATAATAGGAGGGAAAAGAGCGGCTAAAAATTACACAGACTATATAGAGCATTATTCATATGGAACCACAGACTAAAATAAAGATAATGTTGCGTTCATTATTTAACACTATGTATACATATATTTGATGCGATGGGCGTATATATACGCAGAGTAGTTAAATTACTACTGTGGTTTGCGAATACCTTCCTTGAAGAGAGCCTACTGTAGTAGCGCTAAAAGTTAACAATAGATCCCATTTCCATATATAGAGGCCAAACAAAACAAACGCGCACTGTCCTGGAACTCTTACCTACTTAAATACAATCTATGCATTCTGATGACCCTTCCATATCCCTAAAAGGATTACTTGACAATCCTTCACTACCTCCATTTGGGTTAAAACAATCGCCAACATATTAAGACACCAAGCACCAACTGTATTGTTAAGTATTAAAGCACAATTTGATGCTAACGTGTGTTAAGTATTGTTGTATTTTAAAATGGGTAGGTTTAGTTAATGTATGTATGTATTGGAATGCGGGAAGCACTTTCTTTAATGCTTGCTTGATGGTGTTAGGATATGGCGAAGGCTAGATAAGGACTAATGGTGTGTTGTGATGCCTCTTGAATGCGGATTGGGTTAGGTACTAGTGCAAGAGAGCGATCTATCAGAAAAGACAAAACTTAACTAGTGAAACATTTTCTAAATTTTAACAGAAACGTCTGTACGAAATTTAAACTATATTAAAGCGAAAATAAAAGAACAAGATGGCACATTGTCGTCATGCTAATTTCAACGAACTTGAAACATGGGTGATCTTAAATATCGATCCATGTGAAGTCTGAGATTGTCCCACAAAATCTAGGATGGTAGCCACCATGCTCTCACAATGGCTGGCATTAGTCCAAACGTCGGTCAGTTGTTTTGTCCCATCCTGAATACTTACTGACGAATTACGCTGAGTGACTAAGTTACATTAGGTAAACCACTTTATATGCAGCTTTTTGACCGACTTACAAACCGGTCAAGTGCGAGTCGGGCTCGCGCACCGAGGGATTTGACGCTTGTTAGGTCAAGCACCGTGTTAAGCCTCGGCCGAAAGTGCAATAGATGGACTCGTACTTTCGAACTAACTTGTCCATCTATTGCTTACTTTTTAACCTCTACAACAATGTACTATTCTTGTATGGAGGACCCCTATTTTTTATTTTCTTCACTTTTTAGGGTTCCGTACCCAAAGGGTGCCCAACGCTTAACGCAACAGCTTATTTACTAAGAAATTGATTAAATTAATTTATGATGTACGTTGATGATATTAGGTACTACTTACAACATGAATCTTTCTTAGTAAATAATGCTTTAGGTTAAGGTGACAGAGGTCAAATTATATAAACTGTGAAATTGTTTTTTAAATAATGAAAATCTCGGAAATTATGCTTTATTGGACTTCATGTTATACCACATTATATACACCAAATAGGCTCTAGAATCGATGGTTAAAATTTGGCGGGTTACTCGTTCCCACCCTGTATAGATTAAGTAATTGAATTAAAACGTACATTGATTTGCCTGATCGAGGTATGAATCCATGAAAACCTATCTCACAATCAATGTGATAGTTATATTAAACAATAATGACTAATAAAGCGTGTGGCAGGTGGAGAAAGTGCGGCCTACTGGCCCGCTTGCGTCTGCGCAGATGGGCTGTCTCTCTCTCTCTCGTTCACCGACTCGTGGGACCAGGGGCTCTACTTTGAAATCAGTAATTCGAACTTCGGATCGCCCGGTCACTTTCTTGCGAATTAGTGACGCGTCGAGAGCAAAAGGGATAGCAATAGACGAAGTTTGAATTACGGATTTCAGAGTAGAGCCCCAGGGGCTAGTCAAGATGCAAACGCCACTAGCGTTTTTCTTTTCCATCACTCAAAATGGGGAGACCCTCGGAATCCCTAACAACGTTTGTCCTAACACATCGTTTGTCCGAATTTTAATTTGCCCTAAACTGGTTTTCAGATGAGTCAGGCAACTTTTAAAGTTGTCCAATTATATCTGCGGTTCGGTTAGGTTAGGGTTGTATTATAACAACACTAAAAATTAAAATTTCAGCAGAAATGGCTTTAGGATATTTTTTTAATTTTAACAAAAACGTCTGTACGTAACTCAAATTATATTAAAGCGAAAAAATTTCAACGCTTCGCTTACTTTTTCATACTCGGAGGGTATGCTGACGCCATCTATCGTTGTTTTTTATTAAGTAAGCGATCACTAATTTCGTGGATCTTAAGTAGGGTCCTGGTGGCATAATGGGTAATGCGCCTGCATTGGTCCGGATTGCCAGAGAAGATGTAGGTTCGAATCCTGCCTAAGACCGACGAATTTTTTTCGCTTTAATATAATTTGGCTTTAGGATAAGCGAAAATTCGGACAAACGGTGCATTAGGACAAATAACGATTAGGTATTCCGTAACCCTCAAAATGTATAGGATGACAGTAAACCACGTGGTTTATCGCAACGTACGACAATGTCCTATACTTGAGTGATAAGGAAATAAGAACTATCAAAACGTTGACAATACCAAAGCAGAGGGCTTATTGTCTAATGCACTCGCAATCGCAACCGGCGTCAAAGTGGAGCAATTGTTTTCATTTTGTATGTAGACAAGCCTTCGATTTTCAAAATGAAAACGATCGTGATTGCGAGTGTGTTAGACAATAAGCCCTCTGATCAAAGACGGTATGGTTTTTAGCGCCTAGCATACCGGCCCGAGCATACTATCTATCGTTGACAATACGATAACAGGGCCTCTATTCCTGAGGCCCGTTTCACGAAGCAACAAGTTACAAATTACAAGCGGAACTCTCTTTCTATCAAAAGGATGTAGAAAGAGACTTCCGCTTGTAATTTGTAACTTGTAGCTTCGTGAAACGGGCCTCTGGCGGTAAAAACGATATCGTAGTTGACCTGTTATGCTATTGTTATGACGTCAGACACCATTACTGTCGAGAAAATAAGAGCTATCAAAACGTTGACAATAAGATAACAGATCAAAGACGATACGGTTTTTAGCGCCTAGAATACCGGGCCAGAGCCCTAACCAAGATGTATTACGCTAACTAGCGTTTTTAGTCGCTTCTTTTTTAAACCAATCGCGATTGGTTTAAAATCGAAACCATTAGGAACGGTAGTTAGCGTAATGCATCTTATTGGCCCGCTTGCACTTAAACGTTAACCCCAGGTTAACCCCAGGTTAGCAGGTTAATTCGTTAAAATTGACAGTTCTCATATGGATCTGACATTCGTTAATAATTTAACCTGGGGTTAACCTAGGGTTAAATTTACGTGGAAGCGGGCCCCAGAGGGGCTATTGTCTAACGCTATGGCAAACGCAACCAGCCTCAAAGTGCAATTGTTTTCATTTTGTATGCAGAGGGCTTATTGACTAACGCACTCGCAATCGCAACCGGCTTCAAAGTGGAGCAATTGTTTTCATTTTGTAAGCAGACAAGCCTTCGATTTTCAAAATGAAAACGATCGTGATTGCGAGTGCGTTAGACAATAAGCCCTCAGGTCAAAGACGATATATTTTTACCGCCTAGAATCTCGGCCTAGTATTTTACTATAGTTCATATAATTGTCTATGATAGAGTTTAGATAATTATGTGACCATCTTGTTAATTAAAAACTGTTTATTTCATAGCATCCCTAATAAACCGTGGTGTAACCGATCAAATTGTGGAATTTACTGCAGGGCTTCTGACCGACGCCGGCTGCCGCACAAATATAAGGCTCTTGTGCCACTGGCGGCGATGAGTGGGAAGCGAGTAGAGCCAGCGATCAACTATTAACATACTTGTCTCTTTTATTGGGATTGGGATCTGTATCTTTTGTTTCGACCAACTATTGGAGAGTTTTCACCGCAGTGTGAACACTGTCGCTATCACACTAGCACTTGCCGCTGACAGTATATTTGTCACTCGTGTTTTATAGAAAAACTAACATTGGCGATAAATATTAAGAAATTGAAATTAAGTCAGTAGGTACTAAGGGTCTATTCTACTCGGTATTACCGTATTGCACAGATTTGCACCACTTTATCTGTAAAACTAGATTTACCGCCAACCAAAACAAATTTTAGCGCGTGCATTCTTAATTAGGCAGCCTTATACGTTCGAACTTATCGGCAGAAGCCCTGCTGGCTAATTGTTGCTGATGCTGCTTAATAACACCCCAGCACCGGATCGATACCGCCTGAGCTCAAAGTGAGACATTGAAAAGTGGGCTTTGATAATTTGTGTTACCTAGTACGATACATTTTTAAAGTTAAATTGAAACGAGAGCCGTTGTCCACTGAAAAATGTATCGTACTACATCAAAGCTCACTTTTCAGTGTCTCACTTTGAGCTGATCCAGTGCCGAGCGGTTATATCTGCGACAGTCTTCAACCTGCGCCTCTATTTCCGACGATAAAAACGATATCGTAGTTGACCTTTTAGGGCTGATTTTTCAATCCCCAGATAAAACTATCCGGAAGGTAAATTTTAGCTCTGTCCTTTTCTTTCATATGACTTCAGAAAAGGATAGTAATACATTTAACTGGCGGATAGTTTTAACTGGGGATTGAAAAAACAGCCCTTAATAAAAAATATCAAAATAATAATAATAATAAGTTATTGTTATGACGTCAGACGCCATTACTGTCAAGTAAATAAGAGCTATCAAAACGGTGACAATACGATAACAGATCAAAAACGATATTGTTTTTACCGTGTTGAATAGAGGCCCTGTTAAGGTATTGTTATGACGTCAGACGCCATTAATGTCAAGTAAATAAGAGGTATCAAAAAGGTGACAATACGATAACAGGTCAAAAACGATATCGTTTTTACCGTCTAGAAGTTTGTGTGGCTGCCGGGACACAACTACTCTTAACGGGAGTTAATTTCATACTTTTCTCTGACAATCGCAGCTTTCTAGCGCAATCAATCTGTCTCGCTTGTGCAATAAGGGAATAAAAAAAATCTACCGGAAATGGCGTCATTTCAGTACGTTTTAAGTTAAAATGAACAAAAAAATGGGAAGTTATGGGGCCGTAGTAGAAGACATCAACGGGTGCGGAAAGACAATTTAGAACTTAGCGTAAGTATTATTCCATTGTAAATTTTATTCTACTTTGTAAAACTAAATTGTACTCATTTTTCAAGCCATGTTTTTATAACACGCTTTATATTAGTTTCACTTGAAACTAATTAACTAAATAATAAAATACTTACATAAATATCAGGCGACAATGTCACACCAATTGACCTAGTCCCAAACTAAGCTCTAGGCTTGTACTATGGGTACTAGACAACGATAGATATACTTATATGGAGAAATAGATATTTATTAAGACATAGAAAACATCCAAGACACGAACAAATACTCGCGTTCATCACAAATATTTGCCTTTACTGGGATTTGAACCCGGGACCGTTAGCTTCGTAGGCAGGGTCACTAGTTCACTACTAACGTGTCTTCATAGTATACCTATTAAAAAACTGTAAATGTGTAGCTTTTAAAAAAATTGGACAGTTCCCGAAGGATTAGCGATAAACGATAAACGCAGACGGAGTCGCGGGCTGTTGCCTAGTTCACGTTAAATTTAAGAACATAAAATACTGCATTATTTACTCCGTTTCTATATTCTAACAAAAACCTTTCATTTATTTGTATAAGCGTAACGAAGCTATAATGTTACTTATTAATGTATTCACCTGGAATCGAACCTGCGCCCCATTGACCTAGAACCACGCATCAATTATTCCACTCACGCGCGAAGCTATTCTCCACTTGACACAGTTATGATAAAAAGAAATCTATAACAAGTTTATTATGAATCCATATTTAACTAACATTAGTTTATTTATTCATGTCTATATATATAAAAGGCAAAACTGACTGACTTATATATCAACGCACAGCCGAAACTACTGTACTTAGAAACTTGACATTTGGTGCAGGGGTTCCTTTCATGATGTAAGTGAGCACTAAGAAAGGATTTTCCGAAAATCGACCCCCATCGGGGAGAAATGGGGGGAGTAGCGGGAAACTAATTCTACGCGTACGAAGTCGCGGGCGTCCTCTAGTAAATCTATATAATGCCCGTGTGGTTGCCGGGTTAGAATAGTGCCACTCCATGTCTTCCCTTGGGTGTCTTAGGTGTCGTAAGAGGCGACTAAGGGAATAAAGGCTTGTAGTACTGTTAGGCGATGGGCTTGCAACCTGTCACTATACTCGAAACTCGAATTCAAGACCAAAATCCTAACCTCAACGGGCGCACATTCGATGTGATTACTGCATTTTGGTTTAAGTGTAGGTATTTTTATCAATAAAACTTACCCTAATATTACTGGTAACACGAGTTCTCATTCATGTTTTTATGAAATAATGTTAAAATTACAAAATAATCAAGGTGGGAACTGTCAGATTTTGGTCTTGAATTCGAGTTTCGAGTATAATACATCTTAGGCTAATTATGCAAAATGTGGTTACATAATTATATTATGTAACCACATTTTGCATAATTAGCCTAAGATGTATTATATATTATATTCATACAAACCTTATGAAAAATAGTTTACGACCTATTCTCAGACCTATTGAATATACACACAAAATTTCATAAGAATCGGTCGAGCCGTTTCGGAGGAGTTTGGTTACAAACACTGTGACACGAGAATTTTATATATTAGAAAGAGATATATCTAATTAAAAAATTTGGAAAACTAATGGGTAAAGAGAAAAAATATTTTCGGACAAATGAAATTTTCGGACAAACGAAACAGCGGACAAAAGTTTTTCGAAACATCGATAGGTTACCATATTAATAAAAATGAATGTTTGTATGTTTGTCCTCTATATGTTCTTTAATTATCAGATTGTAAAGAAACTTTATTAGTCCGCGAGGGGTTCTGGCCCAAAAAATGAATATCTACTTTTGTCATCCACATCTAGTAATAAAAAATCAATGGATAAAAACTTACATAACCCGAAGCGAAGCGAGGGCGGGTTAGGTTACGTTAGTTAGTCATATCTACCAATTTAATGATCACTTTTAGAGCATTAGGAGTTGTAAAAGAAACGGTTTACAATGGCGTGCACTCGAAACGTAAGTAAACCTTGTTTCATTTGGAATTATGATTTTATGACGTTTTATCTTTAACGTTATTTATATGCGACTCAAGTCAAACTAGGTTAAGTGTTCATTGGCTGGATACTTCATTAAGAGCGTTATTACTTTGATTACCCTTTTCCACTTTTATTGGCATGGAAGAGAAACGAACACACAGGCCACCTGGGGTCCTATCAAAAGCGATATGGTTTTACCGATTAGATGGTGGGTCAGGGTCCCATAGGGCATAGAACGGTGTCACAGTGACATTACAAAACAATTTGTTTGTGACTTCTTACGACTTGAATCATAACGTCACTGTGACACAGTTCTATGGTGGTTCAGGGTTCTATAAGGCTGATAGTATATACATACAATCCCGCCTCTTTCTCGTAGGGGTAGGCAGACGTTACGTCACGTTCGTAAGAGAAACGTTATACTTAGGTAAAAGTAAACCCCTCTTGCATGTAGTTGTATACAAAAATAATATGGAATTTACGTCAAATTTCAAATATAGAATGTGTAACGGTCTATATAGATGTGTTACAACTACATGGAAGAGGGGTTTTAGTTAAGTTTTGTATTTATATCTACCCTCCTTTTTGGGTAGTCCAAATAATAATATACACACATCAACTTAACTCTCTTATTCATAATCGCACAATAGCTAAAGTTTGTCCTCATCTGTCATTGCGACATTGGCTATGTAAAGGAAAGTGACAAAACATACTTTTACTAAAACAGGTGAATAGTGTTATGAATAAGGGGATAACAAAAAGCGTGTTTTGTCAATGTCGTCTATATAATGTTCTATTTCCATGCCACATTAATTCGCAATTTTGGATTTTTAAAAATCCAGTGAAGTCGCCACTCGCGACGCTAAGACAAATTGAACTATTTGTCTGTCAAAATCGAGATCCGTTCAGGGAGCAAAGAGCCATACATACATACATACACACGCACACAAAGACAGACTTAAAATATCAGTCTCAAACAGTTGGATAAAAAACGCATATCCAAATTAGTTACCCCATTTTGGCAGAACCGGACACGCACCTTAACCCCTTATTAAAAAAAACTAAGGCCCCCACCCGCGGCGCCGCTGCGGTCGCCGCTTGCGCACCTGTCAGCGGCCAGTGTCCCGACGACCGCGCGCGATGCGCCACGCGAGTGTTGTGCGAGTATAGAAATGGATGTGCTCAAGTGGATCGCGTTTCTGTGCCTAACAGGTGAATTTTTATTTTAGGGCAGCCCTCGCAATTTGGGGGAAGTCGTTGCGATTTGGCTTTTGCGATTTTTAGTTTATAGAAATTTTAGATGTTTTTTTATAGATATTTAATTGCTTAATTTTTTAGCGATATATTTTTAGTGCTGTTGAAAAGAAAGTACAGTAGGATGCTGGATGGTGCGCTTCTTATTTCTTACGTGAAAGTTGAAAGAAACAAACGTAAATTATAAGTTAATATCATTTAGACCATCGGTACAATCTTTAAATACACTTTTACATGAAACGCTTAAAACAATCGAAGTCACTAATAATATCAAATATTATAGGTAAGTACTCGAACCACACACAGTCACATAAAGACGTGATAATATTTTTGACGACGTGCATTATGCGACTTTTGTCGAAATTTAGACCTGAAATATCACCAAGTTAGGTCTTAGGTATGAGCTTAGCCTTCTTATATTTTGTGAGTTCTCGTAAAAGAACGAGAGCGTAAAATGTGACAAACACGTTTATCCGTAATTCATTTCGGTTGTGCCGGTTAGCACAGTTTACCCGCTTGCCAAGAGCGGAGAAAGTCGGAATTTACGAATATTGAAGATGAGTCGTATCGTTTTCCAAACCTAGTATGGCTACGCCTATATCGCGTGTGAAATGTGGATAAAGCATCCGTCACTCTCGTACTTATTTACGTGTCAGAAGGTGACGGATGCCTTATCGAAACTTTGTCACGCGATAAACGCGGCTCTATTATTCTCGGCACCATCTCACCTTTGACATTTTATCGTTTTGTTTTTAAGTCCGCCAATAATATCAAGTAAATAAGAGCTATCGTAACGTTGACAAAACTATAACAGGTCAAAAGCATTAAGATTTTTCCGAGTAGAATAGATCCCGAGTAGTTGAGTTTTGTTGGTATGTGGCCAGTGACAGCTTGTAGCTGTGTTTTTGACTAAAAAAACGAATGCCAACTTTTTTTTCTATCTTCCTTTTAGATATTTTGCATTGATGCCCTGTTACCTTAAATAAATAATACCTACCTAGGAACAAATAATGGAGAAGCAATCCAGAAGCAGTCCAATGACGGACATTTGATTCTTATTTAACAGAAGATAAGGGTTATTCATTTGTTTTGCAACAATTAATTTAGGACCGTATGAAATTTGAATTAAGAGTGAAGTGTTCATTACTGGTGCCTGTCAGCTAAAAGTGTCTTCTGTTACTTTACAATTTAGAAGTTTTTACAACTTGTCATAGGCTTACGCAAAATGTTCTTAGGTATAAAACGTTGGGTAAAATATACACCTATGTATTTGTTATTTTCTACAGTAAAGCAGTCTGCGGTTGAGAGTCTCTAGTTATTTCTCGTAGCTTTATATTATCCCTATTCCTTTCTTGTGTAATGACAGACTTCGAGTCTGAGGTATAACCGCTCTATGAATAGGAGAAAGTTCTCCGAGATTATTTAGTTTAAATAGAAACTTAATAACATAACAAACATGTTATTTAGTGTTTATGTAGTTTATGTTAGGTTTTTTAAATTGGTGCCGGGTTTAGAATGTTGCCACTCCATGTCTTCCCGTGGATGTCGTAAGAGACGACTAAGGGACTAAAGGCTGTGTAGTGCTGTTAGGCGATGGGTTTGCAACCTGTCACTAATACACTGGATAACATCTTAGCCTGGTCGTGCAAAATGTGGTCACAGAATTATCAACAAGTTTTTGGAGTTGTTGGTGAGTCTGTGGCTCTGCCTACCCCACTCTGGGAATGAAGGCGTGAGTTTATGTTATGTTATGTTAATACGTCTTCATTTATATCCATTTAATTTACACTACATATAGGTACATCGAGACCAATGAATTTCATACTTATACCTACCTACTAATGACCTGTGACCCGTTTCACGAAACTACAAGTTACAAATTACAAGTAAAAGTCTCTTTCTAACACCTTTTGCTAGAAGAGAGCTCCGCTTCGTGAAACGGGCCACTGCCCTCGCTTCGCTCAGGTTTATGTGAGTTTTCTTAGTGCACCTCTAGGGTACCTCGAAATTTCAAGTCCCTAGGTCCAGCGGTTTAGGTTGTGCGTGTAAAGGAAGTTTTGTAACTATATGTATAGATAAATGTATGAACCTTATTTGAAATTGGCCTCTAACGGGATTCAATCTAGACTAAAAATAACGAAAATACTAGCAAAGTATTAATAAGTACACAAAATATTTAACGTTAAAATAGTTTTCAGTCAGTTACGAGACACAAATTCAAGTAGCATTAATCAATAGCTAATAATAAAGACACCCTGTAGTTATAGATAGTTATATACAGGTGGTCACATAAATAATTCATAATTTCCCCTATTATTAAACAAGTCCGTTACAGATCATCGTAATCAAACCTCCTGTAGTTGTTAGATGTGCAAAAACAGCGCACACGCACGAGTAGCGTTGCATTTCATCTGTGCTGACTTCTTTTAAAAAGTCATATCTGCCATTTACTGGCTAATGAATTGAAACGAATAAGCCTAACTCTAGGGTAGTATTTGCAATGGAATATCTTAACACATGTATATTTTTTGTGCGGTGTTCTTTCGTAAAAAAATGCATCTTGTTATAGACTGTTGCATTTGGAACCTTATTAGTTGCAGTTGAAAGTTTGGTCTGCTTTAGTTTTTTGATTCCATAGTAGACAATTTTGTTTTGTATTATAACAACTACAAGTCAAACAAGTACAAATTGCTCCACCTACGGGATATAAATAAATAATTGCCCAATAAAAATAGGAAGTATTGTCTATTTATTTTTATATATTGTAGAAGCTGCCAGAAATTTATAGAGATACCTACACGCATATTATCTTTATCCAGAGGATGCTACATTTTGTGAGCGGCAAAGCTTTTTTAGCCATAGTCCAATTTATAATCAGCCTGTATACTTGAGGTACTTAAAACAAAAATGTTTCAATAATTTGCAACTGATGTTCTAATTTGAGAGACAAATGTTCCCCCTCCATTGTAAACCGGAAGTCCTCAAGTCCCTCGCTTCCGCCGTGCATTTTGGCCGCTGATATGCATCATTATAAGTGCATTAACATAAAAGACACGTTATGGCCTCACAGCTTAGAAAGCTTAACGTTTAAAGCTTTGATAAGTTACTGAATACTGACAGATGAATCCATTTTCTATTTGACTATTTACGTTATTTACGAGTTTGTCTGTCATTGAATAAATGATTTATCGATAAGTCATAAATGAGAGTTTGCATAACATAAATATTATGTTGTATAAGCCTAACTATCACATATTTGTAAAGGCCTATCACGACTAGGGTTACCTTTTAGGAATTTGAAAAGTCCTGACAAAACCTGACATTTTGAATAAAGTCCGGATAGATCAGATCAGTCACAAGATAGAAACATTACTCGCTTATTTATAGTGATATGGTAGGCCACATAATTAAAAAAATCCGGACAAAGTCCGTATCAGAATCCAAAAGTCCGGACATGTCCGGACTTATCCGCACGGGTTCACGACACAACTCGGTAAATATGGCATAGGTTTCACTTGAGGTCTGTGAGAATAGCCTCCTAAGGTCCACCATAATATGAATCTATTGTGAATGTAATAAAGTCAATTTTGTAATTTGATCAATCGTCCTATTCTTCCCGTATTCACAAACAATACTTAAGGATCCTTCACTGAGTAAACGCACTGCGTTCAATAAAGTTTTATGATTGGTCCTTTTTGACCGACCTTTGGTTTTGAACGACGATTTGAACCACCCTGTGCGTTCATGAGCACTGTGAGACCTCATAGAGTTAAATTTTTGGTGCGAGTGGCCCTTAGGAATTGCGTAAGGATACCATTATCCTGCGTCATCCAAACTCTTTGTCGTGACTAACTCGCACTTAAACGCATTCCAGAATTTTCTGGATAATTTTATGGGATGAGCTCAGAAAGCCGATTCGGAATTTTGGAATGCATTTTTTGTGCCGCCCCAACCCATCTGCAAATCCGTAATAGGCTTCTCTTTTACTCTGTTGAGGAATGTTGGGGAGTAAAAGAGAGGCCGTGTGTCGTTAACAGGTGTTGTTTTTTTTTAAATAAGGTGAGGGATCGTTTGGATTGTATTTATCTGTATGGTGTTCTGTTATGAATGCGTTGTAGATCAAGTTTGCTTTTTCGGTTTATAAGTAGAAAAGTTTCTTCAATTTTGCATTTATTATTTTTGATTTGATTCACGCGTCACATTTTTGTATGCAGTCTTTTATTATATTATAGTGACGCACTGGAAGAAAAAACTTATATAGTAAAATCTGGGACACTTTTTTTCTTGTATCAGGATCGATAGTAGGTACCTATCAACGATTTTGAGTAAGAAAAACCAAGAAAAAACGAATTCTGAAAAAAAAAGGTCATGTACTTACACTTTTTTTGGAAACGTCCTATTCCCTCGGGAACTTATAATTTTTCCGGGGTGAAAAGTACCCTATGTGTTAACCCAGGGTATAAGCTATCTCCATTTCAAATTTCATCCAAATCCCTCCAGCCCTTGCAGCGTAAAGGAGGAGTAACAAACTCCTTTAGTACTGTTTGGTAACCAAAATTTCGTAACCAGATACAGAATCAAATTAAATTGAATGCTGGTTACGAAATTTTGGTTACCAAACGGTACTAAAGCAACAAACTATCACATCACACACACAAACTTTCGCATTTATACCTAATATTAAATATAGTAGGATACAGCTCGTGCCGACTGGAACCGCACACTTTCACTAAACGAGGGTTATTATGGACGAGTACCCAAATTGACGATTCACTTTCGTCGCATTACCTTGTCCTTTTATGGCAAAGCAAAGCCACGACTTTGAACTAATGGCGAGGCTTACACTATCACGTTAGAAACCTTCAACAAAACGTTTATTTCACATTGAATTTATACTTTTTTTATCACTTCGTCCTTAACACTTTGAGTGCCAGACGCCAGTAAACCGCTAGTTTGGAAATCACGTAGCGTGAGGCATTGAATGTGTTAATACATAGACTCATGTCTTCATTCACAGCGTGGGATAGGCAGAGCTACGTAATTACCAACAACTCTTAAAAATTGTACTTAGGATTGGCAACGCATTTGCAGACTCAGGATTGCAGTCTGAAGAACCCATAATTATGGGCTTTGTGATCGTTTGCCTTCTCCTTGCCTTTTAAGGGGGATATTAGAAAAAAAATGCATAGTCACAATTAGGTAGTACTTTATATTTTTTATCTTAAGTGCAAGTGCTCAAAGTTTCTCCATGATCATGGGCATCAGAAGCTCTTGCTAGTTTTAAAAAGTTGATTGACCCGAACCAATAGAGAGAGTGATATCGTTGTATTTTATTCTGCACGTTAATTATTCAGTAGGTAACGGCAAACCTGGTGAGGCGGTGGCCAGTTAGGCACCGGTTTGTGTTCAACCCACCACAGTAGGACTATGCCGTTACAATAATGTGGTCACTCGCGAATATATCAAAACTAGGTAAAAAAAATGGAATGGATGGATGAAAAAAGATTGACGAAAGAGATATACAGAGCTAAAGTGAGTGGAAGGGTCGGAAGGGGCCGGCCTAGGCGTACTTTTTCGAATCAAATCGGAGAAATACTGGAAAAGGGCCGAATTTTAAGTACCCGAAACCGACGTGCGTGCATGACTCGATGTATGAATGTGGAAGAAGCGAAAGAGATTTGTCAAGATCGTAGCAGGTGGAAAGAAGTGGTCTCTGCCTACCCCTCTGGGAAACAGGCGTGATTTAATGTATGTATGTAGGTAAAAAAAATACTGTGCTGGGTCTGTCCGGATCGCTACCACCATTATCGTTTGAAAAGAGTTTGCATTGTTATGTTCCGGTGTTTGGATAAGAGCCTTACCTTAACTATATGTAGGGTCTTTCTGGGTAAAGTCAGTTAGACTCGCATAAAAGCATAATATGGAAAAGAATGAGAGATTGGCTTTATACCCGAAGGCCTTTCTTGGAGCTATCTATCGCTATCATATATATCGTTTTCGGGTTATGTCATGACAACAATGTAATTACTAATTACTATTATCATAGCAAACTAAAATAGAACAAAGGCTCTAATCTTTAGTTTTATCTTTGACGACACTTTAGGTTCAAAATGTGCAAATCCCGGTAAGGGCAGATATTTGAGTGATAAGCACGAGAATTTTTTTACTGAGAGAGGATGTTTTCCATGTGTTTGCATATATTTCTCTATATAAGTAAGTTTATCGTTGTGTAGTGTAGTACCCATAACAAGCCTAAATTTAGAGACTAGGTCAATTTGTACGATATATCTACTGATATTTATTAATCTTCTATACCTACTTATTAAACGTATCTCTATTCTCCTTTCTGACTACGCAGCCTAAACCGCTGAACCTAGGGACTTGAAATTTGGATGGAATATTCCTTGGGTAACCTAGGGGTATACTAACAAAGGATATTTCGTAAATCGACCAAATCGACGCGCTGGCCTAGTTGGTAGTGACCCTGCCTACGAAGCTAGCGGTCCTGGGTTCAAATCCCGGTAAGGGCAGATATTTGTGTGATGAGCGCGAATATTTGTTTCTGAGTCATGGATGTTTTCTATGTATTTAAGTATATACTTATCTATATAAGTATGTTTATCGTTGTCTAGTACCCATAGTACAAGCCTAGAGCTTAGTTTGGGACTAGGTCAATTGGTGTGACATTGTCCCCTGATATTTATTTATTTATTTATTTATTAAATAGAGAAGTAGCGGGGAACAGTCCTGCAGCGTGTTCTCTTGTTCGTTCACACTTGCAATTAGTGTTATAATAACAATTAATACGCTTCAGTAAATTTTTTAAGTGTTCATTATAGCTGTTGAATTCATATCACACGCTGGCCTAGAAACTATAGCTTTGGCAATTTCCCTTGGAAATCGGATCGGCCTTTGCGCAAGCGATCGTTGTTTTGATAAAAGCGATGATAACGCATCATTTAGGTTGAAGTAGGCCGACTGCTTCAATGGGAATGGTACCTTAACTACCTTAGTAATACATTGTTTTATAATACCAGTATGTAGATATAGTGTAATGATGGGTAAGGTGGCAGGAAAGCGGAAGGTGGGAAGAAGGAAAATGTGATGGCTTCGTAATATCAGGGAGTGGATCGGCATTAAGACCGTGGAACAATTGTTCAGGCTAGCTCTGGACAAGGAAAGATTTAAAAAAAAACCGGCCAAGTGAGAGTCGGGCTCGCGCACGAAGGGTTCCGTACCATTATCTATACTACGTTAGCAAAGATCGGCAAAAAATCACGTTTGTTGTATGGGAGCCCCCTTAAATATTTATTTTATTCTATTTTTAGTATTCGTTGTTATAGCGGCAACAGAAATTCATTTTCTGTGAAAATTTCAACTGTCTACGGTTCATGAGACAGCCTGGTGACAGACAGACAGACGGACAGCGGAGTCTTAGTAATAGGGTCCCGTTTTTACTCTTTGGGTACGGAACCCTAAAAACTGACTGTCGACCTTCAGTAATGGAGAGGCACCTAAAGAAGAAGATAGTATAACTATTTAAAGGGCGTCCCCACTGAGAGCATTCGCGTGAATATTCGAGTGGCGTGGACGTTGAGCCGAGCGTTACAAAGCTTACACAGCACTCGATGTTCGCGCCGAATGCTCATTACACGCGAATGCTCTCAGTGGGGACGCTCCTTAAAAGATAAAGCCAAAGTAATGGAGATTCATTCTTTGAGATCTCGGAGAGAAAACAATTTTCATAAAGTCTGGCTAACCCTTACAGCACAGAATGATACAATCGTGCGTGTTAAACACGGAATAGAAAAAACAGTGGAAGTGGCATGAGCTTCGCTTAGTATCAGACCTGTTGTCGCCAATACTCAAACTATCATAAAGACAACACGCCACCATGGTTTTTTTTTTTGGTGCGGCTATCGTTTTTCCTATTTTAGAAATATCGAAATATCGAAATATTGATATAAGCGATCGCGGCAAAACTATGGTAGGTTATGCGGAACTCCGCATTACTATGCCACACATTACACGCCCACGTGACACTTCTACTTTTTTTTCTGTTCTGTGGTGTTAAATGTCATTGGTTAAGTCAAAATTGGTTAAGAACTTTTAGATTGGTTGTCAAAATTGAAAGTCATATTTTGTAGGCAATTGTATGGGGAAATTGCAAGCATCCCTATTTATGTGACCACCGTAGGGTAGAAGTACCGCTTTTGGCCATCTTTACACCGTTTTTGGCCACTCTAATTAATTAATTTTAACTAATATCTAAAGCATTAACAAACATGTTATTATATTTTAATCATTAAATTAATCTTCAGTCTTAACTATTTATGAATATCATTTTTAATTTTCAACTATTTTGATGCTCATTTCAAACTTAATGGCCAAAAAAGGTACAGTGGCCACAAACGGTACGTCTACCCTATATTTTATATGTATATATAACGGGAATAACAGGTTAACGGATTCAACGCGTACAAAGTCGCGGGCGTCTATTAGTTGTGGTACGAACAGTGATAATCCTTATCAAACTCGCTAGCAAGCTAGAAAGAGTAAGTGAAAGTGTAATTAATTCACCGAAATTAATTAACGGTTCCAGTAACAAGCGTGTCATTCAACTTTAGATTAACAACAAACAGAGTATATCACGGAGCTAGAGGTCCCGGGTTTGAACTCCGGTATAAGCAAGAATTTAATTTTATTTAAATTCCTACTTGTTCCTAACACCCGTATTCACAAACAATACTTAAGGGATCCTTCACTGAGTAATCGCACTGTGTTCAATACTTTGTGATTGGTCCTTTTTGACCGACCTTTTGTTTATGAGACCATTTGAACCACCCTGTGCGTTCGTGTGCACTGTGAGATCTCATAGTGATGTTTGTGAATACGGGTGTTAATCTTGGAATGTGTACTTATTTATGTCCTCATTTAATTTAAGAGCAAGGCTGATTGTCTGTGGAATAATTGCCATTTATCTCTAAGGTCCATGCCAAGATGCACTACGCTAACTAGCGTTTCTATTCGTTTCGTTTTTAAACCAATTGCGTCACTGGTAGATCACGTGATCTAGCAGTGACGCGATTGGTTTAAAAATGAAACGAATAGAAACGCTAGTTAGCGTAGTGCATCTTGGCAGGGCCCTTTCTCTGCCAGCTTTTTCACCTGATACTTCACGACATTGGCCTTCTGTCTTATTTGGTTGACGTAAGTACGCCTAGGTCTTCCACTTGCCTTATTTCCCTCAACTTTGACCTCTAAAATATTAAAAAAGAAAGTGTCGTGCCGTATCTGGTGTCCCATCATCTTTTAGCTTCTACATTCTATGGTTTCTAAAATATGTCTTCTCTCGTTTACCATCTTCAAAACTTCTTCGTTGACTTTATTTTTCTTTTTTTTCATATAGCCTATTTATGTACATATCTTTATTTAACTATGGATCGTGCTTTTATGAAAATGTAACTACATTACACAGCTAAATTACACACATATTAAAATAACAAATTTAAAAGAAATACAATAGTAGAGTCCCTTTAAGGGATCGCTTCCTGTTAGATAACCTTTGGACGATTGACAAAAACAAGACTATGACTAAAATAAAATTAAAACGCTTTTAAGATCATAATAATTGGCTATGACCATTTTTTTTTCGTTTTTTAACTCAAAAACCATTTTAAGGAAATAAGGTTATTGACCCACATTCAATTTACAGATTTTTTTATTAAATTGTTTTTTTTTACATTTATGACATGATTATGATGACGATGATGAGTCGGAAATTTCTAAACCTCAATTCATCAGATTTTTTTAATAATAAAATTTACGTAAAGACCATTTATGAACGTAAAAAATTGGACCACCCATCGCTTTAAAAAAAACTAAAGTGACGAGTCCTTGCCACTTGGAATGCGCTTCAAACCCAAAACAAAAACAACCTTAACACAACAAACTAAAGCTTATATTATACCTAGTTTATAAACAGAACCTTACCGAGCAGTAAATTCGATTTCCTCTGGGCCGTACCACGCGAGCCATATGTCACGCGGATGTGTCGCGCGATTGATTTACATGGTGCGCCGGTTTGCTGATGACCTGATTATTTCCCTAGCTAACTGCGCATTGGACACGTAACGGTGCTAGATTGCGCCCCGCCCGTTTAGCGGAATGCGTGCTGGATTGGATGTGACTTAACCGTTGTGGATCGATGATCTCTAACAAATGTCTATATCTCGGACACCTTACGAAGATCTATCTTAATCGTCTTCTTCTATACATTTAAAACTGTTATGTGACTGACAGATTGATAACACACAGCCTAAACCGCTAAACCTATAGTTGCGCCGTTTTAAAAGGTCCAATTTGACAGCTGTCAACTCAGTGCAACTCTTAGTTAAAAAATTGACACAGTGTTTCGGGTTTGTACTTGTCTCTCACTCGCTCTATTACGTTCTTATTAAGAGCGAGTGAAAGAGAAGTTGCTTCGGATGTTTGAGGTTATATTCTGTATTGCGTTGACAGCTGTCAAATTGAGCCTCAAAATGGCGCGACTATAGGGACTTGAAGTTTAAACAGAATAGTCCCAAAGGGGTGCACTAAGAAAGGATTTTTCGAAAATTACATCACATCCCAACGGGAAGAAATAGGGGAGTAGTGGGAAACTAACGGCCGAACAACATTCTTTTGTTCGTTGAATGAATTCACAAATGTTTCACTATTTATATTATGTAATTGCTCGTAATGTTCATCTAACTTGTGTTAAATACTTGCTACACTATCTATCGAATTGGGCCAACTTGTAATGATAGACGCTTATGTGAAATTAAAAAAATAAAGAAACTCTTGCAATTCAACATTGAATCAGTTGGTAAGCACCCCTATAGCGATTTAATAACTATGATTAAGACAAATCGATTGACATAAAAATCATCAAAATCGGTTCACGCGTTTTGTTTCTAGAGCGCCACAAAGGAACAAATATACATACATATATATATATAGACTGATAAACACATTTCCCTCCTGCTTCGGCAGTCGGTTAAAAAGCAAGTTTTTGTAACCAAGTTTATTACTAAAACGTAGGTATTTTCTCCTGCCGTTGCGAGCTTATGTGCCAATTATGTTTGTCGTGCGTTATGTTTAACCAAACATCCTTATAAACTTTCACATTTGTATATCTGACTAATACTTATTAGTCAGATTTTTGGAGACGCTGTTAGGCAAATATTTGTGTGATGACGCGAGTATTTACTTATTCCTGTCTCTTTCTTATTTTTCTATGTATCTTTACATAGTACAGTCGCTAGTCGGCCTTATAAGAAGGTGCACACTTTTGTACCTTGTCGCTTTAGCGCCTTTGACAGATTAGTGCAACCGTTCAAACATGACATTAAAGTGACAAGATACAAAAGTGTGCAGCTTCTTATAAGGCTGACCGTACAATTAAAGTGGGACCTGGATAAATGAGAAACCTCCATAGCTGGAATTCATGCTGAGGTCCCAACACTTTAGCACTGAAGTACCTCTATTACTGAGACAAAACAAACCTGTATATCTGGGATTAGTTCTTTAGATTTTATCGTCATAATTACCTCTATAATTGAGACAGCGTGTTTTACCTCTTTTACTGAGATTTTATATTAAAGAATACTTTTGCCAAATTGTTTTCTTTGAATTTTATAGGTATTGACCTCTGTAACTGAGATAACGTCAATTTATTACCTCTCTAACTTCGACTTTATTAAATTTCTGTTTTGTTTACTAATTCTTAGTCTTCCCACTACCCGCAAATTCTGCACTAAATGTGCCTAAATGACCTCCAGTTTCAGTTTGGTTTTGAATCAAGTAATTGAGGCCCAGAAGCGATTTTTTTAATGTTTTTATACAATTGTACAGCTCACAATAATATGCCCGATCTAAGCCACATAACACTTGTGTATCTATCTGCCTGCTAATATGACAAGTAAATTGCAGCCAATGGATCAAGGCATCATCAATAATTTTTGTTTATTTTATATTTTTTATTATATATTTACAAAATACGCTATTTTATTTGATATTTGCACCTCTTTAATTGAAATAACCTCTATTCCCCCCTCTGTTAATGGAACCTTCTGTAAATGAGACAGATATTTATTTATACTTGGATATCTGAGACACTGGGTAAGTGGAATACCTCTTTAAGTGAGACAAATTTGCAGGTCCCTTAATGTTCCAGTTATCTAGGTTTCACTGAATAACACAAAGTCGCTTCCTACCATCTTGTGCCTCTGTATGTACCTTTAGATCTTTCAAACTACGCAACGGATTTCCATGAATAGATAGAGTGATTTAAGAGGAATGTTTTTATGTTTAGTAAATTCTGGTTTATGAATGAGTGTTACAGAAAACTCATATTAACTAAAGCGAAGCGAGGGTGGGTCGCTAGTTTTACTGTATAAGTACGTTTATCGGTGCCTTAGTATCCATAGTACAGTCGAGTTCATAGATATGTGTACACTTTAGTACCTTGTCTATTAAATGTCATGTTTAAACTGCCACATATGAATTGTCAGAGCGATTAAAGTGACAAGGTACTAAAGTGTACTCATATTTATGAACTGGACTGTACAAGCCTAGAGCTAAGTTTGGGACTAGGTCAATTTGTGTGACATAGTCCCCTGATAACAGAAAGATTGTGCAAGCATAAACTTCCACCCGAGTGAAAACCGATCATTAAACAACTGTCAATAGGATTTTCCTCATCCACAGTGACTCAGGCGCATGTCTCAGCGCCACCTAGCGGAGAAAGCGCTCTCTCTAACCTCACGACCTTAACTCAGCCCCATAAAGTGCATAATCACTTGACACCGTTATTTTTAACTATAGCCTTAAAGATCGTAAGCCAAGAACATAAAGCAGACAGTTGAATACATTTATAAGACGGTTTTCTACATTTATGGAATTTAGGGCAAAGACCGTTTTATAAGGCTGGTTATTTATAAAGAATTTGCGTTAAAGAGTAAAAGAGCGATGACGTGATGAAGTTAGCGGTCCTGAGGTCGATGCCAGATATGGGTAAATATATTTTTGTAAGACGCGCACGCGTTGCTTCTCAATCTAGAAGGTTTTCTGTTTTTAAGTATTTAGGAGCAAGCCTAGAGCTTAATTAAGGAGATTAATAAATATCAGGGGGGACAATGTCACAGCAATTGACCTAGTCCCATACTAAGCTCTAGGCTTGTACTATGGGTACTAGACACCGATATAAATACTTATATAGAGAATTATATACTTAAATACATAAAAAACATCCATGACTCAGGAACAAATATTCGCGCTCATCACACAAATATCTGCCCTTACCGGGATTTGAACCCAGGACCACTGCTTCATAGGCAGGGTCACTACCAACTAGGCCAGCGCGTCGTAATTAAGGAGATTATCCAAAATTAGGTGTTTTTTGTGCTAACGTATTTTAATGATGTACTGCCGCACTCAGAGACGTCAAATAAATTTAATGCTTGTTTAGTGACGTGTTGTCTTATTCTATTGCTATAGCAAAGAAAGTGACGGCAGCAAGTTTAATCAAGCATTAAATTTAATTGACGTCTCTGAGTGTGGCAATGAGAAGTGGTGCCTAAACTACGTACAGTCAAGGAGATGTATTCGCGTACCTTTTTGACTCTTATTGTCATTGTCACTAGAGTGAAAAAGGTACGCGAATACATTTCCTTGACCTTACATACCTACTTTACAAAAACATAAATATATATACAAAAAAAAGTTATTTTAACATGTTCTCCAAAAATATGACTTAAAGTCAAACATTCTCATTACTCACATACATACAATTAAAATCAATACTATCATTTCGGCTCCGCGCTGTAGTGTAAAAATATAATAAATTCACAAACACGTTCTGAATACGCTATCAATATTAATATAGAACTCATTCCGTTGAATAACAGTTACTTTAGTAATAAATACTCGATACGCTGAGTCACCGGCGTGTGAGACAACCTGTGACCTACTGAGCGATAAACGCACCTGTGCGCCCGAGGGCAGAAAGTTCTTACTTTGTTGCCGGCCACTTTTTACACGTCAGTCGTGTAGATAATTGAGCTTTTTTAGTGTTGTTATTTTTTAGGATTCCGAAGTCAAATGAACCCTTATAGTTTCGCCATGTCTGTCCGTCTGAATGTCACTCTTTTTTTTTTAGACACTTTACAATACAGACTTTTTGTACGCATATAGATGTTTATATCGCGTACTAAGATCAATAATCAAATAATTTAAAAAAAATAGGCTACCTCCCTTATATGGTAAGCAAGGATATATATTTTTACAGTTTTGTTAGGTCAAGAATTAAAAAACCATTATGTGTATGTCGCTATCGATGTTTATCCATGTTTAAAACAAATTGAGTAATGCAAAACATAACTCAAAGCTATACAATAACATTTGTACTAAAGAAGATATACATTTTTTAGATATTATATAAAAAAACATACTGTCGAATTGATAACCTCCTCTTTTTTTAAGTCGGATAAATACTTAAAACACGTACAATTCCTTCTATACTCATAAACAGATATCGAGCTTATCACACATACCTATATGCACTAACCGGGAATCGAACCAGGTATAGTTTTGCAGCTAGATCCACTGCTAAAGTACCACATAGAGTAGCAAAAAAAAGTCTAATTATCTTTAGAAATTACAGTGTTATCTACACGCCTGTCATAAAATTACATCCTTTATAAAGCTTCCACGTTGGATAAACCGCTATCGTCATATCGGTCATTAACCTCGATAGGTCAATCAACTTAGTTAGGGCTCATTCTGCTCGGTAAAACCATCTTGCTTACGTGTTATCGTGTTGTTTTCAACTCGGCCTCCATTACTGTCAATTAGGAACTATATTATAAACACACATAGGAATCCAGGGGCAGTGGCGTAGCGTGGGTATTCGGCGCCCGGGGCCGACCAGAAATTCGCCGCCCGCTATTTTTAACCGACTTAAAAAAAAACAGGTTCTCAATACGTCGGGTTTTTTTTAAATGTATATTCCCCGATAAAATAATAATATAATATTTTCCGTATGCCGCCCCCTTTTGTCTGCCGCCCGGGGCCATGCCCCCCCAGCCCCCCACGCTACGCCAATGTCCAGGGGGCTAATAAACTCAATTATCGTTATGAAATGTTGTCCCCTTGATTCCTGTCTGATTATAACGTCGGCAATACGATGACATGTCAAAAGCCATATAGTTTTACCGAATAGAACACAGCCTTTGTGCTGTAGTAAAATAAATACCTATTTATGAGAAAATTAATAATCAGTTATATTGGACTCATAAAAGTCTCTTTAGACTTATAAAACGGGGTGTTGGACGTGATTGTCTGTCTGTCTGTCTATTTATTAAACTCAATGTCTATAAAAGTGATTAAACTTTAAAAAATTGAGAAATTTAAAAACGCAATAATATATACAAAGCCAAAAGCCGACTTCAATTGGACTGATCTATTTACATACCACAAACATATTCCCCCTTACTAATAAACGTTAAGTAACGGTGGTATAACGAAGAATGTCAGTAGGTACGCCAAATCGTTTGAAACTTTGTAAGAGTAAAGCTTATAAATAAACAAACATACTACTTTTTGTTTCATTCAAATAGACCCAGTAGTTTTGATTCTACGAACGTATGAAATTACGGTCAAAAATATTAAAGGGTGCGGGCGCCATCTTACTGGAGTGACGTCATGGTTTCGTTGCGGTACGGCCCCTTATATGATTGAGTAAGTTTACAGGGCTATATTTTTTTAACCGTTATAAGTAACCAGTTGAAATTTTCACAGATTACGTGTTATTATAAACTCTATTGTTTAAAATTACAAAATGAACAATAAATCAAATCCCAAGAGGGGTCCCCATACAAGAAACATGACAAATAACCAGTTTTTTTAGCATTTTTATACGGATTATATTTTTATAATGGCTTACTATTTTGATGCTATTTTAAGCTTAAATTGCAGTCGAACTTTCATAGTTTACGACTAAATAACAATCTCAAGTAAAACTGCTAAAAATATTTGACCAAACTGATTTTATCAACACGATGTTTTAAGCGGTCACTCATCCTGTTTTAGAATACGCTTGTAAGTAGGTAGTTGCTTAACTTTGGAAGCCGAAGTACGGGTTGTATTTGTATTAGCTTTTTATTTCGGTGTCACACAATAATCTAAACTCCATACTTACGACCAAACAGTAATCTGTAGTAAAACAACAAACAACAAAATCTTACACGATGTTTAAGCGGTGTAAAAAACTTTGGTAATAGCTTTTTCTTTACAAATGTCGTATCTAATGTAGAATTCATATCGCTAGGTACCGTATAAAATAATGAACTATAAGAAATGAGTTTTTGATTGACCTAGGTAGTAGTTCTGATATTTTGTGTACTTATTCATTTCATCGATTTCAAATTTCGCGGGCGGGCGCTGCCAAGTGGCTCACTCGCCATAAGTTAGGTACCTAGACCGCCTCTCTCTCTCTCTCTCTCTCTCGCTAGTTGTTGGTATTAGCGGCCGCTGTAGTAAGTAGGTAGTTTTTGAACTGTTTTTGAGCATTATTACTGTTATTTCGTGTATGCAAGATAGCTTAGATAGCGTGCGTGTGTGTGTGTGTGTGTGTGTGTGTGTGTGTGTGTGTGTGTGTGTGCGTGCGTGCGTGCGTGCGTGCGTGCGTGCGTGCGTGCGTGCGTGCGTGCGAGCGTGCGTGCGTGCGTGCGTGCGAGCGTGCGTGCGTGCGTGCGTGTGTGTGTGTGACGTGTGTCCGTCTATCCGCAGCCTAGCTCAGAGACTCTTAGTACTAGAAACGTGTAATTTGGCATGAATATACATATTAGTCACGCCAACATAGTTAAATAAAAGTAAAATCATGAATTTTTTTTTTTACGTATCGTGGGGAAGTTTTTTTTTCTCGTCTACCCCATAGTGTGGGGTGTCGTTGTATAGGTCTTTCCAAAATATTGCGGATTTGTGAAAACAATATTTTAATTAAGGTATCCGTTTATGAAAAGCTTTAAAGCGCAAATTTTTGTTAGAGTCAAGTGTCGTCGTCCCCTCCCCACTACAGCCAAAACTACAAATAAAAAATATGAAAAATATCTTCAAAGGAAAACTATCAAGACTAAGTAGACTTCATTGGCTCTTGAGTTAAACGGTTTAAATGTTTATACCTGCCGAAAACTTATTTGCGGTGTTGGTAAACTGACCGTGACCTATATCGATGTATGGGGATAACAGTTTTCCAACGGCAAAGTTAAGTTTGTCGCGAGGTCTAATTTGTTTGTAGTAACGGCTTCGGAACCCTACACTGAGCATGGTTCGACAGGCTGTTGCCCGGTTTTTTGCATTAATGTTTTGGTATTTTTATGTAGAATACGGTGAACCCTAAATTAAAAGTGCTTGATTATTATTCTATTTTTATTTAACCAACTTATTCGACAAACATTACAAACAGAAAAGCCGGTCAGCAACGGACAGTTAGTTTAGTTAAACAGGTTAAACTGTATGTAAAACAAAACAATGGATAACCATAACTATCATAGTCACATCAAAACGAATTCGTAAAAAATTACGACTTCCAAAGTTAAGCAACTACGAGCGTAGTCTAAAACAGGATGGGTGACCGCTTAAAACATCGTGTTGATAAAATCAGCTTTGTCACCTATTTGTAGCAGTTTTACTTGAGATTTCTATTTAGTCGTAAAGTATGAAAATTAGACTAGAACTTAAGCTTAAAATCGCATCAAAATAAGAAGCCATTATTGAAATACAATCCATATAAAAAAGCAAAAAAAAATGGTTTTTTTCATGGTTTTTGTACGGGGACCCCTCTTGGGATTTGATTTATTGTTCATTTTAAAAATTTAATCGATAGAATCTATAATAACACGTATTCTGTGAAAATTTCAACTGTCTATTTATTACGGTTAAAAAGATAGAAGCCCTGTAAACTCACTCATTCATATAAGGGCGCGTACCGCAACCAAACGATGACGTCATCATCCGTGAGCGCTAGCCGCCGGGTTTCGAGCGCCGCATACGAAGTTTAAAATTCAATATCTCGGAAACTATTAGACGTATCGAAATGATTTTTTTACAGCATTTTTTTGTTTTTAATGAAGAATACGATAAGCCAAAAATCTAAACTGGTTGACATTCTCTACTATACAATGTTTTGTCCTTGTTTGTCATCGTGATATTTGAATTTGACAGATAAGGACAAAACATTGTATAGCTATACCACCGTTACTCAACGTTTATTAGTAAGGGGGATTATATTTAAAACCGATCTCAAATGCACCTTCTCTCAAATGATTTATTAGTTGGTAAAAAATATCGCTGTGGCAGACGGACAGACAGATAGACAGACATACAGACGGATTTGCACTATTAGGATTCCTTTTTTAACCTTTCTGAACGGAACCCTGACAAAGTTTATCTTAAATTGGTTTTATCCATACCCACAATTTATTTTCAACCAATAACAAATTTCTTCTATCACTAGTAAACTAACTATCGTTCAACTTTAAACCATAATCCGTCGGCCGAGAGTTCATCCATTATATTTGTAAAGGTAAAGTTAAGTCGGCGTTTGTGTTCAGGTCATCACGCTTTCTTAACTAGGTAATCGCCCCGAGTCTGTTTACAATTGAATATGAGAGGAATAGCCTGACTTCGGGGAAACTAGAGGGATCTGATTATAGCATACTGACTCTTTCTAATCGCTGATTTACATTGAACTAGCAAAAGCATGCCAGTAGAAGTACAGTCAAGGACTTTAATAGTTATGCCACTGTGGAACCCTGTCGCATAACGTTAATCATTAATTCTGGCGTAATTTCTTTCATGTGATTTGACGCTGTCATTATGACAGGGTTCCATACTGGCATAACAATTAAAGTCCTTGACTGTACATTGCTTCGTAACCACAGAACAGAAAAAACAGTACAAGTGTCAAGTGGGCGTGTAACGTGTGGCATGGTTATGCGGAGTTCCGCGCAACCTACCATACTTTTGCCGCGATTGCTTATTTCGATACTTCGATATTTCTAAAATAAGAAATAAATCCAGAAGCATGCTTTATTGTGCTATTTTGGAGTGGAAAAACGATAGCCGCACCAAAAACATTTTCCAAAGTGGCGTGTTGTTTTTATGATAGTTTGAGTATTGGCGACAACAGATCTGATACTAAGCGAAGCTCATGCCACTTCCACTGTTTTTTCTATTCCGCGATCGTAACAATGGCTCTAGCCTCAAACATCGAAATCAACTCGTCAATGTATTTCTACCGACATGCTGGTTTATTGGTCGTGTACCTCGAAATCGTTAATTTCTTGTAGCTATTCACGTATTCGCGTTTTCCCGCGATAGCGAATTTTGTTGTAGCATGTAAAATCGGTGGTAAGTATATTCTGTTACTCGCATATATGTATATATACCTACAGGGTGTTATGGGACCAACATCCAAATAGCGAAAAAAAATAGCTGTTCTATACAAACTTTGAGAGCTAAACAGTTGAAATGTATGGAACAGCTGTTTTTTTTTCGCGATTGTGATATTGGTCCCATAATAAAAGTTGATGACCTACAGAGTTAGTCCCTGAAGTTTGTCCAACCTTCTGCCGAACACAATACATTTGCATATTTAATAGCATTTTGTTGTAGCCTGGGCCTCTATTCCCGGTGGTTGTAACGATATCGTCTTTGCCCTGTTATAGTATTGTTTTGACGTCAGCCGCCATTACTGTCGAGTAAATAAGAGCTATCAAAACACAACTGACAATGACAATATGATAACAGTACGGCTAGCACATAGTTGTATTATCTCGCTAGTCGCTCAGTGCGTCTCTATCGTTACTGACTAGACAAAAAGGGAGATCTAAGCGACAAACAAGTAGCGGGCAACTTGTGCTAGCCGTGCAGAGGGCTTATTGTCCAACGCACTCGTAATCGCAACCGGCTTCAAAGTGGAGCAATTGTTTTCATTTTGTATGCAGACAAGCCTTCGATTTTCAAAATGAAAACGATCGTGATTGCGAGTGCGTTAGACAATAAGCCCTCTGGTCAAAGACTATAATATGATTTTTACCGTCTAGAATAGAGGCAAAGTATATTGTTTAAGTCGTATGTCTTATTCGGATCCTAGACCATGAGACACTAGTTTTATGAGTTTTGTGTAGCTGAAAATTACATACAACTCCATACAGAAATTAATTTTAAACAGATTATGATTTAAATTATTGATATTTGGATGTCGTTAAATCACGGCAGAATACGATACTTTGTATACAATGACATCCTGTAACTTAATTATTCTTGCGAATAAACTTTTCTTTCCTTTTCTTTCTTTTCTTTACGAATTTTGAATACGTTGTATATTATTATGCAACCCTAGGTCATAACTTTGGAAAATGAAAGGGGTAATCGTCTTTAGAAGGTCTCTTAATAGATACAATACAGTCTCTACATACTTAGGTGTGGCTTCTAAACTCAACACACACTACAGTTATTTAGTACAAGTAGGTGTAAATTTCCCCAGATGATGTCAAAAAGGTACAAAAGTTTTACTTTCACTTCGCGTGACTAATAGTCGTAACATCTCGCAAAAGTAGGCTTAATGACGGACGGTGACCAAACTTAGACGTAAATAAATAATTACGACAATCTCACAAGTTTTGGCTGACTCAAACTAAAAACGGTACATATACAAACGATATATTTCTAAAGAGAAATGTATACAGGTTGTATCAATTAAACCGGTCAGCATGGGAGTCTGAAACTATAAGACATACGACTTAAACAATCAATATCTAAATAGAAATAGTGTTAGTTTTATTTTTCAAAACATCCGGGTTCAATTCCCGAGCTGGGTACAAGTTTTTTTTTAATGTATGAATGCAGTTTTCCTTGTTACTAAAATCGATGGCATGGTTCCTAAGAACAGAGGGTTTATTGTCAAACGCACTCGCAATCACGATCGTTTTCATTTTGAAAATCGAAGGCTTGTCTGCATACAAAATGAAAACAATTGCTCCACTTTGAAGCTGGTTGCGATTGCGAGTGCGTTGGACAATAAGCCCTCTGCACGGCTAGCACAAGTTACATCAAAAGACATACAAAAATCTAGAGTATGTCTACTGTTTATGGTTTAATAGGCATCATGTAAACTTAACCAGTCCAAGTCTCGTCGTTATCATAAGGAATGAGCACAAAACAGTAAAGTTCTTGTCTTGTTTATATCAAAAGCTTACCGCGGCGAACGCTGCGTTCACACTAACAAGCGGAAGCGGTTTTTGAATATCCTATCCGGTTAGAACAGAGATATTATAATAGTAGGTATGAAGAGAGTTATATATACGGCTAAGAAGATAGGTAATCCTGTCGAATCGCACAACCATGAAGTTTCAATATTGATAATGTGAATAGGGGTTATTATGGCATAGCTATGCAGTTCAGTTTACGCTGAAAGAAAAGGACAGAGCTATGTAACTGCTATAGCTCTGTCCTTTACGCTCACCGTAAAATGAACGCATAGCCATGTCATAATAACCCCTTAGCAGTAAAACAGCTGTTATTACTATTCATTCACACGCAATAAGTGGTTTTTTACTGCTGTCAACATTATCAATATTCATAAACCTTATCTATAGTTGTCAGCGGGCCTGGTATGGCTGGTCTATATCGCGTGTCAAATGTGGATAAAGCATTCGTCACTCTCGTACTTATTTACGTGTCAGAAGGTGACGAATGCCTTATCCACACTTTGTCACGCGATAAACGCAGCCATATTAGGCCCCCAGAAGCTCTACTTTGAAATCCGTAATTCGAACTTCGTCTATTGCTATCCCTTTTGCTCTCGACGCGTCACTAATTCCCAAGAAAGTGACGGAGCGATCCGAAGTTCGAATTACTGATTTCAAAGTAGAGCCCCTGGTGTCAGGATAACGATAACAATACGGTAACATATCAAAAGCAATAGTTTTAACGAATATATGTGGATAAAGCATCCGTCACTCTCGTACTCATATACGTGTCAGAAAGTGACGGATGTTTTATATACATTTTGTCACATGACTCGCGCGATAAACGCAACCATACTAGGCCCCCAGCAGTTGGTTAAACAGCAATATTGTTTCGAAAACAAGTTAAGACGATTGCTAAAAAAAACCATACAAAATGCGATACGGTTTCTCTTCCCTTCAACCTAGTCCGATTTTTACGATTTTTGAATATGCTGTAGATATATTATGAAAAACTAAGTCTGGACATTTAATTTACCGAAAAAAATATTGAAAAGAAACAATTAAAAATAATAATCTTCTTTCTTTATTAATGGCGTTCCACCGCGGTATTTCCCAGTGATTTCGCCAGTGTCAAGTGAGTAGTAAATCAGTAAATAGAATAAGTCAAAATTAAAAAGTCCGACGGTAAAAACAATAATAAACGGAACCGTACAAACCTAGTTTTTTATAACAATTACAACATATTCAAAAATCTTTGAAATCGGACTTGAATTAAGGGGTAAGAAACGCTGAACTATAGAAAAATTGTGACAGCTACGCGATTTAAGGCGTCGGTTCACCATCCTCTTAAACTAAAGTGAAAGAGGCTGAGTTTCCTTGCAATGTGAACGAGACCTTAGCGGCATTGGCCTCCGACCTTAGAGAAAGTAAATAGCAAGTGTTCGAATAACGAACTCTCTGACCACAGTTTCGTGGGATGAAGCGTTTTAATAGCGAATGTGTGGGATTAGACTACGAGTTAAGGTAAACGAGTAACGTATTCTGAAAGTTATCACTATTCTACAATAGATATAACAATTAGTATAAAAACTCCACGTCCTAAACAAAAACGATCGTAGAGCGGCTCTACACTTCGAGCAATACGGAAGGGAGTAGGCATTTGCACTATTTCCGCTCTGTCAAAGTACAAGCCCAAGCGGGCATGCGCATCTAATAAAACTAGTTGTCACTCGGATTGTCAACTAGACAGAGTCCAGTCGCGTGAGTGAACGCTACCTACACTTAAAATGCCGAATTGCTCTGTTTTCGGATCTGTTGAGCAACAAATCCGACTTCTCGCCGATGAAAGAGATGAAAGCCCTATCGTGTCAATGTGTGAACTGTGACTCGTTCGTACACAAAAATTACTCGAGGTGTGCAAGTTTTGTCGGTGTATTGTTCCATTTATTATGTTTTAGTGTCATCATTACAGTTTTGTTTTTGTATGTAGGTGTGCAGAGCTGCATTTGTGTGCAAATTTCCCCCCCGCAAGAAATGACAGTACTATTTGACTATAATTCATAGATAAGGCGACTTCCACTAGGAAAGCCGTATTGACAAATCGAAGGCTCTTCATGACAAATTATAGTTTTCTATGGCAACATTTACTTTGTTGTATATGAGACACCTCTTTCAAGATCAGTTATTAACAAAATGTTAATTTCTTCGTTTCTTGGGACAGGTGTCTTAAATTTACCCTTAGACTGTTTTATAAACTTAAACACCCGTACATAAAGCAGAATTGATTATATACATATAAACCTTCTTCTTGAATCACTCTATCTATTCATGAAAACCAAATTAAATTATATTGCTTAGTTTGAAAGATCTAGCGTATATATACAGAGGGACAGACGGCGGAAAGCCTTTTATTTATACTCGTACTATGTAAATATACTACAAAAATAACTACTATTTTTCCGTTAAAAATTCAAAATTGTTCGTTGCCCGATAACAACCGAACATACCCGACTTCGCCCGAACACGCTTTCGCCAATAACTGCTGCCATGGATCATTTCAAATTTGGAACATTTCACGAGGATTTGTCATGCGCGCCGCTTTCCCAAGCATCTGTTTACCCTCGTAACAGCTGTCTAATATCTGTACCTAAAAGTGATACAAATTACACTCATATGTGTGTAAGAATAGTCAGTGTTATAAGTTGCTGCACACTTTAGAACCTTGTCGCTTTAACGCCTTTGACAGATTACTGCAACAGTTCAAACATAACGTCAAAGTGACAAAGCACTAAAATGTCCAGCTACTTATAAGAGTTATAAGGCTGACTTAGTCGTGTTTTCACCGAGCGGTCCCAATGAAAGACCAGCGTTGGCGTCACAGCGCATACTGAATTGGTACCGTGTCGTAACAATTACCACTGTGTCGTCTGTTTTCCTTTTATTTGTGTTATTATTGTGAATAAATGTTAATCTATGGTTTATTTGTAACAGACGGATAAGTCTTAAAATAAAGGAGACTTCAGCCATGAATGTGATATTATGTAAGCAGTAACAAATAATAGTATATTACTTAACAAGGGCTGTAAAAGAAAGAAAGCCCGAAATCGCAGGTATTTAAGACCCGAGCCGTAGGCGAGGGTTGTAAATATGCGATAGAGGGCTTTCTTTTTTACTGCCCATGATGAGTACACAATTTTACGTCTTCACCTGGCCACAATGCGAGTTTTACCGTGCGCGCAGCGTGCGATAAAACTCACATTACGGCCAGGTGTTACGTAATAGATATTTTCTATTTCTATTTACTATTTCTATCAGTATATTTTAAAATATATGAATACTTAGATACATTACAAGAATATACAAATCAAACCCTAGTTATTGTTATTTTATCGAAATACATTTCAACGGGGTATCATTATATATAATTTTTATTTCATCGAAAGGCATTTCTCGTCGCATGAGTTTTTTTTGGTAGTCATAATTCTGAGCTAATCTGTGGGCCTGTTGCCTAACGCACTCGCAATCACGATCGTTTTAATTTTGAAAATCGAACGCTTGTCTGGCATACAAATGAAAACAATTGCTCCACTTTGAAGCCGGTTGCGATTGCGAGTGCGTTAGACAATAAGCCCTCTGACCTACATAATTAAGATATCCTGAAAACATAATAGTTTCAGCAGAAAATATCGTTCGACGTAGTGAAATTCGATAATATGGCGGGTTACCATGAGGTGTAATTCTGTTAAAAATGACAAACGATCGATCGGTGGCGCCTTAAAATATTCATCACCGTAATTGGTTGTTTAGGGGTTTCTAAAGTATACTAAAAAAAAAACTTAAATCCCTAGAGGCTAATAAGGAGCTTTAGTCCCGATATGCAGAGACTAAGTAACATTTTTTTTTTTTCATTTATTTAGGAATACCAACAGATGATTCATTACAACTTACTAAGTATAACTTACACATAATAATAACAATTAATGTTCACCTAATTATAGGTATCCACAGCTTACATAAGAATAACATATTAAGTACAATGTGTATTGTGTTACAATTTTGACATATTTATCTGTTACCTAAGTTATTCCCTATTATTTGCGCAACAGCCCCTCAGTCCCGCGAATTTTAAGAGCATGAGAAGTAAAAGCCTTTAATGAACCTCCTCTCTTTGCCCCCAGGTCACGTGACAGCCTCCTGCCGTTTCCCCGGCGCGCCCGCGCACTCCCGCGTGACCTTCTCCGAGGAGACCCTGGAGGAGGGCACGGTGGCCACTTACGTCTGCGAGCGAGGCTTCGAACTCCTGGGACCGGCCAGGAGGGCCTGCGGGGCCAATGGAAAGTGGACGCCTGATGGGATACCCTTCTGTGGTGAGTAAAAAGATGTTTATAAATAAGTTGAGTTGGGGCAGGTGTGAACAGGGGCAAGTGCGTCAACAGGGGCTGCCAAACCAACAATATCCACTAAAAATATATGTATGGTTTGTCGCATTTACCCCTTTGACGCACTTATCCCACCTGACCTTAAGTAGATAAAAGAAACCCGTTATAATGGCAGCCCCTACAAATAAGAGCTGTATATCAGCCCTAACCGATTTTTGTATGTTTGTGTGTTTTGTATGTTAGGATACAACTAAAATAAAAATACGTTAAGAAAAAACGTTGTTTGTATGGGGACCATTATTTATTAAAAATAACTTTCTTTATTGTTTTTATTTATTATTAGCGGCCCGCCAGCGGCTTCGCCCCGCTGCAAATTTCCGACCTTCCCGTTGGGTTTTTCAAAGTTTATTTTACATATAAACCTTATCCTGACAACGAACACCACAAAAATAATCAGCCAAATCGGTTCAGCCGTTCTCGAGTTATGTGCTTAGCAACACATTTAGTAATTAATTTTTATTTATATAGATAGATAAATAGATTAAATCCGCAATAATAATAATAACACATATTCTGAAGAAAAAAAACAATATCTATTACGGTTCAAAACATACAGCTCTTTGAAGTTAAGACTGACAGACGGACGGACGGACAGCGTAGGCATATTAATAGGGTTCCGTTGAACCCTTCTGGCACTGAACCCTAAAAAGCCTCTTTGATTAATAACTGACATTTATTATCTGCTAATAACATCAAAAAGCACCACCATTAAAATGAACAAATTAAATCATGTTACCTTTATTACATTAGGTTAAACATTACGGCGCGGCGTAGAGAGCGGCCTGCTTTTACTTTCCGTGAAATCACCGCGCATGCGCTAAAAAGCGGAAGATCCGATCCCACGACTCTCGCGCATTGTGCGCAGCTTTCCTCGTTATCACCCAACCCTGTGACTTACCTGTGCGTCGGAGACAATGATGCAAGTCCGTTTTATGCTACAATTATTGTAGATACATCTAGAGTATAGAGTAAATAGGAGTGTTGGAAGGGGAAGGCGAACGTTCCACGAAAGGGGCTAGACAAGGCGCATTACGCTAGCTAGCGTTTCTATTCTTTTCGTTTTTTTAAACCAATGGCGTCACTGGTAGATCACGTGACTTTTCGTATAACGTCATCTACCAGTGACGCGATTGGTTTAAAAACGTAACGAATAGAAACGCTAGTTAGCGTAGTGCATCTTGGCAAGGGCCTCAGATCGGGGACGTATTAAGAAAAGGCTAGGTCAGGAGTAAACCTATCTTATCTTATCTTACAGAAGGGCCCTTTGGGATACACTTCGACCCTTTAGGATCTATTGTGCAATTACCCTCTTACTTACACACTCAGCTGTACGATTTTTTCCTTCACCGTAAGAGCATCGGGTAATGCACTTAAGTTAGAAAAACTCATTGGTACATGGTGACCGTGGGGGTTCGAACTCGGTACCTTACGATCACGAGTCGACCCCCTAAGCCATTAGGCTACCGACGCTTTCCAGCAGTAACCTAAACAGACGTAAGTGTATGAAGAGAATAATGAGTATGGAGGAAGCGAGGGAAGTTGGTCTGGATCATAGCAATGGAGGAAGTGGTCTCTGCCTACCCCTACGAGAAAGAGGCGTGATTGTATGTATGTATGTATGTACTAGAGGACGCCCGCGACTTCGTACGCGTAGAATTAGTTTCCCGCTACTCCCCCCATTTCTTCCCGTTGGGGGTCGATATTCGGAAAATCCTTTCGTAGTGCTCACTTACATTATGATAGGAACTCCTGTACCAAATTTCAAGGTTCTAAGTACAGTAGTTTCGGCTGTGCTTTGATATATAAGTCAGTCAGGTTTGCCTTTTAAATATATAGATTAAATTTACAGCATAGTGGTGGTAGAATCTGGTACGGTCAGCCTTATAAGAAGCTGCACACTTTATTGTTTTGTCACTTTAACGTCATGTTTGAACTGCTGCACTAATCTGTGAAAGGCGTTAAAGCGACAAGGTACAAAAGTGTGCAGCTTCTTATAAGGCCGACTGTACAAAGTCCATCTGGATCGCTGTATAAAACAAAATATACCACCATCTTATCCTTTAACCTAGTTTACCAAGCAGCACTGCTCTCATTGTTGTGTTCCGGTGCTGGGAAAAGACAACCCAACTTAGCAATATGCATCTTGACTTGTGAGGCCCTAGCCAAGAACGCTACTAACGTTTTTCTTTTATATTACTCGAAATGTATAGGATGACATTCTTGTGAGTTGCGATAAAGCAGGTGGTCTACTGTCATCCCATAAATTTTGAGTAAAAGAAAAGAAAAACGTTTGTAGAATTTGCATCTTGGCTAGGGGTCTGGTTTGCCTTTTCCAAAATGTAATATGAATATTTTCAATCTCAAGAAAATTTGATTGACAACATTTCACTTAGTCAGTCTTATTCTCCAAGAAGACAAGCGTTGTCTGCCTCAGGAGAAAAGAAACCGGATGGCATTTTTGTACAATGGCATCTTGGTTGGCTGCTTTCATTCACATGCAACCTAGCCCATACAAAAGTCCCACCCATATAAGCCGATGTACTTGTTTCTGTGGGACAGTACCTATATCGCGTATAATATTCTACAAACATGGCTACTTAAAACGTTTTTATCTACATCCAATCATAATTTCAATATATGTTCAGAAGCGATAAGCAAATGCCCTATATTATGTTACCTGTATCTGTGGTTGTACTTTAATGTTAACATTAAAGTATTACATGTCATTAAAGTGTCGGTTATCGCTGTAGTTGCATCTTAATGTTCACTTTACAGTATCGGTGACCCACACTTTAATGTCAACATTAAGATGCAGGTACATTAAGATGCAGGGTAACGACGGATACAGGTTTCTCAAATATTGTAGAAAACTTATGATATGTAGGTATGTAGATAAAGTTATGTATGCGACTGTACGCATAATTAGGCATTAAAACACTCGTGTATAATGAGTCTCATTATGCACCAGTCACATAAATAACTATTATGTTTTCAAATGTCTAATAAACACACAGATCATGTACCCGAATTGTTTTTACGGTCTTTTATCGGTAAAATCATATTGCCTTTAATTATAATAATAATAGTACCTTGACTTGGCTCACGAGGTGACCGCCATGTGGGATTTTGCCTCGACGATCATTGTCCCGATAGTTGTTTCGGCAAACGGTCTTATAGCGAAGAGTCTCGACCAACACCTCAAGAGACTCTCGCTAGATGCCTGCTAAACTAAACCACTGGACTTAAAAAAGCAAGGGTTTTTTTCGAAATGTCTCCCAACGGAATAACTATGGAAAACTTATTCTACGTGAATAAAGGTCACGAGTGTCCTGTAGTTTTACTATTAAACAGAATTTATTTCAAAGCTAAGCATTAAGATACAATCTGTACCGGACTTTATACAGGGGCCACTAACGGTAAACATTATCCATGTTTATTTACTACAAGATGAATATAAATCGTCATTATTATGCGATCGTATCGCAGGCCACGGGCTATCCTAGTCCAGAGCAATATAGACTGAGGCCAGTGCTATAGCCACAGAACAGAAAAAAAAAACAGTAGAAGTGTCAAGTGGGCGTGTAACGTGTGGCATTAGTTATGCGGAGTTCCGCGCAACCTACCATACTTTTGCCGCAATAGCTTATTTCGATATTTTCGATATTTCTAAAATAGGAAATAAATCAAAAAGCATGCCTTATTGTGCTATTTTGGAATGTAAAAATAATAGCCGCATCAAAAACATTTTCCATGGTGGCGTGTTGTTTTTATGATAGTTTGAGAATTGGCGACAACAGGTCTGATACTAAGCGAAGCTCATGCCAATTCCACTGTTTTTTCTATTCCGTGGCTACAACAGTGCCATGCTCTATGCTTAAAACACAATATGTGGCGTGATCTACGAAAAGGGACCTTATTGTTGGCGCTTCCGCCATTATTAACGATGCTCCGATATAAATACAACGTCGCGTGACGCAGTGCGGCGTAAGCGCCATCGACAATAAGGTCCCTTTTCATAGATAACGCCACATATAGGATTGATTTTGTGTGAAAATTCAGGAGTTTTCATTTTTAATTAATTTATAAAACAATGTTTATTTATTAACCCTAGGCAAATACAAACGGATTACATCGCATGTAATTTATACGTGTACTGACTAGGAGCCCAGAGGTAGGAAGAAATACCCTTTGTGGCCAATGTACCATTTTTGGCCAATTTAGGTCAAAATGAGTATCAAAAATACTGTAAAGTTAAAAATAATATTCATAAATCCGCCCTTATGTTGGGACTAAATATATTTTTAACCACTTGATTGCTCGTGAAAATTTGATCGACTTTATTTATAAGCAAATAAGGGTTATCACTGTCAACTCTGGTCACATAAAGCACAAATTAATGAGTATGAGTATTACACGTAATGCAATAAATAAATGAGTATGAGTAAATATTAGTAAAAAGATAAAATCGGTATAAAAATATGTGTATATATTTATGTAAATTTCATAATTCTTTTCATATTAGTTAAAATGTAGAGTTGCCAAAAACGGTATAAAGATGGCCAAAATCGGTACTTCTACCCTATAAGAATCAAGTGTCCATTATTGGTCCTTGTCATTACTGGTACCATAACCCTATTTCATTTGTGACATCTCGTTGACTATTTATTTTCTCAATAGCCGATGCTAAAATTGCCCCGGAATTTCCTAAGTAAGCCTTCGGCCGGTGCAGAGAAACCGCATCTGTATGCAAGTGGAGACCCCCACTAGGTCAAGTTGGGGGTCGGCCGCTATCTCACCAGACCGGCTGTAGAGTCGCGATATGAAAAGGTTTGTCACTTTTGGACCTCAGCACCATTGAAATAGAGTCGAAAAGTGACGGACCTATTTCTCACGTTAATCCAACAGTGACACTATGCAAAAAAGGACCCCATACAAAAGTTGATTCTTTGTAACTGCATTCATGTCCCTATTCAAATAGGGTGACGGCACCAATGACGAACACTTTTAGCTGACAGGCACCGGTAATGGACACTTCACTCTTAATTCAAATTTCATACGGTCCTAAATTGATTGTTGCAAAACAAATGAATAACCCTTATCTTCTGAAAAATAAGAATCAAGTGTCCATTATTGGTGACTTGTCCATTACTGGTACCATCACCCTAGTTTTTTCCTAATTTAGTGTCACTGTTATAAGGTCGACTGTACCATTGAGGAATATAAAGGTTGATATCATACGTAAATTTGCCGGGCTTTACATTTTCCATACATTTTAAGTCGTGTCACGTGGGGGAATATGTCAAACTGATTATTATTTATTGGTGCATGAATCAAATGTAATCGTATATATATTCATGTAGAAGCAAGCATTAGATGTACTACGATGGTGACATTGCACTCTCAACCAGAGAGGCTAGACAAGTTGCTTAACGCTAAACGATTTTAGAAAACTGACAAATTGTATGGAGTTGTCATAAGCACAGGAGGTGACCATCTAGTAACTGACGTAAATCTCATATAATTTTCGAAAGCGATAACGAACGGACTTGACAAAAGCGCGTGGAGCAAACCTCATGTGCTTCTGTTTAGTCCACCAAAGTAAGTAAGTAAATCATTTATTAACAACAATAACAAACAAACAAAAAAAAAAGAGACATTGTAGTGCTAGTGTTGCGAAACGGTCCCAGGTCAAGAGCCTCCTGGGTGTTATTCCCTCAACAACGACGAACGGACGGACGAACGAGTGAATGTCCAAGCGGAGAGTTTAAGTAGTCCTGTCAGAGCGAACAAAACACATTTTAGTGCGTATATTCAATTTGGCAGCATGGCTTCTCGAACGTATAAGGCTGCCTACTTGAAAATGCACGCGCTAATGTGTTTTGTTCGCTCGGACGCGACTACTTAAACTCGCCGCTGCGATTTCACTCGTTCGTTCGATCGACCGCCGTTTTTGAGAGAATCACACCCCAGCATCAGCTGTGAAGCCAACGCTGGTCTTCCGTTGGGACCGCTCGGTGAAAACACGGAAGACACGGATTAAATACTCTTTGACCGAACAAGCGAGCGTCCTCGCGTGGATTTGTTTCTCAAATAAGTCCAAGGTGATAGTCTAAAACTCATTGGTGAAAATACACCTTATTCAAACAAGGATTGAAAGCCATTAATTTAGATAATAACCAACAAAAAGTTGGAAATTCCCCGACATTGACATTTCAAAGTTCAATACTTCAAAAACGGCTGAACCGATTTCGATATAAAATGTCTAAGAACCACCGCTAAACCTGCTTTCAAATTAAAAAAACCGCATCCAAATCGGTTCATCCGTTTAAGAGCTACGGTGCCACAGACAGACACACACACATACACTTACACGTCAAACTTATAACACCCCTCTTTTTTGCGTCGGGGGTTAAAAAACCGATAACAAACACCAAATGTATCTTATCTAGGGCCTCTGGTATCGATTCGAGTCGAGTCGCATCGAGTTAGCGATCTGACGTCACAGTCGGGTCGCGCCGTTAGCGACAAGTGTTGGCACACTTGCGCGGGCGCCGTTACTCCCAGGGTTGCCACACGCACGATAAAATAAAACATGTGAACATAGATTTAAACCAGCGATCCGTGGCACAGGTTTTGTTGTGGTTGTGTCTAGAACAATAAAGTACTTATAAATAATAATAATAATAAATATCAGGGGACAATGTCACACCAATTGACCTAGTCCCAAACTAAGCTCTAGGCTTGTACTATGGGTACTAGACAACGATAAACATACTTATATAGATAAATATATACTTAAATACATAGAAAACATCCATGACTCAGAAACAAATATTCGCGCTCATCACACAAATATCTGCCCTTACCGGGATTTGAACCAAGGACCGCTAGCTTCGTAGGCGGGGTCACTACCAACTAGGCCAGCGCGTCGTCGAAACTTACTTGTAGATAAATAACTTCTAGGGCCTTAATTCTAAACGATAAAAACCATATCGCCTTTGACCTGCTATCGTATCGTCAACGTTTCGATAGCTTTTATTTAAAGACTATTAGTATTGTGGGGCGATGGGCTTGCAACCTGTCACTAATATACATTGGTAAACATCTTAGCCTGATTGTGTAAAATGTTACAGAATTAACAATAAGTTTTTAGAGTTGTTGGTAATTCTCTAGCTCTGCCAACCCCACTTTGGGAATGAAGGCGTATGTGTATGTATGTATGGATTTATTTAACAATACCATAACCATAACCGATCAAAGACAATGTGATTTCAATTTAATAGTTATCTTCTATATATATAAAAGGCAAACCTGACTGACTTATATATCAACGCACAGGCGAGACTACTGTACCTAGAAACTTGAAATTTGGTAAAGGGGTTCCTTTCATGTTGTAAGTGAGCACTAAGAAAGGATTTTCCGAAAATCGACCCCCAACGGGAAGAAATGGGGGGAGTAGCGGGATACTAATTCTACGCGTACGAAGTCGCCGGCGTCCTCTAGTAACTTATTACTTAGTCCGATTGTGTCCAGTTTCAAAAACAAACTTCCATAAAGGCATTTTTTCTGAAACCGTGAACTATTCACAATTTTTATAAAACTAACCTAACCTAACTATTGCGCACAATACAATGGAATATAAAAATGACCTGAAAGGTGTACAGTTTCAGAATAAATGCCTTTATGGCAAATTAATATTAAGGCAAGTGATACCATTATGGCAAATGAAATTCGGGGAAACGAAATGATACGCCTCTTAACATGTTTAGTCCACGTACGTCTTTCGGCTGAAATTGCTAATGATGATATCCCATTAATAATAAATACACAATGTTCTCGCTTGTGGCAACCCTTAGAAGCTGCGCCGGCGCACACTCCAGCGGCGCGCTCAATGGCCGCCACGCGCCTTCGATTCATTCGCCTAGCGCTCCCCCGGTACGGTTATACTACACTACATGCCGACGGCCGTGGCTTCGCTCGTCCAGTCGTATTTTTTCGCGCTCAATTTTTTTTGACTACTTTGTCTGTCTCTGTGACTGTCTGTTGTAGCACCGTATAGCTCTTTAACCGGTGAACTGATTTGGATGCATTTTTTTTTATTTGAATGCAGGTTTTCTAGCGGTGATATCATGAAAATCGGTAGGGCCGTTTAAGAGATATCACCTCTAAAAGAAGAGGACAGACACACACTCACACACAGCGGTCAAACTTATAAAACTTATAACATCCCTCTTTTTGCGTTGGGGGTAAAATTTATAAATAAATATTAGAGGACAATCTCATCCAAATTAATCAATCTCAATTTGACCTAAGGGCTTATTGTCTAACGCACTCGCAATCGCAACCGGTTGCAAAGTGGAGCAATTGATTTCATTTTGTATGCAGACAAGCCTTCGATTTTCAAAATGGAAACGATCGTGATTGCGAGTGCGTTAGACAATAAACCCTCTAGTGCTAGCTCTTGCAGGTTAGTACCGGCTTGTAGTACTATCTCATGCTGATCCTATCCTGCCTGCGCATTTGACTGCTTCCGATTGATGCAAGCTAGGCTGTTTTTGATTCCTGCACATGGACGTCCTGGGGGTGTAAGTAGACGCCGCGGTCGCTTTCGCACTGAAAATTTGGGGCGACAGTGTGGATTCGGCAACACCTGGGATGACAAAGCAGCCCTATTTAGGGAGGCACTGCTTTTCCCGCTTAGCCGTGGCGGGGGCTAGAAAAGGTGCACTATAAAAATGCTCGTCCCTACTTGAGAGGTAATAGTAACCGCGGCTGCCATCGCATCACCCTAATTCGTGGCACCAGCGCGAATGACTAGGAGTCCAATCGTCGATCGACGATCGATCGATTGGTCTGGTAGAAACTATCGATCGACGTCGACAATTCTAGTCTACCATCGATCGATGCCGTCGATCGACGATCGATCGATTGGTCTGGTAGAAACTATCGATCGACGTCGACAATTCCATTCTACCATCGATCGATGCCGTCGATCGACGATCGATCGATTGGTCTGGTAACACCCTAAGTGGTCGCCAAGGCCGAAAACGTTCGGAAAGATCATCATCATCATCATCATGCTCATAACACCAATATTTAATTTTGCTTCTACCAGGTATCGATCCTGGGACCACTAGCTTCTTAGACCGGCTGAGTGTAGGATATTTTCTCTGCGACAATACGCCAAGATGACAAGATGGCTCGTGTCGCAATTTTCACTCGTATGTGTAAATTGCGAATGAAAATAGATAGCGTAACTGATTACATACTATACCTTTGCTCTAGTTTACCAAACTACCTTGATACTTTGAGAAAAAACTTCAAGTCCAACTGCCTCGTTCATTTAGGTTAATGCGTGGGGGGAGGGACAAAGCTGAACACTTTCTCGAATTTTATTTCCACGCATGAGCGTTTTGCTCGTTTTGTAACGAAAGTTTGTTATTGTATGTATTGAAAAGTAAAATAGTGTTGGATTTTCTATGCGTTAACGTTATATAAAAAAGAAGTTAATAAAGGAATAGGCAGATTTCACTTAGTTTCGAAGGTTGGAATTAAACTTACGCCGAGATTAGTCTATATAAATTCGGTGTTTAATCTAGGTATACCTTATTCTAGTTTGGTCGAATGCAACCTAAGTAAGTATAATAAATACTAACTATATAGCCTTAAGATCACAGTCTTGTGTCTATAGGCCTTAGAGTTCTCTTAACACCAGGGGCCCTAACATGGCTGCGTTAATCGCGTGACAAAGTTTGGACAAGGCATCCGTCACCTTCTGACACTTAAATAAGAATGAGAGTGACAGATGCTTTATCCACATTTGTATAGACGCACCCATAGGCCCGCTGGGCTGAGATTCTATACGGTAAAACCTACCACGGACTAGGGAATGCAAATAACCGGTTATAACCGGTTTTACCCGGTTATTTTCATACAAAAACGGTTAATAACCGGTTAAATTGCATTCCCTACCACGGACCCTTACTATAAATAGATATATCCTCCTCTTTTCGAAGTCAGTTAAAAATCGTTAAAATCAGACTTCATGTAGGGGGTCAGAAACGTTATCGCATTTCGTATGGAAATTTTCAGCTTTAGAATTCTCTTAACATGTATTAGGCAATAAGGTTTTACCGAGTTGAATCGAGGCCCAGATGCGTCTAAATCGCGTGTCAACTGTGGATAAAGCATCCGTCACTCTCGTACTTATTTACGTGTCAGAAGGTGACGGATGCCTTATCCACACTTTGTCACGTGATAAACGCAGCCATATTAGGCCCCCTGGTGGCGTGTATATTTTGTTCTCTTAGCAGTGGTTGGGAAGTACTGGTACGTTTTTAATCTATATAAATAAAAGGCAAACCTGACTGACTTATACATCAACGCACAGCCGAAACTACTGTACCTAGAAACTTGAAATTTGGTACAGGGGTTCCTTTCATGATGTAAGTGAGCACTAAGAGAGGATTTTCCGAAAATTGACCCCCAACGGAAAGAAATGGGGGGAGTAGCGGGAAACTAATTCTACGCGTACGAAGTCGCGGGCGTTCTCTAGTGTAAGTATAAAAGTGCACGTGCGGCCAACTTACTACATAACCGTCTGTATCACGCGGCTCTGCCCCCACCATGTAAGTCCAAATTGTCACGTATCTGTCACAAAAATTGTAGACTGATGGATGTCAACACGTTTCGCGTTCGGGGTCAACGGCCGACTTGCTTGACAAAACACGCTAATCGTGTGACAATCGTTCCAACGGACTCTATTAGAATGTACCCTCTAACAGAAAACTTACAAGAACAAGGTTAGACAAGGTGCATAACGATCCCGTTAGCGATTTTCGAAAACTGATAAAGTAGGATTGACGTACGCTGACGTTGCGTCGCTGAAGAACTTCAGGTATAGCTAAGATGCGAACGCTACTTAACATTCTACTAATGATTTTCTTTTCTATCACTCAAAATGTATGGGATGACATTCTCGTACGATGCGATAAACCTCGTGGTCAACTGTAATGACAATAAATATCAGGGGACAATGTCACACTTTATGGACACAAACTAACCTCTAGGCTTGTACTATGGGTACAAGACAACGATAAACATACTTATAGAAAACATCCAAGACTGGAACAAATACTTGCGCTCATTGCACACAAATACCTGCCCTTACCGGGATTTGAACCCGGGCCAGCTAGCTTCGCAGGCAGGGTCACTAGTGTCACTACCAAGTAGGCTAATTGTCATCCCATATATTTTGAGCGATAGAAAAGAAAGACTCTATCGGTTTCAATTTTCTATTGACTATGCAGTTGACATAAGCGTTGTCATATATGTCGATCTGTCAACTTACGTCAATCCTGTAAGTAATGTCGATTTCCGAAAATCGCTAGGCCCTCTGTCGTGTCGGCCAATAGGGTGACGGCACCAGTAATGGACACTTTCATACGGTCCTAAATTGATTGTTGCAAAACAAATGAATAACCTTTATCTTCAGTAAAATAAGAATCAAGTGTCCATCATTGGTGCCTTGTCCATTACTGGAACAGTCACCCTATGTCTATTCCATATATTTTGACAGTCAATCACTTATGTTAGTGTTATGCATCCTGTCTCGGTCCATTTTAAACTGTTTAAGCCTATCTTGCTTCTTGAAGTTATCTTACCGTCATGGTAATAAGAGCTACCGCAGTATTGGTAAAATAAGCATGGCGTTGAAGTGGAGCTACTACTGAAATAAGTAGGCTTGTACTGTTTCTACTTGGCAGCGAGATACCGAGGTGGTTTTCCATTTTTTCCATACAATTTCCTTGAAATATGATCCCCGAGTGTGTATTTCTATGGTCGCTATAACAACGAAAAATAAAAAATAATAAATGAAAAGAGGTTCCCATACAAGAATCGTATTTATCCTAGTTTTTCGCTTCATTCGCCGTCTCTTTTAACAATGTAGTAACATACTACATTTATTAGTATCATTAATAAAGTATCTATTCTAATTACAATCATTCTTTCCACAGTAATAAACGTAGCAGCCGGCAAGGCACCCATGCAACTGTCAACTGAAGACTCAGGGGTGCCACAGCGCGCGCTCGACGGCAGCACGGCGGCCGCGTACAACCCTGACACTTGCACTCTTACGAAGTCCGAACGCGTACCATGGTGGTACGTCAACCTGCTGGAACCTTATATGGTGCAGCTGGTGAGGCTTGACTTCGGGAAACCATGCTGTGGTAAGTTAATTTTTAAATTATTAGCGATCCGCCCTCGTTTTGCTTTGGTTTTTATGTCTATTTTACTGTAACGCACATATTATATTCGTATGAGTTCGCGCGCTCGATTGACCGCTTGACAAGAGTCATAAAGAGAATCACTTCAGTAGGCGGAGCCTAGATGCAAATCGTCATTGCTTTGAAAAAACCTCGTATCTCATATTTCGTGACGTACGATTTTAAACTTAAACGTGAAGAGAATTAAGTTCAAACTCACACATCTCAAAATATCAGATACGAGATTTTTCTACAGTAGTAACGAAATGCTAACGTTTCTATTTTCCATGACATAGCCGTCGACCTGTCTTCAGATTACGTCAATCCATTTGGTCGATATTCGAAAATCGCTAACAGCGTAAATCTAGGCCCCCAGTACCTAGAAACTGCGTGCTGCCACCTACATGCGCAGTGGACCTAGCCGCGCGCGCATTTCCCACCAATCTGCGCTTGGGCACTTTCTTAGTGCCCTTGCGATGGGAAACATCGAGACAGCCACAGAGTATGTAATTGTATAAGTACTGGAGGCGCTATTTCAAACAAAACAACGTTTAGGTAGGCCCAACGAGCGTACCTACTTAGTGCTCTTTTTTAACCGACTGCCGAAGGAGGAGAGTAATGTGTTTAACAGTCTATATTCCCGTTCGGGGTCGATTTTCGGAAAATCCTTTCTTAGTGCTCACTTACATCGTGAAAGGAACCCCTGTACCAAATTTCAAGTTTCTAGGTACAGTAGTTTCGGCTGTGCTTTGATATATAAGTCATTAAGTTTTGCCTTTTATATATATTTGTTCCTTTGTGGCGCTCTAGAAACTAAACGCATAAACCGTAAGTGTCACTAAAGATATGACAGTAATTAAAATTCAATATAGAAATAGAAATAGAAATAGAAAATTACTCATACTCATAAACTCACGCCTTCATTCCCAGAGTGGGGTAGGCAGAGCCACAGACTCACCACACCAACAACTCCAAAAACTTGTTGATAATTCTGTGACCAAATAGAAAATTACATCCACATAATATCACATCCATGGCTGAAGTCTCCTTTTAATATAGGTAATGTAAAAAAAAACTCGACGGTCTATTACAAATGGGGTATCATCGAATAGGTATTTAAAAATCATCTTTAGGTTTCTATTGTCATTTTTCATTTTTAACGATCATTTAGGATTTATAACGATTTAAAGTTGGTTGGCAACAACAGTCGGGTTTTTTATTTGTTAAAACATTTAATTATCTATTGTTTAATTAGTTCCAGTCGCGGTAGGACCTTGTGCAAGGCCAGACCGGATCTCTACCCTCTATCTTATATGTACCTACTTTAACCTACCGCATTGTTGTGTTTATCGCAAATAAAGAACTTGCAAAGAAAACTATCACGACTAGTAGACTATTAGTTCGTGAGATACCTACAGGTCACTGAAACTATGGAAAATTAGTTCATACTTACATCTTTTTTTTATATTAGGGCTCCGTACCAAAATGCTAAAAAGGAACCCTTATGGTGAGACTTCGTTGTCTGTGTGTCTGTCCGTTTGTCTGTAAATCACTGCAGGTTTTCTCAGCAACTATAAATGCTATCAACTTGAAATTTGGCATAGTTGTACAACTTGCTAGCCCTTTTTTACAATTTACAAAAAATGATTGCCCGCCCCCTTATCACCGAAGTTTATTAATAAAAAAAACTGAAATAATCCTGGCATATAGATAATTATTTATGTTTTGTGGGAAAAATAAAATGAAGTGTTAATTATATACAGTTTTTAAGAAATAACAAAAAACTTTGAAAATTTAGTCTAGACAAAATTGCATAGAAAATAAAGTTAATAAAAATGAGTATGTTCTTTTGCGGTTACCAAGCGTAACATCTTAAATACGGAACCCTCGGTGCGCGAGTTTGACTCGCACTCGACCGTTTTTTTTTGAGATATGTAATTTAATAATAACTGTAACTATGTTACCAATATATTAGGTACTATTATCTACGCCAAATCGAGCGCGAGTCGAGCGTTGCGTGTCCGTTTTTTCCTGCATACCTGTCAATACAAGTCTGACAGGATGCTACCTGTTACCGTAACGTTGCTTAATTATCTGTGGCCCCGGCCAGTGGTTATGTGACTAACACCTAAATATTTGGCCTAGAACCTAACGGCGACGCGGTTAACGCGCTAGCGATGAGCGAGTATTACTGAATCTCGAATGTTTTATATGTATTTCTGTACATTTTTACCCACAGAACCGAAAAAACAGTAGAAGTGTCAAGTGGCAGTGAAACGTGTGGCATAGTTATGCGGAGTTCCGCATAACCTACAATACTTTTGCCGCGATCGCTTATTTCGATTTTTCGATATTTCGATATTTCTAAAATAGGAGATAAATCCAGAAGCATGCCTTATTCTGTTATTTTGGAGTGTAAAAACGATAGCCGCACCAAAAACATTTTTTTGTCTTAATCTTGCGAGTGTTACCAAAGTTATGACAGAAATCAAAATTCAATATGGCGGCAACCAGATATTGTAAAAAAGAAAAAAAACAGTCGAAGAACTATGACAAGTGGGTGATCTTTAGGTTTCTTTCATCATTTTTCATTTTAAATGATCATTTAGGATTTATAACGATTTAAAATTAGTTACACTTGTTTTATTTTCATTTTGAGATATGAACCCTAACAATGGTTTATTGTTAGACACCTATTAAGTTTATTCAATTTATTAAAAGGCCATAAGACGCGCAAGCACAATAGAATAACAATAGAAACACGACATATCTTCATTTGTCAAATGCACACGTGAAATTGTATACAAATATGAGTACAAAAGGTTACGGCGGTTGAAGAACTCGTACATTGAATAGGGCCATTGTACCATTTGCACGTCTGTGGTACTGTCACTTTCCTCCAGATCTGAGAGTCTCACTTTCACTAGCTCAGCGGGGCCTGTCCACAGATTCATTATAATAATAGCTAGGTAGGTACTTAGGGTTATGATTATGAATAACATGGATGACTGCTTAGAGTTTGATTGGTTTAAACTAGGTGATTATATATTTATTTAGCAACATTACTTTAATAGTTTTCATTGTACGATGTTACATGTATTATTTAAGGCGCGGCGTGTAGCTAAAAACGTCCAAACAAAATGCGATAATATTTCTCTCGCCTTAAACCTTTTTTTTTTTTAATTGCATATATTGTAGATATTATGAAAAAAAAAACTAGGTCTACAGACCAAGGAAATATGACCTGGAAAGAAAAAATTGACATAAAAAACCGGAAAAATACAAACGTAGTTTTTCATAACAACTACAACATATTCGAAAATCGTAGAATCGGACTTGATTTAGGGGATGAGAAACGTTATCGCCCGCAGCTACTTAAATTTTATAAAAAAAAAGACAATTACGCGATTTAAGCGCCGTCTCACAATCCTCCATACGTCACAACAAAGTGCTATCAAAACAGAACTCTATAAAAAATTGCTTTTTATTTTAACATTTTCTTGGTATTATACTGTTGCGATTTTGATCATTCATTCACCACATTAAGAATGAATGAAGCCTATAGAATATGCAAACGTTAGGTTGACTATTTTTTTCCCGTCAAACTATTGGGTAAACAGGTAAGTCGGTACTAATAATTTGCACCAAACCTAACGTTTGCATATTCTATAGACTTCATACTTGCGATTAGTAATGTAATCAATCTATTAAACAAGGAGGTGCAATTTAAAAAAAAAGTTAATTTTTAAGAAAAAAAATAATCATATAAGTACTGGACTGAAATTTTACAGCCTACCTATTCGACACATATTATTTCACTGAGTAAACGCACTGCGTTCAATACAGCTTTGTGATTGGTCCTTTTTGACCGACCTTTTGTTTATGTGACGATTTGAACCACCCTGTGCGTTCGTGAGCACTGTGAGACCTCATAGTGACGTTTGTGAATACGGGTGTAAGTCAATTTGTGTGATATTGTCTTCTGATATTTATTTATTTTATGTATTTAATATACTTACGATGTCGAGTGATTATGCATTACACCTGTATTTCTGTAACATTTTTTTTACTAAATGCGTTTAACTGTTCACGCATTGAGTAACAAACTAACCGAACATTTAAGTAATACCTACTTTCACACTATTACATTTAGTGCGGTATTAGAACTGCGGTAAACGTCATTTGGTTATGGTTTTTGTAATTTGGCTAGTTTTTGGCATTTCCACATTTACTTGCGTCATTCATAATTTATGGGAGGGCTTCCATCCGCATGAGCGGCCTGCACACGTAAAGTTCGGACCGCGGGAAACGCCACGCGCCGTTCCAATCTTCGTTCCGAACCATACGTGTAAATGCAACTGTAATAGTGAAATAGTACAAAATGTACGGTTCGGAACGAAGATTGGAACGGCGCGTAGCGTTTCCCGCGGTCCGAACTTTACGTGTAAAGGCCGCTATGTTGTCAAATTACCAATGGTTCGGACGCAGTGGTAGGCGGCGGCGTGTGGCGTATATCGTGGCCCGTTCCAAGAAGCTACAAGTTACAAATTACAAGCGGAACCCTCTTTCTAGCAAAAGGAGTTAGAAACAGACTTCCGCTTGTAATTTGTAACTTGTTGCTTCGTGAAACGGGCCTCTGGTCTCACCTAGGGGCCCTAGCCAAGATGTATTACGCTTACTAGCGTTTCTAATCGTTTCGTTTTTAAACCAATCGCGTCACTGGTAGTTAGATCCCGTGAATTTTTGTTTCGTTTCATGAGTTGGCTAGGGCTAGGGTCAATTTATGCAGCGTAAGCGTATTTCACACAACGCAAAACATAGCCTAACAATTTAATTTATAATTTATATAATTAATTTAATTGATTATTTATTTAAACTATTAATTTAATTTAATTTATCTTTAACATTGTTTTGCCTTTATAAATATTCATTGGGTATATTAAAACCTAGATTGTAAGATTACCACTAAAACTCTTATGTATCCAGAGCCTGAAAAAAAAATTTGAATTGAATAGCCAATGCCACCCTGGCAGTGTCAACATCGTCCAACATCCTTCCTGAGTTGCACAATTGCCAATCAAACCATTCGCCACGTGTTACATCCAAGATACATCCTAAAACAATCAGCGCCAAGCCATTGATTATCATACAACTAAGACCCGCTGTGGCGTCATCGACAACTTCTAGTTCCGCCTCATCAGTTACGCAATAATTACTAAACGAGAAAGCTGTCTAATTTGTCGGTAATTTACTGGCTTCGTGAATGACCATGGTTGTACCGACAATGGTATGTTACTTTCATTTGATTGATGTGAAGGGTCGTTGTGTAATGGGATGTATGTCAATGTGCAAATATACATTTCTAATTGTTATGTTAGTAATTGTTATGTGAGTTTTGAGATTTAAATATGTGGTTATTCAACATAGTAATAAAACAACGGTTATGGTTTTAATTTAAATGCGGAAGTTTCGAGACCTTTCAGGTATATTCCATGACCATAAAAAATTATAATAAATCTTTCCGTAGTATAAAACAAAGTCGCTTCCCGCCGTCTTTCCCTCTGTATGAACGCTTAGATCTTTCAAACTCTGCAATGGATTTTAATGCGGTTTTCATCAATAGATAGAGGGCTTCAAGAGGAATGTTTTAATGTATAATAAATCCTGGATTATGTATGGGTGTTGCAGGAAACATAAACCGAAGTGAAGCGAAGGCGGGTAGCTAGTAGGTAATAAAAAAAAAATCTTCTCAAAAATGAATAAAATGAATAAAAAATAATTAAAAAATGAAAAACTCCCACAGAGTCTCAGGTTCGGGTAAAGTTTTTTCAAGGCAAGGTGGAGAAGGGTAACGAACACACACGCCACCTGAGGCCTGTTTATCAAAAACTTGTCACTTGTATTACAAGCGGAAGTCTCTTTTCAACAATATGTATTAAAAAGAGACTTGCGTTTGAAATACAAGATACAAGCTTTTGATAATCGGCCCCTGATGGTAAACGGAATCTGTGACCCATAGACATTTTCATTCTTATTCGGTTAGATGAGCATGAAAGAGTGAAAGAGAAGTACACACCCGAAGGTACTACGATGTTCTCGATGGGATTACTATGATAATTCATGCCTTCTCGACTAATTAATACCCTTACTCCTCAGGAGCGAACAAGCCAGCAGTCATCGTGGTTCGCGTTGGAAACAACCGTCCAGACCTCGGCACCAACCCGATCTGCAACCGCTTCACTGGTTTCCTCGAGGAGGGTCAACCCCTCTTCCTCCCCTGCAACCCCCCCATGCCCGGCGCCTTCGTCAGCGTCCACCTAGAAGCGTCCACCCCGAGCCAACTATCCATTTGCGAAGCATTCGTATATACAGATCAAGCGCTACCAATTGAAAGATGCCCTCAGTTCAGAGACCAGCCGCCTGGAAGTACCGCGACTTATAACGGGAAGTGTTATATATTCTATGATAGACAGCCGGTGGATTTTAGAGATGCTATTGCCTTCTGCCGGGCTAGAGGAGGGTCCTTGGTGGATGAGAGCAACCCGGCGCTGCAAGGGTTTATCAGTTGGGAACTTTGGAGACGACACCGGTGAGTCCATTCAGACTAAACAACTTATTTCTGGTGTCCTGGTGTCCCTTTGTTTCACCGACACTCATTTCATAGAACTTTTCATAGAATTTTCGTTTTATTGAAGGTTATTTTCTGCTAAACCAGTGTCGATCGAAATTTCTGCGAAGTGGTACTTTCTATGAATTGAGTGTCGGTTAAACATAGGTAAACCTTTGTATATTTGTACTGGTTAACTTGATATACTCTGTTCAAAGTAGGATGAAGCCTGCAACGGCTACCTATTTTCATCGAAACACCTTTCAACAAACGCAGAATTTTCATTTCATCGAACAGGCATTTCTCGCATTAATTTTTTTTGGTAGTCACACGTCTAACCTGACGTCAACGTAATTAATGTAGATATCCTGAAAATATCATGGTTTCACCAGAAAAAAATTGAACTTTCGACGAAATGAAATTCGATGAAATGCGTTACTGCCTGTGACGGCTCATATCGACGACCGTAATCTAAATTGGCGTAAGGGACAAAAGGGCGAAAATGAGTTATGAATGCAGTTGTATTCAGTTTTTTTTTCTCTTTCGAATGGTATAGGTAACATCTCGATATCTTGAAAAAACATGCCCCTTACACCCTTGAAAAAAGGTTACTCTGACGCAGAATTTGAAAAAAATCAGACGTATCGACAATAAGGAAAAAATATTCAATTCCTCCTTGGTGTAACTGTCGTCTTCGCAATTCACTTAACGTCGTAAGGAGCCATCAAATAAGAAAAAGAACGATACACCATTTTACGTTCTCAAAAAGTATCTACAAAAATTCATTTGATTAAATTACTAATAGATGTAACTATAATTTTCTTCAATTACCTGCATTGTAAGGGACCATTCTGTAAGCAAACGTCTCTAAGATACGCAGTTTTGCATTCACATGTGTAAGACAACACAGACCTTACGGCCATCCGTCGTTGTTTCAAATATAATTTCATGGCATATACGTAATTTTTTCACTAGTACAAACACTAAACTAACGGCCCTTACGTTAAAACAAAACTGCCTAATTTGAACTAATCCCATAGATTTTAGCATTATCTCTTTCATTACATGACATACGCAGTGTTCGTTGATATAGCTGAATTACTCACAAGCATTTAAAATTGCTTTAGGGTGAAAGGGATACTATGGCCATGTGTAAGCAACAAAAAATCTATGTAAAGTGCCAGATAGACGTGCGAGTAAGTACGTCGTACTTATGGCTCGGCGACCTTACTCGCCCGTGTGTCACCCTAAGTACGCGAACTTCTAAAGGTAAACGCGGGCGAAAAAGGTTGTCGAGCTCTAAGTACGCGTACTTACTCGCCCGTCTATCTGGGACTTAAGAGCATGTTGCTGCTGGTTGTAGTTGAATGCTGTGATGCTCAGTTCTGTTTTGCACGTATGCTTGTAAAGACGCACGCTTCAAGTACTTTTAGATAAAAAGGCAACCGGATTTTGTTAAAAGTTAATGAGAACAGTATTACTACAGAATCACTCTTAGCTCGAAGCGATAGATTACTGCGAGCATGAGACAAGTTATTGCACTAAGTATCTTATGTTACTAATATTATGAATGAGAAACTGTGAATAGTTTGCATTTTTGTTACCCAATCACGCTTCAACCACTGAACGAATTGAGATTAAACTTGGCACACATATAGGTTAGGTCCTGGAATAGGACATAGGATAGTTTTAATCCCGAAAATTCTAAAAGCTCCCGAAGGTATTACAATAATTGAAATCTACGCGGGCAGAAGTTAGTTTTTAATAAACTATTTCATATTCGGCGGCACGTAATAACCGAGTTTGTGTTTATTTTGCGAGTCTTCTAGTATACAAAACAAGTTCCCAAAGCGTTATCACAATGGATATTTAACGTAACCTCATTCCCAAATGATAACAGATAGATAATTTAGCAGAAACTAATGGCGACCAGAGCCGGTATTCTAGGCGCTAAAACCATATCGTCTTTGACCTGAGGCCCTACTTTGAAAATCGAAGTTCGAAGTTACGTTACCTCTATCCTTTTCTCTCGATTTTGTCTGGAATGACGAGTGACAGGAATGGAGCTAACGTAACTTCGAACTTTGATTTTCAAATTAGAGCCTCAGTTATCGTATTGTCAATGTTTTGATAGCTCTTATTTCCTTGACAGTAATGGCGTCAGACGTCAAAACAATACCGTAATAGGTCAAATACGATATGGTTTTTACCGCGGGAAATAGAGGCCCAAAGCAATGGTGAAACTTAAAACTATGGCCATTGACCTAGTATGTTCTTTGATCAATCAGTATTGATTCTTCTAAAAATATGTTTATGTTTCGATATTTGTACTCGCTTGTACATAAAATGGCGTATTAAATTTTATTTTGCTACTCGTTATTAGTTACTGGCATATTATTATGATAATGTATGGACCTGTGCCATAATTTATCTCTTAAATTGTGCAATGCTCTAATAAATAACACAATTACATTTATGATTTCGTTAATTGTTTCACCATGAAAAAAATCCCATGTACCTTTTACACCGTGTAATAGAACAGTTTGAATGGAGTTACGTCCATTTATTTTTTATGTCTCTTAATTTAGTTCTTGATACATCAAATTGACTTCGAAGTTTACTATTAAAGAAGGGTTTATCGGACATTTTTAATATTTTTTTTGACGTAAGGGACATGCTATCTCAGTAACTAAGCGTTAAATGATAAATTGAGTTACTTGTAGTTAAAGAGTAAAAAAAAATAAGTAATTGGCTATTTTTAGTTATATGATACGCTAACAAACAACAAAATTATGAATTTAAAAAGAAAAAAAAAACAGTTTTTTGGCTCTCCTGAAAAGTAGCCATTTGTCCGTTACGTCAATTTAGATTACGGTCGTCGATATAAACATGCATTATAATTTCTTTAACTTCACCTAAATACTACATTGGTAAAAACCTAGCCACACCGTTGAGGAATTGAAATAATTAATCGGCTATTTTTGAATATCTCGCTTGTGAGTATAGTGATTGCAGTTACGAAATTTTACGGCTGTCACATGGATCATCCTAGATTGAATCAGAGTATAGCTATAGGCTGGTTATCGCTATAGGGCAACACAGACGAATAGTTCGCCAGCGGATATTGGCCTATAAGTTCATTGTATAAGAATACAGACTTATGCCCGGTTCCTATATTCAAGAAACGAATCGTTTTCCATACGTCTCGTTAAAATTTGACATTTGCTACGTACAAAATGTGTCAAATTTTAACGAGACGTAAGGAAAACGATTCGTTTCTTGGATATAGGAACCGGGTATAAGTCAGAAATCGGCCGGACAGTCCGAAGTTTAACTTTACGTTTGCGGATGGCCGGCGGACGGCCTGGCGATCATATCTCACTTGACAGTCAGTCGATGTCGAACTGTCACAGAAATAATATGTGGGGAGTGACAGTTTTAAGAGAATTGTGAAGCGACGTCGCTTAAATCTCATAGCTGTCAAAAAAAAGCGGCCAAGTGCGAGTCGGACTCGCCCATGAAGGGTTCCGTGAAAGGTAAACTGCGGTTTACGATTTATGACGTATAAAAAAAAAAGAGTTTCAGTTCTAAGTATGGGGAACCCCAAAAATTTATTGTTTTTTTTCTATTTTTGTATGTTTTGTAAAATCTTAATGCGGTTCACCGAATACATCTACTTACAAAGTATAGCTCTTATAGTTACGGAAAAAAGTGGCTGTGACATACGGACGGACAGACGGACGGACGGACAGACATGACGAATCTATAAGGGTTCCGTTTTTTGCCATTTGGCTACGGAACCCTAAAAACAGACAAATTTAGCTCCCGTCGATAACGTTTCTCATTCTCACCCCCTAAATCTAGTCCGATTTCCACGATTATTAAATATGTTGCATTCTTAGAAGAACTAGGTTTGTAGGTACTGTTTCGTATTATTTCATATATGTTTTTCCAAAAAAAAAATCTCATGGAAAGGAAAAGATCTTAACATACTTAAGTGCAGTGTTCACCAACAATTAAACGAGCGGTTAGCGGTTTGACGATTGTCAGATGTATTGACTGCTGATTAACCTTCTGTTAAATTGATTGATGAACTCGGTCCTTAGTTTAAAACGAAAAACGCTTCCCGCCGTCTGTCATTATGCTTAGATCTTTTAAATTTTGCAACTGTTTTTAATGCGGATTTCATTAATATACAGAGCGATTCAATAAGAACGTTTTTATATATAATAAATTCTGGATTACGTACGGGTGTTACAGAAAGCTAACATAACCAAAGCGAAGCGAGGGCGGCTCGCTAGTCTAGTATCTTATAAACTTGCCTCTAAAACATAAAGCTGTAAAGTTTTACCACTTTTTCACAGTTACGGCATAAATAACGGTGTGCCAACTATTTCTTGAGTCCTACATTTCCTATCCCACTTGCTCCGTAATCTTCAATATCTTGCATCACATCGTGACACTTCACTTGTCTATATTAAATCGCGTGCAGAAATGTGACTTGGCCAGTGTCACATAACTTCCATCGTGCTATAATGAGTTATTGATGACGTGGAATCGTGAGGAGATCTTTATGTTACGTATTGGATCGAGTGTTATAAAACTATACTATTCATATAACGGAGAAATACATAGTTATTGTTTTTATTAGAATTATTATAAGCTCGATGTTATCAGCGGCTACGCCCGGGTAGAAATCGTTTATCACTATTCCCTAGGGAGTGTTGATTTAAGCTATCTTGATACCAAATTTCATTAAAATTGGTTCAGTGGTTTAGCTGCAAAAGAGAAGCACACAATAACTTTTACATTTAGGCACAATATTAGCATGGAAGTATGGGTATAGGCACAGAACAGAAAAAACAGTAGAAGTGTCAAGTGGGCGTGTAACGTGTGGCATAGTTATGCGGAGTTCCGCATAACCTACCATACTTTTGCCGCGATCGCTTATTTCGATATTTCGATATTTCTAAAATAGGAAATAAATCAAAAAGCATGCCTTATTGTGCTATTTTGGAATGTAAAAACGATACCCGCACCAAAAACATTTTCCATGGTGGCGTGTTGTTTTTATGATAGTTTGAGTATTGGCGACAACAGGTCTGATACTAAGCGAAACTCATGCCACTTACACAGATTTTTCTATTCCGTGGGTATAGGTACCTAGTTCATTTAAATCTGTTCACCTGTTCGGCCCCAGGGAATCAGACGACGAACGGACAGACGGACTCAAACTAGCCATGTGCGAGTTGCAGATCACTATCAAAATTATTGAATTCTCAAAAAACGATTTACTTATAAGCAATCTCGAACTCAAAAATTAATAACATTCGTGGAAATTATCGAGAATTTCCCACAAGAAATCTTTTATGTCCTCCAAATGTTTATTATGGCCTGGTACCATAGGGTAAATCTTCAATAACTGGCCACTTGAGAAAATGTCATTTAGTTACTAGCCACCCATTATATATACAGACGTCGTTCGTAAAGATACTTTGGCAGTAGTCCGGATAACAACTCTGGGTCTAGGTATTTTAGTTTAATCGCACAAATATCAGCATATCTTTTGCTTCAAACAGATTATTGCAAAGTGGCCAGTTACTGACGGTGGCCAATAATTGACGATTTACTAATACAAGCCTAGAACTTAAGATAAGGTCAGTTTGTGTGAGACTAGCTGTCTCCAGTGCAGTGGGCCTAGTGTGGTTGGCATCCGTCACTTTCTGACACGTATGTAAGTACGAGAGTGATGGATGCTTTATCCACATTTTGTCACGCGATAAACGCAACCATACGAGGCCCGCTGATTTATATATTCTCACACATTCCTAACTCAGACTCATAAATAAAATTACTGCATGATTTTTATAGTAAAATCTTTACTTCGAGCTCTTTTCTACAAAACAAATCCATATTGCTTTTGACACGCTATTCTATTGTTTTTAACTCGGCCGCCATTACTGTCAAGTATAAGAGTTGTCATAAAGTTGACACTACGTTGCTATAATTTTACGCAGAATACATAGAGAGCTCCGATGTTGTATAATATGACAGTGACGTAGCTAGCATGAAATGGTCAATTACCGATCCGCTATTTCGCTTCGCCACCCGTTATGAACGGTGCATACGGTATGACGTACGGCTTGATTTGTCGTACGTCGTACCGACTCGTATATCGGTAAACGTGCTATGGTTTGAAGTATTGGGGCGAAACGCAGAATACGCGGCTCGTGTAATGACATGGAATTTTGTACCCGCTATAAATAACAGTTTGAGGTTACTTGAATATTTAGATTACTGGTAACGTTTTTTTTTAAATTGTGTGTTTGGCCACGGGTGACGTAATTGGGATAGACCAAAAAAAATAACTCACGGTTTTTACATTCTGATTCGAAAGAATGAGTTATTTTTAAAGACCAATTTCATTCATTCTGTATTTCGCCCAATAGATTTGTTTTAAATTCTTTATTTATTTAGCAGACATTTTATGGATGACATGATTATTTTAAATTTGAGTTGGCATTTTGTAATAAATAACAACAATTAAATGATATCTAATAATAAAAAGTGATTGTAATAGTGTATTAAAACATACTATTTCAAGCGGTTTTCGCCTAACCCGTTAAATACACCTAGGAGGGCTTCAAGCCGAAAACGAAAGTCAAACAAAGGTTAAATATACTTTTGTCGAAATATCCGAAATGGATAAATATTTCAAAAACTTAATTATGCGGAACGGCTTTAAAACCCTATTCCTCGAAATGGTTTTCGAATTAGAGTAATTGTAAAAATATGAACAATCCCAATTGATGTATATTCATTGCTGCGATTATAAACAAAATTAAAATAAGACTATATTACAGAAATACACAGATAAGAATAACCATGAAGTTTTTGAATTTTGATAATGTTGCGCTGTAAAACAATGCTACTCCTTCACACGCGACCAATGAGTTTAGTATAGTTAAGAAACGTCATGGTTGTGGAATGTGTCAGGATTGACTTCTAATCTGCATAGTACTATAGTCAGGAATGATATAGCTTTTTTTTATTAACATATTTTTTATAATCGTTGTTCTATCTTGTCATAGACACTCACCAAAACAGTGGCAACAGGTTCTAAAAAACTTTTGGTCAAGGTTAATTAAAAGCTATTGCACTGCACACATCTACAGAATATGATGATCCTCACACATACCATTATCTTGTTAATACACATGTACTATCGAAGTATTTGAATGTTTAGCAGTTTAATATAATACGTAAATTGGCTGGGTTATACATTCCACGTGTCATTATAGTCCCGTCGTTCTATAAGGCCTGTTATGACAGCTGTCAACCATGACAGGTCAAATTTTGTTCTGCTTTGACAGAAGTCAAATCAGGCCTTGTAAAACGGTTGGACTACAACAGTCGTGGGGGAATAACACGACGTATTTACGTATTAAATGTCAATCTGATAAACATTTAAATTCCTCGATGGTACATTAGAATTAAAACAAAATAATTGTAGACTCTCATTTGTTCATTGCGAAATTTTATTGTGTCCACCTGCATTTCCGCGAACTTGGCTTGGTCGCTGCATTGTTCTTTGTTGATTGCATTTGGTAACGTTGCAATTATGCATTTTGCGAATTACTTTTCTTATGCAATACCTATGTTATAATTAACTGCGAATTCTTTTTGTTTAGATATATTACTGTAAATAAAATTAATAAGACAAGCTTACTTAAGCTTTCTACTTATTTTGGACAGTCATCATCTGCTTGGTGAGACCAAACTTGGTAGGTCCACGTTAAGGATGAACCGTTTTTGTATGAAAATAACCGGTTAAAACTGGTTATAACCGGTTATTTGCATTCCCTAGTCCACGTCAAGTACAGCTGAGATCGTGTTACTAACTTCCGACTCCATCATCAGTACCCCTACCATGAGCCATGAGTTACAATTACCGTACTCGCTAGCGAGTCGAATGCTCTGTCCCTCGCACTCTATAAGAATACTGCGAGGTCTGAGAGGGACAGGGGTGTTAATAGCGCCCTGCACACGTAAAGTTCGGACCGCGGGAAACGCCACGCGCCGTTCCAATCTTCGTTCCGAACCGTACGTGTAAATGCAACTGTAATAGTAAAATAGTAAAAAATTTACGGTCCCGAACGAAGATTGGAACGGCGCGTGGCGTTTCCCGCGGTCCGAACTTTACGTGTAAAGGCCGCTATTCTCTTAAAAACGGCGGACGGTCGAACGAACCAGCGAAAGCGCAGCGGCGAGTTTAAGTAGTCCCGTCCGAGCGAACAAAACACATTTTAGCGCGTGCATTCTCAATTAGGCAGCCTTATACGTTCGAGAAGCCGTGCTGCCAAATTGAATACACGCGCTAAAATGTGTTTTGCTGACGGGAATACCTATTTAAACTCGCCGCTTGGACATTCACTCGTTCGTCCGTCCGTCCGTCGTTGTAGTAGGGGAGCCCAAGAGGGGATTTCGGGATTTACTCGAGCGCGGCAGATTAACATAAGGGGGCATCCTTGTACCCTTTTGAGTACCTCCAGCATATATGAGCACTTTATCCTGGAACTTGCGTCCAGGATAACCGATCAGAATAGTAAAAAAAAATCGATAGCTTAAAATACTCCACCGCGTCAGATTAAGGTAAGGTAGGTTAATTACATGCAAAAAAGTCTATATTTCAATAATCTGACGATTTAAGCGTATTAAGGGGGTGGGAGGGTCACGAATTTGCAAAAAAACGTGACCATGACTTTCTCGAGCGCGGTCGTTTTGTATTTTATTTTGAAGGAAATAGTTCAAGGATGATAGAAAATATATATTCTGACGATTTCCATAAGCCGAAGTATCAAAAATTATCATTAAAGTTTAGCGCGTGTAGCTGCAGTAAAGCATGTATTACCCACTCCGCGTCACTCTTTCTTATATGTTGCAAGCCCATCGCCTATCAATGCTACAAGCCTTCCACGGGAAGACATGAAGTGGTATTATTGTAAGCCGGAAATCACAAAGCTAAAAAAAAAGTAAAATTTTGCTATTTTTTCAGAAAATATAAATGAAAATTAAAAGTTTTTTTTTTTTATTTGCATCCGCCCATCTCCGTGCATATATTTATTGATTTATTAAAAAAAATATTTTTTTAAACCGTCAGATTAGGAAAACCCCTCCAAATAATCGTCAGATTATGGGTCAGCACATCCTAGACATCAAGCTGAACCAGCTGTTGCTATTTTTTCAGAAAATATAAATGAATATTAAAAGAAAGATTTTTTTTTATTTGCATCCCCCCGTTTCCGTGCATATATTTACTGATTTATTAAAAAAAAAATATTTTTCAAACCGTCAGATTAGGAAAACCCCTCCAAATAATCGTCAGATTATGGGTCAGCACATCCTAGACATCAAGCTGAACCATCTATATAAAAATCTGACGCGCTCGAGTTTTACAAAATATCGTTTTTTTTTTCATTTTCAAAAAGCCGCCGTCACGTCCGAATCGTCAGTCTTTGCAATGGGAGGTTCTTTCGGGTTCACTTAACATCCCCTCTGAAAATCTGACGCGCTCGAATAAATATTATTTTTTCCCATTTTCAACCCTTCCGTACGGCTACCCCCACCATGCAAACCGGCAGATTAACATGCCTCCGTTATCAGAGACACGTGGGAGTTATACACTATCAAAATCTGACGCGCTCGGGTATTTCCGTTCGACTGTTTTTTTTTTACATTTTTGAAACGCTGTACACGCTTCCCCCACCGCTGAAAGGATACCCATCATATAACGTTTTTTCCTTTCTACCATCTAATCTTCAAAATCTAATAGGTCCCGATGACGCTCGAGTAAATCCCCAATTAGCACCTTGGGCTCCCCTACTATTGTTAAGAGAATCACACCCCAGAGCATTCGAGTCGCTAGCAAGTACTATCAGCCCCATGGAACCCTGACCCACCATAGAACGGTGTCACAGTGACATTATAAAACAATTTGTTTGACACTTCTTATGACTTGAATCATAACGTCTCTGTGACACAGTTCTATGGTGGGTCAAGGTTCCAATGGTACATTAATTAATTGTAACTCATGGTAAGGGTACAGAGACCCTATTCAAGATGCCTAACGCTAACGTAAACGATTTTCGAAAACTGACTAAATTTATGGAATCGTTTACATTTTCGATAGCGATAACGTTCTCGCAATGTTTCTTCTCTAGGGCCACAGATTTCTATCACTATTTGTGGCGTTATCTATGAAAAGGGACCTTATTTTCGATGGCGCTTACACCGCACTGCGTCACGCGACGTTGTATTTATATCGGAGCATCGTTAATAATGGCGGAAGCGCCTTCGACAATAAGGTCCCCTTTTCATAGATAACGCCACATACTATTATTGCATTGCCGCGGGGTTTATTTTTGTATTCCAAATATCAATATATTTGAACTGGAGCAACATACTAACAAAGCAAATTAAATAAAATAATTTAAAAAGTCAATGACAAAATCACTTTCGGACTTTGTCGCTTTTAGTTATCACTTATCAGACAATATCGTATCAACAAAGTCACAGGTAGTCGACGTCAAATATATGTTTACATTATTGTACCTTATTTCAATGGAATAATGTAAAAAATGTAATGGTTGTGCCTTTACTTCATTCCCAAAATACTATACTTTTAATATAATTTAAACTAGGGTTATTTTGGAATAGTGCCACTCCATGTCTTCCCGTGGATGTCGTAAGAGGCTTTTAAGGGAATAAAAGCTTGTAGTACTGTTAGGTGATGGGCTTGCAACCTGTCACTAATACACTGGTAAACATCTTAGCCTGATTGAGCAAAATGTGGTTACAGAACTAACAACGATTTATTGTCATTAGGTTCAAATGGAAAATCGTCCACTTTAAATTATACGTCAGTTCAGAAAAATGACCATTTGAAATACAACAAAAAGGAAAATTGTCCATCTTGAAAAACGTCTAAAATGGAATCATGTCCCATGGTAAAATTGTCCAATAGGACATTGGACGAAAAAAATATGTCTATTTGTATTTACGTACACTCAGAAATATGACCAATTGTAAATACGTCCTACCTGAAATTTGTACAATTTATATTATATTATATGGTCTTAATTCATATTACACTACATTCACTTGTGCGTATTTCATTTTGGTCATAATTTATAAAGGAAAAAATTCCATTGGGACTTAATTAATTTACAACGAAAATAAATTTGGTTGTAAATACTTTTGAGCACAATTACATTTGGACTAAATTCACTTTGGACACTATTACTTTTGACCCATTTTCAGAATGGTTATTTCACGTGGACGATTTTCCATTTGTACCTAATGACAGTAAATCCTAACAACAAGTTTTTAAACGACTTGGTAATTCTGTAGCTCTGCCTACCCCACTCAGGGAATGAAGGCGTGAGTTTATGTATGCATGTGTATTTTATTCGGTAAAACCTTATTGTATTTCATATGTATCGTAATGATTGATTCGGTTCATCTGTATTGATGTTAGGATATCATAGACATATTACCTACACAAATACACACGTAAAACTTATATCATTCTGTTTGCGACTAGGGCTAAAACAGAGATATTATACGTTTATCGTACATTCATAGAACAAGCTGTAATTAAAGTGTACAGCACTTTATACGAGAACTGTTAGATCATAAAAGTTATTATAACGTTCAGCAAATGAGAGGATAAAATACGTACTTTTCCCATAAGGAAATACGATGGCAATTAAAAAGCCCTATAGTTTATAATTGCCTTGTTATATTACATTATTAACGACTAGCTGTAGCCCGTGACTCGGTCCGCGCAGAAAACTTTTCGGTGCTAATTTTAGATTAAGTACTTTAAGTTTGTATGTATTTCTCTACTTTTTAGTTTTTTTATTTTGTTTTTGCTGTTTTTTATGTTAATTTTATTTTAGCACCGAATAAACCATTTCTATTCTATTCTATTCTATTCTAAAAATAAAACATAACCTATGTTCATCGGGGATAATGTAGGATTCTAATGGTGAAAGAATTTTTCAAATCGGTCCAGTTGTTTCCGAGCCTATTCAATGCAAACAATTAATCAAATCTGTACTCTTTATAATATTAGTGTACTTAGACTAGCTTTTGCGCCCGACTCTGCCCGCTTAGAAGTCATGGCTATTCCCTCGGGAATTGTCAATTTTTCCGGGATAAAAAGTAGCCTATGAAGTATTCCAGACTATAATCTATCTCTGTCCTAAATTTCATCCAGGTCCGTTCAGCTGTTCAGCGGGCCGATTATGGTCGTGTTTATCGACGTAGATAAGCGTAGATAAAACATCTGTCACTTTCTGACCAGTATGTAAGTGCGAGAGTGACGGAAGCTTTATCCACCGCGATAAAGGCGACCATAATACGGGCCCTGGTGTGATAGATGAGTAACAAAGATCTAAAACTTTCGCATTTATAATATTACTAAGAGTAAGATTTTGGCATAATACCAAATAAGTCATGAATATTCCCTATTATCGCCTGTAGAATTCGGCGATGCAACAGTGTTTAGAACACGGTAGTCGGCTGCATTCGGCGACGCAACAGTGTATAAGAACACGGTAGTCGGCCGTATTTGGTGACGCAACAGTGTAAAGAACACGGTAGTCGGCCGCATTCGGCGACGCAACAGTGTAAAGAACACGGTAGTCGGCCGTATTTGGTGACGCAACAGTGTAAAGAACACGGTAGTCGGCCGCATTCGGCGACGCAACAGTGTAAAGAACACGGTAGTCGGCCGTATTTGGTGACGCAACAGTGTAAAGAACACGGTAGTCGGCCTTATTCGGCGACGCAACAGTGTAAAGAACACGGTAGACGGCCTTATTCGGCGACGCAACAGTGTAAAGATTGAACACGGTAGTCGGCCTTATTCGGCGACGCAACAGTGTAAAGAACACGGTAGACGGCCGCATTCGGCGAGCGACAGTCGCAACCGCCCAATTAGGTGACCGTGTCACGCAGTCAGAGGGCACCATAGGGGGCACCATAGAAATCTCGCCCAGGGCAGTGCTAAAACCGGCACTGACTGCGGCCAACGAACGTCGTAACCAGAGGGCTCTGCCAAGATGCACTACGCTAACTAGCGTTTCTATTGGATTCGTTTGTAAACCAATCGCGTCACTGGTAGATCACGTGACTTTTCGTATCACGTCATCTACCAGTGACGCGATTGGTTTCTATGGCACCCCCTATCTCCCATACAAACCCATTTGAATAAAAGGCAAGGGATAGAATGGAATAACCAGCTGCAGGTGCCCCTTTATATCTGGTACCCTTGGCGGTTGCCCAACCGCACCCTACCCTAACGCCGCTATACTGGCCGCAGTAGTTTGAAACAAGTGCGACCGCATTAGGTTTACGAAGTAGTGTAATTGCCACTTATGTTCCCAGATATTAATTTCATTAATTATATTTCAGGAGCGATAGCAGTAGCCAGTATTGGATGGGAGCGGTCAGAGACCCACAGGACCCTAACAACTGGAAGTGGGTCAACGGCAATGACGTCACGGTATCGTTTTGGAACGCGCCGGGAGGGGGGGAGGGATGCGCACGATTCGATGGCAGCAAGGGCTGGCTCTGGGCCGACACGGACTGCCAGGCCAAACTCAACTACATCTGCCAGCATCGTAAGTTGATTTTACTTTAGCGTGCTTAAGCTGCTTTGGGCATTTTGCGACTGTGCTATTTTAAAATTTGTATGTCGTTTGCGCTTTGCGACTTATTTTGCGTAAATAGAGGTTATTTATAAGTTATAAGTAACTTATTTCGTTGTATTAAATATTCGCGTAAACCGATCAAGATGACTTAAAACATGGTGTAAAAAGATATATTTTAAAATTAAGTGAAACTTTGGACAAAATAGCCTAAAAGCGATAGTTATAGTCCGACTTGTTATTTAAGCATACAATGCGTTCATAAATATATTTATAAATATCCAAGCACGCTCTTACGTCTATAACTATAGAGCCGAGTTCATTATAATACGTACCGTTATTTTTGAATATGAAAAAAAAAGTTTTTCAATTCAAGACTAAAGCCAGTACTCAGTAGTTAATCAACGCACAGCCAAAGCCGCTGGACATAGGAACTTGAAATTTGGAGGGAAAAATCCTTGGATACCCTAGGGGTGCACTGACAAGGTATTTTTGGAGATTCATCCCCTAAGGGGCAGTAGCGAGGAACTAATTCTACGTGTCATAATTCAAAATATTTATTCAGTAAATAGGCCACATGAGGGCTCTTTTACAATTCGGTCGTCTAGTAGGGTATACTTACATATATAAAAAATAAGCGTTTGTGATACCTACTAATAACTCGTTTTTTATTTATTTAACCTATTCCTTGCCGTAGATGCCAATGGGCGTCATATTTTCACTAAAAAATTCGTAGAATTCGTATGTTTCGTAAACAAATTACGTGTTTTGAAATTAGATCTGGAAACAACTGGTTACAGACGGTTTAAAAAAAAAATTTTTTTTTCCTAAAATTCGATCTTGGGTGCCAGTGACGCCGATCAGCGTCCAATTAAACTGTCATGGATGCAGCTGAATTCCTTAGACGCCGATCGGTGTAACATTTGGCTAAAGCTGGGTGCCACTTATGCCTCTCGGCATTACGATTTAAAGGAACCTTCTCGGATAATTCGGACGCTTATAGGCGTCACATTTTAGCCTGAATGCCGCAGACGCCGACAGCGTCGCGGCGTAGTTAGGAACGCTTGGCAATGCGTTAACACTTTAAAATTGACCCAATTCCTGACCCACCAATGGTATTCCAGAACCCAAAGCCTGCGGTCGTCCGGAGCAGCCCCCCAACTCCACCATGACCACCGAGAGCTTCGAGGTGGGAGCGGCAGTCCAGTATTCTTGCGACCCTGGCCACTTGCTGGTCGGGCCCACTGTGCGGACGTGTCTGGACACTGGGTTCTTTACCGAGTTCCCACCGGTGTGCAAACGTAAGTTGATTTTGTTTAAAACTAGCTGTAGCTAGCTAGCGTTGCAATGCCTTGCAAAGTCAAATATTAGATATAGTTTTTTTGGACCAGAAACTTTTGGCTCAGAACGCCCTACTAAAGTTTCATCACAATCTGAATGAATGGTTTAGGAATTCGTAATATTCGGAATATTTTTTTTGGATATACATAACACATAACATAAAACTCACGCCTTCATTCCCAGAGTGGGGTAGGCAGAGCCACAGACTCACCAACAACTCCAAAAACTTGTATCATTCTGTGACCACATTTTGCACAACTAGGCTAAGATGTTATCCAGTGTATTAGTGACAGGTTGCAAACCCATCGCCTAATATTTTTATACTTTCTTTTTTATTGGGTATTTTGTAACACGTTGTATAAGTTGGTTTGTCTAGCTTACATCTAGTGCCAGGTTAATTTGTATATTTAAAATTGACCCATTTTTTTGCATCTTCAGGAATCGAATGCGGGTTCCCCGCTGAGATCGCGCACGGCTCGTACGACCTTATCAACGGATCCGTGTCGTATCTGTCGCACGTGCAGTACGCGTGCGCGGAGGGGCACGAGATGGTGGGGCGATCCAGACTGGTGTGCGACATCGACGAGAGGTGGAACGGACCGCCGCCGCGCTGCGATGGTGAGACCCTTTTACTAACAACTAGCGACCCGCCCTCGCTTTGCTTCGGTTTATTTGAGTTTTCTGTAACACCCGTACAATAAACCAGCATTTATTATACATATAAACCTTCCTCTTGAATTACTCTATTTATTTAAAAAAACCGCATCAAAATCCGTTGCGTAGTTTTAAAGATCTAAGCATACATAGGGACAGACAGACAGACGGCGGGAAGCGACTTTATTTTATACTATGTAGTGATGATAGGGTGCTTCTTACTTTTCGACTTTTGAAAAAATCCGTGGTATCCCGCCATTTGCTTCTATTACCTAAAAAAAACCGGACAAGGCGAGTCGGACTCGCCCACCGAGGGTTCCGCACATGACACGGTCAACTCAATTCAAAATTTGCACCGCCGCCATTCCTTGCATAAAGACCCTGTTTTTTTACTAAAAATTTACAGATTGCAGATTTTTCCTATACTCGTAGTAAAAAAGACGGTGTTACTTGCCAAACGTAGTTCTAGGTCAATGGGAAATACCCTATACATTTTGATTCCCTCGAGAGTGTCGAAATACACTTTGAAGGGCGTTTTTTTTTAGGAAAATATGAGTTTGAGCCGATATAAAAAAACTTCGGTTCGCTTCCTTATACATTCATCAAACTCTTCATGCACTTACGTCGGTTTCGGAGCAGCTTTTGATTTGGCCCTTATTCAGTACATCGCGTATCTGATCACAGTGCTGCATGTGCGTCTAGGGCGTCCTCTACCGACATTTCCACTCATTCCCGCTCGCCCTACCTCTTTCGTAACTCTTCCATCTATCCTTCGAAAATAGTTGGCGCCATTATGGTGATTTTTATCTATTTTATTTCTCTGAGCACATTTTTATACGGGCGTTGAAGTCACAACGCAATCTATATACCAGATCAGAAGCACAACTTTCCACGGGACAATTAAAAGTGTTTCATTACTGCGTTTAAGATGTGATCTGGTGTGAGAGACGCTACAATTACCAAGCAGCTGGCTGATGCTATCAGCTAAACTTAATCTGGTGCCTGTGAACTGAGGTGCCCAAGGGAAACAGGGTTTTTGTTAAAAAATACTGGTCAACTGCGAGTCAGACGCATTAACAATGAAATAAAAACAACAAAATAAAGTCTGACGGTGAATAGGCTACACTGTGTTTGCGCCTCGCACCGCTAGAGGGCGCTAGTTGTACATTAACTCGCGCAATCGACGTGTTCCCCCGATTTGACCACATTGAGAATTCTTTTTACGGTATTTATTGATTTAGTAAGCGGCCGTGCGCCGGAAATTTTTGGATTCGTCCTTATTATGTTCATTAAGGACGAACAAATGGACATTGTACTCGTAGACCTTTTTAAAGCGATTTCGTGTGCCGTCCAGTTGACACTGTCTTATCGAGGTCATCCCAATATGTATACCTACCTAAATACAGGGTGTCCTGTATTTAGAGGTCCAAAATCAACTTAAATCTATATAGGCCTTTGTTTTATGTAAACCACCTAACGTGGGTCTTGTACAAGACTTACGGTTTTCAAAATAAGTAAGTAATCGCAATTTACTAAAATTTCCATATTCTGGTTTTAGTATTTTTATAACTTAAAATTGTTGCCCAATTTATTTATGAATTACTATTGTTGATAAGATGCACCAAAAAATGTGTGTCACAATATTTAACAAATGTTAGCAGTTTTATTTTTATTTTATTTAAGTATTTAGGACTGTATGGAATTTGAATTAAGAGTGTAGTGTCCATTACTGATGCCTGTCACCTAAAAGTGTCCATCATTGGTGCCGTCACCCTACTTATGTTAGTCTGTAAGGTGTATGTAAATATGGGCCTTTTTGCCTAAAATAAAGTAATGAATAAGTAATAATATTTGAGTAAGGGCTGATTTTTCAATCCCCAGATAAAGCTATCCGGAAGGTAAATTTTAGCTCTGTCCTTTTCTTTTATATGACTTCAGAAAAGGATAGTAATACATTTGAACTGACTGATAGTTTTATCTGGGGATTGAAAAATCAGCCCTAAATGGCAGACTGCTGGCAGAATTAACAACAAGTTTTTACAGTTGTTGGTAATTCTCTAGCTCTGCCTACTAGGGAATGCAATTTAACCGGTTATTGACCGTTTTTGTATGATAATAACCGGTTAAAACCGGTTATTTGCATTCCTTACTGCCTACCCCACTCTGGGAATGAAGGCGTGAGTGTATTTATGTGTGTATTTTAATGATGATGATTGTTTTCAGTGGTTCAATGCGAGCCGCCTGCGCAGCCGCCCAACGGCCGAGTGACTCTATCGCATAACTCGTCGGTGTTCGGCGCAGTGGCCGATTATGTATGCGCCAAGGGCTACAGACTAGTTGGCGCGCGCCGTATCACCTGCTTGGCCAGCGGCTCTTGGGATAAGCTTGTGCCTAAGTGCCAGGGTAAGTGTATTTAACCCCCGACGCAGAAAGAGGGATGTTATAAGTTTGAGCGCTATGTGTGTCTGTCTGTGACACCGTAGCTCTTAAACGTGTGAAATGATCTTGGTGCAGATTTTTTTATTTGAAAGGTAGGTTTTCTAGCGGTGGTTTTTAGCTAGGTTTCACGAAAATCGGTTGGGCCGTTTAAAAGATATCAGCTCTGAAAGAAGAGGTCACCATTATACCGGACTCTGTATGCTGGGATCACAGTTGCATTCTCTAAACTACAATATTAAGACTGCCATCCTGAGGACTAAGATGGAATTGCTTCTATACTAGTTTATTCACTGGTCGTCTTATCCCCGCACCGGAACACAGCCATGCGAGCTTTGCTGCTTGAAGCCAGTTTGAAACTAGGTTTGTGTGAGATGGTCCTCTAAAATATATATTTTTATTTAAAGCTGAAGAACGTCCATCAACTACAACAACAACCACCCCTCCCCCTACCACGTTTACCTCCAGTCCTCGAATCACCATCACCACCCCACGGACTTTCCCTACGAGACCTCGTTCGACCCCCCGTCCGTCCCCCACCCCCTTTATCACACCGGAACCGACGCGCCGAACGCGCCCGAAGACTACCGAGCGGCCCACGACGAGGTACGAAGCGAAGGTCACCGATGCGCAGGAGTCCCCTACGAGCCACGTGCCTCATATCATTGTGGCTACACATCCTAGGGAGAATCAGGTTAGTGTTATTGAGTAAAGTGCATTTTAAGGGTTGCGTACCAAAAATTATGAAACGGAACCCTAGATTAGGTGGAGTTAGTGCGTCTACGAGGAAAACGGCGTCAAACCAACAATATCTCCTAAAAATAGATGGTTTATCGCACTTGCCCCGTTGACAAACTTACCCCATCTCACCTTATAAGATGTCTGTCTTTCAAGACATTTTTTTTCGGAAACTACGTAAGCTATCGGGCTAAAATTGGGAATATCTAGTAGTCTAAACAAAGTCTCAGCATTAGAAATTAGAAATTATTTATTTTAGCAGCGAAAAAAACATAGTTGCCGAAATAAATATATTTTTATCACGTCATATAGTCATTTGTAAGCTTTCAAGTTAAATAGAATAAGTAATTTGTTTATTCTTAATTAATTATTATTGACTTGCTTTACACGTGCACGCGTAGAATAAGTAAGTTGTTTATTCTTAATTAATTATTATTGACTAGCTTGACACGTGCACGCGTACATCACGCAAGCGGTGTGACATACTGTATTGAGGATTCATACTTTACAACGCAGTGGAACGCGCACGCACACGCATCTTATGTGGCTCGGCCTTAAAATACCTGGTCATAGCACCCATGGAAAGGCAGCGGAATTCGTTGTTTTTCGAACATTAAATTATTCAATTATCATTTCATATCCTCAGATCCTGGGATCTGGTAACAACATCCGCGCCGAGCAGACCCCACGTGTCAACGTGCCCCAGTCGGTGGACGGCGAGCGACGCGAGACGGTCGGCGCGCGCCTCAACCTGGGCGCGGTGGTAGCGCTCGGCGCCTTCGGAGCCATCGTCTTTCTCGTTGCCATCGTTACCACGATTGTGATACTAGTGCGAAGGTTAGTCTTACGCACTCCTTTAAAACCCTAAACGCAAAAGTCTGCAGAACGCCGACGGATATATCCGCACCACTAATCAAAACCGACGACGGAAATATCCGTCATGGTTGACAGCGTAAAAAAACCTTAGTGTCTATGAGGTTAAGTTGCCATTAGCTCTGGGGCCCGTTTCTCGAAACTCAGTATACTCCATTTACTTTGGTATAGGCTTCTTTCACTCGCACAGTGTCATAGAAATGACAAGGACAAAAGATAGAGGCAGGTAGCCAAGTTGGCGGCAGAAAATGACAATTTTCTTAGGACTCGTTCACAAGGGTATTTGAAAATAAAGGATCGGTTGGTTTCACTACCTAAGTCACAAGTAAATGATAAACAATAAGTCGCATGAAGGGAAACAAACGCGTCCGCACCGTACACATGTAAGAGCCGTCTGATTACCTGCTCCATTGTGAGTACGATTTTAGCTGATTCCCACTAGCCAATAACGGGCAACTGCACTTTTCCAGTACTAGGTCGTTAAAGTAAATTAAGTATAGGCTAATAATAATAATTTCACGCATAATAAAATATAACGCATGGACTAATATTAGTCTATTCAGTTTAGAGATACGGTCCCCAGAGCTGTCAACCATGACGGATATATCCGTCGTTCGCGTTGTCTAGTGGTGCGGATATATCCCTCAATGGCATTGAAAAGGTTAAAAGACGACACGTGTAAACTAGTAGTGAACCTATGAAGCTCGCGGATCCGATTCTGTATGGGCAAATGTTTGTAGATGAACGCGAGTATGTTTCTGAGTCTTAGATATTTTTTATGTATTTCTCTATAGTGATTATCGTTATCGAAAATTGACAGTGTTGAAATCGACATGCGCAACCATCGTCAGCTTTCGTCAACTATATTTTTAATTTCGGCAGTGCAGAATGCTGCAGAATTTAACTCGATCGTAGTCAAAAAGTAGTAGACTTTACAGTCCATCTTTTGAAGTTAACGGGTCTTTAAAATTAGTAGACCCTTATCCAAATTGGCTCAATTGCGCCTCTAAGACTAAATAGAAAAAAAAGTGGTTTTAAAAAAAATGTTAACGGACGCATATCAAATTACACGTGCATTCTACAATACTTAAACAATGCGACAGTTTTGCTAGATGGCGTTGCCAGTTTCGTACGAATGTATTCGACTGTATTCTACCCATTTGAGCGACTTTCTAATCTCTTTTCTGTTTCCTGCGCTTCTGTTTGTGACTATCAGCCCCATTTAGGTACAATGATCAAATCGTGGGCCACTTCCTTCTGTACTTACTATCTACACGTCTACACAATTAAATCTGTACCCTAGCCACTACCCAAATAGTCAAAATTTATAAACTCTACTTAGGTAATCAATGAAAAACTGGCTATATAAAGGAATACATTGAGCTTTAAAGTCATACTGACACAAGATCCTACTTTCTTTCCTTCTAATCATGGAACTCTAAAACCATGGAACAGATCACATCGTTATTGTGGAAGATTATTTCACTCTTATACATTTACCCCCTTACTAATAAACGTTGAGTGACGGTGGTATAGCTATACAATGTTATGTCCTTATCTTTCAAATTCAAATGTCACAAAGACAGATAAGGACAAAACATTGTATAGCTATACCACCGTTACTCAACGTTTATTAGTAAGGGGGTTAAAATAAAATGTCACGTTACCCAAAGCTCTGAGTAAAGGCAAACTAATTTATACCAATAAAGTATGCAATCAAATCAGTTACACTATCCAATAAATATATAACTGACCAACACAAAACAAAACACTCTGTCCTAATATAAATAGAAAAACCCTAACGAAGAACAGACAGCATAGCTGGTTTCAGATCTGATAACTCTTGATTCGCTTAATCGATTTCCATAAAACACTATTGAAATAACCTACAGAAAACGACTTTTCACATAAGTGAACACGGGCGGGTACAAGCCCTAGACACCACACACACAAACTCTTCATTTCGGGGGCTAACAATTCCGACACTAGCAAAACTATTTTGGCAGTGGGGGTCGCAAGCAACCCCAAGCGGTGCCACCCCCGCGCTGGTGCTCGCTGCTGGCGCTGCCGTTTCCGGACCAGCAAGTGGGGCGCCGCGAATTTGCGCGTACGCACCGACACGCGCACCGCGCGGGGCGGTTCAGCAACCCACTGTGACATAAGGGTTGAGTACCATTGAATTCAACTGGCACACGGGGACGGTACACTGTCAGCTTGGCCGTAACTGCCCTGCTAAAAGGCAGTTTCCCACCCTAAACTAATGTAGCAATTGCAACCTTATTACCCAGTAATGAGGTAGTAATTGTTACAGTTGTTGTGTGTAAAAAACTCCGTTTTAGCAGGGCAGATTAGCACAGTAATGGTCATCGCATATTACAACGCCCCGGCACTAGATCAGCATCGCTTTAGCTAAAATGAAAAATTTAAAAATGAACTTTGATCCGTGTTAGTAGGTACCTAGGTGAGACCTACGCCCTGTCAATTGTTTTTACAATAACTTCAATCTCCATCGTAAGGTCAGAGGTGCTAGAAAGTTGCCATCGAATACAAACGCTAGCTTGGTGATCATGATCACTGTCGCTTTGCGTTGTCATAGAAAAATTTATGGAATTGACGTAAGTCACGTGATATATCACTCGACATGCGTTGTCATAAATGAAAAATGTCAGTTGTAACGAGTGATATATCACGTGACTTACGTCAATTCCATAATTTTTTCTATCACAACGCAAAGCGACAGTTGAATGTTCACCGCACGCTAGCGTTTGTATTCGATGGCAAGTTGTCTAGCCCCGCAGGTGATACATTAAAAATTAACCTTTGATTTATGTTAGTACGTTACATTTTGAAGTGAACTGAAAAATGTATCGTATTAACACGGATCAAAGTTCACTTTTCAATGTTTCACTTTGAGCTGAGACGGGGCTGATCTGGTGCCGTGGCGTTGTAATATGCGATGACTTTAAGGCGCCGATTCCACTGCGAGCGATTTAGGCACTGGTCCCACCGCCGGCGAGTAAGCTATGAACTATCAGCTATTTTTAACCGACTTCAAAAAAGGAGGAGGTTCTCAATTCGACTGTATGTTTTTTTTTTTTTTTTTTTATGTTTGTTACCTCAGAACTTTCGACTGGGTGAACCGATTTTGATGATTCTTTTTTTATTTGAAAGCTGGTGCTTTCCATTTGGTCCCATTTTTTTCAAAATGAAGATTTGATGATGGAGTCCATGAGGAATCGACGGAACTCTTCAAGATTTATAGGCACACCTATAGCGATTTTGGTATTTTTCATTGTAACTGGTGTATTTGCTCTTGGAAAGCACTATTTGGTAAAGTGGAACTGATGATGAAAACCACAGATGGCCACCGGAACTCCTAAACGGTATTATATTTCAAGGGTGGCGACAAGATATTTCGATTAAGATAGTTGAGCAACTATGACGAAGCATATGTACGTTGAAATATATGACTATGACTTTCCCACGGCGTTGCTTGCGGCGAGATTGAATTTCAATGTTCTATAGTTTCTTATTAAATCTTATTACGTAATTAAAGTGGGACTACAAAACAGCATAATTATGACCACTAAAAAGTATAAAATAAAATAAAAGTTTAAAAAAAACAAAAAAACCGCCTTCAAAAAGCAAAAAATAACTTCATTTAAAATGGTCGGTAATAGGTCAGTCCAACTGAAGTCGGCGTCCTACAATATTTTAACCAAAAGCAGACTTCAGTTGGACTGACCTATTACCGACCATTTTAAATGAAGTTATTTTTTGCTTTTTGAAGGCGGTTTTTTTGTTTTTTTAAACTTTTCTTGTCCAAGAAACGAACAAATGATAATTGCGCTCCCGTGTAAATAAAAGAGAGAGATATAAATTTATAGTTTATCGCTGAGCGAGTGAGCTTTACTCGCTCAACTATGAACTATAAATATATATATCTCTCTTTTATTTACACGGTAGCAATGATCTTTTGTTCGTTTCTTAGACGAGAAAATAGCCGTTAGTTCATAGCTTACTCGCCGGCGGTGGGACCAGTGCCTTAGAGCTGTAAAATTAAATTGATCTTGAGTAATGCTTCGAAACACGTCAAAATAACTGTCATATGAACTGTCATTTCTGTCGTGTCTTGACATAAGCATCTTACTTAAGATATTAAATACGACCGCCTGAGCTCCGAGTTCATGAGTTTATGTAGATTTATGCTATAACTTGAATATTTGCACACCATATCCCCCTTATCATGGTCGTCTTGCAGTGGATAAAATGAGGTCAGAAAGTCGACAAACACGACGACCATGGGGCCTAATATTGCTGCGTTTATCGCGTGACAAATGTGGATAAATCATCCGGCACTTTCCAACACGTATAGGTATACAAGTACAAGTATGAGAGTGACGAATGCTTTATCCACATTTTGTCCTGTGATAAACACAACCATACTAGACCCGCATAATAGGCCCGAGGTTTATTGTCTAACGCGCTCGTAATCGTAACCAGCTTCAAAGTGGAGCAATTGTGTTTCCTGTTGTACGCAGACAAGCCTTCGATTTTCAAAATGAAAACGATCGTGATTGCGAGTGCGTTAGACAATAAGCCCTCGGGTTGTGTGCAGACTTTGCAAGCCAGCTTCTTCAAGGTATCGCATTTTTTACATTGAACTCTGAAAACTGAGCTCAATGCTCTCTGTGAAATCGGTCCTTTGGCTGGTGAATTGACAACTTTAGTAGTTTAGGAATAGCCTATCTATTTTATTTTCTCGTTACAATTAATAAAAGTTTTAAGTTTGTAACTCATTATGGCGTTTTTACACTGACGCCCAGCTTTAAGTACAGCCAGTTTTAGGCTGCGGCCCACTGAGGCGAAGATGAGAGGAGCGGAGCGGAGCTGTGCCAATATTAACCAATAGAATTTAAACTAACGTGCGCAAGGCGCGCTCGACGTGACCGCATGCGCCTTCTATTGGTTAATATTGGCACAGCTCCGCTCCGCTCGTCTCCGCCTTAGTGGAGCCGCAGCCTTAGAGGTACACGTCGACAAAAAAGAACAAGTAATTGTGCCACCAAAGTGTATGTCGAAGGAGTGCTTGATATTTATTTTCTTTAGATATTTTTGTTAAAATCTAAGTATTGGTCACTAACATAATTGTTATTCCAATGCTATACGTATAGGTACGTATTTTCTTAATAGTAACATTTTTATAAATGACGTTTATATTGAGATATGAGATATGACGTTCATATGAGAGTACTTAATAAAATAGGTTAATCCTAAAATTATATTTTCAATTGTCAATGGCCTCATGAAGTATACACACGGTGAAGAAACAGTCACAGGCAGCACACCAGTGTTTAGCACGGACACATCCATCCTTTTCTGACTTACCACTATGATCACTCTCTCACTCCTACTCAAGGGTTTAATAGGCTCACAACAGCTTATGAATTTTCTTCGTAAGCGTGTAAGGTTGACATGGTGGCTGATTATTGCAAACAGAAGTCGCGGTTTAGAAAAAATAACTTGCGTGTAAAAGGTGGTATAATGTGTCTAGGTCTCTAGGATTACATGTTTAAGTATTTAAGTATATTAGCTTTAACTATAAATGCTTAAAAAACTATAGGTTAAGCAGCCAACATGTCATCCCGATGCACAAGCACACAAGGCACCTACGCACTTAAAAAAATTACAGCTCACCTCACCGCATCGTAGCAATTACGAATTTAAAGAGTCACAATGTAATATTTCTAGCGATATCACCGCGTATTTTTTTGTTCACAGTTTTCGACGTAGAGTCAGCGTCAAAAGTAGATTCGAACTTTTGTACCATGTCGCTTTACAGTCACGTAGGCAATGTCAAACAAGATTGTCAAAAGTGTTGATGGGACAAAGTTCAGAAGTGATCAGGTTCTTTTGACGCTGACTGTTTTTAAGCAATGCGATGCGACGCGAAGAAAATCAAACCGTGGCTTTACTCTGTTTAATCTAGGATGATCCTTGTGACACTCACAAGCGAAGTACCTATTTAATAACAGGCGATTAATTATATACAGGGTGTCCCTAAAACCAACGCCAAAACTGAGAGGGCTGATAAAGCAGCTAAAAACCTATCGATTTAACCCCTATTTATGTTCAGCTATTTTTACTAGTTTCGGAAATATTGATCATTTTAATCTGAATTTTTGTAGTTTTCCCTTATGTTCATGTCACGAAAAATCATTACATTCATGTTTTATTTCATATTTCTTTCAGTGATATTTTACATTATTAGAATCATAACAAATCAGCAAATAATAGTAATGGGCGCCCTGGACGCTCGGTACAGTGTTAACGGAAGTCAAAAGCTTAATGGCGATGTTAGTTCCAATTGTGACCATTAGATGTGTTAAATTTGTGGCGCTATCGTCGCCACAACATCATATATCATTATTTTGTTTATCACAGCAATCTTGCACTCGCCTAAACACGTTTATAAGTTAAGAACACTACGCAAATATATTGTATATGCACATCCTTATAGACACCTAGGTTAGGTATATTTCACTTTTGCAGAGCAGTTATAGAACATATACAACTCACTTAAAACATTGGAATTGAACATACAGTTTCACCCAAATCTCCTCCGATGTAGAGTCAAAAACACTAATAGGCCATTGCACCAAATATAATGTGTATTAGTGACATAGGGGCGTGTAGATATTTTTGACCCCTTGGAAACGTATGTAGATTTATGACTGACTGTACGTAAGTACATTCGAAACTGTAACGTTTTAAACTCTTGACGATGCTAATATCCACAGCTTAATCAGGCGGCTTTCGAGGGAATCTCATTTCAATCTTTCCCCCTTAAAAAAAGACATGTCACACTCTCAATTCCACCTCAACCTTCCAGAAAACACCACGACGGCAAGCGTTACCGCCACCACGTGTCTCCTGACTGCAACACCGTCGCGTCCCTGGACTCGTCCTCCTCGGAGTCCAGGTCTGGTCTGAACCGGTACTACCGCCAGGCTTGGGAGGAGCTGCATGAAGCCACAGGAGCTAAGGGAAGGAGGCACGACCGAGAAGCTCCTAAGGACGGGTCAGAACTGGTCGTGTCGGATGTCTATCCAGCTCCCAGAGACAAGAGACGTCACCACCACCACCACCACCACCGTCAACCGAGGCATCCGGACTGGCACTCGCCGCAACGTCCGCAACACAACCACAAACCTAGGTATTAAGTGGCGACGGTAAACTTGGGAGATACGATGACGACACGATGTCGTCATTGGTGAAATGGCGGAATGTTTAGTGGTAAAGGACACTTTTTTAAATGCTCGACTTCGTCGGTGCTAACAGTGAATAATTAGGAGTTAAATAGTAATGAGATTGTTTTTTTATGCGAAATATTTTAAGGACAATAAGAAAAGTCGAGGATTGTAGCGTTGCGTAGCGGGACCTTGTTGCAACATCACTTAAACTTGAGACTAACGGGCAAAATACTTTTATCAACTGCGACAAGGCCCTAAGGTGGTTCTCAGGTGAATTGTTTACAGTAGAATTCTCGAACGCACTTTATAAGCGAGACCACAAAGTAAAGCCTTTTTACTAAACTAGGACTACGTTTTTAGTTGTCACAGCGTCCGATTGAGATTGATGACGCATACGTGGCGTCCTGAGATTAAAACGTGAAATGTAGTTAGGTTTTAGATATCTTTGGTCGCTTAAAATATTGCGTGTATAAAAGCAGGTTACAGCCTTCCGATCTTATTTAAACACGCAATAGCTAATGTTTACTTAAAGTACGATTTGTCCTTATCTGTCATTGTAACATTTAAATTTGATAGAAAGTGACAAAGAATACTGTAACTAACATAGGTTTATTGTTCGTGTATGAATAAGAGGGTAATGGTTTAGCGGTCACAGTATTAACGCTATGACTCCGTTTTTTGTAACACGGTCTATATGGCGCTTACGCCTCTTTAAAAATTGTTATATATATGTCGAAATAGTAAAAACGTTGTAACCGCCACGTATCACAAGGTCCCCTTGTTAATTTTAATATACTTAATCCTCTGATTTTCGTGGAATAAGAGTCAGTACCATTTTGAATTCACCAATTCAAAGTTGTACAGTTTGTTAGACAAGGTTCTACCTAAAGTGCATTATATACTTCTGTTTCTAGACACACTGCGACATGACCTTCATGTCTCTTGCGACTGTCCTTTTGTACTTAGTAAAACTCAATTATGACCTCTATATATTTTAATAGAATTCAATAATTGACTGTTTATTTATTAATATATGACTGATATTCTATTTACATTAAGTACTTATAGTTAACTGTAGTTATTTTGTATTTAATAATCTCCCTTGTAACTTAAGACCTTTTATAGCTAGTTCGAATTTATAGTAAATAGCTGGAGTGGTGGCAAAATTTAAATCAAATTAATACAATTTTATTTTAATGTAGTCAACCCTTCCAATGCTAATACTTTAAGAAACACTTTATGACGCCTAGGTGCGTCGTGAGCGTTGTAAAGGTTATGCGAATTTAAAATTGAATCTTGACATTTAAAAAATATTTTTCTTACCAAAACGTATTAGTATTAGAGTATTTTTCTGTGGAATAAGTACTGAACTTAAAACAAACGTCGTAAACAATTTTGCTTGTGTATGTTATAAATTTGATTGAAGTCCATTGTCTGATGTCCAGTAGAGAACCAAATAGCTGCTTAAACAATTGTTATTTGTTAATTATTTCATAGATTGTAACATTATATTTAGGCGTACTGACGAACTCTACATATAAAAGGCACTTGTTACAAAGTTGCTAATGGAATAAATACAACGAAGTTAGAATATATTGAATCGGTCACACCCTTAATGACGTTACCTGCATTGTTTTAAAGAAATAGGTAACTGCCCTGTATTTAAAAATCTTCAATAGCATTTTATTATTACAATACTTTTTCTTTGAGTGCAATAACTTTTCAACTTTGGAAGCTTTTCGGGTTCTAATAGATTGAACGAATTTGGTAGTTAAAACAATCTTAAAGCTTGACTTACTCTGCTTAAAATGCAACATGTATTTAACTATAATCGAATTTATTTACTTAACTGCCTATTTACTTCTTGTGTTAACTATATAATTATAATCATCATGTATTTAGCTTACTCATTTATAGCTTATCATTTTAAAATTCAGTTTTCTGTGTTTTTGTCAGTCTACTTAGTAAACATTAAATCGCATAAAGTGTAAAAAATATTTATGTAATATGTTAAAAAACAAACCTAGACATATTTATAATTAAGTCTATCAGCTTGTCACTGCAACTATGATGACCTTAATCCTTTCTTATTAACCTTTGTTTTACAGTTTAGTCCTTAAGCAGTTATTCCATGTGTACATACCCTAGGTTAACTTACGTAAGATTAGATTGAGGTGAATCATCGATTATTGCAAGCTTGAATTTCTATCGAATTATATTTCCTTCTAATTTTAAATAATAAAACAAATGAATACTGTTCAAGGCTCAATTGGGATATTTGGAAAATGTAATATCCGTATCAACCAGACCATGACTCGAAGCCATGTTATCTCCATCACTTTCTAGTGATTTAGCCTCGAATGACGATTGACAGGGATCATCAGAAGTTTTAAAAGTCCTTCATAGTAACCATTCAGCCCATTAGCTTACATGTGTCTCACTTTATCACTGCACTTCTAGCTTAATGGCCCTGAACAAGATGCATTCTATTATCGTTATGGTAACTGCAGCACGATCGCATCAATTCCTTACATGCTCTCAGTTTTCACAAATCGTTTACGTTTGTCAAGCACCTTGGGTGCCCTAATTTCAATTAACGCTTCCCTTGCACTTGGCCCGGCACGTGACATTTCTTGTTCACACAAAGCGACCGTCACTTGTTTGGATTGATGAATGACGCACCGTCTGCGTTATTGGCGGTAGACGCGTCGCATTGTATCGTATTCGTGGATTTTTTCGCTTTTAAAAAGGCCGTTATACTTCGTGTATTGCGAGTGGTACAAAATAATGTTAATACTTCGTTATGTGACTAAAGTAAAACAGTAGTACAAGTCGCGTACTGTTAATTTGAATAAAAACAATTTGTATGAAAATGTGCCATTTAACGGGCAGACATGAAGTAAGAAAATCAATTGCTGATGTGTAATAATTTATTACTGTGTACGAAAAGATTGTAAATACTTTCGAGCATAAATTATGGCACTTTGTATGATTCTTTACGAAGCAACCCGTAATTTTTTCTCGTCAGTGTAATTTTGCTGGGAGGGAATCGTTTGCATTAATTCCTGAGTGATTATCAAACTTATTTTTTTTGTTTACTTCTGTAATTTCCGGAACCCGGCAGAGGGTTAATATTATACGAACTTAACATCACAGAGTCTATTTAATAAATCTGTCAGACTGTAAAAATGCTTGACAATAAACCAGCCTATGGCTTAATATTTAATTGGATGATGCCGTCATGAAATGTCAGTTTTGTGTAACTTAACGTTTACTTTGGCATATCTCGAGACAAGTATCTCAGTTAATCATGCTTTCACGATTAACTGTACGTAATGCGTTGTAACCATATTTTTCCGCTCCAAAAAAAGGGCACTTACGATTATTTCGACCACTTAGTTTAAATATCGTGTGAATTGTAAAATGAGATTTTATCCCACATAGTAAATTCGTACATGTTTTTTTATTCTATAAAATCCCAATTCTTTACTGCATTTTTGAACTATTTTAGAAACTGTATGTCCATTTTCCTTGTTTGACATTAAAATAAAGCTCCTTTTATAAAATACTCTATAACAGTTGGTACTCTCAAGTTTTGAACAGCGTTCGGCTGGCTACCGCTACACACTTGCACTCGCAGCTGAGAGTATATCTGTCACTCGGGTTCATAGAAAAACAAAACAAAAACAAACAAAACTGGTAGTACTTACCATATTATATTATTGACGCGTATATGCGTCATGAAGGCTAAAAGGGTTAAAAAATAGGTTGTTTTCAATCATGAATGATGTCTACTATAAAAGTGACTATTCTGTAATTTTCTTTGCAAACGATTCTTTCCGGAGTGATGTTACAATTATAATTATAATTTTAACTTTGTTAATATATAATATAAGGGGTGTCCAAATTGTATCAGAGTATTTTAGGATTAAATATTTTGTGATAATCACAGGTTGTTTCTATTACCCCCTTACTGAGTAAAGATGGACTCATGACTTCATGCTTTTTTACCCACTGGCTTTTTCGGATGGATCTGTGATCCATAGATATTTACATTCACAAGAATCTGAAGACTGCGGTCTTAGGATTGCACCATTAGAATCACCAAAAGTAAAATTAAAATTAAAATCGGTCCTTGAAATAGTACGGATGATACAAGTATTTTAAACTGCTTATTAGACAAATATTACCCAGAGAGATCCGATAACACCCTGCACTGTGACGTCATGTAATAGGTAGGCCATATAAACTCCATGTTAAATTCTGGTTTGCTTGAAAGAGATAGGAACAAATTTTGGTGGCATATATCTTGGTTATTTTTATAGCTATACAAAAAAAAACTGTGTGTGAATCTTATTATATTATATATCCTCTCTCTAGTTGGATACTTAGCATGCCATCTATTATATATTTTTAGAACTAATTTCATTTTTGTTTCATTCGTGTATAATATGTATATTTGATGCATAATTTATACCGAATACACAAATAATAATTAGGCTGCGTATAGCTAGGGGTGGTGGCTAAAAAGAGAAACAATGCTCCACTGATCTCTCAAATCGATGCATTTGACATCAATTCAGTGTATTGCCAGGCGGGGTTAGGTCTAGCAAGTTGGAAAGAGAAACACAGTGGCACTGCTCTCCCAAATCGATGCACTCGCAACCGTTGCAGCAGCCGTTTCCAGGCGGTGAAGTTCGAGGATGCTAAAAAGAGAAACAGTTTTCACTGCTATCCAGATCAATACAATCGTTAAGGATGCACCATCGCTGGCTCTATTCGCTTCCCGGTCATAGTCGGCGGGGGGCACAAGTCCCTTAAAGCTGCGACCACACCGGTGCTTAAAATACGATGACGGTACGGAATCGCAGTGACGCGTCGTATCAGCACCGTTTTTGACGCAAGCTCCACACACCAATGCTTAAAAAACGGTGACGGTACGGAATCGCAGTGACGCGTCGTATCCGTACCGTTTTTGACGCATGCCCTCCACACCAATGCTTAACGGTGCGTATATTACGGTACGTCAAAAACGGCGCCATGTTGTTACTATGACCCCGTCGTTTGTTTAAGCAACGACACCATTTTTTAAGCAGCGGTGTGGGGAGCGTGCGTCAAAAACGGTGCTGATACGACGCGTCACTGCGATTCCGTACCGTCACCGTATTTTAAGCACCGGTGTGGGCGTAACTTTACGCAGTGTTTTGGATAATAATAATAACAATGACAATCGCCGGTTGGTGTCCCATCACTTTACTAAATTAAACTTGTCTAAAGGGCCTCTGTGTGTTGGCTTCGGCTCCATGTACGCCTACCCGACTCCCGACTTCTATAGTACCGTGATTGGTAAAGACATACAAATAATAATAATAGATAGGTACATAAGGCACGGCGCGGCACGCATTGTGAGAAGGTTGCTCTCTCTGCAGCCCTAATCACCGGTAGCTTGAGCCCTGCCTCGGTGCCGGCGGCACTCGTAGGTTAGGTTTTTAATAATGTTTATTTTTTGTATTACTTTTGTTATTTTACTTTTATTATTTGAATATTTATTGTAAAAAACCTAATTAACAGAAAATTTAATAAATATCTCAAGAATCAAGAGTCTCTCGCTAGATGGCTGGATCATGGGCCAGATACAGAAGGCAGTACTCCTCGACACGGCTCGCATTATGAGGAGGTTCTTCTCTCAGCAGCCCTAACCATCGGTAGCTTGAGCCCTGCCTCGCTAAAAAACCTAATTTACAGTTAATCGAATAAATATATGAATAATAATTGTACTAGTATTTAAAACATACGTCCTCTACAACCCTATTTACTGAACCCGGGACATTTGATTTTGCGCATTGACATTGCGCAGCGCCGTACATCGCATGCGTTAATCATTTAGAATCGACCTCAGACATATTCGCCGGTCTGACTTCGCCGGGACGAGACGAAATTAATAGCATTCAGAAAATAGAAAAGAAGGAAAGAAAATGTAAGTACTCTTTGCGTTTCGATTTGATTGATAATTTTTGCAAGAATCTACGGTTAGTTTTGATTGTGGAAAGTTCGTAGCTGTGATCGTTCAAGATTAATAATGTGACAGGTTACCGGAACCTACTTCTCGTTAGTTTTAATCGCGTGAGTAAACCCCGAATAATCTGTGTGTTTGTGTATATATGTGTCTCCGTGTATCTGTGTATCTCTGAGTCTGTTAGTTACATCGTAACTGGCAAACGGATGGACCGATTTGGACGCAGTGTTCTTTTTAAGGTAATCTAGTGTAATGTTTCGGGATGGATCTTAGCTAGGTTTGTAATAAAAATCAGTTGGGCCGTCTAAGAGATATCGGCACAGAAGGGCCGCCATTATATCGAGGGTTTGTCTATCTCATAATTAAAATTTTAATATGTTGTATATGCCCGTTTAAAATGCATTGAAATGAAACATCTTCAAGGCTATTGATCTACTAGTACTTTTTTCACCGATGTCGGGAACCGTCGACGTTCACGGTTGTGCGTAGCGCATGCGCGGCCGACTCTATTATTTAAAGCCTAAACAAGAAACAGTCGCGAATAGCCATTGAACGATAAAAATATTTTTACGGATAGCAATCAATCCATGAAAGGTTGGTAGCCTTGAAAATTAAGCTAGCCTTCATTGTTCTGGTGATCGATCAGTAATCAAGTGTTGTGTTGTCTGCAGGGACACTATGGAAATACCTACAGCTAAAATTCCGATCTTCAAGATGCGTTCGTTAGAAGGTCGGCTGTATAAACCAGAACGTGGCACCTCCTCCTTCACCTCGGTGGGGGCCAAAAGGGTGATAATTGACCTCACTGAAGATGACTCTGAGGTTAGACATTGATATTACTGTTAGTTATATTTTAGGACTGGTATCTGTTGCACGGGAGTCCGTGTAGTCGTTGCGAAATAGTAATACGTCGAAATAGTAGATTATACACCGAGGGGATAAAGCACTGTTTTATGTCACAGGCGCGATATTGAATCCTGAGCAAATGAGGGACTCCAGATTTAACTCCCGAGCGTAGCAAAAACGGAGTCCTGAGTGCAGCGAGGGATTCAAACTCGCCCAAGATAAAAACAGCTTTATCCCAAAGGTGAATACTCTACTTTTCTCACCTTTTGCGAGACAACAAAAAGCAAGGCTACTTACTAGAAACAACGTTTTATTAAAACTTAAAGTAGGTACCTTATTTAAAAAAAAAACGTACAAATTGTAATTTTTCATACGAATTCAAATCTTATTATTAACCAGCGGCACCTAACCTAACCACACAATAGTTAGTGGTCAATGTAAAATAGATTTTGTATCTGTTAAGATTTTATTTATTTTAGTTTTTTTAGCTCATATTAGTAGTAGGTACGTAGTTTTTAGTTATGTAATGCCGCAATGCAATTGTACGAAATAAATGTTCTCGCCTTTTGCTTTAACACCTCCTAGAGATTTTTTTTAATTACAATGTCTTCGAATATGTTAAATACATTATCCATACTAAACTAATATTACGTACATGCATTAGGCACGTTAGAAATTCAGCGAGGTAATGCTGCCAGCATCATCATAGATCGTTACAATACCGCAGAGGCCTTTTTGGCCCAAGCCAAAAGTATGGAAACAAGCTTATATGACTATGAAAAACTGTGATTTTCAAGATAAAAAGTGTTTTTTAAAAACAAAAGAGTAAAAATGATAACAGAACATCTTAAAAGTAAATACTTAACTAAAATACTCTTTAATAAAATTGAAAATTCAACATTTCGTAGAAAGACAATTAAAAAGGTCGATTTGAAACTTCTCCCAAATTTATATTTTTTGTAACTCTTTTACATATACTCAGAATTTTTAACACTTCGGGTGTAGTTTTAATCCTTTGGGACTGCCCTAGTAAGTTTTACGTTACCAATACACAATAATTATATTGGAAACATTAAATATTAAGAAAAACCACTCCATACTTTTGGCCTGGGGTGTAAGTTTTAGTTTTATTTTTAGATTTAACATTCACTTATCATTTTATATGTTAGTGTGAATAAGTAATTTAGTATAATTATATGTTAATAATATCATGTTATATAACAACTGCGAGAGTAACTCTGATTATTTTGTTAGCTGTACGCTTTCACAGCTGAACCTATTTTAATTAAAATTAGGAGAGATTTATCTCGGAAAATTGGATAGCCGAGAGAAGAGTGACAAAAGACGACGCAGACAGTTTCACGGGCAACAACTAGTCTTTATATGTGCAATAAGGGAACTTTTACTGAGCTAATATTCAACACGGTAAAAACAATATCGTTTTTATCCTGTTATCGTATTGTCAACGTTTTGATAGCTCTTATTGACAGTAATGACGGCTGACGTCATAACAATACCTTTAAGGTTGAACCGCACTAGAGCGGCGCTGCAGCGGAGAGGCGCGGCGCGGCAAAATATTCTCGGGGAGTCAACTGTGTCGCGTCGCACCGCGCCTCTTCACTGCAGTACGCTATAGTGCGTTTTATTTCATAAGAAACAGCGGCAAAAATATTTTTCTTGCTGCGCCGCTCCGCTGCCGCGACGCGCCTCTCCGCTGTAGCGCCGCTCTAGTGCGGTTCAACCTTAACCAGGTAAACTACGATATCGTTTATACCGCCTAGAATAGAGGCGCAGAGCTACTGAGTTTAATTTAAGAATAAATGTTCTTCATTTGTTTTTAGGACGATATAGAGCGGATCACTCAGGTGAGCTCGCGGCAGTCTCGATCACGATTGAACAGGCGATTGATGGCCGTGGTCAAACGGGAGAGGACTGAAGACAGCGTGAGTAGCGTCGAGACAATAAAATTCGTGGATGAGGTACAGTCAACAGCATAATAAGTGATCATTTATGTACCTTGTCACTTTAACGTCGTGTTTGAAATGTTATACAAAATTGTCAAACGATTGAAAGCGACAAGGTACATAAATGATCACTTTTTGTGCTGTTGACTGTACTAAAGACGAAGTTTCCCTAAAATGAATTCACGTTCGAGACCATACACAAGGAGTGAAAGCCATTAACAAAGAAAAAAGCTCAGAATTTTTATTTTATCTGTGACCGCCTGGGACGAACGCGTATATCTCCAAATCTCCTATTTTAGGATGTTACTGGAGGTGCTATCGAGCATAGCGGGAGCGTAGATTCGGAAATGAGGCTTGGTTACGTTCCCGTGGAGGGCTGCATCAGGGCTCAGCTCGAGGCTCTGGCTCTCCAGCTGCAGCGGCCCCGGGCGGTGGAGAGACTACAAGGGAGACCTTCAGTTACAGCCATTCGGCTTACGAGTTCGGAGGTACAGTGGCGTCTTTAGATCTTTTAGTGGAATTTCAGAATAAACCTACATCGTAAGCCTGCTTTCATTTAAGCAAGCCCTCTAGAACAGCTACTACAAAGACTTGATTTCTATACTCGAAAATCTAATTCAAGACCAAAATCTTAACCTCAACGGGCGCACACTCGCTGTGATTACTGCATTTTGGTTTAAGTGTAGGTATTTTTATCAATAAAACTTACCCTTATATTACTGGTTACACGAGTTCTCATTTATGTTTTTATGCAATAATGTTAAAACAACTAAATAATCAAGATGGGAACTGTCAGATTTTGGTCTTGAATTAGATTTTCGAGAATAGAATTCAATTCAAAGAATACGTAAGCGCCGTACACTCCGATTCCGACCCAGTGGACGTGCAGCTTTAGGCCTTTCAAGTAATGTTAGTTTAGGCAGTCGTTATTAATGTCAATGCATTTTCACTAATAATTCGGTATTAAAACAAATATTACTACCCTCTTTTTGTCCCTTTCTGTCAAATTCAAATGTCGTAATGACAGATATATCTAATAACACTTTAGCTACCGCCGCGTTTATAAATATGATGGTTAATCTCTTCCAAGGGCTGATTTTTCAATCCCCAGATAAGTAAAGCTATCCGGAAGGTAAATTTTAGCTCGGTCCTTTTCTTTCATATGACTTTAGAAAAGGATAGTAATACATTTAACTGACAGATAGTTTTATCTGGGGATTGAAAAATCAGCCCTAAGAATAATACTCCATACAAACAGTAAATATTTTTCAAGCAAGATAAATTTATATACCTAGTTACTGTAAATGTTAAAAATTAATAACTTGACTAAAGTATACGAAATAGAAAAAATGCTGTTTTAATTATTGCAAGACCTAATTTCCAAGTAGGTACCCTTCCCCTTTAAGAAATATATTTTTTACAGGCTATGAGGGAAAAATGGAGAGAGAACGGAAACCCAAATGACTATTTAATAGTAAGGGTCCAGGCTCAGCAGAGGACTTCCAGCTTTGAAGTAGCCGCGTTGCGCAAGCACCTGACAGCGGTGCGGGAGGTAAACATTTGTACTGTTGTTAATTACAAAATCGATAATCACGGTTACAATATCCGGTTTAACTTAGTTTAAATTTTGTTTGCCTATGGTGAACTACATCATCGGAGGGCCGCCGTGGTTGAAGCAGCAAGGCGGGCTGACCAAGTGGCTGAGAACGAGGGAGACCTTCGGTTGCCGGCGGCCCAGGACCTGCCCTTGTGGCGAACCTTGGAAGAAGCCTGTCCGCAAGTCCAGTGCCGGAGCTCCTTCGGATGGAATAGTGTTGAGGATGGCATCGTATAATGTAATACTCTTGCGTATTGGAGCCGATATATTTAAATATTGATGGGCGTAGGTACTTTTAGTTAGTGCCACAAACTTAAAAACTTCAATCTTTAATATCTCGGCTCCGACGTTATTTAACTTATTAAATTTTATATATTTACCTATACCACTTGAAAATTTAATTCAAGACCGAAATCTGACAGTTCCCATCATGATTATTTAGTTATTTTAACATTATTTCATAAAAACCTGAATGAGAACTCGTGTCACCAGTAATATTGGGGTAAGTTTTATTGATAAATTACCTACACTTAAACCAAAATGCAGTAATCGCAGCGAATGTGCGCCCGTTGAGGTAGGATTTTGGTCTTGAATTAGATTTTCGAGTATATACTATTATGAGAAAATCATGCGAAACAAATAATGACAATTATTCATCCAAACTTACCCAATGCCAACATTACTGGTTTATACTTTCTTACAATACAATACAATACAAATACTCTTTATTGAACACCAGAAAACAAAACAAGGAACAGTACATTTGAATAACATATATGTATACAACAGGCGGACTTACCTACCTATAAATTATAAATGAATAGGTTTTTTACATGTTTAGTACCATGGAAATAATCATTACCATTTTCGTTTTTAGGTATTTGCTGAAACACAAGCGGAAGTACGTAGGCTGCAGAGGATATTAACAAGACAACTAGAAGAAGCCGCGCTGAGGATGGAGATAGCGAAGACAGCTCGGGAGCGGGAAGAGGCTGATTGGCTCAAGAAAATGGAGGAAGCCAGGAAGGCCAAGCAGCTGAAGCAAGAGAAGACAGCGCAGGACAGGAAGAAGGCTCACGATAGGGTCAAGGAAATGGAGCCAGCCAGCAAGGCCAAGCAGCCGAATAAAGAGCCAGTGGAAAATAAACGGGCAAAGAAATTTTGAGCGTCGGGAGTTTCGACAATGACCAAATGCATAAATGTAAAAGTTAAATGTTTTACGCAGTCTCGGATACTTATTACAGGGAATACATTTTAAAACAACATTGCATTTGGTCGTTTTTTGTTTCGCGTTGTCTTAAAGATTAACCCGGGTTTTGAGTCGAACTCGCACATGACCGATTTTTGTAACTGTAAGATAGAAATAAGTCAAATAAGAAATCGAAAATGGATGATGTTTTTTTTTTTGAAATGGACGTTGTTTGTCAGGTTTGAAACTAGCTGACGAAGCTAGCAGTCCTGGGTTCTATTCCCGATGGCCAAATATTTGCCAGTGCGCCAGTCCATCAATTTTGGCGAGGATTTTATTCTCCAATAGATATATTATAAGGACTGTCTGTATATCTTCATACAAGTCTTAATACATGTCCGTTACCAAGTCTCCATAGTACAGTCAGAATCAAAAGTAGCTAAGCAGAATAACGTGCTCAAAATGATCTAGACACGACGTATTCTCTTGACAATAGAGTAGAGTGCAGGTCATTTTGACCTCTTCGGTTGTTTAGGTACTTCTGCTGCTGACTGTACATGTCATTGTAGTAGACTGTACATGTCGAGATTTTGGCGATGATTTTATTCTTATGAATGTATGTACCTATATCTTGATGCGTTATGCATGTCCGTTGTCTAGTCCCCATAGTACATGTCATTGTAGAGGACTGTACGTACAGGCTGAGAGCTACTGGGGCTACGTCAACTTATATATGTATAACTAAGGGCCGATTCGAGCAAACTGGAATAAGACTTAATCCGAGATTAGTCCATACAAACTCGGCGGTTAATCTAGGTATAAGACCTTATTCCAGTTTGGTCGAATCCGCCCTAAGTAAGAAAAAAATGTAAAACTTTTCTAAATAAAGTTAAACCCAATCAGCGAAATTTATTTACCTAATTTCCTTTCTATATACGAATAAATATAATAATATACAGGGTAAATCTTCAATAACTGGCCACTTGAGAAAATGTCATTTAGTTACTAGCCACCCATTATATATACAAACGCCGTTCGTAAAGATACTTTGGCAGTAGTCCGGATAACAACTCTGGATCTAGGTATTTTAGTTTAATCGCACAAATATCAGCATATCTTTTGCTTCAAACAGATTATTGCAAAGTGGCCAGTTACTGACGGTGGCCAGTAATTGACGATTTACCCCACTTATCGGATAAAATAACCGCCCACCCGACTTTTGTTCATACAACTGTAAACAAATGCTTCTCGTACTTCTTAAATTAGACAAAAACGTTAAGAATACTTAACCAATTTGATTCGGCTTGTTTTATTATTCACCTAAATAGTTAACCAAAATGGCGCACAAATCGTCGTTGTGAAGGTAAAATTCACTAAGTCATTAATACCGAGTTCGAACCGCCGCGGTCACCATGCACCAATGAGTTTTTCTAACTTAAGTGCATTACCCGATGCTCTTACGGTGAAGGAAAAACATCGTGATGAAACCTGCACGTTCGAATAGCTGAGTGTGTAAGAGTGTGTGTAAGGATCCTAAAGGGTCGAAGTGTATCCGAAAGGGCCCATCTGTAAGATAAGATAAGATAAGTCATATAGTAATTTATGTGTACCTACCTACTTAGTGAGTTTTAACTTTACACTGACGAAATATTCTTCATTCGTGACTGTTCCTAAAGGAATAACAGAGAATCCACAAACCACCCGTCCACTAAAATTACTGCTATTTTTTTAAAAATAAACAATATGTGCATGGACGGAATGTGTTTTCATATGTATTTTTTACTCTTAGGAGTAAAATGAGGCACTTTCCGTCCTTGCGTTTCAACCGGAAAACCGTTATTTCCGAGCATGTTTGAGAAAAGCTATTTCTATTAGGATGGGTCTTAGCTAGAATTCATGAAAATTGGTTGGGCCGTTTATGAGGTACTAGCGACCCGCCCTCGCTTTGCTTCGGTTTATTTGAGTTTTCTGTAACACCCTTACAATAAACCAGAATTTATTATACATATAAACGTTCCTCTTGAATTACTCTATTTATAAAAAAAAACCGCATCAAAATCCGTTGCGTAGTTTTAAAGATCTAAGCATACATAGGGACAGACAGACAGACAGCGGGAAGCGACTTTGTTTTATACTATGTAGTGATGATGAACGAAGCTCTGAACGACGGGGTCTCTATACCGGAGTTTTTATCCATGAAATGTTTATTTTTATATCAATAATAAATGGGGATGCAAAATAAAACGAAAAATAAATATATTAACTTTATATTATCTTTAAATAAATCTACTCGTACAAAAAAGAAAGGTACATTGCTTTGTGTACAACCTTGCATTGCATAAGGTTTAATCTCAAACGTTTATACACGTGTTTAACTAAATGTGAAAAAAACTAGTTATACGTTAAATGATTTCTAAATATCGTAAATATAAGTAATACAACGAAACCTTAAAAGTAGATAAGGGTTTTTAAAAATGATAGTTGTACAGGCGCCAGCAAATATGTCAAAACATATAAGGCCGTTTAAAAGGAATTGATTTTGAAACTATTTTTATAGAAGTTAGTGAGTGTTCAGATAAATTTGAGCAGCGTGTATGCTTTAATATAATTGATGGCTACTGTACCTTTTCTGCCTTCTTATAAATTACTTAAAAGCTGGCGTTTTTAAACATTTTATATCAATTAAGTATGTCAAAAATAGTGCTGATTAATTAACACATTCAACATAGTTGCGGTAGAAAACACGCCTTACGGGTTTTATATAACGAAACAAAACTGTTACTACTGTTAATAAAGTGGTGGTGACGCCTGGGATTTTTATTTAAATCTGCTACCAGTGGGAATAAAAAATCCCAGTTGTCACCACTAGAATAAATTGGCCGTAACTACCTACTGTAATTTTTTATTGCCATCAGCAACAGAATATTTATTGCCATTGGTAGCCCGCACGTATATAGTTAACTCAGGAGTCGGGTCCTACGTCATAAAATCATTTCATGTTAGCTCCGTATGCTACCACGAGAACACGGTTGATACCACGGAATAGAAAAAACAGTGGAAGTGGCATGAGCTTCGCTTAGTATCAGACCTGTTGTCGCCAATACCCAAACTATCATAAAAACAACACGCCACAATGGAAAATATTTTTGGTGCGGCTATCGTTTTTCATTCCAAAATAGCACAATAAAGCATGCTTCTGGATTTATTTCCTATTTTAGAAATAGTATTCGAACAACTTTCACGCACAAGCGATCGCGGTAAAACTAAGCTAGGTTGCGCGGAACTCCGCATAACCATGCCACACGTTACACGCCCACTTCACACTTCTACTGTTTTTTCTGTTCTGTGGTTGATACATTACTCCTGTTAAAATAACATACAATATAGTTCAAGAAGTTAAAATTAAAAAGAAAGTATAATCCGACTACGTTAACATTTCCTGACATTAGTTGTTAAATACATGAAACAAATTGGCAATCTTCGATTCACAGCTTTTTTGGTTTCATCGTAATCGGATAGCATAGAGATCTTGAGAACTTTAACTTATAATTACTAATTTTCGTGTAAATATTTAAGAGCAGATTATATTTTCAATTTTATACTCATCATCGACGTTAAACACCCACTAAGTTTTATGCGTAACGTAATAAGAAGTGACAAGTTACAAATAATAACGTAATCCATGTGTTTATGTACAATTGTAAGGCCGGATTTACACTTGTAAGTTATTACTGTAAGTTTTGAAACAAAGTTATATGCAAGACAGAGATGCAGATATTTGCCACTCACTCTAACCCATAGTTGCGTCTCAGAACTTACAGTAATAACTTACAAGTGTAAATCCGGCCTAAAGATGGATCAACAAATCTCTCTATAAGGGACACAGCAGACGAACAGTCTGTGAACAGAAAGTTGCCAGGCACCCTCACAGACTTACAGGTGTACTGTTAACGGACTGTAGCGGAGTCTGTAGTGCCCTTAAAGGTGTTACCAGACCAATCGATCAATCGTCGATCGATGGTAGAATGGATTAGTCGACGTCGATCGATGCCGTCGATTGATGACCGATCGATTGGTCTGGTAACACCCTAACACTTAGGTATGCATCGTTAATTTTCCCTCAGTACCTTTCGCACAGGACGATAAATAAAATGGACGGTGTAGCTGTGGCCCTACAAAATGAATATCGGAAAATGACACAATGTTTGGAAAATGACGCATATATATACATATATACTCTTCGAATTTAAGATAAGTCTATTGGAAAAGACATTAAAATTAAGAAGGCCGCCTTTGTACATCCAGCTTATTCTCGACGCAGTCTGAAATGCGTCGCCGGCAATGAATGTGTCAACGTAACAATTGGTTTATTTTTTATTTTTACCGGTAGTGATTCATCCTTCCCAAACGCTTTGTTATTTCTATTTTTTTCAACAAAAACATAATAACTGCATTGTTTGCGAGCGCGAGTATTTGGCATCATTTTGATTCGTTTACGTGATTATTTAAATAAGTGCAAGGTTAGTAGAGAAACGAATAAAAGTCACCCTGTATATAGTACTCCCAGCTCCTTAATAGCGGTCTCACACGCCAATGACAACTTAAAACAGAGCTAAATGTCAACCTTGCCTTAGTGACACTCGGGTCTTTTTTGCCCTGGCAACTATGACGGAAATATCCATCCGTCAATGACTTTGAAAAGGCTAAAGGCATGTTTACACTTTAATTAGTGCAAGTACATGTGATTAGCGATTGATTAGTGCATCTTGCGTCCAATATTGTATAGTTAACCACTAATCTTACGAGAGTCTGGTCAAGAACACTTATAACTGCCGCCAACAAATATAACTTGCACTAACACTAATCAAAGTTTAAACAAGCCTTTACACTTCCACTCGCAACTGACAGTAAAACAAGCGTTTAAAGCCGAAGATTGTCGGTAACTACTAAGGAACTGGTAGAACTGTAACCAAATGTGAGATACCGCCGGGGCCGTGAGCTGTCAAAACTTGATTTGTTCCAGATAGTAAAATGGGCAAATATTTAACCTTTTAAACACCTTAGGCTTGATTTTTTCCTACACTGACATCGGTCGCTGACGTCGGTCGAGCGTACCGTCGGTCGAGTATGACAAGTCCCGCAGTGCGAAACCGATCGCTGTCCGGAACAGTTTCTGCTCGTCTGCACTGCGCACACGTGCGTACAGCCAACCGGTCAGCTTCGCACTGAGCGCGCGACGGTGGTGTATAGCGCGTCAGCGCACCGACGTACGCGACGCTGATGAGCGAGACCGACGCGTACCATTAGCGGCGCGTAGCAATAAATCTGCCGCGGACGTCAGCGTCTCTGTGCGTCCCATAGAACATGGTGTATATTCGTACGCTCGACCGACGTCAGCGACCGATGCCAGCGTAGGAGGAACTCACACGCCAAACAGTTTGCTATGCTATGCAAATTAGAACTTACGAAACAAAGTCTCTTTTAATCTTGGACTTGTGGCGGCTGTAGCCTAGGGAATGCAATTTAACCGGTTTTTGTATTAAAATAACCGGTTATTTTCATTCCCTACTGTAGCCGTCGTGGCGTCAGTGGCACCACTTTCAAAAGGTTAAGGCTTTACTGACTGGAACGTGGTAAGATTTATCAGTTTATAATTCGGCCTCTGAAAACAGTAGCTCAACAAGATAAGGATAGAAACACATCTTAGGTAAGTATCTTCAAAATTATTGACCGTACCAATATTTCTTGAATGACAAAATAATGTGGACATGCAGGATATTTTGTAGGTAAGATTACAATGTTTAAAAATTATGAATCACTTCTAAAATTATGAAAGCCTTATCAATTTAATTAAAAACAAACTTATTTGTGCTTTAACGATTTGTTGGTTGGGTCCATATTAATTCACCGAAAAATTTGTCGTCCGGATGCGTGTTAATTAATAATTCCATATACATATATATTAATTTTTAGTACCGTTACATTATGGGTATCACCAGGGTTACATAATAACTATTAATCAGTACTAAAAGAACAGAGCGACAAAAATCAAAGTGTCAATCCAGAAACGCAACGATATGATATTTAATCAACAAACTACAAGTTCTTAATATCCTACGGAAAATAAGTCAGGTGAACTTATAATAAGAAATAGATGAATATTATGTAAACTTGATGCCTTACGCCGATACAAAATAAAAGTTTAAAATATTTAAATTTTATCATATATAATATACATAATGTACTTATCTATAGCAAAAGCCGATTCCATTATCGATAATATTTATTACCTATACAAGCGATAGCTGTTTATTTATCCGTTTCGACTTTTATATTGGCAGATGTGAACTAAAGTATATCGCTGTCTAACTTGGAATTTATATATCATTCAGGAATTTTAAAGAAATTATCATAATATTTATAACTCCGTGACTGTTTGTCTTAAACCAATCGAAATGTTTTAAGGATAAATAAAAAAACATGTTTGTTCAACAAACTATCGCTTGCATAACTTTCAATTTCAACTCATCCTTACGCAACGGTTTTCAAAGCAAGACAATTATTTTACTATTTACACTTCATATTATGACATATCCTACAAACAGATAAAAAAATGAGATTTTTTATCGTATAGAGATCTAAAGTAAATTTAGTGATCAATTAAGAACATTAACTGCCGCACTCAGAGACGTCAATTAAATTTAACGCTTGTTTCACGTGTTGTCTTATTCTATTGCTATAGCAAAGAAAGTGACAGCAGCTACTTTAATCAAGCATTAAATTTAATTGACGTCTCCGAGTGCGGCAGTAACTAAATGCAACTTTAATTTGACAGTTATTTCACAGGTTGCCAACTTGTTAAAAGTGGTGACGCGAGAGTTTGAGGAAAAAAACAAAAGCACATTATTATATCACTTAGAAAATCGCCGTGCAAGATGTAGCCTAAAGCGAGGTTTAGACTGGCAATTAAAATTGCAGAATTTAATGGCTATCTTACTTTAACTTTCAAGGTAGAAAAAGCCAGTAAAATTGTGCTTCTTCTACCACAACCAATTTCAAACGCAATCAATTTCTGCATTTTTTATTGCTAGTGTATTACGCGCTTAACATTTCAGTCCGTCAATTAACAATATATACCATGCCGCGGTCGCATATAAAAAAATATATAACAATTTACACTTACGAGTATATAATTTACACTGGTGTGATTTTCTTTAGTTTTCATGCAAACGGAGATGTTTAGAATTGCCGTGCACGCTCTGTTTTGTTTCAATACGTATGCGCCATATAGTAGGAGATCCGAATAGGAGACGACCTTCACCCAGCTGTTTATTCGATAAAAAGTATTTTAATTAAAATTTAATATGGTAAGTAAATGGCGAATAGGTTGACTGAAAAAATTCAGTCCAGTACAGACCATAATTTAAAAGATAAATAAAAAGAAACTTTTCTTTAAATTGCTATTGCTTATTTAATACATCCAATTACATACTAATCGAAAGTATGAAGCCTATAGACTATGCAAACGTTAGATTGACTATTTTTTCCCATCATAACCATTGGGTGGGTAGGTAGGTAAGTCGGTCATAAACCCCCCACTTTTTATATACGCAATAACTAAAGTATTCTTCGCCCAAATCGAGCATTAAAAAAAAATACTTGACAGAAAGTCTCTAAGCGTACTTTAACTAAAATAGGCTGATTGTGCTTTTATGAATAGGAAGTACAAATATTAATTTCTTATAAAAATCTCAATTCTTTTCATACACGACAACTGGAACATCTCCGTTGGCACATTATAATAGTAAATCACTAGAGTATATTATTTACAATCTAATTTTTAGTAAATATACTAGTACTTGATTTGCTTGGTAATTTAATAGTGAATCATGTCTATAATTTATTTTATCTACACACATATCATAAGTCCCCTATTATGCGTTCAAAACCCGTAGGCAATGACCAGCATTACCTGTGGTAGTAGATGACAGCAATGACAGCTGTGTAATATTAAAATTACGTTATCGAATATTATAAAGTAATGATTTTCAAATTTGGAACATTTTCCAAAACCATCACAATTTAAATAGGCCCAATTCTAGTATCAATTGAAATGTCAACGTGGTATAATTTTTTGTACAATATCGTACGACATTTGATTTCGAACGACATGAGAATAGGGATTTTATTACTTTGAGTATGATTAAAAAAAAACATATTCGTGACACTGACACAGCACAAGTTTGTATGGCCGCCATTTTTGTCGTCTTCTGTGGCTTCTGAACCCATCCCTAGAGTACTTATAATATGTGTGTACATAAAGTAATGTATGCAACTGTACATAATTTAAGCCTTAAAACACTCGTGTGATCTTTTTATAAAACTCGCTTTTGGCTCGATTCATAAAACCACACTCGTGTTTTAAGTGCTCTCACTATGTATCAGTTACATAAACTACTATTAATACACTGTTTAAAAAATGTACGCTTATTTTTGTACCTTGTTATTTTAACACACTGGCACACCATATGCGTCAAAGGCAGCGAACGGGTTAAATCAAGCTTGAACAAACATTTAGAACAAATTAAACTGACAAGGTACAAATATTATTATTGCTTCGATTTCAAATATTACGATGTAAAAGAAAAATTTAAGACCTGTTCAGACGCCTTTTATGAAGGGTTATTTAGGGTAGAAGTACCGTTTGTGGCAACTGTACCCTTTTTGGCCATTTAATGTTGTAATAAGCATAAAATATACTGTAAAATTAAAAATAATATTCATAACTAGATAAGACTGAAGATTAATTTAATGATAAAATATAAAAATATGTTTGTAATTTCATAATGCTTTACATATTAGATAAAATTAAGAGTGGCCAAAAACGGTGTAAAGATGGCCAAAACCGTTACTTCCACTCATTCGATGTATTCCTATTAGGAAAGTAAATTATATTATACTTATCTCGATTACAGCAAAAGTAATGTCCGAAAGTCAATCGTTCTTTTATGTTTTATGTGTATATATCACATTAAAAACCTTTAGTTCTGCAAATGAGTTTTACTTTACCTTTCTTAAAGGAATGCGTCAAACGTTCAATAGCCCTGTACATAGTTCATTTACACAGGGTCGACTACCGCATTAGAGAAAATTCCTACGAATCGCGATACTATACAATCGTTGTTTACACTAATTACGAGTACACTGACGCTTTTTTACTTCAGTCGACCGTCGCGTGGTCGAGTCGACTTTAACTGCGACCTTTTACACCGGTTTCGACAGGCGAAGTCGAACTAGTGTAAATGAGTTTACATTTTTTACCGATCTCTCGATACTCAATCTAAAAAATAATTCTTCACCAAAATACGATAGAATACGACCAAATTGTATTTAATATAAATATCTGGGCTAAAGGCCACTTGGTTATTGCTATAATATTAAGTGTACTAAGCGGTATGTAACATCTGAATTTATTAAATATGTGTATCAAATTCTATTTTGAAGTGCAACAATATCTACTCACATAACATTAAAAAATGTGGGTCACAAATATTGACCATTTATAAAGTAAGTTTCGTAAAATAAAATTTGTTTCGGATTTGTTCGATAGATGTCGCTACTTGTTAAACGCAGCGCCACCTATTTTCATGATGTCGTAACTTCTAAATAAACGTACGAGTATTGATTTTCTAATAATTTAACTAAAAACTGATTACTATATTGTTTTAGATTTTTTATTTACGAATGTAAGCCAAAGTATAAAAAATTAAATAAACCCGACACTCCCGACTCAAAAGTGTTAATACTTTAAAATAGTGCGTGATAAAATCGATAAAAAAAAACAACAATAGAAGCCCATGGACAGTATAAATCTACCCCAATTGCAATTAAACCTACATTACACTAGTCAGCTTTGTAATTACGCCTAGATGTATACATATAGCTAAATAATATAAATATACTCATTTGGCATATCTAGCACACCGTTGACCCATCGTAGGGGTTTGTGACCACTTAAAAAAATAGTTACAATATTTATACATTTCTATAAAATATAAAGTACAAGAACTTACGTTAGAGCAAAACGTTCCGGCTCTCAATTGTATGTGTGACGCTACATGGGCGTTGTTGGCTGAATGAGTCAAAAATCTTGACCCTCAAGGTCACCCGTGACAACCACCTAACCCAACCAAGGTCAAGGTGATCCTTGATAGAGTTGAACAAAAAATTTATGGTGTAGACGTGAGTTTGACAACCAAATTTAATGAATAGGGAATATGTATGGATTTTTTAAATCGCATTTCTTAGCAAAATAGAAGAGATCACCCAAGGTGAAATTAAAATTAAAATTGGTCAAGAAATACGGATGATACAAGCATTTTAAACTGTTAATTAGACAGCGATTAGACAGAGAGACTCGATTTGCACTGTGACGTCATGAATCAGGTCGGCCATATAAACTCCATGTTAAATTCAGTTTTGTTAGAAAGCGATAGGAACAAATCTTTGTTAGCTTATACCTTGATTATTTTTATAGCTGTTCAAAAAAATATTGTTCTCATATGTTTTTTACATAAAACAGCTTTTATTGAAGCTGTAAAAAAAGGTCAAGTATATTCCCTATTGAAGTAGAGAAGACAATTGACCTTGGTTGAGTTGGATGGTTGTTCGGACGTGTAGAAGGGGTTTAATAGTCCACTGTACGACTACAACAGTTGTTACTTTCGTGTGTGCGTTTTTAATGCTATATAATTCCTATTAAACGTTCTCGGCGAAATGGTTATAACCAGACCACATTTATCTTGTCGCAGTGACGTTGCTTTTGTAGGGATTGAATGTTTATTTTATCGATAATTTCTACATCGATGTTTTTAGTTTATATTATGCAACAATGCGATAATTTTTGCCTTTTAAATCTCTGCTCAATCTCAATATAGCGTAGGTATTCAAAAATCTTGACAAAAAAGTAGATAACTTAGAAAAACTATGCTCAGTTTTAACTAACGAACGCCATACTTATTCCATTCTTATGTATCACATTTTTAGTAGTGATTGTCTTTGACTCATTGTCAGTCACGAGTCATATGTAGGTATATAACTCAGTACAATACCATCGACATTTAGATAGTCGATAAAACACTAATTCAATCCCTACAAAAAAGCGACGTCAGTGCGACGAGATGACGCGGTCTAGTTATATGAATATACGATAAGATTACGCAAGTTTCTAAAAGAAAAACGGCTGTAAACAGGCTGTACTTTATGTTAGTTGAGACATTCGTTTTTGTAGGACGGTATTTCCTCTCTAGATACCTATTGAGGAAAAATGGCGATAAATCTAAATAAAAAGTCTTCGACTCATACTTTAAAAACAAAAAATTAAAAAACTATAGTGATAATGAGTATGCTTGGTTAAAATTAATTATATTTTTTCACACTAAAAGGAGTAATTGTTTTCATGATTTATACAAATAAAAAAACACGATTGTGTAAACACCGTTAAAATTTCTGGAAAATAAATATGGTAAAAAACATGGATTTATAAAAAAAAAAATCTATAGCCTATGTTACTTTGTGATGTTGATAACGGATGGCGCCATTTGGCCGGTTTGAATCAAAATATTTCACTAACACTTATATGAGTAGCGAACAACGTCGCAAAATTCAACTAAAATAAAAACTAAAGTAAAATCGCCTTTAGTTACTAAAAACATATGGGGCTAAAATATATTGTATCTGTCTTTTAAACCAAGTACCAGGCCCACTACCTGCCCAGTCGTTTGGCTTATAAGACACATCACTTTTCTATTAAAATTGATATCAACAGAAATAGCTAAAAACGTAATCAAACCGGGTATGTCCCAATTGTTCCATGGAACCAAGAATTTCGTATTGAACATTACGTCATAGTTCAATACAAAATGCGAAGTTCCATGAATGGAACAAATAGGACACACCCATCAAACCAATACCTCCGTAGTCACATACCTAACTTTCAAATATTTATATTTATACACTTAAACAGTATTTTCATACTCATATTAAGTTTATATACACACATCAAAAATGACTAGATACAAAAAGTATATCCACATTATATTGACAGTTTGAAATGTAACGCAACGCGTACACTTTCAAGTTTATTTATTTAGCAAACTGTTAGAACAATCCTTATAATTAGGGTTAGAACTTCGGTGGCAAACCGTAGTTTTAGGGCCCATGGAGTCGTTGTTTCCTGATTATTATAATACATACCACCTTGATTTTGTCCTTCAGTATTGTCATATTTCAAAATGCAATCAGAATCTTTCATTAAATCGCTAAACGAGTTTAAATTTATTTTGGTACAAAAGCGTAACAAACAAATATTAGTAGGTATGGATAAACTGAACTAAAAATGTATTCAGTTCATTTAGAAATATGACATAACTAAAGGACAAAATCAAAGTGATATGTGTAATAATAATTAGGAAATAGCGACTCCATGGGTTCTAGAACCACGTTTTGCCACCAAAATAATAACCCTACTTATAATATAGTAAATTAAGCAATAGTGTCAACAAAAAGGTTTCGGACATGAAACCCAGTGTCGTGAGAACCGATATGATGCGTTACCGAGTACTTAAAAAATGTTTTAAAAAACAAAAAACCTAGTAGTAGAAGTTATTTTTTGCATTTTTGAAGGCGGTTTTTTGTTTTTTAAAACATTTATTTTATTTTACACTTTTTAGTGATCATAATAAGCTTATGTAGTCCCACTTCTTAGTTGATATATGAAACTTTAAGACATTTCAAGCTCGCCGCAAGCAACGCCGCGGGAAAATCATAGTCATTTTAAAACAATTAAATGTGTTTCGTTGTAGTCGCTCAACTATCTTAATCGAGATATCTTATCGCCACCCTTGAAATCGGTACCGTTGAGGAGTTCCGGTGGCCATCTGTGGTCTTCATCATCAGTTCCGCTTCACCAAGTGACACTTTCTGAATGCAAATGCTACACTTGTTACTAAAAATACTAAAATCGCTATATGTTTGCATACAATATTTGAGGAGTTCCCTTGATTTCTCCAAGATCCCATCATCAGATCGTGACGTGCTGACAATGGGACCAACTAGAAAGTATACCCATTCGAACACCGAAAAAAAATTTCAAATCGGTCCAGTAGTCTTCGAGTAATCGAGGAACATACATAAAAAAAAAAAAACCGACGAATTGAGAACCTCCTCCTTTTTTTTGAAGTCGGTTTAAAAACATGTGAAACACACAATATCAAAATAATATAAGGATATTTTCGATCATTGGTCATTTTTTATGTGTGTGTGTATACGGGATTACGTGACAAAAAGTATTAGTTTGTTAATATCCTTAGTAATTTCCATAGATCAGTTCTTTAGTACCTAAATGAAATGTAAACAAACAAAATCACTTGGCAAAATCAAAGAAAATTCAACTCATAGTCCACAGGCGGCAGCGGCGGGAAGAAACAAACTGAAATAGATAAACAGGGCCTCTAGGCCTTTAATCTACTGGGTAAATCAATATTGCCTTTGACGCATCTTTAGAATTATAAAGACGTAGAACGAAGAGTAAAGCATTTCAAAGTCGTGACCATGACGTAAAAGACGTGTTTTCAAAAAAGTGTCCCGTCATGAAATTGTCAAGAAATCAGAGGGGCTATTGTCTAATGCACTCGCATTCGCAACCGGCTTCAAAGTGGAGCAATTGTTTTCATTTTGTATGCAGACAAGCCTTCGATTTTCAAAATGAAAACGATTGTGATTGCGAGTGCGTTATACAATAAGCCCTTTGTTCGTCAAGAAACGTCACGAAATTATCAATACTAAGGACAAACTGGTTTCTTGATAATTTCATGACGGGACACTTTTATGAAAACACGTCAAAAGCCAAGAGGTTTTGTTAGTTTAAATTCATGAAACTAAGTAAAGCAACAGTACATACACTCGAAGAGTAAATCTCCCTAGGTAATAAAAATAAATTTATTTGTTTTTTCGCGAAATTCCGTCTAAAATTCCACCTTCAATTTTCATTTCATTTATTCTACATCGTGCTAAAACTAAAATCTCAGCTGCCATAACGCTTAAAGGCTATAAAATATAAGTTTTTTTTGTGTTAAATTCGCAGCTGTGACGCTTTTTTAACACTTTCACCCATGCAAATTATAATAACGAGAAGTGAAAGTGTTAAAAACACGTTGTTTTCTAAATTATTGTAAATCAACAACTGTTTAACGCAACTCACAGATACATAATGTATCTTTAATTACTTGCTACGAACTTAATTGCATTTTTTGGTCACTGTAAACCTTAAATTAAAACCTGAGTATGTTAACGACGAACTCCGAAGTTATCCGACGATACCCGAAGCGCTTGTAACACGCCGATGCAGGCACGAGGAAGCGCGACTATACCCGAAGTTTACCGATGTTGGCCGATTTAAAGCAGTTGACAGGTTCGTAGCGGATGAACGATGGAGTATTTAGTCACCTACTCCGCTGCCTGCGGCGCTACGCCTCCTGTAGGCGAAAATGCGCAAAAATCTGCTGTAATGTATCATTCAAAGTCTACAGAATACCGTAAAATCAAAAATATTATGATGAAATTTGCACAAGGACAAAAAAGTATAAATCATTAATATATCAGGGCAAATCGACCTCGTCCCAAACTAAAGCTGGGCATTCACGATCGCTCCAACAAGCCGAATAGAGCAGCGCTTTGCCAAAATCGATCTGTGAATGTCGAAACTGTAGCGTTTAAAAGTACTTGGAGCGGTCCGTTTGATTTCCAAATGGACGGACAGCTAGCGCGACGCGCCGACGCGTAATCCGAATGGAACTATCATGAATGTCGAAATTTAACGTTGGAACACGCCGCGCCAAGCCAAATGGCATCGTCGTGAAAGCGTTCTATGGCTGCCATTTTCTAATCAGTCTGCTCCTTGATGTCGCAGCACCGTTTAGGTGTGGCGTGGCGCACCCGTGAATGTGATCATTATATTACGCCCATCCAGTTGTATACACTCCATCTGTCGCCGAGACAAACGGCGTGTCCGTGAACGCCACCTTATTCCGTTAAGTTACTCATAGTTTAATTGTTATTAAGTTATGACTTATGTCATATACCCTATAAATCGTGTATTCATTTGTTCACAAAAAAACCATCCTTCGATTTTAAGACAATACTCTAGTTTATTAGAAAACACAATAATAGTAATGAGGGCGCCACTGGACGGTCGGCGTAGTGTTAAGAGAATAAAATATATGAAGTATTAACCTGTCTGCAGCCATCAGGGCCTGGTGCGCGTCTCTCTGCGCAGAGACCTGCACTAGCTCCGCCACTGTCGCCGCTTGTTGCTCCGCTACGACAACACAAATTAATTAAACTATAGTTCATTTGTTCAAATAGTGTGCATTGCAACCCTTTAAAGTCGCCGACACCACATTGTACAAAAATACAAATTTGAGTACAAAAGAACTTAAGAACTTACTTCTCTACCAGTTGACCTTTGGGCAAATTAGAAAACTATTGTAGGCAGTGCAATATTGTATGAACTACCCATTGACACAACGACATTCGTCCTTTGTGCCCATTGTGGCGGCACATCAAAGCATGCAAACATTTTGAACGAATGAACCTTAAAATTATAAGAGGGAAACTATGATAATCACGGTAACAATCTTGTTAAGAGGAAGTGAAACAAAAACTAGGCTGATTTTTGTCACGTCACAACGTCAAATTTGAATATACTCTGAGGATTAAAATTCTCACGAGCTCCTTCCAAATAACGAAAGAATAACTATAAGCACATCTCTATCTAACTCGTTATAAATGACATAAATAAACAACCAAACATGTTTTGTTTATATTTAACAGGCATTAAAAAATGGAAGTCGTTCTATGTTCGACTGTATGTATGTTTTTTTAATATCTATTCACTGATTTTCCCATCAATAGAGGACTGTTTTTTTTAAATTATTTTTTGTTTTGGTATACGTCTGAAGTGGTCCCACTGTCACTAAGTTAGTATCTGATGAGGGGATCCGTGAGGACTTGAGAGAACTCCTCAAAAATAAATAAATAAATATTATAGGCATACACATAGTGATTTTTATCAGTAACAAGTCCAGCATTTGCATTCAGAATGTATCGTTTGACGAAGTGGAACTGATGAAGACCACAGATGGCCACCGGAACTCCTCAATTACCCACTTTCCCATGGCGTTGCTTGCGGCGAGATTGAAATATAAAAAGTACTTATAGATTCTCATTTACTTATTGAGAAGTGGGACTAAATAAAAGCATAATTATTATGATCACTAAAAAGTAAACATTAAATGTTTTTAAAAACAATGAACCGGCTTCAAAAACGCAAAAAATAACATTTGTTTTTAATATAGTCCCGTTTCTGTGATGTACGTTGTTCTATGAAACATGAGTGACAAATATACTGTCAGTTGCGAGTGCAAGTGGAATAGCTATAGCCAGTCAAACGCTGTTAAGAAGCCGGGGGCCCAATATGGCTGCGTTTGTCGAATGACAAAATGTGGATAAATCATCCGTCACTTTTTGACACGTATTGAACGAAAGTGACAGATGCTTTTTCCACATTTTGTCACGCCATAAACGCAACCATGCTAGGCCCGCTGAGTTGAGGAGTACAGCGATGCGATTTGTTGCGTTTGGTGTGAAAATGGAATGAAATGGATAAATTTGTAACAACCACGGAATAGAAAAAACAGAGGAAGTGGCATGAGCTTCGCTTAGTATCAGACCTGTTGTCGCCAATACTCAAACTATCATAAAAACCTTGTAAAGATCGCGGGAACGCGGTGGATGCGAAAAGCACAAGACCGGTCTGAGTGGAGAGCCTTGGGGGAGGCCTATGTCTAGCAGTGGACGTCTTTCGGCTGAGATGATGATGATGATGGTTCAACTACACCACGGTTACTCAACGTTTATTAGTAAGGGGGATAATGTATATTCTCCGGGCTTCTTGAGTTTAAGGTGTACCAACACTACCTGAAAGCGGGCGGCTGAGCCGGCGCTCGAGCCGCGCCAGCCTCGCGTCGCGGCGGGGGTCGCGCGCGCGCCTCTGCGCCACTAGACGCGCCCAGCGCGCCTCGAACCAGAGTTGCATGGCGTCGCGCTCGTCGTCGTCCGCACCAGCTGTTAGTCATGTTTTGTATGGAGTGTTAATGTGAGGATGACAGTCGTGTTAACCTTTTGAACTTTTACGTAAACGGTGCCTATAGTAGGGGATCCGAATAGGAGACGACCTTCACCCAGCTGTTTATTTGATAAAAAATATTTTATATCAAATTAAATATGGTAAGTAATATAAGGCGAATAGGTTGACTGAAAAATTTCAGTCCAGTACAGTCCATAATAATAAAAAAACTAATGTTTTTTTTTTTATTGCTATTGCATGTTTAATAGACCAATTACATACTAATCGAAAGTATAAAGCCTACCTATAGTATATGCAAACGTTAGGTTGACTTTTTCTTTTTTCCCATCATAACCATTGGGTAGGTAGGTATAGATGAATTACCGAGAGCGTGGAATTGCATATGTAGTGGTAACATGTCTTTACAGGCATTCTATATTTAAATTTCCGCTACTTCTTATACCATCAGCATAAAAAGATTTTTGTTATATCTATCTATCTTCTATATATATAAAAGGCAATGTCCCGGGTGACATATCAACGCCCAGCCCAAACCGATAAAGATAAAAAGTTGGAATTTTGAGGGGAAGTTGGTTTTGTAATGGAGGCGTCGTTTAAGAAGGGATTTTTCGAAATTCAACCCCTAAAGGTATGAAAGGGGGTTGCAAAGTTTGTATGGGAAAAAACATTTTTATGGTCCAATTTACTTGAAACTTGGTAGAAATGCTCTTCAGTGCAAATAATGAGACACGTATTTCAGCGATTACCAAAATTCAACCCCTAGAGGGATGAAAGGGGGTTGCAAAGTTTGTATGGGAAAAAATACTTTTATGGTCAAATTTACTTGAAACTTGGTAGAAAAGCTCTTCAATGCAAATAATGAGACACGTATTTCAGCGATTACTACAATTCAACCCCTAGAGGGATGAAAGGGGGTTTCAAAGTGCGTATAGACAAAATATTTTCATGATCAAATTTACTTGAAACTTGGTAGAAATGCTCTTCAATACAAATAATGAGTCACGTATTTCAGCGATTACTAAAATTCAACCCCTAGAGGTATGAAAGGGGGTTGCAAAGTTGGTATGGGAAAAAACATTTTTATGGTCCAATTTACTTGAAACTTGATAGAAATGCTCTTCAATGCAAATAATGAGACACGTATTTCAGCGATTACTAAAATTCAACCCCTAGAGGGATAAAAGGGGGTTGCAAAGTTTGTTTGGGAAAAAATACTTTTATGGTCAAATTTACTTGAAACTTGGTAGAAAAGCTCTTCAATGCAAATAATGAGACACATATTCCAGCGATCACTAAAATTCAACCCCTAGATGGATGAAAGGGGGTTGCATAATGTCCAGGGGTCGGATTTTTCATCGCATGGTGAGATGAAAGAAAACTGTGGAGTCGATATTAAAGCTAAATTTTAATTCATATTCATACTCATTCATTTAATTAAGAACGAAATTAAATTATAAATAAAATAAGTCATATGAGTAGAAATAAATTATATCGTAAATAAAAATAAAATAAAATATTACTTTTTTTTACCGCAACAAAGTAGTCTGAACCAAACAAAAGATTAACTAATTTGATATAGTTACAGGGTAAATGTAACCCTTTACCAAGCAAAAGGCTTAACACTTCCCAAATCATACTACACAAATAATTTTAATTACATTCAGTAAGATTAATTTTCGATTAACATTTTCGATCTGTCAACCTGCACAAGGGACAAAAGTATTACGGGACTAAGAAAATTGGTGAGTATGAGTATGAATATGAATTAAAATTTAGCTTTAATATCGACTCCACAGTTTTCTTTCATCTCACCATGCGATGAAAAATCCGACCCCTGATAATGTCTATAGATAAAATATTTTTATGATCAAATTAACTTGAAACTTGGTAGAAATGCTCTTCAATACAAATAATGAGACACGTATTTCAGCGATTACTAAAATTCAATCCCTAGAGGGATGAAAGGGGGTTGCAAAGTTGGTATGGGAAAAAATACTTTTATGGTCAAATTTACTTGAAACTTGGTAGAAAAGCTCTTCAATGCAAAAAGTGAGACACGTATTTCACAGATTACTAAAATTCAACCCTCTATGGGTTAATAAAAGGCGGTTGCAAAGTTTGTTTAGGAAAAAACATTTGGTATGCTCAAATTTGCTTTAAACTTGGTAGAAATGCTCTGAAATGAAAATAATGAGTCACGTATATCAGTGATAACTAAAATTTTACCCCTAGAGGGATGAAAGGGGATTGCAAAATTTGAACGGAAAAAAATCTTTTATAGTCAAATTTACTTGAAACTTGGTAGAAACGCTCTTCAACGCAAATAATGAGACACATATTCCAGCGATCACTAAAATTCAACCCCTAGATGGATGAAAGGGGGTTGCATAATGTCTATAGATAAAATATTTTTATGATCAAATTAACTTGAAACTTGGTAGAAATGCTCTTCAATGCAAATAATGAGACACGTATTTCAGCTATTACTAAAATTCAACCCCTAGAGGGATGAAAGGGGGTTGCAAAGTTGGTATGGGAAAAAATACTTTTATGGTCAAATTTACTTGAAACTTGGTAGAAAAGCTCTTCAATGCAAAAAGTGATACACGTATTTCACCGATTACTAAAATTTAACCCTCTATGGGTTAATAAAAGGCGGTTGCAAAGTTTGTTTAGGAAAAAATATTTGGTATGCTCAAATTTGCTTTAAACTTGGTAGAAATGCTCTGAAATGAAAATAATGAGTCACGTATATCAGTGATAACTAAAATTTAACCCCTAGAGGGATGAAAGGGGATTGCAAAATTTGAAAGGAAAAAAATCTTTTATAGTCAAATTTACTTGAAACTTGGTAGAAACGCTCTTCAACGCAAATAATGAGACACGTATTCCAGCGATCACTAAAATTCAACCCCTAGATGGATGAAAGGGGGTTGCATAATGTGTACCTATAGATAAAATATTTTTATGATCAAATTAACTTGAAACTTGGTAGAAATGCTCTTCAATGCAAATAATGAGACACGTATTTCAGCGATTACTAAAATTCAACCCCTAGAGGGATAAAACGGGGTTGCAAAGTTTGTTTAGGAAAAATAAATTGGTATGCTTAAATTTACTTAAAACTTGGTAGAAACGTTTGCTCTGCAATGAAAATGATGAGTCATGTGATAACTAAAATTCAACCCCTTGGGGGATGAAAGGGGGGTTGCAAAGTTTCTATAGGAACGAATAATTTTATGTTCTGATTTACTTGAAACTTGGTAGAAATGCTCGATTCAGGAAAAACTACCGCTGAGGAGGTAAAACGGGGGGTAGAAAATAGTATGGTATTTAAGTGAGAAACGTGGAAAATGTTGTAACGGCTACTGTAGTTATAAATTAAAAATATTGTTTTCGGCGATTTTGGAAACACTTAGGGGTAAATTGGCGGTAGAAGTTTGTAAGGGATTATGATAATTTTTGAAGGAAAAAATGTGGAAATGTATATTTACGCTACTGTTTTTGTAAATAAAAAAAAGTTACATTCGGCGATTTAGAAAAAACTATCCCAAAGGTGGTTAATTGGGGGGTAGAAATTTGGTAGAAATTTGTTCATTTTTGAAGTGAGAAATGTGGAAATTGGTATTAAGATAACCTAATGTTCACCTTCCTATAAAACAGCTACCTACCTACAAATTAAAATTATTTCTGAAGTTAGATACAAGAAACTCGGTATCAACACCAATATAAATTAAATAATAACCATTTTTTAAAACAATCCTTCAACACTGTGAAAAGCGGGTGAAAGTTTGAATAGGAGTTTTTTTTAGCCAGGTACATGAATTATAACATCTAAAACATTGCAATCTTCAGTGTTTTTTAAACATTTGCACCTTAAAGGAATAGTTAGTTAAGAGCAAATCCATTATCAATAAAAAATAACTAAAGGGAAAAACTTGGGATCCAAGACTACTGACTGTAAAGTTTGTATCGAAATTATGTAATATTCAAATTAATATTACATACAGAAAATATTAATCTTCGGTGTTTTTCGAAAATCTTCTGCTAAGTGGGTTAATTGTTTGTATAGAAATATGGCAAAATCTAGAATAGTATTAAAAAAACTTAATGGTGAAAGAGAGGCAGTGAATTTATTTTGTATGACAATTTTGTTGTTTTAAAGGTCAGAGCCATAATATGAAATTAAAGTTGTTTATGTGGACCGCTTACTTGAAATTCACGTTCTAGACTTTTTTTTCAAGGTGATGTAAACTATAATTGTACTTTTAACAGAAGTTCTGACTCTCCGCAGACGAAGTCGCGGGCGGAAAGCTATATTAAATAAGTAAGTACAAAAATAATGTCAGTGTCAAATTGTAAATACTTTTTACAATGCACTAAAATATGCGTCTTATTTTATTGTACATATATACATACCTTCACGCCTGTAATCCCAGAGTGGGGTAGGCTGAGCTATAGAATTCTTTAAAAACACAACACAACTTTAAAAACTATTTTATTGGATACTCGCAATTTTCACAATTATTTTGTCTGTAAGTTACTTACACAGTTTGCAAAAATTATGGCAGAAAGTAACAGTAACTTTGGTCCGATTGAGAGTCAAGGTAAACAAATAATTTTAACTGTCATAAATATTTTGAACTCGAACTACTTAATGAAAAATTTAAATTCACCTTACACCGCTGCCCAATGCGTTGAAAAAACTACAGGTGTTTCTCTCTCGACTATTTATAAAATTTTGACTGAGAGTAAAAGTGACAAATTCAAAGGAACGAAAAAATTCCTCTCTCCGAGTAAGAAAAAATTACGTACGGTCCGTCGGCAGTAGATGATTTTTATCAAGGAAACATCAGGAGATCTATATATAATTTAATTTTCATCTGTCCCATAAGCAATTTCTAACCTTAAAGATGAAATGATAGCCGAGCGATTAAAAGCAAAAAAAGACATACTTATTCCACTTGTTTAGGGTAATCTCATTAAATTAAGAAGAAAACTTAAATGATTTTCCTTTTCATGCGAACGGTACAACCATTACATATGCAATTCCACGCTCTCGGTAATTCATCTATAAGTCGGTACTAGTAATTTGAACTAAACCTAACGTTTCCATATTCTATAGGCTTCATACTTTCGATTAGTATGTAATTGGTCTAAAAAAGTTCATTTTTAATTATTTTTAATTATGGCCTGTACCAGACTGAAAATTTTCAGTCAACTTATTCGCCATATATTACTTACCATATTAAATCTATATATATAAAAGGCAAACCTGACTGACTTATATATCAACGCACAGTCGAAACTACTGTACCCAGAAACTTGCAATTTGGTACAGGGGTTCCTTGCATGATGTAAGTGAGCACTAAGAAAGGATTTTCCGAAAATCCACCCCCAACGGGAAGAAATGGGGGGAATAGCGGGAAACTAACTCTACGCGTAGGAAGTCGCGGGCGTCCTCTAGTTTGATATAAAATACTTTTTATCGAATAAACAGCTGGGTGAAGGTCGTCTCCTATTCGGATCTTAGACCATTACGTATTTCTTTTCTATCACTCAAAATGTATGGAATGACAATGTCGTGCGTTGCGATAAACCGCGTGGTCATCTGTCATCTCATGCTTTTTGAGTGATAGAAAAGAAAAACGTTAACGTTTGTATCTTTCAACTGAAAATCGTGCCATTGACGCCACCGTCGGCCACAGACACAAGTCGAAGATTAAAAAAGACTATTTCGTATGAATAAGTGACACATTTTGTATTTGACGTAAGGCGTTCAATAGGTTAACGTTTAAAATAAACTAAAGGACCTTTAATATTGTTATCAGGTGTCTTAATAAAGGGAAGATGGAAACGTCGTCACCTATTTTTTCAATATTAAAGTCTATTTGATTCACAAATAAATGCAGTCTATTACTATGTGAACATTTCTCTTTTTATTGCCACTATGAGTGACATCTCGAGATTTAAAAAAATGGCAGGTAGGAAGAGAACATCAAACTATGCAATAATTAAATAATATTCTAATGTGTCCCAAAATATTTGTATGGAAAGTTCCTTTTGTGTTACCGATATTCATACGTTTTTGGTAACACAAAAGGAACTTTCCATACAAATAATTTGGGACACATTAGAATATTATTTAATTATTGCATAGTTTGATGTTCTCTACCCACCTGCCATTTTTTTTTAATTCTGGAGATGTCACTCATAGTGGCAAAAAAAAAGAGAAATGCTCGTGCATTAAGTGTATTTAACCTTTTAACTGCCGCTGCCGTTGTCTGGAATATTAGACATCAAATATCCAGCTCAAATAACAACACAATATTGCAATGTACACATATAAATACACAAAATAAATGCACAGGGTTAATAGACTACATTAAAATTATATAAATAGTAATGTTCATCAAATTCAAAGTGAATAATAAAGACACAGGATTGTTTCTCGTTACTTAAGTCCTTTTGCTTATCGTCGATGTACAGTAATAATGTAGTTTTAATATGAATACAAGTAAGTTATCGAAGTGAACATAATGAGTATGCAATATGTATATTAATTTGATTTAAAATTAGTCAAAATTCTGACAGCTAGTGAATGTGGTATATTGTGTCAATAGGTAAGCAGATACGTTTTATTTAATGACAAATGTTGATTTTGCGTGATACTAAAACCTATGCTTCACTTTATTTCCAGTAATTTCTTTGCTTAACGAGCTGCTAAGCTGACTTACCGTCAGTTTTATTTGGCATTTTCATATTATCATATGTGTTACCGAAATCATTTTAGATTGACACAAATATAGTCAACCAAGTGACTGAGATATACATATATATAGTGATGTAAAGAAGCATATTAACATTTTCGTGACACATTCTGTGCATGTCTACCAACGTGCTCGAGCGTCGGTGGCTTTGGGAATCGGCTCGTGATCGTAACGTACCGAGTTCGAACCCGGCGGTTACGATATACAAATGAGTTTAACTAACTTAAATATAGTCATCCAAGAGTCCTTAACATAATCGTGTCCTTAACAGAATCGAGTCCTAAATAGAATAGAGGCCTTAATTAGAATTGGACGGTGGTCAAAGAATTTCTTAAACGACTATACATTACCCGATGCTCTTAAGGTGATTGAAAAACATCGTGAGGAAACCAGCACATTCGAACAGCTGAGTGTGTAAGAGGGTAAAAAAAGATACTAAAGGGGTCGAAGTGTATCCGAAAGGGCCCATCTGTAAGATAAGATCAGAGAAGACCTAATGGCATATCCTCGTAAGGCCCACCATACTACCAACATAGTTTTTTGTGAGTTTAACTTTAAAGTTCAATTACGTTTGTTCGATAATACTATTTTCAGTTTATGAAGATCGGAAAATAAACCTTATCTTTGCAATACAGTTCATATTAAATTGCCTTGATTATTTACATTCTATTGAACGCTGGGCGTTACTGGCTTAGAGGGCCATTTCCTCGTGGTGCTACTACAGTAGTCCTACTGACTGTCGACGGAGCCCCGCCGGGCGGGGCTCCTGCTTCTAGGTGGTTTTGCCCTTCGGGCATGTGAAGAAGCCAAACGAACCTAACCTACCTACTTTTACAACCACAGTAACCCCCTAACTAATAAACGTTGAGTAACGGTGGTATAGCTATACAATGTTTTGTCCTTATCTGTCAAATCCAAATGTCACAATGACAGATAAGGAGAAAACATTGTATAGCTATACCACCGTTACTCAACGTTTATTAGTAAGGGGGTTAGTATTTAGTGATCAAAACAAGGTTCACTTTTTGACTAGTAGGACCATTAGTATGACTACGAGGAAGTCACTGCTTATACTCGAAACTCGAATTCAAGACCAAAATCCTAACCTCAACGGGCGCACAGTCGCTGTGATTACTGCATTTTGGTTTAAGTGTAGGTATTTTTATCAATAAAACTTACCCTAATATTAATGGTTACACGAGTTCTCATTCATGTTTTTAAGAAATAATGTTAAAATAACTAAATAATCAAGATGGGAACTGTCAGATTTTGGTCTTGAATTCGAGTTTCGAGTATAGACGTTACCTGCGAGTCTACTCGGGCAGGGCTCCGGCGGGCAGTAGCGCGCCGGGGGCGGCGGCACGGGCGGGGGCTCCTGCAGCGTCCCCGTCGACTTGTGGGCGCTATAGCAGCTCTGCGGGGGATCCTACGTGTACACGAGCAAGTAAATAAACAACAGACAAAACACTAGATCATAGCATAACATAATACACCTGCAAGAAATTGCTGTGAATTTTTTTCGATGGTGCTGTCTGACGGTGCCTATAATTTGCTTAGGTACTGACTTAGCCTCGAGACTTCAGTATTGACGTAGAGTCGAAAAGTGACGAAACTTTTCGTACCGTGACTATACAAAAAATTGTACATAATACAGCCATTGGAATAAAGATCCATTGCAAAAGAAATTAGATGGATATTCCTTTGTTTTTATGACTGACAATCGAATTAGAAATTTGACTCTATGATATTCACAATAGGCTCATATTTCATTGACAAATTTCATTGTATGGTGGGCCCGAAGAGGTTGTGAGGTTGACTGTTTAACAATGGTTTGGTTTAATTACATACAGATTGACTTCAAATTGGTAATACGAAATCTAGTGTTTGGTAATACCATTTTAAAGTGACCTTGTATGGACATCTATCGTAACAGATAGTTATAGTTTTTAATTTACACTTTGCAAGTTTCTTGCAAGCCACCGTCAGACAGTTCTCGCAGATTTCTTGCAGGTGAAAATGCGGTTTTACAAGCGACAGACGGACTTTAACAAAAAAAAATATCTACATGCAATCAACCTTTTAAAAGGCGTCTTACCTAAGATGGCACCTGCATTTTGTTTCCCTTGGTTATTATAGTGAAATTGAGTGATTTTTTTATACATGTATATTATACTGCGTACGTATGGTATATTAAAATGTTTGTAAATAAACATTCTGACGTGATGTGACCTAGCACATATAAAACAACGGAAAGCCTAAACCAATTAAGTACTTCAAAATTGGCGGGAATATTCTTTGAGTACCCAAGAGGTTCACTAAGAAATGGGATTTGGAAAATCAAACCCCAACGTAGTAGGAGAAAAATTCAATGTGTACAAATTCGCGGCGCCCTCTAGTCTAAAATCTGAGCACTAGATGATGTTCACTAACTAAAACTAGACTAGCGACATCTAGCGACCACTAGAATTCAATTCAATACAGGGTGTATTTGAAAGATGGATCAAACGAAACAGGAAAATTATTGAGAATCCAAAAATCACATCACAACTAAAGATTGCATTACACACATCTAAACACTAGAAAAGTCACCTTAAATCCACGAAATCGATAACAAAAACAGTTCAGATAAAAAGTACTCGCATGTTGACGAAAGTATTTGATGTGGGGTTCCATAAAACAGTTTGGGAACCCCTACACTAGATTCAATACATTAAGTAACAACTACAATTTCACTTCAATAATCAGGGAAAACAAAATGGAGACATTGCCAATAAGGCTTTTTTAATATAAGTACACATGTACACACATCAAAAGTATCTGATTACAGGCCCGGGGTATTCTACAATACTGGCGAGAAGCTACAAGTACATTGCGGACCTTACTTGACGACCACTTTTTTGTGCCTCGGCGACGGAAACGGGGATAGCCTGACTCGCCCACCACCTCGTCAGGCAATTCTCTACTTTCATGGCCTAGGCAATAATGTACCATTATTTGGACTCCCCGCGCACGGTAAACGCCGGTGGTCGCGTTTTGTGCTTCAGTTGACGGAGTATGTGGCTGCGGTCGGTCAATTTACCCTATTATGTCTTCGTTCTACGATGGCACGCTCCCCGACCCAAATTAAGGTAGCCGTTGGACGCGCCGTAGTGTAATAAAAACATACACGAACGTTTGATGTGTGTACATCAAAAGAAAAACACATTTAAAAACTTCACAATACAATGCAATAAACGCAGTACATCTAACATCAAGCCTGGGTCTAGTTTTCATTTATTGTAGTCGTGAAATTATCAATAAACCGGGGCATCTCCCCCCACACTAAATTCGGACTGACAGGTCGAGAGCGACACAGCTATTTGCTAGAATGGCCAAGTTATATTCGTTTCTAATCTAACAGATAGGTGCGTCCTTCTCGGCCTGTCAATGGGACCTTTAAGGGGGTCACAGCCACAGCTATAATATACAGGGTGGAAAAAACGTACGGGACTTGAAGAATCTCCTTAAATACTTAAACGTATTTGAAAATAGAACACTCAAATCGCTAGGGTGATAACTCCCTAATTATTGCATAGTTTCTTCTAGTAAATGTGCATTTTTTTTAAACATTAGCCCAGTAAGCGTTTCATGCATTTGTACATACACAAATAAAAAACCAGTCTTATAACTATTGCTTTAGCGTCGAAACAGCAAGCCCATTTAATAGCGCTAGCCGAAAAAGGGACAGAACCTTTTGAGTTAGACAAAAAAAATATTGGGGACCTGGTTGTATAAACTACTCAATGATAAATCAATAAGCGATAATTTAGCGAGCATTTCAGAAAAAAATGTTACTTTAATCCGTTTTTAAATATTTTAAAATATTATTCCAAATATTATTTGTTTTATGGCTTGGAAAAAAAATTGTTGACAAAAGCACTATGAAAAATATGTAGATTTTTAATTTAGCAACATTTAACTGCGTATGAAAATATTTGCACAAATATTTAAAAATAACAGTGATCATCAGATAAAATAGGGGATCAAATTACAAATATACTTAAAATGCTATTTGCAAAAATGTCCCAAATACAAAGAAAAAAAGCAGTACACTTTTTTGTGAAAACGCTCTAGTCAACAAAATATTCAAAAATATATGACACGTTCTAAATCTTTAGTAAGGTTTCCGATGGAGGGGTAAATGCGTCATATAAAGATTTTAAAGAAATAAAACGTTCTAAAACAATTTTTGCTTGCCTTTATAGAAATTTAGGTACTTAAACTACTATAAAAGGGCGCAAAAAATATTTTTCTAACGTTACATTCCTTAAAAATAAATAAGTGGCGCACTTATCACTCATTCGGAATACAGCCTTACCATTAAATTTCAAGCCCGAAAACTAACAAATCGTTACTATAGTCAAAAGCAGATATGAAGTCAACCCTGACCTTTCATCGCAGTACAATTTCAACCTAATAAGTTTGAGGTTATAATTCGTACTGGATTGACAGCTGTCAGGTTTGACTTATAATCTGCCTTTTACTATAAAACTGTCCCATAACTAGTTTTTTTTGTCCAACGTTTACCATACAAGCCGTGCAACAGTGCGCATGCCTCGACGTGTTTGTTTGTTTGTTCGCTTACATATTGTGACGTCAGGTCGGGCTCCGAATACCACTGTAAAGGCAACTGGGGTTAGTCTACTGAGGGTGTCCTGCTACACGTGTTTTGAACAGCGTAAGAATATAACAAATGCAATTCAGGTCCAGAAATATACCTATACACTACCCCCCTTACTAATAAGCGTTGAATAACGGTGGTATAGCTATACAATGTTTTGTCCTTATCTGTCATTCAATGACAGATTAGGACAAAACATTGTATAGCTATACCGACATTACTTAACGTTTATTAGTAAGGGGGTAAGATTGTATAGACGCTCGCGTCTCCGTACAAACTAAAAGGCTTGATGGATAAAATCGACATACTCGTTATTTTACGTATTTTCACTTTTACTAATCGATGATGATACAAAATGTGCACAGTTTGTGATCTAAGTTTGTGACCATTATTATAGCGTAGCCGGGTAAAAAAGTTTAACGCGGTAACTTTCACATCAAGAAGATTTTTTGGATCAAACTGTCAAGTTTACTTCAAGCAGCGCCCTTATTTTATCCAGATTTTAGAAGTGACGTTTTAACAATAAAAAATGTAACTACGTTTGTACTGGAGAGCGAGTGAAGCGAGCGTGCTGGCGACTTCTATTTTTTTTAAATTGTATTAGCACATATGTATTTTATTTGTGGATTATATTCACTTAAACACATGTTTATATTCCTACGCAAACAGTGAATCATAATTTGAAAAAAATCGTTATACGGTGGTTTCACTACAATGCCAATTAATTGGACACCCCGTCTAAATCAATATTACACTGCCACCTTCGTCTACTTTGATTATTTACATTAAAAAATACCCCAATCATTTAAAAAAAACATTACCTTTTGACGTGGTCCCAGCCGCCGGTTCAAATAGTTTGATATACTCTTCATAATGCTTTTCCTACGTCGTTCCCTCGCTAATTCAGGATCGGAAAATGAGGGGGTAACTTGCATCAAAGGGGGGGCAGGTCTAGGAGGGGGAGGAGGAATCTCCGGCGGAGGGGGCAGGGGAGGAGGGTTAGGAAGCGTAGGAGGTGGAGGCACTGGCGGAGGCACGCTCGAACACGGAGACGCTTTAGTCCTACGAGTTGACTTCCTATTCAACTTTGGTCCACTTCCTAACCTCTCCAAAACCAATCTCCTGACCACCTCAGTCTGTTCCTCTCTTTCTCGCTTCAGCTCTTGAACTTTGTCAGTCGTGTTGAGAGGAGTAGGGCTCACTGGAGAGACGGAACCAGAGCTTAGCATGATAGAGACAGATAGCTCCATGCTTCGGGATGGGGAATCCGTACTTCTCGAGTAGGATAGATTGATATTGTCGCTTGCTGATCGACAAATTGCAGAGGAGTATACCCTTAGGCATGGAGAAGCGAACGCTACGGGCGTGTTAGAGTTATAGAGTCCGTTAGTTTGACCCGGCGTTTTTGGGGTCTCAGGAGCTAGCGGTGGCGATTCAGTCTCAACATCGATTTTGCTATCTTTTTCTAACGGAGGCGACACATCGGAGAGCGAAAGAGAAGCCAATTTAGTATCAGGTGATAGAGAATCCAATTCGATTGGTTCATTTTTATCAACAGTTACAGGTTCGATTGCTTTTTCAATAGGTGTTGGAGTTGGTATTTCTATTGGTGTCTCTTCAACCACAGGTTTCTCGATAGGCAAGCTTGGTTTAAACATAGTTTCAGAGAAACTTCTCTCAATGAAATTCATGGATCTATCGTTACTTGGTGAGTACTCATAATCATCTACCAGTTCCATGTAGCCCTCATTGCGGGGGGTGATCGGGGTCTCTATCGAAGGATCTTGATCCCCTTCATCCGCGAATTCGAAATGTTCCAACGCATTAGAATAAACTATAGGCTCCGGGCTTGTTTTTCCACAGACATGAGACGAAATCGTTGCTATGTTTTTCGCGTCGTGGACAGTCTTCAAGCCGCTAAGTTTTCTAGGTTTGTTGCGTTTGTTATCGTCTAAACAATCGTCGAGCACGGCGCTTTCCGCTGCCCAATCGGACAGTTCGGTCTCTGTTAAAGCTAACGTAGTGACATCTCTACAAGACTCTGATGATTCAGACTCTGCCGCTACCACGGTGGGACCAGTCGTGGTCGCAGTTCCTGAAGCTTTCTCGTCAGTTTCTTCTGTACTATTAACGATAGTTAAACTATCTAGTTGTATCAACTCGCCGCCTTCATCGTGTACTTCTACACGAGGCACAGATTTAGGTGCTGTATCCGTGTGAGAGGACTCCGATAGCGAATCCGAATCCAGCTCCCGTTCTTTCTCCTTTATAGTCTCCTCTCTCCATTCCTTTTTCGCTATAGACTCTCTAGATAACAGATCTACTGGGGCATCGTCGCATAGATTCTTAATAATGTCAGGCAGTTGCGTCTTCTTTTGTGCGTCATCAGTTTGGAAAGCTACAACTGGGCTTTGTTGTGCCGTGGTAGCGGGATGAAGAAGCTTTTGGAATTCTGTTATAGTCGATCTGAACGCTTCAAACTTGGTGTCCAATTGTGAGGTGGAATCGGATTTTCTAACCGCAGGCGGAGACGGCTCTCCAAGAAGATATCTTCTTTTGAGTTCTAGCGCGCGTTTAGTTGCCAGGCCTCCGGCTGATTTGGTTCTGCTAAGGGGGTATTCTATGTGTAGCGGGGGTGGAGGTGGCTCTGTGACGAGTATGGCGGGGGGGATGGAAGGAGGGGGGGCGGATTCTTCGGCCGCGAATTCACTGTCAGTTGACACCTCAGTCGCTGATGATACGTCGTCGCTTGAAGATGTTTCGTCGTCGGACTCCACCTGTTCGGGACGCGATGTAGTTGCTGTGTTTGGAGAGGACCTTAGATCTCTTATTGGTTAATCCAAATTAGGATATGTTGAACGCCACAGCTGACAGCATTATCAGCGTTCCCGTCTCGTCATTGTCCTAATTGGTCATGTTCGCAATTGAACATCTTCTCACAAAATGTTTTTTTTTAGTTTTCCATACAGTTTTTTTTAGTACTTATAAAGGAATTCAGGAATGTGACGAGTTGGGAATATGACCAATTAAGGAAATGACTATTTAGAAAGATCGGGCCGGAACCAATCTATGCCAAAGACGCCAGTGTTTGGAGCGAAGAATAACTCACTAAGACCGTTTCCAAAACTAAAACTGCGGATACATTTTTATACTACGGGCATAGTATAAGTAGAATAGTAGTTCATCTTGAAGACAAAGGTTTATCGCGCGGCTTGCATGTGTGCGTGCCTCAACCGCACGCTACTCAAGCCAACGCAAGGAAAATCCACAGGACGGCCGGAGCCGGTTTAGTCGGGCCTGCACCGTCGCCGCTTTGGTTTCCTTGCTATCAATTATCGAGCATAATACGTAAATGTCATTTATGGGCAACCCTACCGCCGCGTGGCAATAGGTAACAGAAACTCCTAAAGGACCGGAAATGAACTACATTTCTATTTATACTATGCTACGGGTTAAAATTTGACACAATTTGTAATTGGCAAATGTCAAATCTAAACCTGGAGCCCGTTTCTCGAACGCTTGTAGCTTGTATTACAAGCGGAAATCTCTTTCCAACAATATGCATTAAAAAGAGACTTCCACTTGTAATAAAAGTTACAAGCGTTCTTGAAATGGGCCCCTGAAGTAACATAATCTATCTGCGGTTTGAGTGAGTCACTGCGCGTGCAAATATCGCTATGTGCTAATTTCTATTAGGAGCATTTTAGATCTTAAGACCAATTAAATAAAGTTTAAGATCCCTTATCAGAAAACAAACACATAGCGGAGTTTTTCACGCGCAGTGCAATATTATAACCCCCTTACTAATAAACGTTGATTAAAGGTGGTATAGCTATACAATGTTTTGTCCTTATCTATCATTGTGACATTTGAATTTGACAGATAAGGACAAAACACTGTATAGCTATACCACCGTTACTCAACGTTTATTAGTAAGGGGGTTAGAGACGGAAGTTACACATGAGCGTCCGTGGTACGAAAATTTAATGACGCGAGACGTGTCGCAACTGTGACAATCAAAAGATTAAAGTTTTAATGTTTCCTTATAAGAAATATTAAACAGTTGAAATTACATTGTTTCGTATTTTAAGATGTACCAATGCTTCTTCATATTGCATCATTAAATATTCCAAGTAAGGAAACGCAAGACTTTCTAAGGACCTTATTTTTTCGTAAGCATCGCATATTTTAAGCGCATCTCAGTTTTATATTCAAGAAAGAAGTTACATAAAGACTACACGTTAACTAGCAATCTATTTCGTATTGTATTGGCCAATTTGCTCTGATAACGAAATCATATTGCTGACTCAATGACAGCTCTTATTCTCTTGACATTAGGAGCTGTAATATCGTCGACAGCGTGACTACAATTTCGAACCAAAGTAGAATAAATTCAATTTTAATTCAATAACTCTCCCTGATAAATAAAACCTGAAATGCGCTTAATTCAAAATATTAAAACCAACAACCAAAGTGAATTTGCTGGTTCATTCAAATTTAACTTTATCAATGCAATCATGGAGAGAAAACAGTTGTCTATGGTGACATATGAGTGTCCATCAAACCGTATCTTAACCTTTTATAAACTACATTGAATGTTATGAATAAACCTTAACAGCGGCTCTATTCCATCCGGTAAAACCATATGGCTTTTGACATGTTATCGTATTGTTTTTAACACCTTAAATGTCATGTAAACAAGAGTTAACATAGCGTATATCGTCAGTGACACTGCAATAACGCGTAAGTAACAAATTCTATAAGTTGCAAAATGTACCTTATTGACTTGCAAGATAAGGTGTATTTTGCATCTTATTAAATTTGTTAGTTACGCGGTATTGCAGTATTACCTACGATATCGTTTTACCGAGTAGAATAGATCTCCAGAGATCGGAACGTTAAATTCTGCAAATTTTCAGTCAGTAGAAGGAATATAAACTATAGGAGTCATATAAAACTTGTCAATTTTCGTCAGCTCTAAAGGCCACCAAAAAATCAAAAAGCACCACATTACAAAACAATTTTCTCTCCATGATAGTAGCCAATAGGAATAATAAAGGTCATTTTCCTAAGCATATTTTAATTATTTCCCATATAATTTCTAAGAGATGCTTGATACGAAAATGACCTTTACTTCGTATAGAAAAGTGCTCTGTGAACAGCATCCACACTAACTTACCGTCCGTATTTTGAGATGGCACATTGCTGATCCAATAGAGAACAAAATCGCTTGAACCAAACACAAATTCACTAGTAATTTCAATAGGATTACAGCGAATAATTTAAGCGATTTTGTCTCAAAGGATTAAGCCCATTATAGACAAAAATAAATACAACAAAATACACACGTTATATAAAACCCAACACTGCGTGTTATGTACACATATAATTATATATACAGATAATAGATATATACATGTTTGTTTATATATTTTCAAATCATTGTTATAAGCCGTTAACAGAATAAGCATAGATATAAAAATATTTCGACAAAAGCGCCATCAAAAGTCGACATGAAGTTTTGAAAACCAACCTCAGCTAGAAATAAATAAATAATAAATAACTACAAGAGGACAGTCTCCTAAATTGATCTAGTCTCAAACTAAGCTCTAGGCTTGTACATACTATGGGTACTAGACACCGATAAAGATACTAATAGAGATACTCAGGATCAAATGTGCGCATCAAACAAATATCTGCCTTACCGAGATTTGAACCCAGGATCGTTAGCTTCGTAGGCATGGTTACCAAACCAACTAAACATTGTGTCGTCAAAAGTCAATACAATTTCGAAAATGTATAGGAATGACTTACATTAATTCCATACATTTTGTCAGTTTTCGATAATCGTTTAGATAGCATAGATAGCATTAAACTTGTGTAGCATCTCTTATTTGTCTGTCATTGTCACTCTTGTCACTTATGATCATTGTCACACTACAACGCCCCGGCACCATCAACACCTCGTCAACTCAAATTGAAACATTGAAAAGTGAGCTTTGACTCGTGTTAGTACGATACATTTTTCAAGTTAGAGGCGGGGCTGATCTGGTACCGGGGCGTTGTAGTTTGCGATGACCTTTAGTTTTATACATGAGTTATAAAGGACTTTTGTAGGTTAACCATGTTGCATACGAGGTTGGTTTTCAAACATCCACGTAAAGGACGAAAGTTAATGTGGACACACTACACGCCGCTATCTGACCGCCGCCCTAGTTAAAGGAACATACATGCAGCATGTATGAATGATTGGCACCCTAGCTCGGTTTGATAATATTTTCAAAAAGGCCAGTTCGAATCGGTGTTCTTTTATTTTAAATATCTGTTCCAAACGTCAAAATCTATTGTTATTTTTTCTTAATGGCTTTCACTCCTTGTTTTAACTAGGTGTATTCCGCCAGTGTCAAGTTTTAAAGAATGACCATGGACTTATTAGAGAAGCAAGTCCATGGATATCACACGCGAGGACCAATGTTCGGTTGAATAGTATTTGCTCAGGTGAACTAAACAAAAGCACATGGGGTTAGCTCCACGCGCTTCTGTCAAACGATATTCTTGTTACACTAGAATCGAGTTTGACGTTAAGTTTGACAGATATTCAAATTTATAGAACACCGATCCGAATCAGCCTCATTTTTTTAAAAGGTATCAATATTGTAGTGTTCCGTGGCATCGATAAGTTTTCTATCGCATGAGTTAAAAATTCTCGTAAGTCTCAAGTCGAACTAAACGGTAAAACCATATAGCTTTTGACATGTTATCGTATAGTTAACGTTACGATAGCTCTTATTTACTTGACAGTAAAAGCGATCGAGTTAAAAACATGATATGGGCGGACGACGGGTGCAATATGATGACGAAAGCACAAGATGGATAAGACTTTTATTAAATTTTGAGTAGTATTTATCTGTGAAAATATATGCAGGTTTTGTAAATCAGTACATATTTTGTATATTAAGAAAGTACTGAAGTATCACTTTACGATTACGCCCGGCCCCTCCTACGTCTGTAGATGTGGAGAGGTCATTTTCCCTATATAAGTAGATAGAGGAGTATGAAAGGAATATACTGAAAATTCCTAATAAATAAATATGATTATTTGCTTCAACAATAAAATTCTATAAGATTTTTTTGCAATGATGTTCTTTTTTTTAAATCAATTGTAGTCATATCCATATTACGGATATCGTTCGACATTATTTTCACGTAATTTGCATCCGTCGTCCGCCCATTAAAATAACAAATCTAAAGCAATATGACTTAATAGAATAGAATAGATTCTGTGATGTAATGAATTACTCAAACGATATCGTATTTTGTCGCGTAAGTTCATATCCTGTTTTCTCAGTTAGCTACCCACCCAGCTATAGTATCCACTACTGTAGCTAACTAAGAAACAGGATCGTCGAAAGCCGTATTCGTTTGATGACAAGACTTCTGTAGAAAACAGCTTTCTGTGAAATTTAATTCGGTGAATTCATACATTATTTGAAACTGTTTTCTATAATTCAAGCGGTCCCCGTTTTAGCCTATTCTGACTAGCTTAGCGTGCAAATTCGCTGTTGTAGCATCTTCATGAAAGCTGTATTTCAGTGCTGCGTGATTGCTTGCAGCAAATTTAAAGCGATACCTAGCGTTATTCACTATAATTACGAGTTAGCGTTGTTTTATAAATGCCCCATAAGTTGTATAGGTCACTGTACAAACGAAATGCATGATTTAAATATCAATTACTTAAAATTAAGTGCAGAACGAAGTTTGCTTGACTTTCTCTCTATCAACGGATAGAAAACTTATGGAATTAACGTTAGGTTGCAAACGCGGCAATATCGCACTTGTTTTTAACCTGAATGAACGAAAGACCGAGTGACCGACTGAATGATTGATTGAACGAATGAATAGGCGGTGTCAGATAGCTGGGTCACGTCGCACCTCCCTACCGCTTCCTTGTGAAGATCGTTCCTTGCCTTAACACCGAATCGGGCGGATATTTATACCAATTTATTATAAAATCCCTAGTCAATATTGAACCCTATAAACGACTGCCATATTTTTTTGCGATTTCCCCTATTTTACACGAACTTCGTAAATACTCATGAATACACTATGGTCTTCAAAAAGCAAAAATGGTATACTTATCTTAATAAGAAGCTATTTTATTTTTTTAAGTAAGTACCTATATTCATATTTTTATAAACCATTTTTTGGACTATATTTATTTAATATGAGTTTAGTTACCTATTTATTTTTAGTGACTACTTTTTTCAGTAATCTCATTTTTATTTAGCTAACTTAACTTTTACTTCTAGAGACCTACTTTATTAAAAGTTTACCTACCTATTAATTTAATCCTTAAAAAATTAACTGTAATATATTTTTATGTGAAAAAAAGAATCAGTAAAAAATATCATGACATTGCACACAATCAAGACAATTCATGCCAATCTTGGAAAATTCTGACACTACCAAAAAACCTATAGATCACTTTAAACTCAGACCTACACTTTTAATTTCCCCACTGTAATATTGTTTGGTTACATTTGGTACACCCCACCCACTATTTGGTACGTTTGGTATACCCCACCCACTATTTGGTACGTTTGGTACACCCCGGCCCCTATTTGGTAAGTTTGGTACGTATCCGCCCGAGCGATCAGGCGAGCGCGCAGCGCGGTACCTCGCTGCTGTCGGTGGGCGGGCGCGTGTCGGGCGGCACCTCGCGGCGGCGCGCCTCGCGGGCCGCGCGCATGCGCGAGCACGACTCGCCGCCGGACGACTCCGCGCCTGGAAAAGGATACATACATTAGTTACGTGGAAAAATTATTCTTACACCCGTATTCATAAACAATACTTAAGGGACCCTTCACTGAGTAAACGCACTGCGTTAAATACAGCTTTGTGATTGGTCCTTTTTGACCGATCTTTTGTTTATGAGATTTGAACCACCCTGTGCGTTCGTGAGCACTGTGAGACCTCATAGTGATGTAGGTAGTTCGAACATGTGTACCATTAAATGACTCAAGCTTGGGCTTAAAGTTTAAGTCATTTACTGATACACAATGTTCGAACTTGGGCGAATAAACGTAAGAAAATTCGACGAATTCGTTTGAAAAAACCGGGATTCGAACAGGTCGAATATGACACAGCAATAAAGTCGCGTTCTTATAACGGTCTTTATTTAATTTAATTTAAAGGTGTGTGTGTAATAGATATAAATAAATAAACAAGAGCGTCGGTGGCCTAGTGGGCCAGTGGCTTAGGAGGTCGACTCGTGATCGTAAGGTACCGAGTTCGAACCGACCATGTACCAAAGAGTTTTTCTAACTTAAGTGCATTACCCGTCGCTCTTACGGTGAAGGGAAAACATCGTGAGGAAACCTGCACATTCGAACATCTGAGTGTGTACGAGGGTAATTGCACAAAAGATCCTAAAGGGTCGAAGTGTATCCGAAAGGGCCCATCTGTAAGATAAGATAAGATAATAGATATCAATGATCACTATCAATTACCCTTTCGATCTGTATCATACGACTCTATTGTTTTGTCATATTTGAACGCAGTCCGATCCCCGGCATAAAAAAAAACATAAATACAGGTTATTTTTTTTTCAAAAATAAAAATAAACCTCTAATTTGCTACTTCCAATATTTAAGGTAGTTGCCGTCCATGTGGCGTTCGTTTTTCCACCTCCTGTATAACGTAACTTTAACGGTAAGTACAGTACAGTACAGTACTAACCCTCGGGCCCGGTGGAGAGGTCGTCGTAGCCGCCCGACTCGTCGGAGTAGGGCGCGGGGCGCGCGCCCGGCGGCGCCGGCTCGGGCGAACGCTCGCCCGAGCGGTCCTCCGCGTCCGAATATTCTTCCGAACTAGATTCGTCGTCGTCACTGAAATAAATCGTAGCAATATTCGTTCTGACACGAGTAACAAATATACTGTCAGTTGCGAGTGCAAGTGTGATAGCAATAGCAAGCCGAACGCTATTCCTAATTGTCGCTTGTCCCAAACTTGTTTTCAACGTAGGGTGGTATTCCACCTCTCCAATATATTCATCCAATGTGCATTTGATCAAATAAATTTGGTTACTTCATTAAATTTACTAGAAACACCGACATTTGATCATATATTACGAATGACATTCAATTCAAAATGATAACGCAAATAGTATAAAAACTTGAACCAAGATATTGGATAATGGGCCTCCTTTAAAGAAATTTGTTCAAGGAGATCACACCGGGTTACTCACTTAAAAATGTGTACTGCTCCAGTGGCAAGTGTGGACGTGTCTTTAACAAATGACGTAGTTAGTGTTGTGTGCGACCCTACATTTGAGAATTCCAATAATGAGGAAAGCAGGGGTAGTTTCTCGCCGGCCACGCCTTTCGCACCGAGCAGCCGGGCTGAAAGATCGCTGGCCCGCAGTGTTCGTCGAGCTGCGGCCGCGTCTGCTCATGAATAGGGACTCCGGACGAGCCCGAAACATGTCAAGCGTTTTTCGACAATATTTATGTAAGTAACCCGGTGTGATCACCTTAAAACTGCGACCACACCGGTGCTTAAAATACGGTGACGGTACGGAATCACAGTGACGCGTCGTATCAGCACCGTTTTTGACGCATGCCCTCCACACCAATGCTTAACGGTGCGTATATTACGGTACGTAAAAAACGGCGCCATGTTGTTACTATGACCCCGTCTTTTGTTTAAGCAACGACACCGTTTTTTAAGCAGCGGTGTGGGGAAGCGTGCGTCAAAAACGGTGCTGATACGACGCGTCACTGCGATTCTGTACCGTCACCGTTTTTTATTTAAGCATTGGTGTGTGGAGCTTGCGTCAAAAACGGTGCTAATACGACGCGTCACTGCGATTCCGTACCGTCACCGTTTTTTAAGCATTGGTGTGGCCGTAACTTTAATATGTGTGAGTCTCACGGAAGTTTTATGTTTAAATTTGTTCAAGTATTGGATACAGAAATTTTACAGATAAAATACCACCCTAGACCAACTTTTTCAATGATTAACTTACCTAAGCCCGCCGGCAGCGCTCGTCTCGCTCTGCAAACAGTTCCTATCGGTCCACTCGTCTTCGTCTATCTCCCTCGCCCCACTATCGGAGACTTCCACGCTGATTCGTTCCGGCGTCGGAGTGGGGAGCGCCGGAGCGTCCGGCACGGCCGAGCCGCCGTGACGGAGACACACCAGCCGGCTGCCATAGCGCTCCATTGTGTAGTTGCTGGAATAAAAAAAAGTAAGGCCTGGTTCTCACTATGCCGGACCGGTAATTTTGCCGGATGCCGGTAAGGGTAGTGGTTGTACAATTTATATGAAGCTGTTCACATTATGCCGTGTGAATAGCGTCATAAGCCACTAGCCTTACCGGCATCCGGCAAAATTGCCGGTCCGGCATAGTGGGAACCGGGCCTAAAAATATTTACTACCGTAAAATGTTCCTACTTTGCTCCTCCAAGGGTAACTAGTGACCATTATGATAATCGCCTTTTTCGTTGGTTACTTATAACTTATAAGTCAAGATCGATGACTTTGCTAAAAATAATCCGTGTGTATAGTAATATGTGTGGTGCCGGGTTTAGAATGTTGAAAATCCATGTCTTCCCGTGGATATCGTAAGAGACGACTAAGGGACTAAAGGCTGTGTAGTGCTGTTAGGCGATGGGTTTGCAACCTGTCACTAATACACTGGATAACATCTTAGCCTGGTTGTGCAAAATGTGGTCACAGAATGATCAACAAGTTTTTGGAGTTGTTGGTGAGTCTGTGGCTCTGCCTATCCCACTCTGGGAATGAAGGCGTGAGTTTATGTTATGTTAATGTAATCGATGTATACATCTAGCCACGAAATGAATGAAGGCAATAGAATGATTTACAATACAGAGGCCTTAGATTAATTTCATTTGGCGATCGTTATATCGTTATCTAAAATGTATAGGATTGACGTAAGCTGTCAGACGGTCGCGTCGAGCGCCTACGTCGATTCCATACATTAAGTCAGTTTTCGACAATCGTTTACGTTAGCGATAGGCTATTTGTCTAGCCTCACAGGATACCTCAATATAACCATGGAGCATGGTAGTTACGGTACGCCAATACATTAATAAATAAATAATGAATACATAAGAACAGTCAAGGACTTTAATTGTTATTCCACTATGGAATCCTGTCATAATGACAGCGTCAAATCACATGAAAGAAATTACGCCAAAATTAATGATTAACGTTATGCGACAGGGTTCCATATTGGCATAACAAATGAAAGTCCTTGACTGTACCAGGGTCAATTTCAGACAAATTAACCCTGTCCCTAATTCAGCTCTAGTCTTGTACTATGGGTACTAGACAACGAAAAATGTACTTAGAGAAATACATACTTGAGAAATAAATACATAGAAAACTTGCGATTGAGATTGTTCCGAGTTTGTAAGTTCGTTTTACACAACAAAACTTTTAGAAAATAAGTGTCGACATCATCAAAATTATCTTTAGTACTGCTATAATAATTATTGATGATGTAAGTTTTTAACCTTAAAAAATAAATAAATAAACCTTGGGGCAGGTCTTTTTCCAGCGCCTCTGTTCCCGACGGTAAAAACGATATCGTAGTTGACCTGTTATGGTATTGTTATGATGTCAGACGCCAAACTGTCAAGTAAATAAGAGCTACCAAAACGGTAACAATACGATAACAGATCAAAAACGATATTGTTTTTACCGTGTTGAATAGAGGGCCAGCAGTGGACGTGTTTCGGCTGAAATTATGGTGATACTCACCCGGGTCGCAGCTGCGCCTTGCATATGCAGCACCGAAAGCATGCGCGGTGCAGCTTGAGCCCGTCGGCGATGACACGCTCCGCGGCGAACACTCGTGCGCCGCACGCCGCGCATTGCACTCCCGCGCATGCGGACCCACGCCACGCCTTCTTCGACTGGTGACAAGTAGATTATTTATTCACAAGAACATTGGTACAACATGATGGTACCATGGACCAGCTCAGCATATATGCTGCAGCATGCAAGCACATTAGCACAGCGCTGATTTACAGCTGAAGCAAACGTAAGTGCAAAGTGTATTAATGTTATCAAAACGGCAAAGTGCGATTCGGACGGGCGCACGAAGGGTTCCGTACTATTCTTGTATGGATGGCCCCCTGTCTCCCCTTTAAAGTTGTTAAGCGGCAATCTCAAAATTATGTCTGCCTATAATATGGTTCATAAAATACAGGCCGCTGGCAGACGGATGGACATCGGAGGCTTAGCAAGCCCTTTGTCAACGGAACCCTAAAAATAAACCTTTAAAAAGAAATGTTAATTGGTACTTACCTCGTCTTTAGGTGGAACTTTGGCCTCCGGTTCCTCCTTTTTAACAAATTTCGTTGCTAAGTTGGCGACCTGCGAACGACAAATAAAATTTTCATCTCTAAACGGGAGGTGATTTATTCACATATAAACAATGAGATGTACCGCCTGTTTCACAATTGACAAGTAAAGCATATTTGACAGATAAAAAAGATCTGAAACCTGACCGCACACCGCAGTTTAATTACATACCTACATTTCAGATTAAATGTGATAATTATTTTGGGCGTTGATAGTTTGTCAGATTCAAAAGGCATTTTTGCAGAGGGCTTCATAAGGCAAATAGACCAGTTAGCGTAGATACCTTCTTAGTTCCGTGGTCCGGGCGGCCTGAGTCCTTCAGTTTCTGGTCCAGCTTCTGCAGTGTTTCGTCTATTTCACCCCACTTCTCCTCGTTCTCGCCCTCCTTCAGTCGCCGCTGGCGGCCGAGAAACTAAAAAAAAAACCGAGTCAGTTTTGTGTGGAATTTATAGCCAGCATAGCATGAAAAGACTTTATCATTTCTTTTAACTCTGGTAGTATTGAGGCGGCGGACAATACATTTGGTGTGAACGATGCCATAAATTGTACTAAGATGACAGCTGTCAAAATTGACTCGTTAACAGCCTATTACTATAGTTTAAAACACAATAAAACCATACCTGCTCCCTGTCCCACTTGGGCACCCTCTCCGCAAGCTTCGGCTCGGGCCTCCCCAGCTTATTCTCCATGATCTTCCTCTCTATCTCCTTCACGTTCCAGTCGTCCCTCTCTATCTTCCCCACGGACCTCATCAGGTCCTTGGGTTTCGAGGACTTGGGGGCGCTGGAAGCCGCGGTGCCTGACAGCTCAGCGGCTAGCCGGGCGACTCTTGCGCCGTTGCCGGCTGTTCGGCCCCCACCACCGACTATACGGCCTTCCTCCTATAGTAAAAAAAAGGGTTTTAGTTTTAAAGTTTTTATCTTTCTGGGCGTTTTCACTAAAAAGTGTACCCAATTAAGTACAGACATTAAGGGACTTAACTTTGTCAGTTTCGTGACGAAAATTAGCTATACATTGACGGCCGCAATGTATGGCTAATTTTCGTCACAAAACTGACAAAGTTAAAGTTTCTTAATTTCAGTCCTTTATTGGGTACACTTTTTAGTGAAAACGCCCTTCTAATTGTCTATTCTTAAGAATAATTATAATGTTTTTTTAAATTAGTAACACAACGTGAAACTTGAAAACATTAAACAAAACTCGTTATTGGTACATTTAAAAAAAAAACACTGTGTTGTTAGGACCTTACAATTTCAATATAAGTGATTAATATACTTAAAGAAAAAAAACAAAACATGCAAAACACAATAAAAATAAAATCAGGGCCACTATTCTACACGGTAAAACCATATTACATTTGACGTGTTATCGTATTGTCAAAGTTTTGATAGCTCTTATTTACTTGACAGTAATGGTGGCCGAGTTGAAAACAATACCATAACAGGACAAAATCAATATTGTTTTACCTGTAGAACAGAGGCCCTGGACGACAACCGAAAATGTTTGAATGGCCTCTATCCTATCCTCATAAAATTATATTTGAGCAGCAAGACGTGTGAACGTACAGTCAACATTATAAATAACTATTCACCTTATTTTATTGTCACTTTAACACCGTTAGTATAATCGCGCGGTAATCCAAATACTAAATGTATTATTCTTTGCACTTTATTGTACATTGAGAATATTTAGGCTGCCTGTCCACTGTTGACTTTTTTATTGAATTATGCTAATATCGTTATGTGCTGACTGTACGAGGCTCTTCTCGATGTTCTAACAAAACGTCAAGTCATAATGAAAAAGGCCTAGAAGGCTCAGTTTCATTGGTCAATAGCCCGCATACTTGTAGCAATCCATTGACGGATTATTTCAACATTTTTGACCCGAGAGCTATTGCAGCGACGCAATGTATCTGTAAACTGTCTGTTAATGTCAACTGAGCCTTAATGATTTTATCCTAAACCTCACTTTCAAACATCAGCGATATGCCCACAGAACAGAGAAAACAGTAGAAGTGTCAAGTGGGTGTGTAACGTGTGGCATAGTTGAACGGAGTTCCGCATAACCTACCATACTTTTGCCGCGATCGCCTATTTAGATTTTTCGATATATCGATATTTCTAAAATAGGAAATAAATCCAGAAGCATGCCTTATTATGCTACATTGAAGTGTAAAAACGAAAACCGTCCCTAAAAAAAAATCCATTGTGGCATGTTGTTTTTATGATAGTTTTGGCGACAACAGGTCTGATACTAAGCGAAGCTCATGCCACTTCCACTGTTTTTTCTATTCCGTGGATATGCCCCTCCTTAAAACACACCGTGGACACACTCCATTAGTCAACTGGTAGAAATCTCTATGTTAATACAAACGTGCTTGCCACACGATGAAAACATATAACGGAATGCTATACGACTTTGATACAAGAGCGAGGGTTATGAGTTTTAAGTTTGTCTATATTATAGGCCAAAATCGAAGTGGTATGTTTATAATAATAAGGAAATAGCAACTCTATGGATTCTAGAACCAATATGCCATCAAAAGTCTTAACCCTAGTTATATGTATCAATCTAATCTGTGTTAGATTGAACAATCGTTCACCCTGTATTCAGTTGGAATCCAACGAGTTTATAAAGGAAAAATACTGTGATGTTAGTGAGCGCATGCCACAACGTTCCTCACATAGTGCTGTAACTGTTTCTCCAAGGTCTTGACCCTCTCCCCGAACTGAGGAGCGCTCGCCCTATACTGCTGCAACCCATAATCATTCTCCAAATCAGCTGACGCGAACTCCAACCTCGGTTCCGCTGCTAACATCTGCAAACTCTTCTCGAATCTCTGCTTCATTATAACTCTAGCCGCTTTCCTTCTTCCGCTACTCTTCTTCTTCCCTTCAGCCTTCTTCTGCATCATATCCGAGACTCGCTGCATTCTAAAAGCTTGCATGTCAGAAGACTTCCTCATCACGTCTTCTAGTTCCTTTGGTTTGGAGCCGTGAATCAACTCTGAGACTCTTTGTCTTCGAGCAGCCATTTCGTAATTGCCTATAGATTCAAGCTTAGCTCTCTCTGGACTGGACGCGTGTTTCCCTTCGATGATTTGAGCCATGCGTTGGCAACGCAACGCCATCTCAGGAGTGCTTATGGAACTAGACCGTTTCGTCCGAGAATCGGGACTAGGCGTGCTCCTTCGTGAATGTCCTTCGAAAATTTGCGCTATCCTTTTAGTGTTCCGAACGATTTCTGGCGAGTCTACGGAGTTTGATCGCTGTTGTAACTTGACTTCAGGGCTTTGGGAGCTCCTTGTTCTATTACTGTATAAAACATCTGACAATCTTCTTCCTTTTAAAGGACTTTCCGTTGAAAACGCCCTAGTTAATTTCGGTGTGTCGGTACACGACGATCGTCCAAATTTCTGTGCACGTTTGAACTCTACACCGACCAATGTGACGTCGGTATCGGCGGAGCTATCGTTCAAAACGTCTGAAAAATCTGGCACTTTCACCGTAGAAGGATCTAGACCTTTTAACCTCCTGGGCGGACGAACTGGTTTCTCTGTAGGTTGCTCCTTGAAATAATTAGCTACGGATTCTTTTTTTAGTTTAGTTTTGGAGTTTCCTTGGAGTAGTTGAGCAAGGGTGTTTCGCAGAGCCTTCGGGTCTGGTGTGTCCTCAGGATCTAAAAGAGCTAGAATTTGGTCTTGTAGTTCTTTCTGTTTGTTTGTGTGGGACTCGACGGAGTCGTGGCCGTCTATGAGACGCGCTAGCTGTGTGATGTCGTTGAGGTCGAGCCTACCGATCTGCTTGCGTATGTACTCCGCTGGGTCGGTACTTACTTGAGGAGTGCGGAGCGCGCGGCGTTTTTTGCGGTATGAAGAGTGGGATTTTTCGGTTTCGGCCGCATCTGAAAACGATCACAGAATTGTATTAGAAGGCAAATGCCTGATAGATGTGGAATCTGAGAGCTATAGACATTTTCATTTTCAATACTACAATCTTAAAACTGGACATGCATTTACAGTTTACCACGCTCAGAGACCGCCTTCTTTTATCCTGTATATAATGGATGTTATTTTTTATGCTGTCAATCAATCCGGTTTTTTGCAAATATTAATTTAACCATATGGGACCAACTGCAGTCAGAATTGTACTAGAAAAGTAAGAAATAAGAGTCAAAAGTCAGAAATGAGAGTCAAATCGGAGATATCCCAGAAGTTCCATAATTTCTAGTTCCATATGGATCTACCGGGATATTCATTTTGAAGGAAATGTCCCAGAAGTACCATATGGAACTACTGGTACATATTCATATTAAATGTCTCCCTCTGCTAAGTACGACCTTTGTATACATATATTTATTTTACATACTTAATTGGATGGTTAGGGCGCATAACGTCCCGCTCGCAAAACGTCCCTCCAGCAAAATTACGTCCCATTCGCAAAACGTCTTCTCTGCAAATGGTCCCTTGTGTAAAATACCCCATTCGCAAAACGTCCCTTTCTTAAAAGGTCCCACCCCTTTCGCAAAACGTCCCTATTGCATAACGCCCCTATCGCAAAACGTCCCGTCTGCAAAATGACCCATTCGCAAAATGTCCCGTCTGGAAAACGCTTGTTTAAGTAGAGACTAAGAGTCTTCTCATGGAACGGAACGTTTTGCGAACGGGTCATTTTGCGAAAGGGACGTTTTGCGAACGGGTCATTTTGCGAAAGGGACGTTTTGCGAACGGGACTTTATTTATGTGAAGGGACGTTTTGCGAACGGGACCTTTTGCAGAAGGGTCATTTTGCGTAAGGGACATTTAGGAAAGGGACATTTCGCAAAAGGGACAAAGGGACATTCTGCGAGTGGGACGTTATGCGCCCTAACCGATACTTCTTCACATTGATTACCTACATACTTCAGTTAACATTGTCAAGTATATATGACACTTCAGGTTTTACGTTGTTTCTTATACAAGTGATCGTGTGCCTCGGTAAAAAATGTGCAGTTGCAACCCTAGCGTTTTCAATGATTTTGCAACACTGATAACGGGGTATGCTCCGAAGATACTCAACTGATTTAAAACTAAAATAAAAACAAAACCAGATGTAAAGCCTATGAAACTATTGGGATCATTTATTTGACATTTACATATGTACCGATTGTTCCATATGGAACTAGAACTGTGGAACTTCTGGGATATCCCCGTCAAATCTGACATACTCTTAATACGCGTTGAAAACGTCGCCATACAAATTGATACCAAACTATGACGTCACAACTAGCTTAATACTGCACTACCTAAATGTATGGTACATTTTTTTATTCCAAACTAAGCATATTGAAAGTCAAGACTTCTGATAGAACGATGGAATTTACTACCCAGAGCTCGCCGGAGTCATTCCATACATTTTGACAGGTTACAGTTGGTAACAGCGATGTAAAATTTACAAGTTTTAGTTACACACACGAACACAATTTCCATTTGGTAGCCAGTTACAATCACGTCGAACTGGATACAAAATCGTCTTAACTTTCTCAACCTCTTATCTGATAGAATAGTTAAATAGAAAAAACACTCATGTTCCAAGGTTCATAAAGACTACTTACCTATCAAAATATTCGATCAGATAGGAGGTTGGGAAATTAAGGGACGAAATGAGACTTAAGGGGGAAATTCAATTCAACAACCAACAAATTTATAGTAAATTCAAAATAATCAATATACAATCGCCATTAAATGTTGGAGTTCTTTTCTACTCGGTAAAACCATATCGATTTAGACATGTTATCGTATTGCCAACGTTACAATAGGTCTTATTTACAGTCTGCAAGCACTTAGAAGATGCTTCGGTTTTATACTTGTCTCTCACTCGCTCTTAATAAGATCGTATGAGGGCGAGTGAGAGACAAATACAAACCCGAAGCACCTTCTAAGAGCTATATCGCACTGTACTTGACAGTAATGGCGGGGTTTCCGAGTCAAAGAGCCCGTATGCTATTTTAACAAAATAATTTATCGAATACACAATCACACCGTAACTCTGTTGTTAGTTGTTAGGGAATGCAAATAACCTGTTATAACCGGTTATTTTCATACAAAAACGGTTAATAACCGGTTAAATTGCATTCCCTAGTTGTTAGTCAAACAGTCGAGTTCAAATATTTTTGAGAATCTCCAATATTTGATGGCGACTGTACTTCGTCATGCTTTGTAGGGCCTAGCCACGTGTGAACTAGTTACTGCCTTGACACCACTAAAGTAAGATTCAGTCGGCTATTCCAGCCGAGGGGTAAAAGCGTTTTGTAAGATGTTATCTACATATTGCTAATTTATTTTAGTTTGTGCTAAGTGAAGATACAGTCAGCTCTAATGACAACAGTCTCATGACTGATTTTCGATGTTCCAACCATCTACACTAATATTATAAAGAGAAAAGATTTGTGTTTTTGTATGTTTTGTAATGGGGCTTCTAAACGGGCCATATTTTCACTGCAATATGTGGCCGGCAACTATTGGTGTCCCTCTCTTACTCCTTTGTTAGAGAAAGACACCAATAGTTGCCGGCCACATATTGCAGTGAAAATATGGCCCGCTTAGAAGCCCCTTTAACGAAAAAAGAAAAAAAGGGCTGGAACGATATTAAAAAATTCTTTCGCCATTAGAATGCTACATTGTCTCTGAGTAACATAGGCTACTTTTTATCCCAGAAAAATGAACGGTTCCCATGAGATGACAAAAATACAAATTTTACGCGGACGAAGTCGCTGGCAAAATCTAGTATTTCATAAAAGTAAAATCATTGTAAGTATTTATTTTTTCATAGCACTTAATACTTTTTTGCTTTGCATACGCATTTCCGATATATTTCGATTCACAGCATATAACTGGCCACTTGAGAAAATGTCATTTAGTTACTAGCCACCCATTATATATACAGACGCCGTTCGTAAAGATACTTTAGCAGTAGTCCGGATAACAACTCTGGATCTAGGTATTTTAGTTTAATCGCACAAATATCAGCATATCTTTTGCTTCAAACAGATTATTGCAAAGTGGCCAGTTACTGACGGTGGCCAATAATGAAGAATGTCAGTAGGTACGCCAAATCGCTTGAAACTTTGTAACAGTAATGTTTATAAATAAACAAACATAATACTTTTTATTTCATTCAAATAGACCCAGTAGTTTTGATTCTACAAACGTTTGAAATTTGGGTCAATAATATTTAAGCGCGTGGACGCCATCTTGCTTGAGTGACGTCATCGTTCAACTGCGGTACGCGCCCTTATATGAACGAGTAAGTTTACAGGGCTATATATTTTTAACCGTAATAAGTAGCCAGTTGAAATTTTCACAGAATACGTGTTATTATAAAACCTATCGTTTAAAACTATAAAATGAACAATAAATCAAATCCCAAGACTTAAATTGTAGTCTAATTTTCATTGTTTACGACTAAATAGCAATCTTAAGTAGAACTTCGGCAAATATGTGACAAAACTGATTTTATCAACACGATGGTTTAGGCGGTCACCCATCCTGTTTTAGACTACGCGTGTAGTTGCTTAACTTTGGAAGACGAAATACGGGTTGTATTTGTATGATAGCTTTTTATTTCGGTGTCACATTAAGCTTAAATGATAATCTAAACTCCATACTAACATATATAGTTTACGACCAAACAGTAAACTGTAGTAAATCTCTTACAAATATGTTTAGAAGTGCCTAGTTTAAATCAACACGATGTTTAGGTAAGCGGTGGTTGCTTAACTTTGGTGGTAGGCCTTTCTTTACAAATTTCGTGTTAAGTAATGTAGAATTAATATCGCTACCGTATAAAAGAACGAACTATAAAACATGATTTTTTGATTGACCTAGTAGTAGTTCTGATACTTCGTGTATTCATTACATCGATTTCAAATTTCGCGCGCGGGCGCTACCAGGTTCCTCACTCAAGGTAGTGTGTGTTGGTTTTTTTTTGTGGGACCAACGCCCTTTGTTACACTTTGGTACAATAGAGGACAATCTTGACTTCTACGGCTCCGACATTTTAAACGAGTAAGATCACTTAAAACTACGGGTACGCTGTACGAGACCGCGTATATAGCGAACTGCGTGAATCATAATATTGTTGAATAGTACAGTCGAGTACAAAGATATGTATACACTTTTTCACCTTATTCCATTGAAATAAGGGCCACAAATGTATACATATCTTTGTACTCTACAGTACCTACCGCTGCAGGCTCGGCCGCCTGTGTCCCGCGTCTCGCACTTGGTTTTTAATTTTTGGCATGTTTCACCTTAGCTATCAACATACTTTATTGGTATTTTTATGTAAAAAACGGTGAACCCAAAATTAAAAGTGCCTATTTATTATTCTAATTTTATTTAACCAACTTACTCGACAAACATTACAAACAGAAAAGCCGGTCAGTGACAGAAAGTTTGTTTAGTTAAACTGTATGTAATACAAAACAATAGATACCTAACCATAACTACCATAGTAACATCAAAACGAATTCGTAAAAATAATTACGAGTATTACGACTTACAAAGTTAAGCAACTACAAGCGTAGTCTAAAACAGGATGGGTGACCGCCTAAACCATTCGTGTTGATAAAATCAGTTTTGTCACATATTTGTAGAAGTTTTACTCAAGATTGCTACTTAGTCGTAAACAATGAAAATTAGACCACAATTTAAGCTTAAAATAGCATCAAAATAAGAAGTCATTATAAAAATACAATCCGTATAAAGATGCTAAAACAAAAGATTTTTTTCATGCTTCTTGTATGGGGACCCCTCTTGGGATTTGATTTATTGTTCATTTTATAGTTTTGTAGTAGTTTTGAAGAATACGATAAGCCAAAAATCTAAACTGGCTGACATTCTCTATTGACGATTTACCCTAATAAAAAAAAAAACGTCAATTTTACTGTAACTATAATCTCTCTCAAACTAGCTCACGCGTGCCCTAGACATAAGGGATACAACTCACTCGAATAAACTGATATCGCATCGTTCGCAGGCCGCACGTGCTTCTCGCTCTGTTTGATCTGAAAACATGCGAGGTAACGTTACACGAGCTCAGGACGTCACCTTGTTTCTACCCGTATTGCTTTTGTATTGTTGGTTACTACTAGTTAATATGAGCTATGATAACGATAACAATACGGTTGCAATAGGGGTACAGACAATGTATAACAAGGGCATAAATGCAACTATACAAATTAAGAGGGATGGCACACGAAAGTTGCATCGTGATTTTAACGGTCTATATCGTCTGCCATAATAGGGAATATGTATGGATATTTTTAATCACATTTCTCAACAAAATATTGGGTCCTTACCTATGAAATTGGCGTTATTTTTAAGTGTTTTATTTCGCACGGAATTTATTCATTTCAATTTTAACTTCCAAATTATTTTTAAATTTCATTAATACAGTATGTTACAAAGGTTTTAGATACAAATAATATGGTTCAATTTCTTACTTAGTGATTAAAATTAAAGTGTGAACTCAACTCTTTTCATGTGCTGCGAGTTCAAGTGTTTCAATTGCGCAGAGTTTTATGAAGCTAACTATTTTTAAGTAATTAAGATATCCTACTAATATTATAAATGCGAAAGTTTGTGTGTGTGTGTGTGTTTGTTACTTCTTCACGCTGCAACGGCTGGACGGATTTGGATGAAATTTGGAATGAAGATAGCTTATACCCTGGATTAACACATAGGCTACTTTTCATCCCGGAAAATTTAAAAGTTCCCGAGGGAATAACTTTAATACGTGGACGAAGTCGCGGGCAGAAGCTAGTGTATAATATAGCTTAGAAGTGTCCAATATTCCTGACAGAATTTTGTTTGGTTTGCATTTGACGTTACTAAATAATCCGCAAAATTAAATGTATGAAAACCACAGTTTTCATAAAATTCTCCATATAAAACGTCAATTTCATAGGTAAGGACCTAGTATAAAAATACCGTAAAAGAGATCACCAAAAGTAAAGTTAAAATCAAAATCGGCCAAGAAATACGGATGAAACAAGCATTTTAAACTGCTAATTAGACATCGATTAGACAGAGAGCTCCGATATGCACTGTGACGTCATGTCACATCGGCCATATCTTACTGCCACACTCAGAGACGTCAATTTAATTTAATGCTTTATTAAAGTTGCTGCTGTCACTTTCTTTGCTACAGCAATAGAATAAGACAACACGTCACTAAACAAGCATTAAATTTAACTGACGTCTCTGATTGCGGCAGTTAATGTTAAATTGACATCGAGATTTTGCGGTTAGTACTATACAATCTGTTAGCAGTTAAAATATGCTTCGGGTTTGTACTTCTCTCACACTCGATCTTAATAAGAGCGTATGAGTGCGAGTGAGAGACAAGTACAAACCCGAAGCATCTTCCAAGTGCTATCGCACTGTACAGTACCCCCACGAAAATGTTAAGCACTTTAGTGCGTTGTCATAGTAAACTTAAACAGACCATCAAATGACTCACATGACAATGACAATGACATTCACAATGACAAGGTTCTAAGTATGGGTGGGTACATCTGTATTTACCTGATCAAAGACGTCGCTCTTGTGGTGTATATGCGGAACTTCCCCCTTGAAAGCGGCGTATACCCTTAGAAGGTAGGACCGTAACTTAGCCTCGGCTACGTCTCTAGTTGATCCGGTAGAAGAAAATGGGGCTATGCCTGAAGGGAATGATAATAATGAAAATCACAGGAAAATCTTACCCAAATATACAGGGTGTTCGGCAGAAGGTTTTTTTTCGCGATTTGATTGTTGGTCCCATAATTAAAGGTGATGAGTATGACCTACAGAGTTAGTCCCTATGAAGTTTGTCCAACCTTCTGCCGAACACCCTGTATAGTCGAGTTCCTAAACATGTGTACACTTTAGTACCTTATCACTTTAATCGGTGTGACAATTCGTATATCATGCGATGGTGATACTGCAAAACTGCGTAACCAACAAATTTATTATAGAGCAAAATGAACCTTAACATCTTAGAAAAAAGGTGCATTTTGCTCCACATTAAAAATAATACTTACGCGGTTTCACCGACGATATGGCAGTTTCAACATGACATTAGATAGACAACGTACTAAATTGTACACATATTTATGAACTCGACTGTACCAGAAATAAATCGCGTAACTAACTTTTTAAAAAGGAGCATAACGTCGGTGATACTGCTAAAGCTGATTCCACATGGATAAGGTAAGAAGGCCCTCGAAAAACGCACGGTAGTGGACTTCCAACTATGAAGATGGTGTTGATGAAATTATAGTACTAGAGCTCGCATGCTGATAGCTTGTAAAGAAGGCACTTTGACAGTTGTAGATTTATATAGTTATAGGTTGATTCACAAGAGCTAGCACGAATGGATCGAATGAGTGAATGAAAATATCTATGTGTGCATCACAAAATGGCTACATACAGGTTGATTCAATAAGTAATAATTGTGTTTTTAGACAAGCTTGTTGCAAGCCAAAAATTAAATGTAGAGCGTAATATTTTTATGTTAGTAAACAGTATGCTTCGTAGCGGTAAGTAATTAAATCCGTAATCGCAAGCCGCAGTAAAAATACTAACATATATTTTACCTGCTTAGTCCTAATAATGGGCAGATTATATGTAATTTTTATTTTTATATTGAACAACTAAAAAGTTCTAGTTGTTTACAAAATATTAGGAGAACCCTGTATAAGAACGCAATCACACAATGACAAGTGACATTCATTACTTACGTTCAATCCATTGGTGCCAGCTCTTATGAATCGACCTATACTATGTAAAGAATTATTATCCCGTTTGTACGTACCCAGCTCCTGTTGGAGCACGAGGTGCGGCGGCACGGCCGGGTCGACGAGGTCGGGCCGGTAGCGACTCAGCAGCGTCAGCAGCGCGTTCGCGCCGCACGCTGCGCGCACGCCGCCCTCGGACACGCCCGCCCACGATAATAGGGCCTCGTCTGACACCTCCGCTTCTGGAATGTTGTTTAGATATAGAACTTCTAGTGGCACGAATCAATCTACATTTTATTCGATTTTGAATTCAAAAATCAGTAAAATATTCTTTTTTTTCTGATTATAATGAACCAATTTAATTTAAAGTTCGTTAAATGAAACGTATGAAACATATTCAAAACAGTTCTAAATTTGAATTTGACGTTTGACGCGCCATTTTGCGACAGGCAATGGGTGCAAGTGTACAACCCCGTACGACATACAAAGGGTTTAGTGACGTCGGAGTATCATGAAAAAAGATAAGATACATTTTTAAAACGTCTATCCAAATAGCAACGCCATTTTGTCGTGATAAGTAGGTGAAGTTATAGCATTTTGATAAAAAAAAAACTGTTCGCGAACTATAAACCGCTATATTGATATCGTTAAAGGTATCAGAACTCCACCAATGGGGTAACCTAAGCGTGAAAACAATTCTATAATGAGCGTTGCCATGGTATTAACAGTTTTATAATAATGATTAAATAACAATGAGACAATGACACTTTCATTATAAAATGCCGCAAATTCAAATCTTATAATAGGGTGTTCATATGAACAAAATACTAAAAAAAAACATTTTTTTAGAGCATCCCAACTTAAGACAAAAATTGGCCAGCGGCTTCATCTAACAACTGTATACACGAGCATACCGCGGCGTCGCTTGCGCAGCGCCGTGCCCGCGTCCAGCGGCAGCGGTTCGTCCGAGTCGTAAAAGCCGGCGACGCGCGGGGGCGTCACGGCCGCGCGGTTCAGGTTGCGATACCGCGTGCCCGGGTCCAGGGTATATGCCCCAAAATCGCGGTGGAGGTTTTCTGGAGTCGTTTGAGCTGCAAAAAAATATATATATCAAAATGGCGTCACTAGTAACCAATAATAGCACAGAACACAGACGCGCAACGCGTGGATCATGCTGATTGGTAACGCGCTTCGAAAACTCGTCTTCTGCGCAGGTACATCGGTAAGCCATATCAGTTGTGTTTTACTGTACGCGAATACATTTCCTTGACTGTACATACATGTATGTATGTATACATACATTGCAAGTTCAATAAAATCTTGTAAAAACAAAAGACTATAGGCTAAACAAGTCGTCAAATTTATCTCTAAAACTCACCAAGCAGTCGATAAACGCTTTCTCTCTCGGCCAGCACGACTAGTGGATGCGCCGCGGCGCTCCACGCTCTCACAGCCCACGCCGCGTCCAGCGCTGAGAGGAAGCCGCGGGCACATCCCGAGCCTGTCGGCCAGAAGGGCTCCAGCAGGCTGTCTCCAACGAGCTGGCAGAGGAGACGGCGGCCGCGACGCTCGTATACCTGTAGAAAAATACTGACAGTAAGGCACTGGTCCCACCGCCGGCGAGTAAGCGATGAACTATCGGCTATTTTCTTGTCCAAGAAACGAACAAAAGATAATCGCCCCCGTGAAAATAAAAGAGAGAGATATAAATTTTATAGTTCATCGCTGGGCGAGTGAGCTATACTCGCTCAACTATGAACTATAAATATATATCTCTCTCTTTTATTTACACGGGAGCGATTATCTTTTGTTCGTTTCGTGGACAAGAAAATAGCCGATAGTTCATAGCTTACTCGCCGGCGGTGGGACCATTGCCTAAGCCTCGGGCCCTAAGATGGCTGCGTTTATCGCGTGACAAAGTTTGGATAAGGTATCCGTCACGTTCTGACACGTAAATATTTAAGAATGACGGATGATTTATCTACATTTGACACGCGATATAGACGCAGCCATACTAGGCCCGCTGCTTAAACAAAGCAGTATCTCAGAAAAAACTCCTAGGCAAATGCAACCTTGTTACTACAGGAGGAAGATTGAATCTGCATTGGCTATTGAATTTGAGATACCGCCTTATGAGATGGATACTGGCGTTCTCCGCGCCGTACATGGAGGTGAATTCAAACAGCGCCGAGAACCGCATCAGAACCAGTCGAGAGACTGATGATGATTATGATAATAACTGATAAACAACGATAATTGATAAAAATTATGCGGCCTGATGATGACAATGACGATGACTGATGACAATGACGATACTCATGATAATGGCTCATATACTAACGTTGACAAGCAGTCGCCAAACTAGCGTTCTCCGCAGCGTACACGGATGTGAAGTCAAACAGGACTGAGAACCGCATTCGAACCAATCGACAGACTGATGATGATCATCATAAACAACGACGATTGATAAAAATGATGATGATGACAATGACGATGACTGATGATAATGACGATACTCATGATAATAATAATAATAATAATACATTTTATTTCGGGCAACGAGGCCCATATTCACAAATACCTTATAGACTAACATACATAACAATATAAAACTTAAAACTAACCCCGAGGTGACAAAACAGCGTGGTCCTGTTCTGCCAAAATTGGCATCTTGGTCGCTGCCAGTAGGTTGCCTCGAAACCGCCGGAAAACAACACCTTTCGGCCAAAAGTCAGGACACTCGACGGTCCCCAGCATAAACCGCGGCACGCGCACTACAAACGAACTGAAGTGCACGTAGCGAAGCGAGCGTAGCTGGAACACCGTCAGACTGCATCCAACCTTCTGACGGACGTACTCCACCACGTCGTCTACCGTTGCAGAGTGGTGCAGGCGAGACACGTAGAGCGCCGTGTTCGGTATAGCCGCCCGCAGCTCGGAATTCGGGTCCGTTACTGCAGTACCACACCGAGTCTTATGAGGCTTCCTACGTGGTTTGCTGTGCTGCACCAAGTGAATCCCTCCTTATCCACACCGGTACGAGGGAGCTCCTTCATAGAATAGAATAGAATAGAATAGAATAGAATAGAAAATATTTATTCAACGCACACAGAAAAAAAAACAATAGGTAAAGTATACATATAAAGTAAAAGGAGACATTAAGGCGTTGAATAGGATCCCTCTCAGCATTGTGCCACAGTGAAACTGCGGCGCTGATTTTCAGAGAGACCCCGACTTAAAAACTAAACTAAATTAAACGTAAAACGGGTACGGTAACAGTAAACAGGTAACAGGTAACATTACAAACACTAGCGACAATTTTAATCAGTACATGAAATAAATTAAAAAAAAAAAAACAATATTAATTCAAGCTTAAAAAAAACCTTAAGGACTAATTCAATTTTGTGTGGCAACACCCGAACAACACAACCGTTTCCTGTTGGATCGTTGCAAGTGACGGCCAGTTCAATTTCAAGGTATGGATTACATAGAATTGATTGCATTGATTGCATAGAAGCTGGAGCTCTCTCCTTCGACGCCTTAACAGGCGCACTAGGCCGCCGAAGTTCAGCGGCCTTGCCGGCAGCGTCAGCGTAGCTGCGGGGAGCCGGCGGGGTGGCGGGGCCGGGGCGGCACGCGGCGAACGAGGCGCTGGCTTTTCAAGCTGCGTCAGCGCGGGCGCGAAACTTGAGACCGACGACGTATCGACACAAGTTTGTTCGTTGACATAATGGCTCGTGTAACTTTAACAAGCACTCACCATACTGGCGTTCTCCGCAGCGTACATGGAGGTGAAGTCGAACAGCGCCACGTCGGGCTCCCCGTAGTGGTTGAGCGCGAACTCGGGCAGCGGCAGCCGGCCCTCGGTCGAGAACCGCGCCGCCTCCTGCGCGTATCGCATCAGAGCTGCGCGGTCTACATTCTCGACGGACAGGAGACGGGATACTTCGGCGTAATCCTGGAGACCATGTTGTTATTATTAGGATCCATTTATATAAAGGGAATGACTTTTCTACATCAACAGATGTGAGAGGTGCGTAGTTGTAAGCCAATATTTCATCGTTTAAGACGTGTTAAAACCTCGATAATAAGACTGCATACATTTTTAATATATACATTATGCACAAAATTTTAATATAATCATATCCATGTTATACTTTCGTCGAAAAATTGCTACCGGTCGCCGATCTTTAGTTATTAGGGATGCAACGATTACAAAGCTGTGCATCGTTTGACAAATTTGGCATCTGTAGTCGTAATAATTAAGATTAATAAATAACAAAGCGATTTGCCATAGTGAAAATCGTCGCGATTATCATATTGATAAAATTAAACTAAACAGCGTTAATCGGAACGCACTTAATAATGTCTGAAATCATCATTCGCGCTCATCGCATAAACATCTGGCCATACAAGGATTCGAACCTGGGACCGGTAGCTTCGTAGGCAGAGTCACTACCAAGTAGGCGTCACCGTGGAAAGGATACAATGGGGTAGTCCTTATAAACGACTAGCAGTAGCCCGTGACTCCGTCCGCGTATAAGTCGTTTATCGCTGCCCTGGGGAGGTTTCTAATTTTCCGGGATAAAAAGTAGCCTGTGTACCCTATGTACAGTCGCGAACCGGGATCGTTGAGCTACTTACCCAATTTTATAATTTGGCCGTGTAATGCAAATCGAATAGCTGTCAGCCAGTCGGTGACATCGGTTATTGAATACACGGCTAAATTACGAACAATGGCAAGTGGCTCAACAATCGCGGTTCGTGACTGTACCTGCGCAGTAATCATTTTTTTAGAACGCGCGAAATCGTTATAGCCAATTATAAGGCAGTGCGGGCTATTGTTCAAATGATTGGCAGCCATTTTATTTAGCGACGACATTGCATATTCTACCCTTCATGTAACACAACAAGGTCTGTATTGAATTGATATTTGCGTTCGTTTATCTTCGGCATCAGTCGGCACCTGTCTGCGAGGACGAAGATTGCCGAGGTAACTTATATTTGTTGTTTTACTCACATTCAACAGCACCCCTTTGTCCAGCAAACTGTGCTTCTTCGCCGTCATCACGAAGTAATGCGTATCGTCCTTATAGTACACTATGTTCTCCAGATCGATCCCGGTCACCTCGTACAGCTCCTTGAAGAACTTCTGGTTGAATATGAACGCGACGCCGCTGATTTCTGGCACCTGTATAAAAAACTAGATTATTCCAGAGCATAGGGTTCAGAGACAGGTTCCTACCCAGTCGGCACTGAAAATATCTCTTAAAAAATTAGGGGGTGCTGAAGCTATGCCGATTGGCACACAACAATTTGCTTTCCGAATATCTTGGCTGAGCTTGAAAAAAATCCCTAATTGCCGCATCATCACCACGATAATGCCAACCCTCATACCGCTCGGAAAACAAATGAGTATCTCACGGTGAAACATTCTTAACCTGTCCTCTCCCACCGGCTCAAATTTGCGCCACCCCCTTTTCACTCATTTAAAAAAACTGAAAATAACCAATATTTTTTCTATCTTCCCTGAAAGTTAAATTAAACTTAAGGATAAATTATCTCAAAGTTAATTTCTGTTTTTTTTTTTCAAAGTAGTTAATCAAATCTCTAAAGAAGAGAGAGAGAAGAGTGACGAATACTCACCGACGCCTCCTGCTCCGAGTGCCGGTTGATGAAGTTCGCCGTGATGGCCATGGCGAGTTTCCCGCGGAATTCCTTCCGCTTGAACCCGTGCAGCGTGTTCCGCTTGCCGTCCGCACCCAGCAGCACGTCGAACTCGTACTGAGATACAGGGTGGTCGGGGGGCGTGACTCGGGCGCGCCAGCCAAGAGCTGGTGGAATAATCATTTCTATCAACACCCATATCTAACTTTCATATAATAAACAACGATAGATGGCGTCACCATACCCTCCGAGTATGAAAAGCAAGCGATTACTAATTTCGTGGATCTTAAGTAGGGTCTTGGTGGCATAATTGGTAATGCGCCTGCATCGGCCCGGAGAGCCAGAGGAGATGTAGGTTCGAATCCTGCCTAACACCGACGAATTTTTTTCGCTTTAATATAGTTTAGAATTTTGTAAACAGACGTTTCTGTTAAATTAAAAGAAACCCTATAATATGTTCAGAAACTATAAGCAAATGGCCTATATTATGAAACCTGTATGGTTGTACTTTAATGTTAACATTAAAGTATCGCATGTCATTAAAGTATCGGTTATAGATGTGGTTGCATCTTAACCCTTTGAACGCCAAGAACCACCAAAGTGGTCGTGTACTGTCGTGCCTACCACGCCATCGACCCATATAGTGGTCACAGATACAGTGCAAAATAGACCCGAGTATTTGTGACGTAAGGTTGACATTAGCTGTGGTTTTCAGCTGTCATTGGCGTGTGAGGACGATGTTTGTACCAAGTCAAAGGCGTTCAAAGGGTTAATGTTCACATTAAAGTATCGGTTCGGCTCGTTTCATAAAACCACACTCGTGTATTTAATACCTGCAACAGTCACATAAACTACTATTAGTATGTGTGCAAAATTTTAGCTGAATCAGTTAGTTTTATAAATACCTAACCATAACACTAACTACACCCCACATAATGGAGTGGCCGTGAAAAAAAAGTCATCCCACGTTAAGTATAGGGGTGGAACGCAAAAAAATAATTAGAACAGCTTTCTAGAAACTAAAGAGCCTCTAAACGGACGAATGGACGGACGGACATGGCGAAACTATAAGGGTTCCTAGTTGGACTACGGAACCCTAAAAACAGCTCATAAACACGATACTTACTTTCAGAATTCTCTGTGACAGTGGGCTCGAGGAGACCTTCGAAACTGACCCCCTCATGAATCTCCACACCCAACAGTAACGCTACCTGCAATAAAATAATAATTAATAATACCACATACAGTACAGTAAAACTAGGATATTATAGCCACGGTTCGGAGTTTTCATAGCACGGCAAGACGAAAGAGAGCAGTGGAGTCGACATTAACAAAAAAATTTAACTCTTACTTATTCTCATACCCATTTGTATATTTAATTTTAATTCCAAAATGCTTTTATATTCGCCCTGAGCCGCCGAGTAAAGCTGCTAAGCTAAGTAATGAAAGATTACAATTAAAAACAAAACGATTTTCATGCACATATATTTTATAATATTAATCTCATAATGTTATGAATATTAAAAGTGAAAGTTGTTATACATGTCTACAGTAAAATTATTTTTTGCTATTAAATAAAGGAATAGATAATAAATGAGTAGGAGAGTTGATTTTTTATTGTTATGTCGACTCCACAGCTCTCTTTTCTCTTACCTTGCTATGAAAACTCCGAACACTGATACACTGATTATAGCCGCGCCGTTTTTAAATGCTCGATGTGACAGCTGTCAAGTCAATAAAATGTTTGTACTGATACATCACACACAAACAAACACATTTTGCAGTGATACATCACACACAAACACATTTAGTAAAATGTGTTTTGGGTTATATTTTGTACTGCGTTGACAGCTGTCGAATCGACCCTCTTAGAACGACGCGACTATAATACTCGGTTGTCTATCGCTTTCACGCTCTATCTGGCGTAACAAATATACTGAGAGATGCCAGAGAGAGTGTGACAGCGATAGGCTGCCGAGTACAGTGCGATAGCTCTTATGGCGGATTTACATTGGTCCAGCAAAAGCATGTCAGTAAAGTACATTGACGAGTTGGTTTACACGTTTGAGCCGAGACCTATTGTAACGACGCAATGTATGGCATGCTTTTGCTGGATCAATGTAAATCTGCCATTAGACGGTGCTACGGATTTGTACTTGTCTCTCACTCACTCTCACACGCTCTTATTAAGACCTCCTGCCTCCTGCCGGAGGCAACAGCATTCATACTTTTATTCAGTCTAACCTTAAGCATGATACACTGCAGCTGTCTGATGCTGATGTGGTCTATGGAGCCAGCGCAGAACTTTCCGAAGAACTTCTTCGCCGCCAGCGCCCTGAGGTCGTGGATAACGAAAGGCCATAAGTGCAGCACGTTGTTGCGAGACATACGATCTCTTTTCTCTATGACCACCTGGAACAAGATTAAATACTAATTAAATAACCTGCCTGCCTGGACGGAGCTAGCGGTCTCGAGTTCGTTTTCCAAAATGGGCCAATATTTGTGTGTTCGGTGCGTATAGCTCCTGATTTTTTTTGCGCCAGTCACATCAACTAGTATTATTTGATTCGAACATACAGATAGTCCATAGAAAGTTAATAACATATTAGGTAAATTTTACCCCTCTGGACTCCACGTGACTGGAATTCCAGTGTCGAACCAGAGAACAGTCTAATCTGTCAAGAATCATGTGCAGGAGACTGCTGGAACTGCCCCGCACTCGCCGCATCAGCACGGGTAGCACAAGTTGTATTTTATCGCTTGTCGCTCAATGCGTCTCTATCGTTACAGACTAGGAAGACTAGGACAGAAGGAAAGGGAGATCCGAGCGGCAAAAAAGTCGCGGACAACATGTGCTAGCCGTGCTGAGAGACAACTCTTTTCCGCATTATGGCCAGGAAACCATTTACGCGAGCCTCAGCAAACATACCTGATGCGCTGCAGAATCGAGGCAGACCCAGCATCATCCTGAACCAATTGTTATACAGCAAAGACAGATCTTCGGGTACTACACTCTTGTGTATTATTATAAAACTCCGGAGTGACAGGAGCAAAAATGTACGAGAGCTAGTGATTAATTAAATATCGACTAAGGTTTATCGATAGCATTGAAAAGCAATTTTGAATCCTCAAAATTAAGGCCAAGTTTATATCCCTTTTAACAATTTGCAAACCTCTTATAATTATAGATACTTATCACAACTATTAACAACCGACATCTGACACTGACTCTTGACTCTAGTAATTTTAATCTTTGAAATTACATTGAATAACAAGTTATTCAGTGCAAAAAATACTCCTTAGAATTTCGACGAGATGAAAACCTCCTTTTTGTTTTTTGAAGTCGACTAAAAATGCCTTGCAAAAAAAAAAAATCGTATATCTTCATGGATAGCTTATCAATCTGATCATTCAGATATAGGAGATGAATATAGAACTTGCTTTAGGCACTCGTCCCACCGCGGGCGATGAGCGGGAAGCGAGTACAGCCAGCGATCAACTATTAATATATGTGTCTCTTTTATTGACACGGGATCTATACTTTTGTTTCGCTAAACTAGTAGAGAGAGTCCCCGCCGGTAGTGTGAACAGCCAGCGACTCTCTTTTCTTTACACCGGAGCGATTATCTTTTGTTCGTTTCTTGGGCGAGAAAAACGCCGATAGTTCATCGCTTACTCGCCTTACGGTGGTACGTCATTTTTATCGACAACTTATAAAATTAGTTTAAGTTGTCGTCGCGCTATTTAAACGTCACTATAGAACTGCGCCTGGGTTTGATTATTATACTCACCACTTTGGCCCCCAACAGCTGGCACTCGACGGCGGCCCGCAGCCCGCAAGGCCCCGCGCCTATGATCAGCACCTTGCTCTGCGCACACACTCGCCCCTTGCCGTACACCTTGTGGTTTGCGCGGGCGTCGAACTTCTTGAAAAGCGCCTGGGCTTTCCATGAGCTGCTTAGTTTCGCCTGGAAAAAGAAACGTGCGATGTTAATTCTTTGTCGTCACTTCAATCGTCAAGACAGCATACCAATTAACCTTAAATAGAAAATTAATTAGTAGTTAGATAGTTTTTTGTGTTTATAGTGACGACACGTCGGAACACAAAACGGAGCTTGGCCCGACATGCTAAAAAAAATACGTTTTCAATTTTTTTTGATAATCTTACTGACGCACTAATTAGAATTATTTTTTATTTACCCAGGACACACCCTTATTATAAAGGTGTAGATCGCTATGAACTATCTCGGCACCACGCATCGATCGGTTTTGAGATATTTTACCGTGAAGATGGAAATAATAAGCACTTTCGCTATTATACGCTACGCATTAGCTTAGCTCTAGTTAAAACAAAATAAAAAATAGCCTCCATTATCCCTCCGGCCGCTTTGGCAACTAACACCCGTATTCACAAACAATACTTAAGGAATCCTTCACTGAGTAAACGCACTGCGTTCAATACAGCTTTGTGATTGGTCCTTCTTGACCGACCTTTTGTTTATGAGACGATTTGAACCACCCTATGCGTACGTGAGCACTGTGAGACCTCATAGTGACGTTTGTGAATAAAGGTGTAAGAATCGTGAAGAAATGAAGCGACGCTTAAATCGCGTAGGAGTTTATTTTTTAATCGTTTGATTAGTTCCTGAAATTACTCCCAACATACAAACATACCGTATATATATATATATATATAAAGATAAGCACAAAACATTACAAATAACACAATCACAAAATCAAAAAGATGTCATCTCTACGACATTCGCGAAGTTCGGAGGCAAACTTGTTCGGAGCTTGCTAGATATTAAGGGAAAAGTCGTTCTAAAGTCGTGCTGCCTAAGAGCGAAAGGGCTAAACCCTGGACGGTGAAGAGGGATAGAGTGTGAGGTTACCAGTGGATCGTAGCTGACGGATGTGGGTGGAAGCAAGAAATTTCAAAAGACATTTTAATTTCGGCCAAAAAACGGGTTTCGGCTACTCGGAAGATTGCAGGAGGATGTTTGTGTAGGACCACTCCCTAATATATATTTATTACTAACTGTTTCTCGCGTAAAATTCGTTTATCGTTATTCCCTCGGGAATTGACCATTTTCAGAGATAAAAAGTACAATATGTCCTTTCCCATAGTTCAAGCTAGCTCCATGCCAAATTTTATTAAAATCGGTTTAGCGGTTTGTGAAATGTTACAAACAAATAAACAGGATTACTTTCGCTTGTATAGATACCATAATAAATTATTTTTCTACATTCTAACACAAATATGAAAACGCAAAGCTGAAAGCGATTTAACCATAGCAATAGTAATTAAAACGCAACTATTACAGACTAATTAAATTAAGCGACCGTATCAAAATCGAGTAAAGGTCTAATTTGCATTAGCTTTTAACATGTTTATTATATACTTACGCTTTTATCAAGAAAAAGAAACATTACACAATCGCAATGCAATATTAAACATATACAATTATGAAAGCAAAGCGAGTAACGCATAACATTACGACATAAGTTTATAATTAAAAGAAAGTTTGTATATTTTATTATAATAAATTATGAGCATCGCTGTTACGAGTACATTACAATCTAATGAATAAACATTGAACATCGTAATTTGTCGGATAAGTTCGTATTTATCTTGCTTTCTCTGTCAGCTTCAGTGCTTATCCACAAGTTACCTGAGACAGCTAAATATATACGCGTTTAGTCAAGATGCTTAGCGCTAGCGTCCGACCGGACTTTCGGTCTCGGCCTAGTTTCGGCTAACTTTTGATTTCGGCTGCAGCCGGCCGAAACCAAAACTACGTTCCGGAAATTTCGCGCTGCGATTAGGCATGTTCGGTTCACGGTTTTTGAAATAAACAGTGTCAATAATAGTTGGAGGTTGATAATTCTGTCACTTAAAATATTAGAGAAACAGAGACTGAAATGATTAACATGTGGTTTAGAAAACCTATGTTGACCTTATATTTCCCGCGAACATATGACCTTATAATACAAGTTTTGGCCGAAACTGAAACCAAAGCCTAAATTCGGTTTCGGCCGCAAAAACTAGTTTCGGTTGGACACTACTTAGCACAACCAAACCATTTTCGAAAACTGTTAAAATCTAAGCGCTCGCTCGACGTCTGACAGTTCACGTCAAAATCCTATACATTCAATTACATTCTCGATAGCGATATCGTTTCGGTTGTCATGTCGATTCCATTTTGATTTTGACAGTTCTTGTTAAACGTTTATACGTTATGCATCTTGTCTAAGGTTTCACTACCCTTACCATGACTTACGACCGTAATCACTAGAAAATCGCTCCCTCCCACTTCACCACTTCACCCCTCACTCACACACTCACTCACTTACTCCATCACTCTCAACACAACACCACGCAAAAGACAGACAGACAGAGAGAAGAGAGAGAGAGTGTGTGTGTGAGAGTGCGTAAGAGACAGAGCATTCGACTCGCTAGCGAGTACGGATACTGTAACTCATGGTAAGGAGAGCTTTAAGATTTCTATGTGATTCAAACTCCGTAAAAACCATTTTTATAGTTTTTTTTTATTAATTAAAGTCTGTTGAAAGCCGTACAGTATAACAGCATACATAAAACCACGGAACAGAAAAAACAGTAGAAGTGTCAAGTGGGCGTGTAACGTGTGGCATAGTTATGCGGAGTTCCGCATAACCTACCATACATTTGCCGCGATCGCTTACTTCAATATTTCGATATTTCGATATTTCTAAAATAGGAAATAAATCCACAAGCATGCCTTATTGTGTTATTTTGGAGTGTAAAAACGATAGTCGCACCAAAAACATTTTCCATGGTGGCGTGTTGTATTTATGATAGTTTGAGTATTGGCGACAACAGGTCTGATACTAAGCGAAGCTCATGCCACTTCCACTGTTTTTTCTGTTCTATGCATAAAACAGACGTACATATTGATGGGTTAGCGTGCTAGTAATCTAATATCGTAACGTTAGAAATTCGTTTTCGCTCGCTTGACATCATTGATTGTGACTAATTTATAGTATTGTAAAATTGTCTGCGATTAGTCAGAAAGGTAGATATTTTCACTCAGCGAAAAAGGTATATATGAGTCCATATATATCACAACCCTATTTTCCAGGGCCAGAGGGCTTATTGTCTAACGCACTCGCAATCGCAACCGGTTCAAAGTGGAGCAATTGTTTTCCTTTTGTTAAAGACAAGCCTTCGATTTTCAAAATGAAAACGATCGTGATTGCGAGTGCGTTAAACAATAAGCCCTCTGAGAGCTTACTTGTTGTCTAACGCACTCGCAATCACGATCGTTTTCATTTTGAAAATCGAAGCCTTGTAGAAGTCTGCATACAAAATTTGCTCCACTTTGAAGCCGGTTGCGATTACGAGTGCTTTAGACAATAAGCCCTCAGCGTCTTTATTTCATTATTATTGCTTCCATATAGTATTTTTACTTTGCATTGTGACCACTCATTAACATAACAGTTGGAGCAGTCATAACGTTCACAAAACGCTTACGATTTTAAAGCAAGATTAGTTAATACAATGTAAAACCGAGAACCAGGGCCTCTATTTAACACGGTAAAAACAACATCGTTTTTGACCTGTTATCGTATTGATAACGTTATGACTGCTCTTAATTTCTTGACAGTAATGGCGGCGGCTGAGTTAAAAACAATACCATGACAAATCGGATACGATTTCGATTTACCGCCTAGAATAGAGGCGCGTTTGTAATAAATCGAAACGAGAAATAGTTATGAGCGTATATTGATTGGAATTCAATCCACGGCCTTGCTATAGTGGTCCGCCCACACTGAATTTACTGATTTGTTTAGTATATCTATGCTATGATGCATTAAGCTTTGCCATGGAAACGGCATAAATAAATAAATTAATGAGTTCTGTACGTAGATCGCACGCGAAGTCAAAATCTTTCAAAGCAAGGGTCAAGTTATTTGTGTCTTAAATGTCTCAGGACGTTGTATTAGGTCTCGCTTGAGATCTGAGCGAAAGCTTGTGCTAGCCGCACTGAGTACGGCGGTAAGTTTTCTATATTCGTTTCTTTCTACGACGCAGCCTACTTGGTAATGACCCTGCCTACGAAGCTAGCGGTCCCGAGTTGGGTTCCCGATCAGAGAAAGAATTCGTGTGATGAGTACGAGTTTAAATGCAACGATAAACATACTTATACACAGAAAAAAAACCTTTATAAAAAACACCTAAAACTCAAAAATACTCTCTTGTTTCTATAGTATCCATAGTGCTGTTGAGAGGAAGTGCCGCAAAAGGGAATTAGGTAAGCTTTTAAAATCAAACCGTATGTTTTTATTAATACATACATACATACATTAAATCACGCCTGTTTCCCAGAGGGGTAGGCAGAGACCACTTCTTTCTTTTTATTAATACTCGTATAATATACATTTCAATCCGCTATTTTGGTACTAACTACACCTCGTTTGTTAAAAACCGGGCCATCCAAATCGACCCGCTTTGGGAAACCCACTTACTTTTTCCCAATTAATTTACCCAGTTAAAGATAGGTAGACATGTATCTACCAACGTCATGCTCGATGTACCGTCACCGTAGTATAGTAACACACACTTAAGTACAGTCGTCATCTAATATATCGGAATATACAAAGTATAGTATCCTATATTTAGAGATCAAAATCAACCTTTTTAGGCCTTTTTAGGGTTCCGTACCTCAAAAGGAAAAAACGGAACCCTTAATTCATTCACCTAAATATGTGTTGCATGAAATGAATAGTGTTTTCCTACTCGCAAGGCAAATGAAAATAGTCTGTATTGTCACAGTATAATAAAGAGTACAAGGGATGTCCGAGAAGAAAATTTAAATGTTTGTTGTTGAAATACACTCTATGTATCAGTGAATACCTACATAATGTATCAGTAGACATGTGTTTATGAACACTGCAAAGAAAACACAATTTTCAAGCACGGCTCGCGCTAGCTAGCTTGTATTACTATGTAGGCACTTTATTGTATAAACAGGAAAATAACAAACAAAATACACAATAGGTATGTCATTTCTATTGATATTTTATATAAATCATGAGCTCACGATGGCACCAGCGGGCCTATTACGGTCGCGTTTATCGATGTGGATTATCGTGGACATAACATCTGTCACTTTCTTACCAGTACGTAAGTGCGAGAGTGACGGATGCTTTATCCACCGCGATAAAGGCGACCATAATACGGGCCCTGAGGGCTTATTGTCTAACGGACTCGCAATCACGATCGTTTTCATTTTGAAAATCGAAGGCTTGTCTGCATACAAAATGAAAACAATTGCTCCACTTTGAAGCCGGTTATGATTGCGAATGCGTTAGAAAATAAGCCCTCTGGTTGTAATTGTAGAATGAAATAGACTGGCGTGGTTTCATTTCTGTTGCCCTGGACAATATGCATTCGGAGATCTTTATCGTAATCGAATATTCTACAGCGCAAAACCATATTGCCTTTGACGTGTAATGGTATTGTCAACGTTACGATAGCTCTTATTTACTTGACAGTAAAGGCGGCCGAGTTGAAAACAATACGATAACAGGTCAAAAGCAATATGGTTTAACAGTGTTGAATAGAGGCCCCAGAGGGCTTATTGTCTAACGCACTCGCAATCACAACTGGCTTCAAAGTGGAACAATTGTTCTCATTTTGTATGCAGACAAGACTTCGATTTTCAAAATGAAAACGATCGTGATTGCGAGTGCCTTAGACAATAAGCCCTCTGAATTGTCGTAAGCTGACAGACGGTCCCGTCGAGAGCTTATGGCAATTAAATACATATCGGCAGTTTTCGAAAATCATTTACGTTAGCGTTAAATGAGATTTAGACTAGCAATAAAATATAAAATAAAATAACTTTAAAGTTAGAAATAGATAGCAAAATCGTGCTTCTTGCTGTAGACCAGGGGTTTTCTCATAGACCACTTTCAAAAGTTAACTATTTCTGGTAGACTACACCACATTTCTACCATATTCCCAAAACTCGGCAAAAAATATGAAGATTACGTAGACCCCCGTCGAGTCTCATGTGGACCCCTGGGGGTCCACCTGGACCACTTTGGGAACCCCTGCTCTAGACTAAAGTTAAAGTAAGATGGCAATAAACTTCTGCATTTTTTATGGCCAGTCAGGCAGGGCCATATTGATAAACTGATCTCGACTCTAATGCTCGTCTCATGATGCGTCAAAAATGACAGTTGTCTAACAATAACGTTTCGGTAAAATAGGACTATTTAGGCGCGGTTTTATAAAGGCCCGTTAGTAAATATGTCAGATCAAATTTTAGTAACTTCATACAAGTTTTGACATTCCTGACCGAAATTTGATCTAGTGGATCTTTATAAAGCCCATCATTAAAGGTCTTTACACAATATCTAAAGCAGTTTCGATTATCTCCCGTTACACTTCGGTATTACAAGCTGTTCAAACTTGACAAATCCCAAGCAGTGAGAGGGAAAGATATATATGACGCCTATAGCTCTATCCTTCCTTGAATTGAGCTTGGCAGGGCAGCTACAGCTATTATCGCCTTAAAGGAAACTAGTATAGTTATTAGCATTCAAATATGCACGTTGCAATGGTTAATGCATTCCATATGCACGCGTAGGGTACCTTACTGCAACCGTTTGCAGTCTATATTGCGGTGGCAAGTTTACTACCATTGGAGCGTGGCATGCTATTCACTTTAAGACGTTTAGAGCCGATGAGTTAATATCGAGTCCATTTTATATGCAAATTTAAGAGTCGGGCACTGAAATAAGGCTAAATGTTTGAGTTATAGAAATCTATGTTAATTTTATAGGTAAATTACTGGACGGAACCAGATGTTGTGAATAATCTTAAGTTATAACATTTTGTCGGATAAGTTCGTATTTATCTTCCTTTCTCGATTAACTTATCAACTACTAGCGACCCGCCCTCGCTTCGCTTCGGTTTATTTGAGTTTTCTGTAACACCCGTACAATAAACCAGCATTTATTATACATAAAAACCTTCCTCTTGAATCACTCTACATCTATTAAAAAAACCGCATCAAAATCCGTTGCGTAGTTTTAAAGATCTAAGCATACATAGGGACAGAAGGACAGCGGGAAGCGACTTAAGGCCTGTTTCACAATCGTCAAGTAAAGCATATCTGATACATAAATTTAGCCCTTTCCTTTTCTTACACTTGAACATAGACAAAGAGAGAGCTAACTTTAACTGGCACATAAATTTACTTGTCGATTATGAAACAGGCCCTTAGTTTTATACTATTTTGTAGTGAAGAGAGCAAGGTAATAAGGTACAAACTTGTACGACAAATTACATCTCATGATTATTCACTGCATTTAATTTTGTCTTACGGTCGCACTAACAAGGCAAGGTACCCAACTGTCCGGCTCCGATTTGGTTTATTTTGATATATGTTAGAGAGTAGTCTAAAATAACAGACACGTATTTTTTTTAGCGGCCCAATCTCAACCTGTTGGGAGAAATTGACCTCCAAAGTACTGAAAAGTCACTACACCCTCTATCTTATCTTATCTTACAGATGGGCCCCTTTCGGATAAACTTCGACCCTTTAGGATCTTTTGTGCAATTACCCTCTTACACACTCAGCTGTTCGAATGTGCAGGTTTCCTCACTATGTTTTTCCTTCACCGTAAGAGCGTCGGGTAATGCACTTAAGTTAGAAAAACTCATTGGTACATGGTGACCGCGGGGGTTCGAACTCGGTACCTTACGATCACGAGTCGACCCCCACTACACCCTATAACTTCTATACTTAAAGAATTTAAAAAAATAAACTTTCTATTTTCCTACTTTTTTTCGTTACATGTTTAAGAACATGAAAAAATAATGAGCACGTGTTTTGGTATATCGGCTAAAACTCATAATTAAAAAATTATATACTTCTCATCGAAAATACACTTTATTTGGTATTTTTTTGGAGGTAATTTTCTCAGGAGGTAAAATGGGCTACCCGATTTTCATTCATGTCGAAGCCATGTGGTTTTGCCGAGTAGAATAGAGCCCCAGTAGACGCGGCCCCTTAACAATACGATTGCAATGGGGGTTAATGTATACTCCACGGGTCAACCAGTGTAGTCATCAACGACCTTGCCCGAGCTTTTAAAAGAGCGCTGTCGTTTTTAAATACACTCGTGGACAAATTAAGAGGGAGGAAAAAAACAAGTTGACTATATTACGGCATTTAATACGGAGCAAGTCGGATGTTAATAACAGCTGGGGCCTGTTTTATAAAACTACAAATTACAATTTACAGGTTACAAGTTTCCATTTGACATAACCGCGACCAATGACGACCAGCCATTTGAGCAGTGTTGCCAGTTTAGACCTGTAAAATTGTAACTTGTAGCTTTACAAAACGTGCCCCTGGTGGCATTTAAACAAAAGGGTTTTTTATGATTTGATTGTAATTGTTGTTCTATACTTATTTTCCTATTAATAGTATGCAATTAAACATATTAAATTAAATACTATTTGTTGGTACATTTGAGTTTGTTTATCAAACTGTTTTTTTTATTCAAGATATTACTTGTTACAAATAATCATTGAATGCTGAAAAAAAACCAATACTATCACAGAAAATCACAAGTCTAAAAAACATCACTTTTAATACTTTTTTGTAGGTATATTTAATAATGTGTAGAGGCGTTGTTTAACCACCTGCATACAACGGGTTACAGGGTTATCATTTAGTTTAATTTAATATTTATTTTACTAACACTTTTGTTTAAATTAATCAAATCGTTACTTCGTTGCGTTCCTTTAAATTTGTACCGAAGTGTTCCACCCACCTCCTGACTTCCTAGTCTTGACGTCAATGACTCGCTGTAGAGAAAATACCTCTCTCCGCGGTAGCAACAAGGCCGTAATTCAATTGTGAAAAATCACGTGCCAAATGAGTAAAATAATTGCACAGATCAAGCTGTTGCTTCAATGCAAAAGCAAATTTATTGCTGGAGAATAGAGATGAGATTTCTCGCAAACTTTGTATCTGCTGATTCTATTTTTGAATATCAATTGAACAAGCATAACGTTTGATTTAGGTATTGAATTTAAACGTTTTCAACTGTTTGTCTGATTCAATAACTACCGCACTCAGAGACGTCAATTAAATTTAATGCTTGATTAAAGTAGCTACTATCACTTTCTTTGCTATAGAAATAGAATAAGACAACACGTCACTAAACAAGCATTAAATTAAATTGACATCTCATAGTGCGGCAGTAAGATGCTGGTACAAAAAAGTTGCTTCGCTCCTCTTTTGCTGTTGTTTTCGAGTTGGGATCTACTGACTTTTCTTTTAATATTTATTTAATTTTCTAGTTAGTGTGGCTGTGTTTTTAGAACTCCGTACCGTACTGAGCCTTTTCTGTTTGTCCGTCCGTCTATCCTACCTTTGAAACGCATAAAAGATACAATATAATTCAACAAAAATATATCAGTAAAATAATATTTTAGTTTTGATTTTCCGTACAAAGAAATTGTTATTTTAGGCAAAAAAGGAGAATTATGATTTAAAAAAGTTTTTACTAAATACATACATACATATACCCAAACTCTCATTCCCAGAGCGGGGTAAGCAGAGCCACAGAACTAAAAACAAATCTAAAAAATTGTTCCCAACTCTGCAACCACATTTTGCACAAGCAGGCGAAGATGTTTTTACCAGTGTATATTAGTGACAGGTTGCAAGCCCATCGCCAAACAATACTACAAGCCTTCATTTCCTTAGTCGCCAGTATATAAGAAAATTTACTGGAGTTTATATCCGACTAGAGGACGCCCGCGACTTCGTATGCGTAGAATTAGTTTCCCGCTACTCCCCCATTTCTTCCCGTTGGGGGTCGATTTTCGGAAAATCCTTTCTTAGTGCTCACTTACATCATGAAAGGAACCCCTGTACCCAATTTCAAGTTTCTAGGTACAGTAGTTTCGGCTGTGCGTCGATATATAAGTCAGTCAGGTTTGCCTTTTATATATATAGATATACAACCATAAGCACTTACCGGTGTCATGTGTATACAAAAGGCCGCTAGTGAGTATAGTATTGTGGCTTACTATGTTGACGATTTATAACAATGGGCTAACATGAGCTCAGGTGTAAGCGATCTTTACACAAGTTCGTCGGGGAAATGTCGGCGTTCCATCCAGGGCCCCGACCACCCATTATAGGGGTATAAAAGCTATCTACATCCATATCATAATTTCAATATAATACGTTCAGAAGCGATAAGCAAATGCCCTACATTATGTTACCTGTATCTGTGGTTGCACTGTAATGTTAACATTAAAGTATAACATGTCAATAAAGTATCGGTTATCGCTGTAGTTGAATCTTAATGTTCACTTTACAGTATAAGTGACCTGCACTTTAATGTGAACATTAAGATGCAGGTACATTAAGATGCAGGGTAACGACGGATACAGGTTTCTCACATATTGTGTAAAACTTATGATATGTATGTAGATAAAGTTATGTATGCGACTGTACGCATAATTAGGCATTAAAATACTCGTGTGATCTTATTATGAAACTCGCCTTACGGCTCGTTTCATAAAACCACGCTCGAGTATAATGCCTCTCATTATGCACCAGTCACATAAATAACTATTAAAAGACTTGCCTCTCGAAGTATAACCCACTAAAAGAATAACCCCTTTGGAAATATATGACTTAGTTATTTCTTAAACTAACCATTCACATAACGGAAACCTAAAGAGCTGAAGCTCAGAAAACCCTTATAAATAGCGCTTAAAAAGCCAATCGAACGGCTTTTTTAAGTTAAATGGATATTGGTATCACTCAAAATATAGCACTTTAAAAACAAAATCGAACAAGACTTATACGAAACGGATTGGTAAGGGTAACCCTTATAAATACCGCTTTAATAAGCAAATCGAACGGCTTTCAAGCGATACGGCTTTTCTAAACAAATCCTTATAAAAACCCATTCGAAACCCTTAGTCCCTGGTTCCATCCTTTATTCCGTAGTGTGTGTTACTACAACGTGGATTCAAAATCGATTTTTTTTAAATACCGCTTCCATATCGGCCAATTCGTTTGGAAGCCACGATGACATAGACAGACACACAGATACATAGTTTAAAACTTATAGCTCTTTAGAAACTGCGCTCTCTCTCGCTATTGAGTAACTAGTATTACTGTACTAACATACAGTTGAGGACTTTAATTGTTATGCCACTAAGGAACCCTGTCGCATAACGTTTATCATTAATTTTGGCGTTATTTCTTTCATATGGTTTGACGCTGTCATCATGACAGGGTTCCATAGTAGCATAACAATTTAAGTCTTTGACTGTACAATTAAACAACTGAAAAACAACCGTATTTTTAGGTAGCCGGTTAAAAATTGGTAGCTGTAAGTGTATGCTGTTTCCATTCGACCAACAAATTTTATCTTTTTGTAACATCTAGAGCAGAAAATATCTTAGTAACGTAAAAAGAGAAAGTGCGCTGTAAACAAGTAAGAAGTATGAATATGAATGTATGTTTCATACATTATTATGTAACAGTTCAATATATATATATACATATAAATACATATAAAAGGCAAACCTGATTTACTGACTTATATATCAACGCACAGCCGAAACTACTGAACCTAGAATCTTGAAATTTGGTACAGGGGTTCCTTTCATGATTTAAGTGAGCACTAAGAAAGGATTTTCCGAAAATCGACCCCCAACGGGAAGAAATGGGGGAGTAGCGGGGAACTAATTCTACGCGTACCAAGTCGCGGGCGTCCTCTAGTAATGTTTAAAAAATATGTTTATCATTAACGCTATCGTTGACTTGTACCAGAGGTTCTATTCTACTCGATAAAACCATATCGCTTGTAATATGTTACCGTATTGTCAACTTTACGATAGTTCTTATTTACTAGTAATGGCGGCACAGTTAAAAAAAAACTCGATCAAGTGCGAGACGGACTCGCGCACCGAGGGTTTCGTCGGTTCCGTAGAGCCGGACTCGTACTTGGCCAGTTATTATTCAATTGAAACAAGCCAGAATAGAGTTTAGAAATGTATATAATGTTTACAAAATGTCCGCTATTTTCGCTAACCAGTGCATTTCTACAGGAAATACACTCAAAGAAACAAGCTACTAAAAGCCTGCCACGGAGTAAATGGAAACTGCATTGACCACTGAGCCAATTCGATGCACGAGTCGCACTTAACTGACGTGTAAAACTAACGTGACGTTATATAAGCAGCTGCTGTAGTAGGTGGAAAGTCGACGCAGAATATGAACAGTCGAAGACCTTAGATGTTATTCTCTTCCTACTGCTCGGCTCACGGAACCCTCGATGCGCGAGCCCGACTCGCACTTGGCCGGTTTTTTATTCTCGAATCTATTCGTAAATAGTATTAGAAAATAGAATCGCAAGCGCAAGCTCAGTCAAAATGCAACGAAATCAGTCCATCGGCTAAGCCAAGAAAACAAATAGACTAACCCACATTTCCATTTATAAATACCAGTTAGTAGCACAAAGACATTCCGCCTTGGTGTCTAGGGTTGGCAAGGCAACACAATAAAATACTGTATTCCCAGCTTCTTAATAGGTTTCGGCACGGAACAGAAAAAACAGTGGAAGTGAGCTTCGCTTAGTATCAGACCTGAGCCCCTAGACAAGATGCATTACGCAAACTAGCGTGTCTATTCGTGTCAGATTTAAACCAATCGCGTCACTTGTAGATGATGTGATAAAAAAAGTCACGTGATCTACCAGTGACGCGATTGGTTTAAAAACGAAACGAATAGAAACGCGTAATGCATCTTGTCTAGCGGCTCTGTTGTGGCCAATACTCAAACTATCATAAAAACAACACGCCACCATGGATAATGTTTTTGGTGCGGCTATCGTTGTTACACTCCAAAATAGCACAATAAGGCATGCTTCTGGATTTATTTCCTATTTTAGAAACATCGAAATATTGAAATATCGAAATAAGCGATCGCGGCAAAAGTATGGTAGGTTGCGCGGAACTCCGCATAACTATGCCACACGTTACACGCCCACTTGACACTTCTATCGCTATGACGCTTGCACTCGCAACTGACACTATATTTTTATTTGTCACTCGTGTGTCATAGAAAAACGAAGATTGCCGATCGCTATTAAGAAAATGGTTGCACTATAACTATTAAAAAGATAATAAATAATAAACCGGGTTCCATCTTAAAAAAGGGCACTAGCAAAAGAGCGTATCTTCATAGCACTTACGTCCTTTTGTTGAGAATCGCAGTTTTTCGGCAATAACTCAAAAACGGTATATTACAACAGTATTTATTAAGCGTTACGTTTGTGTTTTTTTTTTCATATTTTATGGACGTACGGTTTAAAAATAAAGGGGGGTGGACACAATTTATGCAACTTTCAGAGCGATTACTTCCGAAAACAATAACCAAATCAAAAAACGGTCGAAATATGTGCCACGCTATGATTTACGATGTTTTTTTTTTCATCTTTTTCTACATGGAGTGCTCCCCTAGAAATATTTATTTTTGTTATTTAACTACCAAACTAAGTAGCGGCTTCCACAAGAATAAAAATTCATCAATGTGCCTCTTGTAGTTTTTACCATTTTGGCTACGGAACCCTAATAAAAAGGTCGATATAATAGCCCTTCTTTAAGAGCTGATCTCTCAAACGGCCCAACCGAGTTTAATGAAATCTAGCTAAGAACAATCCAGATTAAACTGGCTTTCTTTTAAAAAAAAACCCTCTATTTATGGTTGAAAGGTTAAAAATACCTATATAAAGCGTTTCATAGCTTCGCTCAGCTCGCTCACCGCTCCACCGCCTCACTCCGCTCCAGCACGGGTAGCACAAGTTGTATTTTCTCGTTTGTCGCTCAGTGCGTCTCTATCGTTACAGACTAGATAGGAGATCCGAGCGACAAACAAGTCGCGGACAACATGTGCTAGTGGACAGTCAGCCTAACACTGCTAATGCGTTGCCAACCCTGAGGACTAAAATGGAATGCATGTATGCTAGTCTTTTCACCGGTTATATTATCACACCGCACCACAATGCGATCACTGCTGCTTAGGGACAGGTTTAAGGAGATGGTAGCGATACGACCGGACCCTGCACAAGGCTATATCACTACTTACAGACTAACGGCCGTACTCAGCTCAGTCAGACACATTTTAATAGTACATTATTGCCTAGGCAGGGAAGTAGGTAATTGCGGGCCGAGTATTGGTTTAAACGGACGAAGTGAAGTCCGAGTTGCTTAAGAAGTCCGCAATTGCAGTTCCTGCCAAGGTAAATAGAGTGCTTTTCCCAAAAATCGCAAGGAAAAAATTGTGTTGGAGTAAAATCTTCATCGTTTGAACTAATTTTTTTTTAATTGCAGACTTACAGGAACTTCACGTGAAAAAAAATGACTCTTTACCGCCTTTTTGTTTATGTAACCAACCTTGCTTTTGACGTATTATCGTATTGTCAGCGTTACAATAGCTCTTATTTACTTGATAAGTTGATAGTAATGGCGGCCGAATAAAAAACAATACGATAACACGTCAAAGGCAATATGGTTTTACCCAGTAGAATAAACCCAGTAACCAGTAGAGTATGGAAAAGACGCAAGCGTTCCTAAACTATGTGGCCGCCACTTTAAATTAGATTTTGATGTCTTGGATCTGTAAACAGACAAGTCTACAGAAAAACAAGCTTTAAAAACATCTAACTGCTGTTTGGATAATGTCGTCAAAGTAATGTTACTTATCATGTATATATTTTTTATTTCGCCAAATTTTAATATAGCCTATGACACTCTAGTGGTTAAGACGAATATAACGACGTATAATTTATTAAAATCGGTTTAGCCGTTTAGTAGTTACGAGCGGACATTGAGTCGGAAATATATACAAGTCAAACACATAACCTTCTTTTTGGGCTTTGCCGCAGCCGGGTAACAAAAACAACTGCGGAAAATTGCGGAAGCGTTCTAGGAGGTTCCAGGAAAGCGTACGCCCTATAAACCGAATGACCCAGGAGTTAAAACTCCAAATTACTGCAAACATGGCTGGTCGCCAAACGTTCGCGATTCCCTATTCGTTTTACTCACAGAACAGAAAAAACAGTAGAAGTGTCAAGTGGGTGTGTAACGTGTGGCATAGTTATGCGGAGTTCCGCTTAACCTACCTACCATACTTTTGCCGCGATCGCTTATTTCGATATTTTGATATTTCTAAAATGGGAAATAAATCCAAAAGCATGCCTTATTGTGGTATTTTGGAATGTAAAAACGATAGCCGCACCAAAAACATTTTCCATGGTGGCGTGTTGTTTTTATGATAGTTTGAGTATTGGCGACAACAGGTCTGATACTAAGCGAAGCTCATGCCACTTCCACTGTTTTTTTCTATTCCGTGGTTTTACTTGAGATTCACGTTTGGTAACCTAGAAAGAAGGCCACTGCCAACATATCTGGCTCTATCCCGTCTAAGCTTATCTTGCTACATCGTAATGTGGACGTTATAGTATCTTATCTTATCTTTTACTATCGACCCGCCCTTCGCGTCGGTTTATGTAAGTTTTCTGTAACACCCGTACATAAAATATAATTTATCTATCTATATACATATATACAAGGCAAACCTGACTTACTGGAGCCACTGACTTATATATCAACGCACAGCCGAAACTACTGTACCTAGAACCTTGAAATTTGGTACAGGGGTTCCTTTCATGATGTAAGTGAGCACTAAGAAAGGATTTTCCGAAAATCGACCCCCAACGGGAAGAAATAGGGGGAGTAGCGGGAAACTAATTCTACGCGTGCGAAGTCGCGGGCGTCCTCTAGTTATACATAATAACCCATTTCCTTCTCTCTCAGGGTGGCCGCTTTTTATAACATTTGAATTTCCCTGACTTTTCCCGGTTTTCCAGGCAATTCTTCACGTTTTTCCCTGACCAAAATAAGAGTCTAAAAAAGCGTTTCCTTCATAAAAGGGTCAATCAACTTTTTTACCCGCACATTTTTGTCCGTTGCTCACCGTTTAGATTTTATAAAATAAAAAAAACTGGGACCCGACTTATTGTTAGTGAATTTATTTTTACATAGTAGTAATATTTTCATAATTCACATTATAAGTTATAATCTATTGTTTAAAATGTATAGAATAAAAACCGGTCAAGTGCTCGCGTACTCGCGTACTGAGGGTTCCGTATCTATCTAAGATAATATCGTTCTAAAACGCAAAAGAAAATACTCATTTTGTTATGAACTTTATTTTCTATGCAATAAGGTCCATTTTGACTAGCCTACATTTTAATACAGGTTTTTAAGGATTTTTGATATTTTTTCCAAAACTGGAGGATGTAGCAACTTCATTTTATTTTTCGCGTAAAATATAAATAATTATCATTAAATCAGGTTTTTATCAGATTTTTTGTCCCATAAACTTCGAAGAAAAGGAGGGGTCCTCCCGCGGTTGTAAAAATGTACAAAATATGACCTTGGCTATAAATCACGAATGATTATAAAAAATAGTTTTGAAATTTGCAGATTGAGTTCTTTCATAATATAAAACACCCCGTTTGCTATTATCAAATCACTTTAATTTTACAACCCCCCATTCTAGACCCTTTTCAAACATTTAGAAAAATAATTTCATTTTGTTTTAAACAAAACAGATGCGGGCAAGCAAGTTATAACTACAACTATACCAAAATTCAAGTTGATAGCTTCTACAGTTTCAGAGAAAAACTGCTGTGACATACCGACAGACAGACAGACACCGAAGTCTGACCATAAGGGTAGGGTTACCATTTTGGTACGGAACCCTAAAAATGTGGTATTTAACTCAGTTGAAAATTCAGTAGGTATATTTAGGTATCATAAATATCCGCGGACAGTAACTCAGTAGACACTCAGTTATTATAATATTCTACACGATACATAAATAAATAAAAAAACCGGTCAAGTGCGAGTCGGAGTCGCGCACCGAGGGTTCCGTATGCAAGATAATATGGTTGGAAAACGCATAGTATTTTCTTCATTTTGTTATGTACTTTATTATCTATGCAATAAGTTCCATTTTGACTAGCCTAAATTTCAACAAAAAAAAATTAACCCTCTGCGACTGATGAAACGTCTATCAGACACCGCCAAAAAAAAAATCTCTGTTTATCGTGTTATAGCTCTGTATCGCTCAGTACCTTCTTCTAACGACTCGCGGAATTATACTCGTAAGTTAACCTAATTTAAAAAAACCTGTTTTTTACCTTATTCATGTTAGTTCCATATTTTTATTTGAAAGCCCATTTAAATGTTAATTATAAATTCCAGATTAAAATTGAAGTAATCATGCTATACATTGTTGCTCGGCACGCATGTACCCAGGCTGTATTTTTTTTCAATGATAGCTTCATTAATACGCTTTATATTAATGCATATTAGAAAAATCGTGCTGATTCGTGTTTTTGACTTTTTTGAAGAAAACGAAGCGTCGATACCGATGAGGGAGTTTTATGAAGAATGGTTAAAGTACAGCAAAAAAGATAAATGAAGGGCTTTATTTGACTACTTTTCATGATTATCGCTCGGACTTCCAAAAAATTTTATGAAAAATGTGCTGAATGTGGAAAAATACAGAACCATTTCGGGACATTATCGCAAAAGGTATTAATTGGCTGAATGGTGAAGACCTTAAATTTACTATACAACTTAAAATAATACAAATTCGAAAATTAGAGCAAATAACGCCCTTTTTACAACGTCATATAAAAACCAGTTTAAGCTGACCTCACATTTCATGGGAAATCAGCGTACAGGGAGATCAAATTATACTGGATATTAAGTTTTTTCGTTAAAAATAGCTTGTTTTTCAACTTTTTATAAATATTGTTATTTCTAGCTTCAATGTGTTGAGTTTGATCTTATGTTTAGCGTCAAATAATATTGTCCACCTAGATCGGGCTCTTGTCGCACTGTACGCCGTTCCTTGCATAAAGACCCTGTTTTTTGTGATTTGATTAAAAATGTACAGATTTCAGATTTTTTCCTATACTTGCAGTAAAAGACGGTGTTACTTGCCAAATTTCATAGTTCTAGGTCAACGGGAAATACCCTATACATTTTGATTCCCTCGAGAGTGTCGAAATACACGTTTTTTGCGACATAAACGGCCGTATCTATTTTTTACGTAAATGTAGAAATTTGATTTTTTCCCAGCTTCAAGAGACTAGATTTGAGTATATGGTTTAAATTTCAACTCGATACCTCCACGCGTTCCCGAGATAAAGGGTCTTGACAGACGGACAGACGGACGGACGGACGGACGGACAACAAAGTGATCTTATAAGGGTTCCGTTTTTCCCTATTGAGGTACGGAACCCTAACAAGTGATATTGATTAACATCATTTTCACACCACCGAGAATTTTAAAGATTTTGGTTTTTTAAGTCCAGCCCCCCTTTGCTACACCCCAACCAAATTTTTCCCTGACCTTCATTAAATTTCCCTGACATTTCCCTGACTTTTCCCTGACCCACTAAATTCCCTGACTTTTCCCGGTTTTCCCGGTTTTCCAGAAAGTGGCCACCCTGCTCTCTCCACGTATACGTGTTTTTAAGCCCGATTTTGTTCTTTACCAGAACTGGTGCCAAACAATATAGTGAATTATTGCATTTAATCTTTTTTTTGTGTGCTGTTTGTGCTTATTGATCAGAATTGTTGTATTTTAGCTTGCAAAAGGCAGTGGTTAACCCTTTGAACGCCTTTGACTTGATACAAACGTCGTCCTCTCACGCCAATGACAGCTGAAAACCACAGCTAATGTCAACCTTACGTCACAAATACTCGGGTCTATTTTGCACTGTGTCTGTGATCACTAAAATGGTCGAAAGAGTGGTAGTCACGACAGTACACGACCACTTTAGTGGTTCTTGGCGTTCAAAGGGTTAAAAAGGTGAAAACATCTCTCCTTCTAAGGAAGGCACTCAATGACAGGGGCCTGTTTTATAAAGCTACAAATTACAATTTACAGGTTACAAGTTTCCATTTGACACAAACTCGACCAATGACGACCGGCCTCTTGAGTAGTGTTGCCAGTTTAGACCTGTAAAATTATTACTTGTAATAAAACGTGCCCCAGGTAATCTGCTAAAGGTGATATATGATTTGGTCGGGTAGTCTCTATTGCTCAAAAACCTTGACGCTTAAAGTTCTCTTGGTAACTGTACTTTGTAGTTTGCGAATAACCCTTGGTGTCCGAACCACACCTTTATTTTCACACCCCAAACGAAGCCCGACTAACTTCGCCGAATCGTACATAAATTCACGTTAATTAATTAAATATTCAAGGACAAAGCCTTTAATTTGATAATAGCCGTGGCTGCTAAACTAAATAATAATAACTAAATGAAAAGCACGCTTTGAAAACCCGACAGCATTTTTTGATATTGTTATTAAACCCGAGGGCTTATTGTCTAACGCACTCGCAATCACGATCGTTTTCATTTTGAAAATCGAAGGCTTGTCTGCATACAAAATGAAAACAATTGCTCCACTTTGAAGCCGGTTGCTTTTGCGAGTGCGTAGACAAAATAAGCCCTCAGGTCAACTACGATATCTTTTTTACCGTCGGAAATAGAGGCGCAGTTTCTTTTATGTCCAAATCCCTAATTTCACCAACACGTTAACAAACGTTTAGAGTGTTTTAACAGCTGTCAAATGTATGAACTATCAGTTGATTAACATTAAACATCGTTTGGTGAAATTGTTACTTAAGGTTTCATACCCGTACATCTCTCCAGAGATTTTTGAACTGTGAGTTTATACATATATTCTGTGCTTTTATATTATATATCAGACAAAACATAGTCGCCGGCTACATATTGCCTTGAAAATCTAGCTCGTAGAAACCCCTTAAGAACATTTTAGAGCTAAAACGCCCCTTTGGCACTAGTGTTAAAAGCATGTGTGGAAGTCATGCATCATCTCGCGCTATATTTGAGCGCGCTATCTGCGCGTTTCCCACATCCACTGTTTACACGGAAATTTCTGTTCATTCAATCTGACGCATGCCATTAGAGTTGGACATTATCGTCCTACACGTCGATTACCTACTTAATTCAATGCCGGTTAATCTAAAAGTGTATGTAATTTTGACCCGCACGAGTGTCACTGGCGCCGAATAAATGACTACTTATAAATAAACGCATCGTCATACACTAAAGGTCAATGCTTTGTTTCAAGCGAGCTTGATTTGGGGTTTCGGAGCACGCTTCAGTCTCATTGTTCCTGTATGTGGTGGAAATGTATAGCAATAAGGATTATGATACTATTACAATACGGTTTTACAGAATGACAAACGTTAAAGGACGCGAGGCGACGTCCAGACCATTTAATTTGATGTATCTTGTGACGGGCATCTCATTAAAGATGAGTTTATTAACCCATCGACCCCGTAAATAACGTCTTTTACCCGAAAGCCAGCTTCTTTTTCGACTATAGTTATTATTTAATCAAAAAGCTGACGAAACAACAAGATTCCTGACTACCTGTGCTGTAACTCTGTCAAACATTTTCAGTTATTTCAGATACAGTATTAAGAAACCGTTTTATATCTTAAACTTGAGGTAGAAATCAGCCCAAGTTTGTTGCACATCTCCCAGGCTATCCCAAGGATCTGTCACAGGTGCTACCATAAACTTGAACTTCATCGAAGTCATATAGTCTATTTGGCTTTGATATCCTGGTATTAGAGACACTGTACGCTATTTCTACGGCACAGTACCTTGAGCTTTGGGTAGAAGTCTGGCAGCCTGTTGGGCTTCAGCCCCAGTGTGTTGCAGATCTCCCGGTACAGTCCCAGGATCTGCTTCATCGTTCCAGCAGCGCAGAAGTGGTTGAGCATCTCCGCGGCCAGCGCGCACTCAGGGGGCGTCGGCTCCGCCCGCCCGCGGTTCATCTTGAGGGGCTGGAAGAGCAAGTACTTTACAAATGTGTTTACAATCTATACTAATACTAGAGGACGCCCGCGACTTCGTACGCGTAGAATTAGTTTCCCGCTACTCCCCCCATTTTTTCCCGTTCAAATTTCTAGGTACAGTAGTTTCGGCTGTGCGTTGATACATCAGTCAGTCAGTTTAGCCTTTTATATATATAGATTATAAAGAGAGATCGCAATTTTTGTGAGTTTGTATCTATCCAACGGGTAATCTCCGAAACCACGGAAGCCATTTGGAAAATCGTTATTAGCAGTTCTCATGCCTTATTTAACCTTAACCGGTGATTACTGATAAGTAAACGTAGAAATTAAGCTATCAAACCTTCAATAACTAAATGAAGAATCAGGTAAAAAGTGTCTACAACTTTGCTTAAATGAGACTCTTAACACCATTACTTAAGTCATAAAATCGAATATCTAAAAGTAGTTACTTATAACCTTTTACACAACTGTAAGTAGTAAATAGCCTGCGAAATTAGACACCAATTAGTACCAACCGTGCTCTAATTAAGCCAATTCAACACAAGCACACTACAATAACTCATACACGTCAAACTCGTAGGTCCATGTTTCTTTAGCTTAGGATGAGACAGTCTCATATTACATTTGAATTACAATTGTGGCTCTTATTTAGTGTTGATACGGTATATGTTGATTGGAGTAGCCATAGCCACAGATTGGGAAACATTGCTTCTGGCAAATGGCCGGTAGTGACGTCAGAGGTGTCAGTGCACTGGTAACGAAATTGTAGCTCAATTGTTTTATCTGTACGTATATAAACCGTGACCGACTGGCAGACAACGCACAGCTGCTGGACTAAGGACTTCCGCGCGCGAGTTGTAAAATAAAAGCGTTTTTTTAATAACGTACTTGAGACACGATGATAATCACCATAATCTACGTCAAATTATATTTATTAACTACAATATGGTTGAATTAGTGATGTGCCGTGCCCGGAAATTTTGACCAGCGTGGGAATATTGCCGTAAACGTTGCCGGCAATATTGCTCGTAGTGGGAATCGTTAAAAAGGCCTTGGCAATATTGCCGGAAGCTTGCCTATGTTGCCGGCAATATTGCCGGTGACAGTATTCCAGGAATTTGTGAAATTGGCAACGGTACATCACTGGGTAAAATAAGATATTTGTTAGAAAAATCTGTAAGTGTAACAGTTTCGTTCAACCGGAAAGCGAGAGTGAAAATTGATACAAGTCTTTTTTTAAATTAAACAACAACAGGAATGTCTTGAAAAGACTTTCTGATAAAAATCAAACTTTTAGACAGCTTTTCATAACACATTTAAATAATAGTTATTGTTCTCAATTACCCGTTACAAAATGTTTCTTGTGTAGGTACCACCCACCATACCACAGAATACATAACAGTACTGACCATACCATAAAATCATTTAAGTATTAAACACGGACCTATCACAATTATATTGTGGACGGACCCTATATTCAAACCGCGGATAGATAGGCTTACTTCGGATTTAAATTTAACACATTTTGCATGGGCAAATGTCAATTTTTAACCCGAAGTAAGCCTTATCTGTCCGCGGTTTGAATAAAGAGATCGGCCGTTAAAAAATAGACTTATACCCGTATTCACAAACGTCACTATGAGGTCTCACAGTGCTCACGACCGCACAAGGTGGTTCAAATCGTCTCATAAACAAAAGGTCGGTCAAAACGGACCAATCGCAAAGCTGTATCGAACGCAGTGCGTTTACTCAGTGAAGGATCCCTTAAGTATTGTTTTTGAATACGGGTGTTAGAACCGGCCAAAAAAAGTGTCGCATATTTTTAAGTTATCGGCTCGGGTGATTGGCATCACCATTAATTACATCAGGGGTTTTATCTATATAATAATCATGTAATCATGTTTGATTTGTTACTAAAATAACAGCATGCATGACTATACGTACCCAGTCGGACTTATTTATAGGTAAGTAGCTGCACACTTTAGTGCTTTGCCACTTTAATATCATGTTTCATTCATTCATCAACTGCTGCACTAATCTGTCAAAGGCGTTAATTATAATTAACCCTTTGCGACGAAAGCGACAAGGCACAAAAGTGTGCTGTTTATAAGGCCGACTATGAGATTCCGGTATCTCTATTTAGAACCAGGTTCGAAATTTCTGATGTGACCATGAACAGCATGAAGTAGTTATGCGTTATTCGTCTTCGACTTGGTTCAAAGTCATAACAAGCTACCAAAGCAAGAATGCACGTTCTGAAATGTTGTTGATGCGCTCTGACGAGACAACTAAAACTTGCCGGTTAATCGAATCGATAATTGAAATGCAGATAATTACGTACTACCCTTTCGGTACGTTTTATAATTTCTTAATCTTGACCTTAATGTAAGGTTTAAACTTTCTCAACTGAGCTTATTTACACTTAAGAATACAAATTGGAATAACGAGCTCGCAGTAAAAGCAGATTTTAACCGCCTTCGAAGTTTAACATGGATTATCGACTCTGTTTCTTTAGACAATACACTACAAAATACAGTAATATAATGGCAAGCATTTTTGCATTTTACACCCGCCCGATACTCGACAATAACCATTGTCCAAATACAATGACCATTGTGTTTACAGGTAAGTGGAAGAGCTCAGTTCAAAAAGTTGAAACTATATACACATCAAGGATCAAGAATGGCCTACATCATTTTGATATTTGGCAATGTACTGTGTTGCAGATACATTGCAAAATATCAAAATATAGGTACATTATATTTATTTTGCAAGTTGCAGAATACTTTGTAATCACAACCCAAGAGAGGAAGCAAGCAATTAGTTGATCTAAATTACTATATCGTCCTTGTTAAAAATGCACATTCTGCACGCCTCAGCGATGGTATAGTAGATGCAACTCCTCAGTAAAAAAATGTGTTGTTTCAAACTAGATTTTGATTGTTAATAAACGCCTTGAATTCACACGAAATGTGAAGATTTAAATATAACTGAGGTGTTAGAGTTTCGTACCTCAAAACGACTAATAAAGAACCTTTATCAAACTTCGTTGTCTGTCCGTCAAGACCCCGTTTCTCAGAAACGTGAGGAGGTATCAAATGAGATTGACCATCTTGGTATGGGAGTTGGACCAAGTGCTGCCCAGAATGAACATGAACACATAGTGCATTATGTTCCTTATGGTAACACTAGACTGTAGATTAAAGCTCTTCAACAGCACAACAGTCTTACAATGACAAATTTGACATACCATTTTTGACCTCCAGTTGTTATCTTATTTATGATCGATTGATCGCTCTAGATCGGCTGAAAATTGGGACAATTGGCGTCCCGATTAAGGGTAAATCGGGACGTCCCATGTAAATCAGGACGTCTGGCCACACTAATTGTTACAGTCGAAACGTCGAGGTAAATTTATCACGCGATTAAGCCCGGTGTGAAAATTGTACGCCAATATGGTACTTCCCGTTGACTCTAGGTCGGGAACGGGACGTACCATATTGGCGTACAATTTTAATGAATTATAATGAAATTTGCCAAGAAACAAGGTAAAGGAAACATCGAAAATTGTTGATCAGTAGCGAGAAGTCGTATTTAAGCGTTTCATCTTGCGCACAGACAAGCAGGTGACGGTGCCACCTGATCGAAAGTGGTTACTGCCATCTATGGACGAGAGCCATACCATAGACTACTCGTTCGTTGCGGGTCTTGAAAACATATTAAGATTTAAGAGACATTTAACAATCAGTCAAACTTTTTAGTCTAGAAGTTAATTTCATCTGTCATGTTAGATAAGTGAAGATTTCCATATCGCAACGCAATAGTGGTAAGAAAATGGCGCTTTCAACACAAGTGATTCTGAAAAATTAATAAATCACCCAGCCCTGTTGTGACACTTTTTGAAACTCGTTTTTTAATGGGTGTCAACAATAAAATTACTCATCAGTTTTGTAACAATTAGATTGAAAATTTCAGTTTTCTCTCAATCAAAATGAAAATTAGTGTTTAACTCGGGTCAATAACGCCCTCGAAGCTACAACTACTGGTGCACTCGCCTAAATATATAGAGATGCATTTGATTTCTTGCATCCCTTGGTTAACAACCATTTCGAGTAGGTACCATTCTAGTTGTCGGGGTGTCCTAGCTAGCCGCTGTTTCGCGTTGTAAGTTTTTATGTAAAATGTTAATTTTTCATTTTCATCTACTATAATGATTTTGCTTCGAAAGAGAAAAAACACGTTACTAGTGCGAATAATTAAACTTTACGCACGATATGCAGCTGTGCACAGGTACAAAAAGTAAAAAATAGTGCAAAATGCAGTAATCACAGCGAATGTACGCCCGTTGAGATTAGGATTTTGATCTCGAATTCGATCATCGATTATAATTTGTTAAATCCAAATTTCCGCGATAAATATACCATCTCCATCAGTACCACCACCACCACTTTTAGAACCACCACTTTTTGAGCAACTATATATTAAAAAATATTGTTTGGCATATAGTATTGACATTGGCTGAAAAGTTTGCTTACCAAGCCGTATTTTTTCATATTTCGTTATTTAAAAAATCACAAGGGTCCAAAAATCTAAGAAACAAGAGTGAGGCAGCAGCCGATAAAGGAACAACTAATATACCTATTGCTATTGCAGACGAGTTTTTAGGACTGTAATGATGTTTTAACAGGATTTTCCTCTCTACGAGATCGTAGCGTTTTTTATGCTCACGTCCATTTTTTTCTCCCAACTCAGTAATAATTCTAATTAGTTTAAAATTATATATCTTCTATTTAATACAAACCTTTATTTTGATTTATGTTTAAGTTATATTTGAGTTGAGCTGGTAACACCGAAAATATGAGATTTAAAAAAAGTAAGAATGGTGGGCATTCTGACAGATTAAGTTTGTCAAGTTTGTGAAATACAAGTAATCCTAGTAAAAGTTTTGTTTTAATTAATGTTGAATATAAACAACAAGTAAAGAATTCCAGAAAATATTTAAAACATATTTTATTAAGAACCCAGAGTTAGCTAATCCAACCGAGTAATATATTACCTATCATTTCTAAAAAAAAATAAGCGCTATCTCCGTAAAAAAAAAACCAGCAGGCAAATTAAAAAAAAACCATATATGAAGTAATAATTGTTTTCAAAAATAAAAGTAAGTCTCCTTTGCGTAGAACTTGCTATTTCCAATGTTTAAGGTAGTTGCCGTCCATGTGGCGTTCGTTTTTCGCACCCTGTCTATTTTCGATAACGATGACGCTCTCATTAGGCATCTTCTATAGGGCCACTGAATGTTTAGTGATATAAGCGGTGGTAAGGCCACAACAAAATCCGAGATCTACTTATGCAACATTCTTAAACATAATCGGATCCCCGTAATACTTGTTAAACCGATTTTAGAGTCTATACTTACAATTATTTCCAAATAATCTAATGCTTGATAAACGCACGAAATTTGCCCACCAACATTTTTCTCTTAACATTGGGACATCTTAGATACTTATTACATTTTCGCTCTATGTCTCACAGAAATTCGGTCAAGGTTTATCAATGAGTTTGAAAACAAAACAAAAAAGACTATTAAGTCAAGAAGTCACTGACACATCAGCCTTGTAGGACAGATGATACAATCAGTAAATTCTAACTTAAAGAACTACCGGTGTTTATAGAAATTTCACAACCATTGCACGTAGAGCGCCTAAAACTCCCTATGAAGCCCGAAATGTATACGATTAATAAAGTCTAGCACTGAGCTGGTAACATTACAAGTGCCCAAGGACTCTCTTTAGCGTCTAATATGTATGAAAGTTATTCTGCGTGGCATCGATCGTGATAACCAGCGCATAGCGTTGCGCAACATCAAAACGGAAACTCTTTAATTGTTGCATTCTCCGGTAAAAACGTCGAATTAACAAGATTCGGTGGAGCGATATGTTAGGCGCGTTACGATCGCAATATTTTACATCATATTCTTCAAGATACAACAGCTGCAAATTACAGTGGAAGTCTTAGATAAACTATAGAAGCCATTACAGGATTTCGTCGATAGCAATGTTATAGTTACTGATTAAAGAACGCATAGCAATGCACAAAACGCAAAATAACTCATCTGTATTGCAATCAGATCAGTTTAGTATAGGATACATAGACAAAGCATAGACACAAACATGTGGGTTGTGTATGATGGGAATGCTAAGATGTTTTGGTCATTTAGAAAGGATAGATGAAAGAGTTACGAAAGAGGTATGGTAAGCGGGAGTGAGTGGAGATGTTGGTAGGGGACGCCCTACACGCACAGTACAGTACATTTCATTACAGTGATCAGATTCGCGATGTACTAATAAGGGCCAAATTGCACCCGAAACCGACGTACGTGCAAGAAGACGTTGATGAATGTAGAGGAAGCGAAAGTTGTATGTTTAGACCGGTGCACCTGGCGTTCCATAGTCTCTGCCTACCCCATTGGGGGACAGGTGTGAAGGTATGTTACTTTTAAACAATATAGGTTCGCTCAGTTTAAATATTTCTTCATTAACCTTAGCTTTACAGATGCCCTGCAGTTTATGACGTCAATGTCTATTTCTTACGAGATATTCAATTCGCCACTAGCACGCCTTATGAAACTATTTGAAATCGAAAATGAAATACTCAAACCCTCCTTTGAAAATCTGGTAATTAACGATACATTTACATTTAGATATATAAATGAAACAATTGACTATTAAATCCATACTTTTCAAAGTTTTTCTTCAGTAGACGAGTGTGCTCGTTTTTATTAAAATTAGGTATCTAGACCAAGCCCGGCGCAGTCCGCGACTCAGTCAAGAAGCTACACTTAAGCCGGGAATACCACATGCCTGTAAAACGGAACAGTAGCGTACATACTACTTAACGGCATGTACAAGTAATTGGCACACAGTGAAAACATTTGCAAGTTGCATGCAATTTCATCCAAACGGGCATGCCCTTTAGTAGCGTTTATTTACACGTGCCATAAGCAGACGCCGCACCCGAGGCCCCTCACCGATATTGCACATGAAAGTCGATGGCACGTGCTAGGAGCTGTCTCACCGACAGACATGTGTATTCCCGGCTTTACATCGCGTCTAGTTAATGCAAATAACCGGTTAAAACCGGTTTTAACCGGTTATTTTTATACAAAAACGGTTAATAACCGGTTAAATTGCATTCCCTAATCGCGTCGGCTTGCATCGCCGGAGCTGAATTCTGCCACGTGCGAAGGAATACGAATTCGGAACTTAAACTTTACGTCCTTATATCGCCTAAATCACTTCCACGGGGAATGGTGCCTATAAGGCTGGCTGCGTTACCTCATGGTATCCGTTGGCCGAGGAACGAGCCAGCCCTAATATCACCTATTTCAGATACCTAGTAGAGCGGCTCTTCCAATACACATACGAGATACAGGCGATTAAAGTATTCATACCTACTAAAAACCATCTAAGACAGCACCAAATAACTTTAAATTGAATCGAAAATTCGTTTATAATTGTTGTTTTTCGAGATGTGTTTTGAAATATAGATCGGTCGATCTAAAAATTTATGATAATACACAAAATATTTTACAGATTGCTTTAATTTTTTATAATTCAATTCTTTCGGTAATTTAGTCAGATATATTTTTTTATAACATGACGCCATTTTTTGGCTTTAGGTAGCCGTGCATGGGGTACCTTTCAGTCCCGTGCATCGCAATATTCTGTAGCCATGGGCATCAGTAAGTTGTCAGCTGATCGAGGTTACGTCTCACGTATTCCGGGATAGCAAAAGAACCACAGATTAGGTAAGTTTGATCTAAACGCTGATTGGTAAGAAATAGTACCTGTTCCTTTTATATGTTCTGTGGCTTTTTCCAGTTTGCGCTCGTTATAAAACGGTTCTGTATGGTTCCTTGTACCCTCGTAGACTGTACGGATGTCCCGCTCGCGATAAACGAGGTGTCATTAGACTCTTCTTAGATGAGTCACTGGGTCGCTTCAATTTAAAATATGCGAACGTGGTGAATCATAAAATAAATAACACGTGTATTGCAACTTGAAAGGGGTTTATACTAGGGCTTATTTGTAGACTCGTGATCGTAAAATTCCGAGTTCGAACACCACTGGTGGCTATATACCAACACTTACCAGTTATGACTTTATATGTACCTATATAATAATGCTATTGCAGTGAAATAGGTAACCCGCACATTGTTGGAAATTAAATGTCGGTGTAATTTAATTAAATAACTATGCCGAATTACAGCTTCGTACGCGGACAGACGGATAGACGGACATGGCGAAACTAGAAGGGTTCCTTGATGACTACGGACTCCTAAAAAGTAGCTGATGCTCATTGGTTTGCGTGTCCAACTGACATTGACCTAGCAACGCATCGCACTGGTAGATCAAAACAGTAGTAACTAAAAATACAACTGCATTTAAAAATCAACTTTAGCACAACTTGTATGAACTTAAAACAAAACTAGCAAGGATTTTGAGTTGATACTGTTTTGATCTAGCAGTTCGTCATGTGTCACTTGTAACACGGAAAGATGTACAGTCACCAGCAATAATATATTATAAAACATTGGGCGCAAAAATATGTGACACGTCTTTATTACTAGAGGCATAAGAGTGTGTCAGATATTTTTGCGCCCAATGCTGGATAATATATTATTGCTGGTGACTGTACTTACATACACATACCACAACGTAATTATAAATTGAATAACAAAACAATGCATTTTGACCGATTTTAGTATTTTAAACAAAGGCGCGCCCCACCACGTAAATTCACCGGTTGTCTTCACCATATTAGAACACAACAATGCGAACACTGCTGGCAACAGCAGTTACGATGTTGATTTCGTTGTGATGTAGCATAACGTTATGAAAAAATAGACAACTAATAACTAACAGGGATTTTTTTAAACAAAGTTTACATTAGTATGTGGAATTATACACGAACGTTCGGAACGAAGATTGGAATTGCGCGTGGCGTTTCCCGCGGTCTGAACTTTACGTGTGCAGGCCGCTATCGACGTTTTTTTTAATAGAGAATAGTAAATGGTCAAAACGTATACAATGATAAGTTAATATATGTATATGAGCAAATATTTTAAAATTACACCAATTTTAAATTTTGGAAATCTTCGTTTGCCGGATATGACGTAGTACGTGTCCACTCACGTGACCACTGCTTCTCGGAAGAGAATACCAGACGAAGTATATTATTGTACCACGGTTAGAAAGATCTGCCGTCCGCTGCTGCTGACTGTACCCATATCATTGTCGAGTATCCACAGTCTACAGCTTAATTTGGGACTAGGTCAACATGAGTAAGATAGTCCACTGATCATATTTATTTTACGATCCAAAACGCACAACTGACACAACATTAATAAACGAAGTACCTCATTTATTTTATCTAAAGACACCTATACAAAGCTATACATAAAGCACTGAGTCAGTTCTCATACTGACCTTTACGCGAATTATGTATGTACTCGCGTTAACATTAAATGACCGCCTTCCTTGTTGGAAACAGCTGCAGAATGCCGAGTATTTATATCTCCCTGTATGTCTAGCTTCATGTTTACACGTTGTTTTTTTTATATGCTTAAATAACTACAGATAAAGGGTGTCTTTTAAAGGCTTACATTTATGCATCGATCTGGCAGTTTACTTAAATTCAATGCAAAAATAGGGTTAGGTACCTTTGTTTCGGCGAAATATGTCTTGCCAAATGTATCGTTTCCCAAATTTTCACTTGCCAACACCCTTTGTTTTCTGTAACCGTAAACATTTCAGGATTTTATAAAAACTAACCTAAAGGGTTCTACACGATGGTCCTGAAATAAATTCTGAAATTTATATAACGCTGGGTTGGCAAATGAAAAAGTTGGGAAATGATAGATTTGGCAAACATATTTTTGCCAAATGGCAGCTCCCGCAAAAATCGGCAGTGGTTCATAGCCAAATTTCATCAAGCTCTCGGCCTCTAATTTATACTTTTAATATAATTGTTTGTTTTTATGGTTCCGTATCTAAAGGGTTCTAACTTGACGATATTACTCAAACGCTGTCCGTCCGTTTGTCCGTTGGTCAGTCTCTGGGCTAGATCTTTTAAACCGTAAAAGCTAGACATTTATCATTTTAACGGACTATTACTATTACCGCTCAATATAGGAAACGTGTCGTTTCCGGCGATTTTAGCTCGATTTTAAATATTCTACGCTGGTGCGGAACCGTTCATGTGCGAGTCCGACTCGCACTTTGCAGGTTTTATTATAATTATATCAGTGCATTCACAGTGCAGATAAATATTTACCGAGCACAAACAGCTCACAAAGGAAAAAGCGATCGATTGAGGTAATCATGTCAGGAGATAACAAACGATACCTAATTACCATTACATACATATCGATTTAAATAACGAACGTTTTAAGTATTAAGCTTTGGGTCAGATCGGGGACGTATTAAGAAAGGGCCAGGTCAGGAGACTCTGGGGTACCCAAAACCCACAGAACAGATAAAAACAGTAGAAGTGTCAAGTGGGCGTGTAACGCGTGGCATGGTTATGCGGAGTTCCACGCAACCTATGATACTTTTGCCGCGACAGCTTATTTCGATATTTCGATATTTCTAAAATAGGAACTAAATCCAAAAGCATGCCTTATTGTGCTATTTTGGAATGTAAAAACGATAGCCGCACCAAAAACATTTTCCATGGTGGCGTGTTGTTTTTATAATAGTTTGAGTATTAGCGACAACAGGTCTGATACTAAGCGAAGCTCATGCCACTTCCACTGTTTTTTTCTATTCCGTGCCTAAACTGACGCACGTGAATGAAGAGACTTATGAGTGTGGAGGAAGCGACTGATGTTTGTCTGGATCGTAGCAAGTGGAAGGAGGTGCTCTGCCTATCCCTACGGGAAAGAGGCGTAATTGTATGTATGTATATACGTTTTAATTTGTTTTTACGGCAAGTAGGCAGGCAGGTACACCGGCTGATACTAAGTCAAATCTAGGACTAGTCTGCATTCTCAAGAATTCAATCATTCAATTATACAAGTTTATAGATAACATTTTATATGTATTAAGCACCTATTTAAGTTAAAACTAGCTACTTAAGTTACTGTATCAATAAATATATTTCATTTCATTTCATTTTAATCAACAGTCTTAGACTGCAAATTCGTAGCCAACCTGGGGAACTAACTACTTTATAACTTGACCTTTACTCAAGAGCGTACTGTTTTTTGAGGTATCTTTTGATCCATAATAGGCGTGTTTTTTTTCTAGAATAAAACAAGAACGTGATATAAAAATGCGTTTTTTGTTTTTTTTTGACATAAGTGCTCGATACGACGCTTACGTCAATCCTTTACATTTTCGATAAGTTCTCCGAACCCACCTACTGATATTTTAGACTATGAAAAATCAGCGCCCGTATCTATGGTCGCCTTTATCATGTGGACAAACCATCCGTCACTCTTGCACATACATACTGGACGGAAAGTGACAGATGTTTTATCCACGTATATCCAGGGGGCCTAATATGGCTCCGTTTATCGCGTGACAAACGTGGATAAAATATCCGTCACTTTTTGACGCGTATATGACGGATGCGGTCACGAGAGTGACGGATGCTTTATTCACATTTTATCGAGATACACGACCATAATAGGCCCGTAGTGATCAGTTAATTATCTAATTCAGACATACCGCTAATTTGCTACCGAAAGTTTAAGCACCGCCCTACATTCTAATTATAAAACCAAGCGCGAGTCGAGAGCGAAATTAAAATAAATTCCAGTGGCAAAACAATCGGTTCTTGGTAATTTCTATTTTTATTGCAGTCCTGGGTGGTTGTTCACTTGTTATATATCCACAGCTCGCCAGCGACGAACTAACACTGGGTGGTTTGTCTGTATATTAGGTACCATGGGCGGCCAAATTATTATTAGGGAGAGAAATGAAAGATCGTAGAAAGTCAAAATGCGGTGCGAAAAGGTGTCACCTTCGAAACTGAACGATATGGAATAGATTTGAAATGCGAAGGACCATAAATAATTTCTCGAATGTAAAAATAGTAAAAATGCCTTAGGTCCGACATTTTTATATACACCGTGCCCGGGACGTACCTGAAGGATTTTAACCATCGATTCTAGACCCTATTTGCAGTATATAATGTGGTATAACATGTAGTCCAATAACGCATAATTTCAGAGATTTTTATTATTTAAAAATAATTCCCTAGTTAATTTAATTTGAACTCTGTCACCTTAATCTAAAGCATTATTTACTAAGGCCGCATTTCACCAAACTGGAATAAGGTATTATACCTAGATTAAACGCCGAATTTGTATGGACTAATCTCGGAGTAAGTCTTATTCAAGTTTGGTGAAATGCGACCTAAGAAAGATTCATGTTGTAAGTAGCAATATCATCAACGTACAACATAAATTATTTAATCAATTTCTTAGCGTGATTATAGTGCAAACCTTAAAGAAAAACAACCAATAATAAAAAGCGGAAGTGTCATTCGGAAGGTACGGAACCTAGGCGAGTCCGACAAGCACTCAACCTTTTTTAGCTTAGCTTACATAGCTCAAGCTCGCTGTCGTTCCTCATAAGATTAAAACTATTATGTGCTGGCAATAACAAACAAAACGACGCATTTTCTTGCTGACGTCCGTGTGAACCACTCGTAACGAGCTAAATCAGGGTTGACGTAACGTTATCGGTTGATAAGCGGCAGCGATAGCGGAGAAATTAACGCGTAATCTCCAGGTAACGGATACGCGAATGTTACAAAAAAAAAAATCTATACATGTAAAGCTACCGTGTCTAAATGACAACGCACAGGCTAAACTGTTGGACCTAGAGACTTGAAATTTGGACGAAACATTCCGTGGGTACTAAAAAAGGAGTTTTCGAAAATCATCCTCCAAAGAAAGGAGTAGCGAGAAAAGTATTCTACGCGTACTAAGTAGCGTAGTCTAGATAAAGTAGAGTCAAAAGCACTAATGTCTATACGGCCATGGCTCCGAATATATTTAAAAATAGACCTTATTAAGTGGTATAGGGGCGTGCAGATACTATTGACGCCTTGGGAACGTATACAAATAAACTATAAACTATATTAGCGAAAAAAAATCGTCGGTCCTAGGCAGGATTCGAACCTACATCTCCTCTGGCTCTCCGGGCCGATGCAGGCGCATTAACAATACTTAACAATGTTGAGTCACTATAGAAACCCCGCAGAAAATTTCCTTTGTCGTAACTTGACTTGACTCTTGACTCTCATTATGACACCGTTCTATGGTAAACTGTTTAATAATGATTAGATACTATGTTATGTAACAATCTAGGGTAATATTTAGATTATTTAGTTTTCCATAGACGACTATCAATTGATTTAAATTATTTATGCGACCTTGGTATTTTGTATCGATTATACCACATCACAACTAATAATATTAATTAAACAAAATATTAAAATAGGTAGGTAGGTAAGTAGTAAAGCGCGTTATGTATATGTAAGATAGGCAGGTATACCAGATAAAATCATAAGGTAAATAAATAAATATCAGGGGACAATGTCACACCAATTGACTCAGCCCCAAACTAAGCTCTAGGCTTGTACTATGGGTACTAGACAACGATATAAATACTTACATAGATAATTATACATAGGTACATAGCAAACATCCAAGACTCAGGAACAAATATTCGCGCACATCACACAAACTGCCCTTACCGGGATTTCAACCCAGGACCGCTAGCTTCGTAGGGTCACTACCAACTAGGCCAGCGCGTCGTCGCTTTGTCATAAAAGTCAAGATCTTCAGTTCATGTTATGCAAATGCGAGTTCCATTTTAAGATGACTTGTTGCAGTGCCCTTGTAGGGTTTATGTTGAAGCTACCAAGTTTTTAAGACCTCAGAAGATAAAGAAATAAATTAATATAACTATGACCATGAACACGGAATAGAAAAAACAGTGGAAGTGGCATGAGCTTCGCTTAGTATCAGACCTGTTGTCGCCAATACTCAAACTATCATAAAAGCAACACGCCACCATAGTTTTTTTTTTTGGGGCGGCTATCCTTTTTTACTTCAGAATAGCACAATAAGGCATGCTTCTGGATTTATTTCCTATTTTAGAAATATCGATATATCGAAAAATCGAAATAAGCGATCGCGGCAAAATGGTAGGTTGCGCGGAACTCCGCATAACTATGCCACACGTTACACGCCCACTTGACACTTCTACTGTTTTTTCTGTTCCGTGACCATGAACACGAACTAGGCCAATGAATGCGATACTTCCTAGAAGATGCTTCGGGTTTGTACTTATCTCTCATTCCCTCTCACACGCCCTTATTAAAGGTCTCTGCCCACTACACCGTACCATACGATGACCGTACTATGAGCGTATCAGGCCCGGAAAGTAAATAGCTAATTAGTATTAAAATGTTGGTCGGTGACGGAATGGTCTAGTAGGCCTAGTCTCGTACTTTTGTACACAGATTTTTTTTTGTCTGACTCTCTCTGGGTCATAGTTTGATACGGTGTAGTGGGTAGAGACCTTAAGAGTGAGTAAGAGAGAAGTACAAACCCAAAGTACCTTCTAAGTGATCACAGACTATATATATAGTTATCTAGATGAACCGCGTTGTAAATTTTAACTGTACCAGACTCTATTCTAGGCCGTTAAAAACGATATTGTATATGACATTTTCATTTTGTTTTCATTTTGTTTGCAGACAAGCCTTTGATTTTCAAAATGAAAACGATCGTGATTGCGAGAGCGTTAGACAATAAGCCCTCTGTTATGGAATTGTTTTCAACTCGGCCGCCATTACTGTCAACTAAATAAGACCTATCAAAACGTTGACAACACGATAACAGGTCAAAGACGATATGGTTTTTACCGCCTAGAATACCGACCCTGTATCACATAGTATAAAACAAAGTCGTTTCTCACCGTCTGTCCATCTGTATGTACGTTTAGATCGATCAAACTACGCAAGGGTTAGGTTAGGTTAGGTTCATTTATTAATTCAGTTAGGTTAGGTTCGTTTATTAATTCAGTTTTCACCAATAGATAGAATTATTTAACAAATTCTGGTTTAAGTACGGGTTTTACAGAAAACTCAAAGCGAAGCTAGGGCTGGTCGCTAGTTTTTTTATCGTGCGCATTTTTGTATTCTATTGTTTTGTTACATTTTAATTTTAGAAATCGCTTGAACCTTGTGCAATGAATCTCGCAATCAGGATCTGTTTTACATCACTATTTTCTTCATTAGATCAGACAAACAGTGCTTTTACCGTAAGATAAATGTGCACGGTGAAGTATGTGTGTTTCATTCAACACGCACACACACACACACACACTACAGCTCACATAATGGAATCATCACTACATAGTACAAAACAAAGTCGCTTCCCGCTGTCTGTCTGTCTGTCCCTATGTATGCTTAGATCTTTAAAACTACGCAACGGATTTTGATGCGGTTTTTTTTAATAGGTATAAGAAGGTTTTTATGTATAATAAATTATTGTACGGGTGTTACAGAAAACTCAAATTAACCGAAGCGAAGCGAGGGCGGGTCGCTAGTTATATTATAATACATACATTCACAGATTTATGTAGAGACTGAAGACTGAAAATATTTGGAGTAAAGATATACCTAGGAAGCACTTAAACTTTGAATGAATCTCTTTTCCTCCTTATTCGATACGAAATGGCAGGAAAGAGGTAAACTTCGAACTTCGATTTTCAAACTAAGGCATCTTTTAAGTACGGACTTTTAGACTCTAGTCCGGACTTTGTCCGTGTCTTTAATTTGTCAGTTAGGAGTTTTCAAATTCATAAATTGTAACCCTACTTGTGATTTCGGTGTCTGTGAAAACAACATTATCTAAAGAATAGAAGAAACGAATTGGCTGATCGATCAACGCACAGCCGGAACCGCTGGACCTATGGATTTGAAATGGTTAGGGCGCATAACGTCCCACTCGCAGAATGTCCCTTCGTCCCTTTCGCGAAATGTCCCTTTCATAAATGTCCCTTACGCAAAATGACCTTTCTGCAAAAGGTCCCGTTCGCAAAACGTCCCTTCACATAAATAAAGTCCCGTTCGCAAAACGTTCCTTTCGCAAAATGACCCGTTCGCAAAACGTCCCTTTCGCAAAATGACCCGTTCGCAAAACGTCCCTTTCGCAAAATGACCCGTTCGCAAAACGTCCCTTTCGCAAAATGACCCGTTCGCAAAACGTTCCTTTTCATGAGAAGACTCTACTTAAACAAGCTTTTTCCAGACGGGACATTTTGCGAATGGGTCATTTCGCAGACGGGACGTTTTGCGATAGGGGCGTTATGCAATAGGGACGTTTTGCGAAAGGGGTGGGACCATTTAAGAAAGGGACGTTTTGCGAATGGGGTATTTTACGTAAGGGACCATTTGCAGAGAAGACGTTTTGCGAATGCGACGTAATTTTGCTGGAGGGACGTTTTGCGAGTGGGACGTTATGCGCCCTAACCTTTGAAATTAGGAGGGAATATTTCTTGGATATCCTAGGGGTGCACTTCGAAGGGATTTTTGGAAATTCATTCTCTAAGAGGTTAAAGTATCTAGTAGGAAACTAATTCTACGCGAACGAACTACGAAGTCGCGGGTGCCAAAAAATACAAATAGGAAATTTATATAATGAAATTAAAATAAAATTGGCCAAGAAATACGGATGACACATGCATTTTAATCTGTAAATTAGACAGCAGTTACACAGACATCCGATATGCACTGTGACGTCATGTAACAGGTTCATGTTAAATTCTGGTTGCTCAAAATGTGGAACTTTTCGTAGATGTGATGTATAGATATCGTGCGGAAAGTTGGATTTTTCGGATTTCTTTTTAGGCATATCGTGCAGAAAGTTGAATTTTTCGCACTATGGTGGTTTTTACTATTCCATTTTTTTACCCTTAATTGTTCAAAATGCCCTGCGAATTTTTGTCAGGCTAAGAATTTAGTAAAATCGACACTTTTAATTGCTGTTTTATTCTTGATTCATTGACCTTTTTACGCAAATGTATTAAAAAAACGTCGTTCGATACACGTTCACGACTGTAATTTTCATTCGTTCCGAGTCTTGTCCCTTCGCTTGTAGAGCGAGCCAAGATAGCTTGGAACTCTTGTAAAATGACATATTTTCTGCACTTGCATCAATTCACAATTTGATAGGTACTTTATTCCGCAAGGACATAGGCTATTTTTGATTAGTTTAAAAATTAGCGAAGCCAGGGTTGGCCGCTAGACAAGAAAAAGTACGCAATTGCAACACATTAAAAAAAGGTGACTGTAAGTTTATTTGGGAATCAATCACATTGACTCAACTCGAAATGAGTAACGCGCCCACTGCAAATTTTATAAGGGTGTGAGCATCACAATTATTCAGTTTGTAAACAACAATGTAATAGCACACCTGATACGAGTACTTTTATGGTTGATAATCAAGTGATTTGAATCGAGACTTATGACTTCCAAGAACCAAACAACTGGCCAGCTGCCAGGTACCTGACTCGCGATGTTTCGTACATAGTTGATTATTTATGTTTATACATGCAGATACCGTTGTGGTGTTAGGTTATTTGGGATGTTATTGAAGACATCTGGATTCACTTAGGCATAGTTTGCAGGCATCCGGGATCTTATGAACCAGAAAAACGGTGACACTAACAAAATTAAATTGTACAAACTCCATTAGCATTAAACAAAGAGCGGTTAAGTGCGAGTCGGACTCGCGCACTGAGGTTCCCACACAGCCCGACTTGGCCAATTTAGATTTCTTTACGGTTACATTGATTCAAAATGTAATTCAGTTCATACAAATTTTTCAGTTGGTAAGAAGTCCGAGCCATAGGGCTGCCATATATCCAAATGTCAGCAAGTACTGGGCATAACTGGGCTTCACCTGAAAGCTATCACTGCTGGCTTCGGGAAATAGGGGCTGAGATTTGGGTATCCATTGCAACATTAACGAAATCTCTTGACGATACAAAATTGTAACCATTGTTTTGTTAAGTTTGGGCAACTGTGCGATGATTAAAACTATTTAAAACACGAAAATAAGAATTTCATTTTTGTACCAGACTGATATGTATTTTTTTTACATTGCCCACAAATCCCACAATCATACTATATCTCGCTAGTATTATAAATGCGGTTGTTTGTGTGGGAATGTTTGTTACTGATGATGGACAACTTTTATCCTAAAACCATCTGTGATCCAGTAGGATTGTCGACAGGAACAAATTCATGGGCAGAAACTAGTCTGTTAATAATTGAACTGAAGATGCAGTTGGCTTAGTTGGTAACGATCCCTGATGAGCTATTGCCTAACGCACTTGCGTTTCTTCTCAGCAGTGGTCTCCTCTTGCGAAGCGCTAAATAAATGTCTTTATCTTTATCTTTATAAGTAGATTGCGATTGTGAGTGCGTTAGGCAATAGGCCAGCAGGTTTGGTATCAGATTATAGCAAACATAAAATTTATCCTGAAAGTGGGACTAGACCAAAATATATAAGAAACAGGATAGAGTTTTTTTAAAGAATGAATGCAGTAATGCTAGAGCAGTGACAACTAACAGCTTCCAAGGGTTTAATTGGTTCTGTAGGTTTGTCTGAATGCTGTAAATCTAGTAATGCAACACAAAGGTAAGAAACACATTATTGGAATAAATGAACAAAATTTTGTCTGCTCTATGTGATGCCAGATGCAAAATATCATTAGTTTAAAAGAGAGCCATGTACTGGTCAAAAGAATTTTGATCGCTGGCTTAATGGAACGTAAATTTGACTAACAAATGAAACAATAACTCATTGAGCAACAAAAACAGAAGACAACTGCCAAAATTGTTTGCCTACAATCTCTTCTTACTCTGAAGCAGTTTACTAAAATTCAAAACGTGAAGTTTCCAGCCGTAAAAGCCGCTATGTGAAACTTAGCTGGTTGTGATACAAATTTTAGTTATTGATATTCGAAATGTCATTCATTTCATGTTTTAACCAGAAAAAGAAATAAATGGATGGACATTAAGGTTAATTTTGGGACAAGTAGATTCATTGTATTATGCAGGCAAGTGTTTATTGTGTATTATGCAGGCAGATTTTAACAAGAGGTGAAAGTAACTTCCATTATAATGCTTGAGTATCTAATCACTCAAAATTGAAAAGTTAACTACATTTCATGCCTCAGAAAACTTTTCGCTTCATATAACAAGAGGCAATTTTCTAACAATACTGGCTGCCAACGAAAACTTGTATAAAAGATGCCAATTATGTTAAAAAAACTTCTACAAACTATTACTTTAAGGTTGGTACAGGTTAAAATTTAAATAAATGAATTTGAGGAATTACTAAAAACAAATGGTGTGTAATTTGATGCATGGAAAATAGAAACCCACTGTAGAACTAGATCGGAATCATTACGATTTCAAAGTCAAGTTTAGACAACAAATCGACAAATGGAGTGTACAAAGCTAGTAGGTCACACTAACCACTCCTATTTTCACTGCAATTTACGCTTAAACACCATCCACTTGAATAAAACTACACCTTGTTTAAGCTAAATTCGTGTTCGGCACATCAAAAATACGAGGCCGAAGTGTTACAAACCGAGAGGTTAACGCACCAAGTATAAATTTAGAAAAATACACCTACTTAAAAACGTACGACGAGAATTACTCTGAAATATCAATTACTAACTTCCTATAAAAAACCTGCATAAAGCCAACGTTGTTACCATACAGCCAGATATAGTCAGTAAATAAACAAAGAAATAACAATTAATAACACAATTAAAAAAATTACCTATGAAATTGGAACGCTAATTTAATCCCAGGTTGACACAACACTATTAAATTAAACAGATTTAATTACTAATAAAGTCTTCATTATGATCATAAAGCACTTTGAAACGTTAATCACTGATTAAAAAATTACACTCACCTGCAATTCACTAGAAATTAAAAACACTCCCCTTTCGTGACTTTGGTTTCGTCGTTATCATACCACAGACTCTGTATATTTTGCTACCGGTCGGGTCAGTGATCATACTTTCACAATAATACGACGAGATATTTTAAGTCTGTGGTACTGCCACTAATGTTGCAACCACACTAGCGGCTGAAGTTTCGAGAAGTCTCTTTCTTTTGTCTAAGGAAAGAAAGAGACTTTTGCGCGAGTAGTCGTCAATTCCCGCTAATGTGGTCGCAGCGTCATTGTTTTTCAAAATGTTGGCATTAGAGCGTGATTAGAGAATATTTTCTAATAAAAGTTTGTAAATTTTGCCATTATTTTGCCAATAGCGGTGCCAAATATAACATTATGTTTAGTATTATATTATAGAGAGAGGATAATAATTGCAAAAGAATAATGTACAAACTTTTTAGCAATGCTCATTAGTCTCATTACTTTGTTCCGAAGTGTCATTTATTAACATAATGGTTTGCCATCTTCATTATTAGAAAATGAGCCTGAGATAATTTGGATCGGTAAATAATTAATTATAAACAGATTTCAAAAAACTTGTATGGAGAATATAAGGAAAACAGGTATTTCCCTGAAAATACGTAATATCCTCGCAGGTGGTTATAGTTACCATTTTTTTCTGTTTTTTTGACAGTTATTCGAAATTTCTCCGTTTCACGAAGCTACAAGTTACATATTACAAGCGGAAGTCTCTTTCTAAACCCTTTTGCTAGAAAGAGAGTTCCGCTTGTAGTTTGTAACATGTAGCACGTTTTATAAAGCTACAAGCTACAAGTAACAAGGCGAATGCGCTCTCAGTGTGTTTACGGCTTTAAATAAAGGTCTTCTATAGGTTTTCTCCTAAGTTTCACGAGTTCTTTTTCACCGCCATAGACGATTAATTGTTAAATATATAATTAAGAAATGAGAAATGAGGTAATAAGAATGATTGATGATGATGCCATTTTCCTAGTTTAAGGAACGGGTACGAAATAAAATAAAATATGCTAAGAGTCAAAAAAACATTTATTTACCAAAAAGTGTAGGTACACAGTGGAAACATTATGACCGAGCGTGGTACCCGTAGATGAGATACTTCGGGTACGTATTACGTCCTTAGGACATCCATAGACAAATTGTAAGACTTACACATATTAACTGCCAGTTACATTCATAATTTAAAATTATAGAATCCGCTTGCATAGATAGTTTGTTATTTTTTATTCGTACCGAAGGGCATAGGTTTATAATGAATAATCATAGAGCCGTTTAAATGGCTATAAAAAGGTGAAAAAGGAACCCTTAAAATATAAAATAAATATAAATGTTACAAAAAATCGTTAAGCTTCAAGTAAGTAAATCGTCGGTGTAAAAGTAAAACTGACTAAGTCATTAGTAATTTACATGTACTTAGTGAGTTTTAACTTTACACCGACGAAATACTCTTTAGAGAAAGCAACTTAAGCCAATTTTACATTTTCCAATTATAAATGTAACGACAGTAAAATTCTTAATACAACTGTAGACTTAATTACAATCTTATTTAATCTGTACGGCAGCGACATGCCGTCTCTCGCTTACCGCTACTACCTGAGGCCCTAAATTGAAAATCGAAGTTCGTAGTAACGTTAGCTATCCCTTTCTCTCAATTCAGTCTCGAATGAGGAGTGACAGGGATGGAGCTAATGTAACTTCGAACTTAGAATTTCAAAGGACTGCGTTCAGCAGCTATATTTTAACAGAGCGTTAAATTACGAGTTGTATAGAGTTTATTAGTTGTTTAAGGTCTTTTTTTTTCATGTAACAATTTCAACGACGGACGCTGAAGTAAAGTTTTTTTTTTAAACCTTGTCGTGGTTTAAAACCAATGTAACACTCGGAACTAACAATGTGGTTATCATCATTAATTCAGACGTAGGATTTTTTGGGGCAAAATCATTTGACAAATAGTGATGTGGTATATCGATTAAATCACTTATCCGCGCTTCTCGCACGGAGATCGCATTATTTACCTAGTATAAAAGTAGTATAGTAGTAGCAAATGGCGCTGCATTATCAAAGAAGACTAAATAAAACCAAGATGCTGCATCAATTTCAATAAATCCTTTTTATCAACTATTCAAATATATTCAATTTAGTGTTTTTACAAAGCTGACAGTGATTACTCGTTTTAGCGTCAAGTATTGATAAGTTTATCGATACATGAAATCACTACTTGTCAAATAATCACGGTAAAAAAAATCGATTTCTGATAATCATCCTCGTTATTCCAGCCGAATTACTTCTACAAAGATCTCTTCCAACGTTTACAGCAAGACCGCAACCTTACACCACACGTAGTCACAAACGTCACTATAAGGTCTCACAGTGCTCACGAACGCTCAGGGTGTTTCAAAACGTCTCATAAACAAAAGGTCGGTCAAAAAGGACCAATCAGAAAGCTGTATTGAACGCAGTGTGTTTACTCAGTGAAGGATCCCTTAAGTATTGTTTGTGAATACGGTTGTTACTTACAATAACGCAATGAGGCATAGTCTATTTTGTACGGAAATTAAGGGTAGTACTGAATACGATAAACGAGAGACGACAGATTGTACCAAATGAACAGCGTCGGACGCAAAGAAATACCTTGAGGTAAACTAATTGCATCCGTCCCTTTCTAGGCTGCTTACAGCGTTAGAGACGGATGCTCTTAGTCTACAACGAGACACGTTGAAACGGTTAGCGTGTGTCCTAACAATAAAAAAACAGGTTTATTTTTGTATATAGTAAAACAAATCATTATACTGTCATGACTTTAAAAGCTTAATGTTAAAAACAACCCTGTATAATAATACATAAACATATTGTCATTTCAAACATTTCCTACTTTGTACTTAAAATAAAACAAATGACAAATACAAGAATACAAATAACTTAGCAAATTACATTTAAAACATGAAAATCGAGAGTGGCATCCACGGAATAGAAAAAACTGTAGAGTCGCATGAGCTTCGCTTAGTATCAGACCTGTTGTCGCCAATACTCAAACTATCATAAAAACAACACGCCACCATAGAAAATGTTTTTGGTGAGGCTATCGTTTTTACACTCCAAACTAGCACAATAAGGCATGCCTTTGGATTTATTTCCTATTTTAGAAATATCGAAATATCGAAATAAGCAATCGCGGCAAAAGTATGGTAGGTTGCGCGGAACTCCGCATAACTATGCCACACGTTACACGCCCACTTGACACTTCTACTGTTTTTTCTGTTCTGTGGTGGCATCAAAAACCAATGGTTATCGAACCTAAATACGTTTAGAAAAGTACACCCCTAGTAAACCCTAGACCTACAGGCAGTAGAAGCGTTATAATACTTTTAATACTGTTCCGTGATTTTTGTAATTTATCTATACGAACACACGCCAACCCTACCAAAAAGAAAATCAGTCGTAGCTAAGTCTAATAACATTAAAATTAACAGTAACCCTATAGGCGCACGCTTAACGGCAAGAAGGACGGTGTTTTGGGAACTTAGGGCAGAATAAATGCATTTACAAAGAAACCATCATATCGAGGCCCATGCAGGAAGTTGGAGGTCAATATATACTGGTCAAGGTTTACAAATCGCACCTTCGGTAGGACAAGGGCACAATAGGCAATTTGACTAATTTTAGAAAACCTTTTAAAATGATTCTTTATTACATAAGAAGCACACTATTATTTCTGTGAGAATCTACTGTATTATCAATAAAAATCTATGTTAAAGTTTAAATTTTCAAAGCCGCGCTAAATACGCTGTTTCTATCATGCCGCTGGCTATATGACAAGTGTGACGTCACACGCAAGAAAAAATAAAAAATAATTTGAAGAGATATGCCCTTATGATCTGTGGTTACTTGCGTTTGACGTCACCAGCCAGTAACCACAGCTACAAAGCAATCACATAGCGTTTCCGCCACAGATAAAATTTCAAAAAATATTACTATTTTTTTCGTGTAATATCCAAAAAAATATACACACTTAATTTAGTTTAAAATAAAGTGAAATATCTATTTTACGCTGTTATCTAATAGGATGACCACAATTTGTAGTATATTTTCAATGTTGTCAAATAGCCTATTGCCCTTGTTGTCAATAGTACATTGTGCCCTTGTTCTACCGAAGGTGTGATATACTAATATATGAATAAAATATTTACTAATGGTAATTTTCAATGGATTTGGAGAAGTACATTTTGTTTAAAGTTTCAAATAATGTAAAATAAACCCAAAACTGCTTTACTCACACTATTATCAAGCAGTGAAACCGTCACATAATCATTTAAAGTGGTTAATTAAAAAAACACGAAGGAATGTTTACGCGCCACGCTTAAAACTACTTATAATTAATATTAGGTATATTTAAATTACATGTAAGTACGAGCTTCGCCTTCACTCTTGCCTTATGTTTCAGTTTCTTTTCTATGAGATATACCGGACAGTTCAAACTCATGCATATTAAAATCATATTATACGGGGTTCAGAGTTTTCATAACACGGTAAGACTAAAGCGAGCTATGGAGTCGACATTAAAATTAAAACTCGCGTCATACTCATACTCAATTTATTTATTACATTCTACAGCTATTACTTAATTGTTATAATAATTAAATAAAATTATAGTTTTAAGTGTTTTTATTGTATTATGGGATAAACGAAGCATTTAAATAAAGTATTAAAAAAAAAAGTACGATCATAATAATTTGTAGGTATCTAAGTATCAATATCCATAAAGCATGTAGCTATAGAAATAATGCCTTTCATTTGACAAGCAATTTGTACAAATAGATAGAATTGTTACTTTTTTTGGAATGATATTAATAATTGAGTATGAGTATGATGCGACTTTTAATTTTAATGTCGACTCCATAGCTCGCTTTAGTCTTACTGTGCTATGAAAACTACGAATCCTGAATATATTATATTACTTATGATTATGAACCTTACGTGTACAAGTTTAACTTGTAGGTCGAGAAGAGTTGCAAGTTTTAGCTTCATTATAAAAAAAAAACTGTTGAATTGTCCATTTGAACTGTCCAATATAACTCGTCTTTCTTTATCAAAATACTCTTACACTAATTTCGTATACGAGAAACTCGCTTGGAGGTGGGTACGCACAAGTCAACTATACATAATACTTGATCATTTTGTTCATAATAAAACAACGCATTGGTACTTGTGGCCGATCGAGTCAAAAGGGACTTTGTATCTTTGATATTTCAGACTTTATCTCAACACGTTTTATAGATAAGGTCGCCGTCAATAGAACTTGCGAACTATGTAAACAAATATATAATATAATAGTACTGTTTGACACATAACCTCAAATATTCATTAAGCGTGTTTTTATTAAAAATAACGTATAATGAATAGTTTTTCATCTTAAACTTAACATGAAAATAATGATTTAGTGCATAAATAGTTGCAAAGACCTCACTTGATCTTTAAAAGTACGTGATTATCGAGTAATCATGGTGAATTGGTTCTTTTGTTTTTGTTTACATAGTTCGCAAGTTCTATTGACGGCGACCTTACTTGTAGTTGAATACACAGCATAAAACAAAGGCCCGTTTCGACTTGAACTACCACAAAACATATTGTTTTTTATAGGCTTTTGCAACTGCTTAAGGTACTGAAAATTGTAAATTGATTACCCTATACTACTTATAACAGTAACTTAAGTTTAAAACTCCTACAGAGTGAGATACGAACGACCACAGAGCTAACACTTGGGACATTTACAACACTATCTAATACAATGACTTGGGAATTTTATTAGACTTGTGACCGTAATAATGAATGATTTTTTTAAAATCAATAATGGGTTTGCGTTTAAATTCAGTCAAATTTGTTGGCGGAGTGCGGATGAATCCAGATCGAAAACAAACGCTGTTATATATTAAACATTGTTATAACGAAAAGGAGACAATAGTGTCAAAGCTATACTCTGTTAAATCTAGGATGATCCATGTGACAGCTGTATTTCGTAACTTCAATCACTTACTATACTCACAAGCGAGGTGTTTAAAAATAGGCGATTAATTTATTCAAGTTCCTGAACGGCGTCGCTAGGTTGGTACCAATGTAGTATTTATATAAAGTAAAAAAAAAAAACTTGTTTATATGAGCTGTCACAAGCATCATCTTAAATTGAACAGAGTATAATTTATATTATTTCTGTTACACAAGCGAAACGGAGCTAAAACTATGAAAATAAGTCAGAATAAGTTTTAAATTAAACGGCCACAAGTTTTCATAAATTAAGACACTGTCGTTCGAATTCAAAAAGTCGCAAGTGCAAAGGATAATCCTTGCGCATTAAACTTTTTGTTATTTGGACGGCAGATTTAGCACGAGAGTCGGATTACGTTTTATCAGTGATTAGTGTGATTGACAGTGATTGAAACTGGTTATATGCTATTATTTAAAAGTGTCAAGAGTGTGAAGAGGTTCCTTTAAGAGACTGTCAGTTTTTTTAAATAATAATTTCTTGTATGCTTAATTTTTAAAGTTTTTTTTTCAATGTAATGGAATGAAATACAGAATGATTCAAAGATTATACGCTTTGAAAAGTCATCCCCAAAACGTAATACTTAAATAAAATTTCATACTTATTTTCGTATTAAATTTGGAAATGAGCTAAGACGCTTTACTTTTGACACGCTCTGCGTAAAAAGGTTAAAAAGGAAAAAGGTTATCAATAAAAATACGGAGATAGAACTATTTAACTACGAACAATTTACAACTACCTATTCTAACAACTGGAAATTACCAGAGATTCGATTTTTTCTGACACTTTTGCACAACGGCAGTAATTTCCCATTTATAGACTTGCAATGTATTTCTCCTGAATAACAAACAATTAAGACATACGTACTGAGAATAAACATAACACGAAAAAAAACTGTCATTTTTTGAATATTTACTACAAAGAAAAAGTGCACCGGGTATCGGTTATACTCTCACGAGTAAAAAAATTGACTCAACCTTTGGAATTTTCCGCCCAATATCTTATTACCTTCTCATGCGATCCTAAAAACGTAGTACCAAATGAAAGGTGATAAAATTTGCTTTTATGTGGTACTACATTTTTCAGCATCGCATGAGAAGGTAATAAGATATTGGGCGGAAAATTTCATACGTTGAGACGATTTTTATGCTCGTGAGTGTACTCCATTTGTTTAGGTATGTACGTAAATATAAACAAAAAAACCACGTGACATAGTTCGTCAGCAAATAGTAGCAGAGCTGTGACACGTCAAAGCTAAGCTAAGTTTTGACTGGCTGAGACACGTGGTTTGGCTTGTTTACATTTAAAGTAATAATTCCATAGGCTAGATATCAGGTCAAATCAGTTAATTTTAGCGTCAAAACGATAGTATGGAATACTCAACGGTGCCGTTACGCCTCGTTACTGTTAAATCAATTCTTTTTATATATCGCACCATCTATTCAGAACAATAGTGACCTAATTCAAAATTTCGCTTTCAAACTTCAAGTCATACATTTATTAGTATAGAGACCTAACTCGAAATTTAAAATTTCTGAATTATGTCACTATTGTTCTGAAGGTGCTATATTTTGTTGATTTGAATTTGGTAACAATTGCTACAATATTCCTGATCTTGGATTAGCCTATGTACGAGAACCATCCGTCTCTATTTAGCTCTCATCCCTATATACCAGCACCAATCACGTATAACGATATACACTTGGGAGCAAAGAAATCGAGCCACTTAGTACTGAATTTCCATAGAAAGTGACTCGATTTCTTTGCTCCCAAGTATATATCAAACAACGATAAATATGACATCAGTCATTGTGCAAAAGTGCCAGTAAAATTACGGTCGCTGATAACGCCAGTTTTTTTCACTCCCCGCCCCGTCGAACAGATCCAAAAGCCATTACCAATGTTGTCGTCCTACAGCCAGTCTTTTCACGCTAATCTAAACGTACGTTACACCTATACTTAAAACCCGACAGTTCACAACTGAACAAGGTGTTTGGATAAGAGAAATTGTATGTCGCGAAGGAGTTTCTTATGTTCTAATGTCTTGGTTATGTACTAAGTAATTAATAGAATTGAACGGAGAGCACTATTGATTTGATTATAATAAGTGTTTTGATGTAAAAAGTATACAAGTTTGTTTGGATGTTTCGCACTTTGATTTTAAAAGAAAGCTAAAGTATAATCTTAAAAAGAACATTGGTAGGTTAAGGTTTAATTGGTTATGTTAGCTTGAACTTGGCTTGACACTCTACCGCGTGTCTATCTATTATTCGTTGTGTTTTTAATTAATAAAGTTTAGTATGTTCAGACAAGTTGCATTATGTTTAGTATGACACAATTTTTTAATTTTATTTTTTTAGACGTATCTACTAATCACAGAATTACCAATTTAGAAATAAAATCATTACATCGAAGGTTTTTTTTATATTTTATTAGTTGTTACTAGTGTAGAGCCATTGGCATCTGAGCACGCTGCTACTACACGCATCCCTTACGCTCGCCATAAGCCCCACGAGTGAGAGCGAGAGTCCGATAAAAATGATTTATTGCCTAGATGCTCACATGACAATGGCTCTACATTAGGTGGCTAAGTGGTTGTTTTGTAGTAAACCAACTAGTGGCATTTTATTAGAATGGGTGTCTGTTTGAGCTGATTGCAATATGCCATTATGAGTAAAGTCCTGGCCACATCACCACGGCACAGCGTCGTTGGATGCCGTATAAAGGCACGTCGTCGCATCATGCAAATACACGGTGCAGTGTTTCATTATAAAGTGCAATTTTAAGTCGAGTGCGCTTAGAGATTATAATAGCTTGAAGCCGATGTTATACGGCACCATTTATCTATCTACACGACGCGGTAACATACCTTTCTACGGCGCCGTGCAGTGGTGATGTGGCCAGGCGCTAAGTCTGGTTCATGGTAGGCCAGTTTTCTTTTAAAATCGAACCAGGCTTTGTTCAAATACATTATAAAGTTTTGCATAATTGTTGGTAAAACTAAGGTCAGAGGGCCCAGACAAGATGCAAACGCCGGTAGCGTTTTTCTGTTCTAACATCTTGAAATGTATGGGATCACAAATTGATCACGTGGTTTATCTAAACGAATAGTTAAGTCCTAGACAACGTTCTCAGAACGCAACTTGTCTAAGCGTACCATTAATTAAACTTGATCAATGCGTATGCGAGGCTATTAATATGCGTGATACATCCGCAAAGAGAGAGTAGCATCACATCTAGACTAGAGGTATAATTGTTCGTGAGTTTGTTGGACGTAATCTGACACTATTGATAAGATTGTTAAAAATATTTCATAGAGGGACAAAATACCTTTTATCCGGGAAAACCGTTATCTAAAAAAAAAGTAAAAGGTATCAAATTAATTGTGCCTATTTCATACTTTATTAGACGATAGAAAAAGAGAAGTATATAAAAACTAAACATTAAAATCAGATGTATAGGATCAAGTCATCAAAGCATAATTATGCAATGCATTACTCTCGTAGCGTTCTAATCTTGAATACCTAATCCCTGACAAAACCTGTCATGTTTCGATAATAAACATAATGGAATAAATTCGAGTCGACTCAGATCCTATAGACGAAGTCCGTCAAATAAATTCACATGATTAAGCCACGTTCCTACCAAGCTAGAAAACATCACAGCCAAGGACAACTAAGCAGTTAGAATTAAAAATTTATAAGGGTAGCGTTACGACCGAATTTCATAATGCATTAACCTTTTTGGAGTAAATTCCAAAACACCTGAATACTTATGAGTCTTATGACTGACAAAAAAATCCGAAAGCCAAAAATTCTGTATCGGAATGTCAATTGAATAAATTAATACGGAAAATTTATGAAACTGTTCATATTTTGGGTGTTAGAAAAAACTGGAATTTAGGCATTATGGGACTAGACAACAATACAATGTATTATGAAATTAAGTCATAATGAAACCAACTCAAAAATACGTCATATAATAACGAATTCTTCCGCTGACATTGCCCGCGATTGCGCAACGGAATTTGTTCGGGTTACAGTAGACCACTGCACAGCCAACATTACAAAAATAGTTACTCTTACCACTGACAGCTTAATCAGTGTCATAATTCCAAAAGATGGTCATAAGCAAGCGTTTATACGATTTCTGTGCAATGGTGGAGCCGCTAGGATAACCAATTTAAAAGTGGTAAACGTTAGGATCACAAGAACTGTCACAAAAAAAGGCGATGAAAAGAAGTATAGCTTGGTACTAATAACTAAATAAGGGCACTGTTCTAAGGGAAATAGGCATTGTGATCCAAATTTATCCAAAAACGGCTACATAAAGTGGTAGTGGTGGTTGAGTTTGAGAAAAATGTAGATCCTGTCAAAGAATATCCAGTCACCAGTCATAGTTCGGATTTTAAACGGTCTGTTGTACTGTTGTCACTTTTAGGGATCCCACTGTTCAAGCTGCGGTAGAAACGTTCCTTTACAAAAAAAACCTACAAATTAATTATAAAACAACTTAAAAACTACTCATGCGTTTCAGCTTTACAATACACCGAAAATTATTGTATAGATCCAATTTCGTGAATATTTTCTAACTACAGGCTGAAATGTTTGTAATACGAGACTAAAACCACTTTGTATTATAGAGTAGTAAAAGCTGAAACACAATACCTGCACATTCACTTACCTAAGATGTTAACCTAAGACTCCAGGTGTAGATAGATCATAGCGATACTTTATCCTTCTCATTATCATAACATTACAACCGATATTACGTAGTTTCACAAAAAAAAAACGTTCGTGTTATACTTAAAATTATGCGAGTTGAAAAAAAAACAAGACATCTCAAATACCAATGTGATTATGTCAGGGCACCCTCGCTTCGATCACGCTTGTATATTTTTACCTATACTTAATTTATTGAGGCACTTAACTAAATGTAAACAAAAAGCCCACGTGATAAAGTTCGTCAGCCAACAGAAGCCAAGAGCACTGACACGCCAAAGCTCGATAAAACAGTTTTGATTGACTATTCAACATAGCCACGTGGTTTGGGTTGTTTACATTTATTTAAGTACCTAAACAAATGGAGTATAGGCAGGCCTCGTTCAGGGTCCGACGACGCGACCCGACCGCCCTTGTCCTTGTGACCTCATACCTACCCTCGACTCATAATTAACATTAGTTTTGAGACATCAACAACAGAGTCGGATTTCCAATTACATAGACGATTTAATACAAGCTGGATTTAATACGAACGAATTGAATATCACCTATTTTTGTGCGAGTATCGACTTTTTCAGTCGCTACATGTAAAAAAGCCCTCTACTTACGACCTCTTCTCACCAGCTCCTATGAAACAACTAGGGAATGCAATTTAACCGGTTATTAACCGTTTTTGTATGAAAATAACCGGTTAAAAGCGGTTATAACCGGTTATTTGCATTCCCTAGAAACAACCTACGAATACACTTTGATAGAAAAAGAAACTGGTTTTTTGTAGTAAAAACGTACGTAACATCGTTTTGACGGCCAACTTAAGGGTCGAAAACGGGCATGGTGGCGAGTTTCGCCTTGACCGACTCGGAGGTGTCATCGCACAGCAGTAAGGTGTGCGAATAGCCCATGGCCACTTGGGTGACGTTGGTGCCGTCCATGCGGGTCACCTCTTTAGGGCGAGCGGTGGACTTGGCGATTTCGCCGGTGCCCTGGAATATTACAAGACTGACATGATGAATCACTACGATTTTCAAATCAAATCGTAGAAAATGGTAGGGTAAAACACCTAATAACTGGCCTCTAAAATACCAGTTACTGGCACCTAGTAATTGTTTAATTATCGTCTCTATTACCTCGTGTTGTTTATGGGGCCAATAATTGGTAGGTGGCCAACAATAGGTTAATTTACCCTATTTGTTAGAATAAGGTATTTAAGGTGTTAAAAAACAATGTTCAGAGTATTCAGTCTGCATGCAAGCGTGCAAATAGATGTTTATTGTTGTTGTTTTAATTATTTAAATGTACATTTGTTCTTTGATCCTTTGTATTTATGTTGACTATTTTAATGTTCTCATAGTATTCAGCCTGCATGCAAAAGCGTGCAAATAGATGTTAATTGTTGTTGTTTTAATTATTTAAATGTACATTTGTTCTTTGATCCTTTGTATTTATGTTGACTATTTCAATGTTCACATAGTATTCAGCCTACATGCAAAAGCGTGCAAATAGATGTTCATTGTTGTTGTTTTAATTATTTAAATGTACATTTGTTCTTTGATCCTTTGTATTTATGTTGACTATTTCAATGTCCACATAGTATTCAGCCTACATGCAAAAGCATGCAAATAGATGTTAATTGTTGTTGTTTTAATTATTTAAATGTACATTTGTTCTTTGATCCTTTGTATTTATGTTGACTATCTCAATGTTTACAAAGTATTCAGCCTGCATGCAAAAGCGTGCAAATAGATGTTAATTGTTGTTGTTTTAATTATTTAAATGTACATTTGTTCTTCGATCCTTTGTATTTATGTTGACTATCTCAATGTTCACATAGTATTCAGCCTGCATGCAAAAGCGTGCAAATAGATGTTAATTGTTGTTGTTTCTATTATTTAAATTTACATTTGTATTCTTTGATCCTTTGTATTTATCTTGACTATCTCAATGAAATTTCGTATTTTTCGACATGCATTTTAAAGCCCTTATTTGTGTAAGCAAACATACCAATTCTCCGTAGGTGGGCGAGACGCCCCAAGCGATGAGAGAGTCGTCAGCCGCAATCACTATAGAAGTGTTACTGGTGCCGACGCTACGAATGTTCCAACCTGCGATTATAATAAAATAACTTATTCTGTACAAGTAGATTGTTTATGCTTATATTTTTCATATCTTAATGTGCCTGTGATAAGATTGAAATTATACAATCACGCGAACGTTATTCCAACCAATTGAGCAGTGCACTAACTTACGTATCTAAAAAACGTATCTATAGTAAAATCGTTTTCATGGAACTAAAAACAAAATAATTGAACTACTTTTACTTCCCATATGCGGAACGAACCGTTAGTAGTGTTTGACAATAACCTCGTTCTTCGGCAAATCGATCCGCCGTTACGATTTTAATCATTTAATGTCATTGCGTTTTATTTCACCACGTTAAAACACCTATCTAGACTTTACCATACCATGGCAATAGTTCTAGCGTGATGTCGGATATGATACCTTATTTTACAATAGGTAGGTTAATTACATTAACCGCCTGTTTCACAATTGACAAGTAAAGCATATTTCACGGATAAATTTAGCCCTTTCTCTTTCATACTCTTATAAATAGACAAGGAGAGAGCCAACTTTAAATGGCAGATAAATTTACTTGTCCATTGTGAAACAGGCCCTAAATATAATTAGCTCTCAAAGTTTATATGGAACAGCTGTTTTTTTCGCGATTTGGATGTTGGTCCCATAATAAAAGTTGGTGAGTATGACCTACAGAGTTAGTCCCTGAAGTTTGTCCAACCTTCTGCCTAACACCCTGTAGATTCGTCCATGTTACTTTGTATACATATTAAGGAGATCACACCGGGTTACTCACGTATAAATTGTCGATTGTGAAACAGGCCCTAAGTTACCAAATTTATAACAGTATACTAAATCAATTACATTTCCTTAACTTTATCGATAGTCGAAAAAAAAGAATTAGGAGCATCACTAATTTTGCCGAATGACATCTGTCACAGGCCCAATAAGATATGAAAAATATCATAGACCAACTAACAGTCGGCCCGGTCTTACCAGTGAGGTCCTGGACTGGCTTGGGGTACATGTTAGCCTCGCCAGTGCGCTTGGTCTGCCCGAACAGGAACAGAGTGCCTGAAAATAATTATACTTTTTAGGGCCTTTTGTTTGATCAGTAGTTAAACTAACTAATTGTTAAAAATCGTTAGTAATAGTTAAATTCTCAAGGAAATGTGTCAAATTTTCGATTCCTTTTTCGAATTTTAACAATTAGTTGAGTTAACTACTGATCAAACAACGGGCCCTTAATGTTAATGGACTGGTCCTTGTGGCGAACCTTGCAGGCCTGTGTCCAGCAGTGAACGTCTGAAATGATGAATGTTGATGATGAGTAGAATGAATAGTTTCACTACAGCGGTGTAGTGTTTTTGATCCACGATGGTGTCACAGTATAAACTGTAGTTGATCTTTAAACAAAGGGTTAGTGACAGTGTTTGAGTGGGTTAGTAGTAGTGTTTAAGTGGGTTAGTCGCAGTGTTTAACTGAGTTAGTGGGTTAGTTGTAGTGTTTGAGTAGGTTAGTAGTAGTGTTTAAATGAATCTCAGTGTTTGAGTGAGTTAGTCGTAGTGATTGAGTAGGTTAGCAGTAGTGTTTAAATGTGTAAGTCGCATTGTTTGAGTGCGTTAGTGGTAGCTGTTTGAATGAGTTACTTATAGTTGTTGGAGTGGGCTAGTAGCAATGTTTGAGTGGGTTAGTCTTAGTGTTTAATTGGGTTAGTTGCAGTGTTTAAGTGGCTTAGTACCAATTTCACCAAACGATGTTAACCACTTAACAGACGATTAGAGCGTTAACAGCTGTCAACATGTATGAATTAACAGTCGATTAACATTGATTAAATTTAACATCGCATGGTGAAATCGGTACTTATTCTCATTGTTTAGATTAGTCGTAGTGTTTGAATGGGTTAGTTGCAGTGTTTAAGTAGGTTAGTCGTAGTGTATGTGTTAGTGGAATGCGTGTTTGACTGACCGATCTCGTTGACGGCGAGGCTGTAGGTCGAGCCGCAGTGCACGGAGCGTACGCCGCGCGCTGCCGTGTCGAAGTACTTGATCAGCCGAGGCACTGACTCGTCCTTCTGCTCGGCGTGCCCGAGACGGCCGAAGCCGCCGAAGCCCCAGCTGTACGCGCGCTTCTTAGAGTCAATAGCCACCTGATGAAGACATGGTGATGAATAACGTGAGGATTTTGGTGGCGTATCGTGGTTCTAGAATCCATGGAGTCGCTATTTCTTAATAACCTCTATATACCTCCTTGATTTTGACCTTCAGTGTTGTCATATTTCAAAATACTAAAGATATTTTAAGTTTGGGTTATCCATACCTTCCTATCCTCTATTACAAATTCATTTAAACTGGTTTAGCGATTAAAAAAAGATTATTATTAGGAAATAGCGACTCCATGTATTCTAGAACCACGATATACCATCATAAGTAAAAGCCCATATAATATAAAATCGAGAAGTATAGGTAACAGAGTACTATGAAATTAAATCCTAATGTCACCTATTCAGAAAATTTACAGTCAAGTGTAAAAATATGGCACAACGCATCATCTCAAAAATATATCCCAATGCACCTTATTCCAGTGTAATAAGAACTTCGTAACATATTTATGAGAGGATTCTTTAGAGATATATTTTTTCACTTGACTATATAAATAAATAAAATATCAGGGGACAATGTCACACCAATTCACCTAGTCCCAAACTAAGCCCTAGGCTTGTACTATGGGTACTAGACAACGATATAAATACTTACATAGAGAAATATAATACTTAAATACATACCTCGGTAGAGACGAGTGAGAGTAGAGACCTCGTCGTGTTGTTCTATAGTCTTTATTATTAGTTTAAGGTTTATTGACCTTACATTCATAATTATTTTATTTTTGCTTGTTTTAAGAATTTATACTTTATTACTTTATTACCTTATTATCTATTACTTAATCTAACTTACTTTTAAGTATTATTATCTTTTTATGATTGAAAAAATGACCTCTTGCTGGAGTTTTTTGCGGCGCTTCTTCTCCGTAATGATGGTCTTGTCCGAAGCGCTGGTAGATTCACTCATGTTACCGACGTGTAAAAGAGCCTTCATGTGGCCTATTTACTGAATAAATATTCTGAATTATGTTTTTTTTTTAAATTTGACATATAAAACATCCATGACTCAGGAACAAATATTCGCGCTCATCACACAAATATCTACCCTCGCCGGGATTTGAACCCAGGCCGCTAGCTTCGTAGGCAGTTCACTACCAACTATGCCAGCGCGTCGTCATAGCTAACTTGTTCACTCAACTTACCGTGTGGTTATTGCCACAGGAGAAGTCGACGATGTCCACATCCTTGATGGGCAGGATGTGCCCGTCTTTGGTCTTCTCGAAGAACACCCCGATCCGCTTCGGGAGGGTCTCGAAGTGGTACGAGAGCTTCGTCGACGTCACGAAGTACTTGCCGTCGGTGTTGTGCCCTGGGTGTTAGGAACTTAGGAATAACGTTTCATGGTATGAAAGTACACTAGCAGAAACGAAAAACGAATAAACATAGAGTATTACACATAGAGTAGTAGTGGACAAGGACTTATTTTACAGAAGATAAGACCCGCCATACATGGACTGCTTTAGGTAGTCGGCAACCGACTGCACTTCGTTGCTATTGGTCGGTTTGCACTTTCTAGAGCATTGAAACTGCAAATCGACCAATAGCAACGAAGTGCAGTCGATTCCAGACTGCTGAAAGCAGTCCGTGTATGGCGGGACTAAGGGTTATTCAAACTCATATATACTACAACACAACAAAAATAATCAATCTTATAGAAAAAAAAAACATAATAGAACTTAGAGATGCTGCTAATATTATAAATGGGTCAATCAGTTTTTTGTTGTAGCTCGTTGCCATGGTGACGTCTCCTGGGTCACTCTTTAAAACTATGATTTCGAAGGATACAAGTCCACTAAAAATCATTTTTATTGGCAACTATAAATCCATTACTTTATGGATTTTTTCATGAGTGTGCTAAAAGTATATATTATATTATAACATTTTTAATTGCAACAGTCAAATTCTGACTGTATTATCTTTGAAATTAAGAGTTAAGTTTCCAATACTAGTGCCATCACCCTATGATAATCGACCCCGGGCCCTCTAGCTTCGTAGACAGTGTCAATAGTAGGGAATGCAATTTAACCGGTTATTAACCGTTTTTGTATGAAAATAACCGGTTAAAACCGGTTATAACCGGTTATTTGCATTCCCTAGTCAGTAGCAACTAGGCTAACCGCGTCAACAATTTAAAGGCTAATCTTACCTAGCTGGCCGTATTCCGGCAATCCAAACGAATGTAGGCCGCCATGACAGTCCAAGATCATAGAGAACTCCGCACCGCAACCCACCTTCACGATCGCTTGAGCGCTGTAATAACCACAACTCTAAAGGGGCTTCTAAACGGGCCATATTTTCACTGCAATATGTGGCCGGCAACTATTGGTGTCTTTCTCTAACATACGAGTAAGAGAGGGACGCCAATAGTTGCCGGCCACATATTGCAGTGAAAATATGGCCCGTTTAGAAGCCCCTTAATGATAATAACTAGTTTAAAATTGCTTGGTGTCATCCGTATTTCTTGGCCGATTTTAATTTTAATTTCACTTGTGGTACGGTATTTTACACAGATCAGAAAAAACAGTAGAAGTGTCAAGTGGGCGTGTAACGTGTCGCACGGTTATGCGGAGTTCCGCATAACCTACCATACTTTTGCCGCGATCGCTTATTTCGATGTTTATAATATAGGAAATAAATCCCGAAGCATGCTTTATTGTGCTATTTTGGAGTGTAAAAACGATAGCCGCACCAAAAACATTTTCCATGGTGGCGTGTTGTTTCTATGATAGTGTGAGTATTGGCGACAACAGGTCTGATACTAAGCGAAGCTCATGCCACTTCCACTGTTTTTTCTATTCCCTATAATCATCGATGGTATGGTAGGCACGCAATACAACTAGGTGTTCTTGGCGTTCAAAGGGTTAAAAACTTACATATTACCTTTTATTTCAAAGGATTACTCACGTGTATCGAATGCGCGTGGGCGTCAACACTTGCGGGGTGTTGTTTCCAAGGCCGCACTGCCCGCTCTTGTTGTCGCCGCACGCGTACACAGTACCGGTGTCTGCAATATATTAACAACTAGAGGACGCCCGCGACTTCGTATGCGTAGAATTAGTTTCCCGCTACTCCCCCCAATTCTTCCCGTTGGGGGTCGATTTTCGGAAAATCCTTTCTTAGTGCTCACTTACATCATGAAAGGAAACCCTGTACCAAATTTCAAGTTTCTAGGTACAGTTGTTTCGGCTGTGCGTTGTTATATAAGTCAGTCAGGTTTGCCTTTTATATATATAGATAGATAGATAGATTGACAAGAGGAACTTTTTTATAGGGGTGAAAAAATTGGTCATGCGCGAGTCGGGTTCTGGACCGTACTAGGTGTCTCAGTGTTTGTTATTCACTTCATATGGAAAAAACAACTTGATGTCATTATTTAAAAAGTTGATTATAAAAAAACACATGATTCATAATGATTCTAATAATGTAAGACACCACTGAAAAACTTCTGAAATAAAACATGAAATTAAAACTTTTTCGTGACAACGACATAATGGAAAATTACAAAAATTCTGATTATAATGCTCAATATCTCCGAAACTAGTAAAAATCGCTGAACATACATAGGGGTTAAATCGATAGCTTTTTAGCTGCTCTATCAGCCTTAGGTGGGTTGACGTCGATTTACGGGACATCCTGTATAATATCAAACAACAAGTACTTTCAAGCTACCGATATTAACAGACAGCATTTTCATTTTGTGACTAGTATATAACTTGACAAACTAACTCGAATAAAAACAAGAGAATTGTTTCACGTAACTAATCCTATCTAAAAATAATAAACTGAACGGATATTGGAGATCGTTAATTACTAATTAGTCTCGCCGGAACACCCACTCAACATCCTTAGCTTCTCCTTGCTTCAAGGTGGCTCCTTGGTTGAAGGTGCCCTCTAAGCGTGACCCCAGCGTTGTCAAGACTAGGGAATGCAAATAACCGGTTATAACCGGTTTTAACAGGTTATTTTCATACAAAATCGTCTAATAACCGGTTAAATTGCATTCCCTAGTCAAGACTACGTAGGGCAGATGCCGGATACAACGCCCTTATTAAATATATTATATTGCTTTTTTAGGGTTCCGCACCTCAAAACGGAACCCTTATAGGATCACTTTGTTGTCCGTCTGCCCGTTTGTCCGTCTGTCTGTGTGTCAAGACCCTTTATCTCGGAAACGCGTGGAGGTATCGAGTTGAAATTTAAACCATATACTCAAGTCTACAGTCCCTTGAAGCTGTGAAAAAATCAAACTTCTAAGTTCATGTAAAAAAAAGATACGGCCGTTTATGCCGCTAAAAACGTATATTTCGACACTCTCAAGGGAATCAAAATTTATAGGGTATTTTCCGTTGACCTAGATCTATGAAATTTGGCATATAATTCCGTCTCATACTACAAATATAGGAAAAAATCTGAAAACCCAACATTTTTAATTAAATCGCAATAAAATCAGGGTCTTTATGCAAGGAACGGCGGCGGTGTAAATTTTGAATTGAGTTAACCGTGTCATGTGCGGAACCCTCGGTGGGCGAGTCCGACTCGCCTTGTCCGGTTTTTTTTGTACAATATGCCGTCTGGTATTCACCATATTGATTTTTTATTACTGCAATATCTTTAGTAACACACAAGGTAAAGACAAATCGATTGACATAAGAATCATTAAAATCGGTCCACTCGTTTAGTTTACAACGCGCCACAAAGGAACGGACATACACATTACTGTTTGCTTCGCGCAATCGGGTAAAAAGAAGCCCTGTTTACCCATAGTATAATGCCGTACTTGAGCTACAAGTAAAGTCTGTTCATATTCGTTCCGTCACTTCTTGTAACAAATCAATTTACCATTATAACTCCATATTCGCGTACTTTTGAAGGTTGAGCATAGTCATATTATTTATTTATACACTTAATCATTGTCTTCATGTATATTTTGAGGTAGTAATCTCTATTTAACCTTGTATTTTTTGATGAAAAGTGCTTTTGGTAAAAGACGATGACACTGACTGGTGCTTGACGAATAAATTTAATTTTTTCGAAACATATTTGACATGAAAATGTAGAAGTTTTGATAGATTTGATTGATAAGCTAGAATTTCGTCTCTGTCGCACCCAGCATAATAATACGATGATGATGGCGTATATATATACAACCTTTTTAAAAAACTGATTAGAGTTAACATTATTCTCATAGCTATTTCAACCTCTATCTAAAGACAATTACAGTTAGGTACACTTGTTATTATTATTGGCAGTCCGAATAGGAACAGACTTCAAGCTGGGTCCACATTTGTATCATTTTGGCGATCAAGATCACGCGTATCGTATCGAGCTCGCGTATCCTAGTATGGACGCTCACTTTGGGCACACCGTATCACTACCATCGTCGCGTGAAAAAATGCGTCCATACTAATCGTAGCGTAGCAGCGTATCGTATCATAACGCCATATCATTAAGTGTGGACGCTATCCGTATCCCCTTTGATGATCGGGGAAAAACCGCCTCGAGAGCGATCACGGCGTATCGCGTATCAAATCATAACTTTGTATCGTGATACAGTATCAAAACACGTCCATACTTACCGATCTTGATACGCACCGATCGCGAGTGTGCAGGGTATATAATAAACGCGTGTCAACATCGATCCAGAGCGATTAGATACGGCGCGCCGCATGATCGCGCTGTTTTTGCGTCCACACTAGCGATCTTGATACGCGTCGGTGCAACGCGACGGAGATATGATACGACGAAATGATCCAAATGTGGACCCAGCTTTAGGCATTGCAAATGTAACTATGCATGAGTTCTACTGTACCTGTGACGAACAGCGAATGATGCCGTCCGACGGCAGCGTGGATAATGTTCATCCCTTCGAACGCCGGGATAGGCTCCGGCACGTTACGGGTGGTTGTGTCGCCGAAGCCGAGTTGTCCGTGCGTGTTACGGCCTGAGGAGCGACAGACATGGACATGGTTCTGAGCAGGGCTTAATACCGGTATTAATTAAAATTGAAATATCGATTTGTTCCTGATTCGTCATATTCCAAATTGATCATCTTCCAAACTCGACAATTTCCTAACTGGTCATATTCCTAACTCGTCATATTCCAGATTCGTCATCTTCCAAACTCGTCATTATACAGTCAAATTAAATCGCGAACACGTGCTTACAGGAATAATAAGTATTACTTAGGACTTTAGGACAGATTGTACTTAGTAGTTATACTTTGTACTACGGCTATTAGACAATAATTTACTTAAGGCGGAGTCCAAAATTAATTAATTATCTAAAGAGGTTCTCATCATAACTTAACATTTACCATAGAGGATTTCTATAATAAAATTGTGCAGGCAAATGTACATGGTATGACGAGTTTGGAAGATGACGAATCTGGAATATGACGAGTTAGGAATATGACCAGTTAGAATATTGTCGAGTTTGGAAAATGACCAATTTGGAATATGACGAATCAGGAACAAAAATCGAAATATCTTCCTTAATTTGCATTATTTCCTTGATATTTTCGACTACAATTTAGGTAATAACACTATTATATTATATAAATTCATTGAAGAGCAAAAATATTCAATAATAAGCGAGATACCGAAATTGAATACCGGTTTTTTGTATGAAAATAATACCGGTATTCAAGCCCTGGTTCTGAGGCAAGGGTATACCCGTATAGCAGAACACAATTAATATTTAGTGCGTCAAAGCTCTTACGCCGTTGACTAAGAGTTTATTATTGCCTAATTTGCGCGCCATATTAATTGTGTCTTGCTGTACAGTTGTAACTCTGCCCTGCTAAAACAAATGGCGATATACAACCTTATTACTATGGGCGGCTTACGGATCCAATTCGGTGACGATGGCATAGGGTGGATAAGACATCGGTTAAATTTTGATTGATTCTTTTATTGATCAATATAAATTTACACGTCATTTTAAACTATATAAGTACGATTTATGTATTAAAATGTATGCAGGTTTTGTTCTTCTTGCAATAAGTAAAGCATTCCAATTGATTGATGATGTAAGATTGTGCCTAATGTCTTTGGTCGTCTTCAAATTATATTAATACCAAAATTTCAGTTAAGGATAGAAGCCAGACTATAACTTTGAAGAAGCTTGAGTCTCTAAATAATAGTGAACTAAAATTGCAAATACGAGCATCGCACGTCTATAGATGTAGAGATGTCGTTATCTTTATACAAGAGGATAGTGAAATATTAAAGACACAATACTGAACTATCACATTACAAATACGCACCTCGCACGTCTAATGGTCGTTATCTTTTTACAAGAGGACAGATAATAAACTATTGAATGGAAAAAAATACTTTTGTGAAATATTTTAATTCTATAACTATCTTGAGGTGTATCTATATTATGGCTATCGTTTGACGTCATTGTGACGTAATTTGCACCCTTCAGCCTTATTACTAACAGGAAAAAATTAAATCTGCTTTGTCTATTCAATTTGTGATGACGCCTATTTGCTTATGAGGGCAGAACTCCCCCTGGATTTTTAATGACTGTAGCCTTGTTTAAATGTAGAGCAAAAAAGCGAAGGGTTTTATATTTTTGATTTGCACCAGATGGCTTGCTGTCTCTGAAGTCGAGTATCCATTTGAGTAGACTCAGGCCGAGCAGCCTCGACTTGAGGCGAACAGCCTAAGTTTGAGGCTGCTCGCTCTGAGAACTCCTTTGAGCACGGCAAAAAATCCGACAAAATATGTCTCGGCTCGCGGCGATGAATTTTCCTCGTGTCGCGGCGTGCCTCAGGTTGAGGCAGCGTGTCCACTTTTGCGGCCTCGGAGCGAGGCTGCCTCTAGTGGATACGGGGCTTAAGATGGTATGCCTTATTACTAGTCATTTCAGCGGCACCAGACCGGTGCACAACAACACGAACAGTGCTGCTTGGCGGTAGGGTTAAAGGATAGTAGTAACGTTTTCACAGATTTTCTTATCCCCACACCAGGTCACAATACAAATAATTCTCCTTGACAAGGTCCTGCCACCAACGCACAAGTATACAGTTACAAAAATATCCTTGACGACATTAATTATTTAATTAACATACCGAATGAAAACGCCCGTCCCTCATCAGAAATCAGAAGGGAGTGGCCGGCACTGCAAGCGCTCACTATGAGACGGAACTGAAACAAAACATAATTACAAAATGGAGAAGGCAAATTAACACACAGGCCTCCTGGTCCCGGAATCCCGGGACTTATCCATATTAGCATAATGTTTGAGGTCGACCGATTTGGCAGATTTCTTTTTTGTTGTGTTCGTCATTGCCAGGACAAGGTTTGTATTAAGAAAATAATTGAAAAATCCACCGGGAAAGTTAGAAATTTGCAGCGGGGCGAAACCGCTGGCGGGCCGCTAGTGTTAGATAAATGTAACTTTCTTTCCTTTTTTGTAAGCATCACAGAAGTCGACGTCAATATACCAAAAAAATACAGCATGTTGTTGAAATAGTGAAGTAAAAGATTCATTTAAAACATTATTACATTAAATAGAATGTTACTCAATGAAATTGTTACTTCTTCGCGTTAATATAGATTCGTCCATGTTACTATGTATACATGTTAAGGAGATCACACCGGGTTACTCACGTAAAAATTGACGAAAAACGCCCGAGTCTGAGTCTCACGGAAGTTTTATGTTTAAAGTTACTATACAGGGTGTAATGCAAGTCGAGTGCCAAATGAAAAGGGTGGGTAGCTAGGGTCACTTGCAACACGTTTTGGGCCAATTAACACTCATCCTGCCCACGGTGTATACTTAGTTATTGAAATAAATGAATACTATTGTTAGGTTTTTAATAATTTTTGATGACTATTTCATGTTTTTTATTATTAGTAAAAAAATAGTCTCAATTAATTTATCAAACCTTACTTTCAAGTAGGTAGTTTCAAAGAAGTACTAGGTAATGTAACCCACCATTTTAGATTGAAACCATATTTTGCCGAAAAACTGAACGTGATTCTAGACATGTGGTATACCGTAAGAATGGTCAGGAACTGGAGAAGTTTTTATGATGTTGGAAGATATGAGGAGCGTCTACTTTTTTTTTAATTGTGCCGTAAAGTTGACCTTGACGATTTTTATTTTCTGTCCTTCACACTTTGTCGGCTAATATTTTTTTATTAGTTTACTATATGAATAAAAATAACATTTCATTAGAATACGCATACATTAGAGATTAAAAAAATACAAATACTTTTGTGCTGTCACATTTAAAAAAAAAGATAGGTAAACAAAATGGTCAACATTTGGAAGATACCGAGATTTTATTTAAAAAAAATATTAAAAAAACACCGTGGGCAGGATGAGTGTTAATTGGCCCAAAACGTGTTGCAAGTGACCCTAGCTACCCCCCCTTCTCATTTGGCACTCGACTTGCATTACACCCTGTATATATACGTTATCTATTTTCTCCACAGGGCGTTAACTCCTTAAACCAATGGAAAAACAACAGCGACAAACATGCAAAATATATTCAAAACAAACACGGAGCAGATACAAGACTAGCAAGTAGTATTAAAATTGCGAACTGAATAATGTAGTGTATTCAAAATGTATTCAACTTTCTATCATTTATAAATACAAACAGTTAAGAACTGGCATTTCTGTATAATTTAGACTAAATCGAAAACCTTGAGGATATTTTTACCCCCAAAAATGAGGGGGTCTGCGGCATCGTGCGGCAAACAAATGGACCGATTTGGAAGTGATTACTTTTTAAAGAAAGCTAGTTTGATCGAGATGGCTCTTAAGCCCGATTTACATTGGTCAAGGAAAGTGGAGTGAAAAAATAGAAAGCGAAACTTTTTTCCCGTCGGGGGTAAAAAATATAAGGGAGGGCAATTAGTAAGCCGCAAACTGTTTGCCTAAAGAAACCGCAGTCTAAACGTGACTTACAGAAAATAAACGTCGAATTTAAAACCTCGTTTTTTGAAGTCGGTTAAAATAGCCAATCTTCTATACAAAGTTCAACCCGCCATTTTATCTTCTTAGGGATAAATTTAAAAAAAAACGTGTGCACCTCGCGACAGAAGTGATAACTTAAACGAATCTAAATCTGTGGGTTAGAGTGAGAGAGGAGGAGCCTGCCTCCCGCTGCCGTATGCGTGAGAGAAAGGGAAGCCACACAGACTGGCGCCGAAACGCGTTACGTAACGAAGCGGTTTACCCTCCCATATGAAGTTATCACTTCAAAAACATTAAAACGTTTTAACCATACTGTTTGATTTGCGCATTTTGAGCTGTCACATTGGTTCGCTTAAATAACATATCTACATTAGTACGAAGGGTATTGTCAGAGAGCGACTTCACCCCATCCGGCAATAAAGGTGCGACCCCACCGCTGCTTAAAAAACGGGGACGGTACGGAATCGCAGTGACCCATCGTATCCGTACCGTTTTTATCGCATGCCCTCCACACCGCTGCTTAACGGTGCGTGTATTACAGTGCGTCAAAAACGGCGCAATGTTGTATAGTATGACTCCGTCTTTTGTTTACGCAACGACACCGTTTTTTAAGCAGCGGTGTGGGAAGCGTGCGTCAAAAACGGTACGCATACGATGCGTCACTGCGATTCCGTAACGTCACGGTTTTTTAAGCATTGGTGTGGGCGTAGCTTGACCCGGCAGAAAAATAACATAGATGCAGGTGTTCTAAATAGAACCGTTGCGTAGGTAGGGGCCGGGAAGGCGGACTTTCCCCCTTTGTTTTTTACCTTTATATTAACGAGTCTATTCTCGGATAAACCTTCGGAAAAATATTAACACTAATCTGCCTCGGGCGAAAGTAGCCCACGCTGCGCCCCGGTCACGTTGAAGGTTTAAAAAATCTACGTTACGTGTTAACAGTTTCGCTGAAATCAGTTGCGAAACTAAGGGAGCCGTTTATTAACATTTTAAATTGAAAAGATCGGTTGGGACATAAAACGAGACTCTTTATTTTTTCAGAAACAAATTTTATGTGATTACTTAAAAACGTGATTATAAAAAAACGGGCAAATGTATTTAAAAACTGCACTGATTTGTAATGATTCTAATAATGTAAAATACCACTAAAAACTTCCAAAATAAAACATGGCATTAAGTATTTTTCGTGATATGGAGATAAGGGAAAATCACCAAAATTCAGATTAAAATTATGAATATCTCAGAAACTAATAATCGAAAATTATTAGTTTCTGAGATATTCATAATTTTAATCTGATTTTTTTGCCAGGTTACTACATGACCTAATTTGTTCCAAATGAGCTCTACTATGCCTCCTTAAAAGGATTGTATCGACCACAGAACAGAAAAAACAGTAGAAGTGTCAAGTGGGCGTGTAACGTGTGGCATAGTTATGCGGAGTTCCGCATAACCTACCATACTTTAGCCGCGATCGCTTATTTCGATATTTCTGAAATAGGAAATAAATCCAGAAGAGAAGGCATGCGCCTTATTGTGCTATTTTGTAGTGTAATAACGATAGCCGCACCAAAAACATTTTCCATGGTGGCGTGTTGGTTTTATGATAGTGTGAGTATTGGCGACAACAGGTCTGATACTAAGCGAAGCTCATGCCACTTCCACTGTTTTTTCTATTCCGTGGTATCGACCTTCCTGTCACCCTTTATTTCTAAAACGTGCTGGCGAGGGAGCGCGCATTGGTTCTCGTTAGATGCGCCAATTAGTGGAGTTACTCATTAGTGGGATGATCTTTTTGTAAACAGTTTTTTATGCTGTTTTACATTGAATCTAAGAACGTGCTCGACTTTTTCTATTATCGTGAAATAAAGATTTAAATCGCTATGGAGCAGTTATGATCATATTAAGTGAACAATCATTCTAGGACTTATTGCGAGGAAGATTTGCCCTGGTCACTGCAGTGTACGAACATTCATGAAGTACTAAGCGGATTTTTTTTCTGTCAAAAATGACTGTCTAATTTCAAGGAAATTGAAATTTAATTGACCATTATTTTTCCAAAAACAACAAACATTAACTAACTTTCCTGTCCAAGTCTAATGAGATCGACCATCATAACCATTTTTGCCGCCAGTTGCTGCTTTCGTGAATTATATAATGAAAATTGATTCAAAAAGTTGCAAGCCCATCGCCTAACAGTACCGTTAAACGGGGTGAGTAGGGACACAACCTAAAATGAAGCATATGTTGCTAATTATAACACTGAAATTATTTCCAATAGACTTAACGTTTTTGTCCATTTAATACTTGATCTTAAGTTATGACTTATATTAGGGTGTGTCCCTACTCACCCCTTAATTCCTAGTCACCCCGTTTTACGGTACCATTTATTTCCTAAGTCGCCTGTTACGTCATCCACGGGAAGACATGGAGTGACACTATTCTAACCCGGCAACCACACTGATATAATATTAAACAATCACTTCAAAAGAGACGAGAGCGCGCGACATGATAGAAACTTTTAAAATTTTAAATGGCTTTTACGACTGTCCTGAACTTAGCGACCTGTTTATTCGTAACACCAACACACGCACAAGAGGACATAACTTCAAACTTGCTCCCAAAAAACACAACACAAATATTGGCAAAAACTTTATAGGTAATAGAATAATAAAAATGTGGAACAAATTACCCTCAAATGTTGTGAACTCTTAAAGTATTAACCAGTTCAAAAATACTTTTGACAAACATTCTAAATTAGTGTGATATTCAGTGTAGTGAACAAAGATTTAGGCATATCAGTGTCAACTGCCTGTCTAAAATAAAATAATAATAATAATAATAATTCTGTTGACCAACTCTAAATAAAGTTATAAATTAGTTACTAAAACTCACCCTTTGATTAGTGAACCGGTGGAACGTGTACAAGTTCGGGTGCGTGCGGCCGGTGGAGTTCTCCTTCTTGGCAACGAGGTCCCAAGACACGAGCCCGGATATCATGAGCACGCCAGACGTCTTGTAGAACGACTTCAGCAGTTCCTGTGTCAACGGACAAATGATGTAGACACATGTAGGTGAAATGTATAGGGGTGGTTTTCAAAGAGTAGCTATACTCTGATTATTTTAAGATGATGCCTGTGACAGCCGTATTTCGTAATTTCAATCACTTACTCACAAGCGATGTGTTCAAAAATAGGCGATTAATTATTTGAATTCCTGAACGGCGTCGCTAGGTTTGTACCGATGTAGTATTTATGCAAAGTTAAAGAAATAAGTGTAATAAGTGTGTATATGAGCTGTCACAGGCATCATCTTAGAATAATCAGAGTATAATTAAGGACTAAAATTAAAAAAGTGCGAGTCAGACTGGCGCACAGAGAGTTCCGTAGTGTTTATTTTCTCAATATAGATGCTTGTCAAACCCTATCAAATGCCTGTGACCTATCTAGGACTTCTTCTTATAGTGCGTCTCCAACTAGTGAAGGTTGGCAGTCAGCTCCGCATATTTCTCTCGGTCTTTGGCGAGGTTGAAAAGCTCCGCTGCACTTGTGACTCCAGTCCATTCCCGAATGATTCGCGCAGTACTATCAGCCTATGTCCACAGCTGGATGTAGGCTTCCCCTAATGTGCGCATTTCACCCTGACCTTGGCCTATCGCATCCAACATCTACCAGCAGCGTTACACAGTAGACGTAGTGTAGTACGCCCTCCGGCAAGATGGAGTCATAATTTGAGAAAACAGTACTAATCATGAGGTTTTTCAAGCTTAACCAACAATGCTAACCGGATAAGTGTGGACAAAACCAACTGTGTAAGATTAAGATATGTTACCTCAGGCAGCTTGAGAGTGGATTCGGCGCCCAAGGGCGACAGAGGCCTCGGCTCTTCCTGGGGCTGGTCTGAGTGCACGGAGTCGTTGCTGTCGTCGTCATCAGTATTAGGCTTGCGGGGCTTGCGCGCCTTCGCTGGGCGCCCCGTAACCGTTGCGGAACGCTTCCGGTTACCGTTGTTAGACATAGCTAGGCTAAAAAAAAACATTAGATAACACAAGACCTTTAAGCACGGAAAAATCCACCAATGGGAGAGCTGCGCTTATTGAGGCTATAAAAATTGAGTAATCCTATTGGTTGTATTTTTCCTCGCGCACAGCTCTGGTAGATATCACACTTAATCGAATTTAATGTAGACTATCTTTATCATACACAAGTTTGAAAAAGAGAAGGAGTTAAGTTAATTATATCTTAAATTTCTCTTTACAGCGGTAAGATGTTACGGTTGCTGTGCCAATGTGATAGCTCTCAAAAAGGACTTTGTCTGTACTTTCTGTCACTTGCACGCATATGCTCTTATGTGAGTCTACATACATACATAAACTCACGCCTTCATTCCCAGAATGGGGTAGGCAGAGCTAAGGAATTATCTACAACTCTAAAAACTTGTTCATAATTCTGTAACCACGTTTGCATAATTAGGCTAAGATGTTTACCAGTGTATTAGTGACAGGTTGCAAGCCCATCGCCTAGCAGTACTACAAGACTTTATTCCCTTAGTCACCTCTTACGACATCCACGGGAAGGCATGGAGTGGCACTTTTATAACCGGTAACCACATGGGCAATTATTAATTATGTGAGTCTATCTGGCTTTAACCGAACCCAAAGAACTTTTTAAAACCTATTAAACTGTTAGTGGTAAATTGTATGCAAGCTGTATGAGTGTACGTACAGTCATTATAGTGTTTTTTTATCTGGGAAAGTATAAGGAAATCCGAAACCATAGTTAATAGGTCTTTTTTCCTGTTTCCTCTCATTCTGTATTATTCTGTATAAGACTCAAGAGACAAAAAGCGAAAAAGAATAACGACGAATAAGTCCGAGGAAGACCGTAATGAAAAACGAATAAGACTTATTAAGTTACAGAATTTCACCAAATAAGATAGTAATGGATAGCAAACAAGACTAATAAAGAATGGGTGAATGACGAGTACAGATTAAATCAAAATAAGAATTAAATCAAAAACAAATGAGACAAGATAATAGGTATGATACCAATTTTTATGTTGTATTTCACCAACAATTTAACAGAGGATTAGAGAGTTAACAGCAGTCAAAATGTATAAACAAACAGTTGATTAACATTTAACATTGTAACGTGAAATTTGTACTAAGAGTGTCATAAAATTTAATCAAATTGAAAAATATTATGAATAGAAAAAGAAAGATTTTCCTGCGTAAATACAAGCCGTTTTAAACCTAATTTGTTTGGATTTACAATAAAATTTTAAATGCCTCGTCAGATTATCAACCAGACCCATGAGCTTGATACATATCCACATGTTACTAATAGTGGAGTGTTGAACAGATCTATAGAGTCCCTAATTGTCATTAGAACTAATGCATTGTTTATACTAAAGCATTTTCAGTGCTTTTATAATATAACCCTAAACTAAGCTAATAAATGCTATTTTTGGAAAAGTTAAATCATTGTCCAACTCAGTTGAAAACCAGTTTAGGCCAAACTATAACTTGGACAAATGATAGGTTGACACCCATTCGTGACTTGGATATAAAAGCCTGAGAAAAAACATTTTACTCTCATATTATTATAAACTAGAAGACGCCCGCGACTTCGTACGCGTAGAATTAGTTTCCCGCTACTCCCCCCATTTCTTCCCGTTGGGGGTCGATTACACTTACATCATGAAAGGAACCCCTGTACCAAATTTCAAGTTTCTAGGTACGGTAGTTTCGGCTGTGCGTTGATATGTCAGTCAGTCAGTTTTGCCTTTTATATATATAGATTAGGGATGCATTTTTTAATTTCAAGGATAATTTAACTTCTCATTCAATAACTGTAATGAAATTGACTGAAAAACTATAATAGTATGTTAATATTGTTTTTCTAATGCATAGTTACCAGCTGTTTATATATGCGACATCTATTGGCTGAAAAATAAGTGAATGATGACTGATCGGATTGTTACTAAAGACTTTTAAGCGTGTCCGATATTTTAGAACAAAATGAAGTACCTATATCATAAACTGATGATTTTACGTGTACATAAAATGAGACGAAATAAGCAAATCGGCCCCCCGTTCGAATCACTATCGTGTATTTCACTAGGAATAAACAATTTAAAGCTTCAAACACTTAATATTTCAATTTAATATTCATACAATCGAGAATAACGGACCGCAAACAATGAATTTAAAAACGATTAAATAACCGCGAACAACTAAAGAATAAAACGTTTAAAGAGGCCGATTATTCTAAAATATCACATATACACGCATTGAAAATGAATATTTTAGTATATCCACCAATAAACAATCGTAAATCTAAAATTTTCAGCGAAAACTGTAAGCCATAACGACACGTGCCGAATACAGCACAAAAAAACTTACAACTCAATTGATACTTACAATAAATAAAATATCACAATCAAAATCAACTAATTCATCATAAACTTACCGGTTTAACACAATAAACTAAACCTAAAATTATTTTTTTAAATGATGTCTATCAAAGCTTGCGTTGCTCGCGGCCTATAAAATAGGGATGCAGTAAAAAAATATCAAACACCGTTTGTTTTCTATTTCCTATGCTTCATGGCTGTTATTTTATTATTATCTCATTTTCGTATTCTCTTCATCAGTCTGTGGTAATAAAAAAGAATAAATAATTACCTATGTAACATAGACTATGACAGCTTGTCAGGCATGACCATAGCATGACACATACACACATACGATTTCGTTACCAACAATACGATACCCGTGGATACCCCAAAATAAAAATTATTTTGCACTATCTGTCGCAGCAAATTAGGGAGACAAGTAGCCAACATGAGAAATATATTTAAACCATATTTAAACTCAATCGCTTTTAGGCCGGCCGCACATGTACAGTTTCTGGGCACGGAATTCGAATTCATTTTCCGAATCAGAGGCTCTACTTTGAAATCCGTAATTCGAACTTCGTCTATTGCTATCCCTTTTGCTCTCGACGCGTCACTAATTCGAAAGAAAGTGACGGGGCGATCCGAAGTTCGAATTACTGATTTCAAAGTAGAGCCTCAGGATACCCGAATGCCTAATAAAGAGGCCCGTTTCACGAAGCTACAAGTTACAAATTACAAAGGGAAGTCTCTTTCTAACTCCTTTTGATTTTTAAAAGTTGATCGATTTACTTAATTGATTGATTTACTTAATGATAAAAGTTGATTGATTTACTTAATTGATTGACTTTCACGAGATCCTCCAAAAGTTATAGGGACCTGAACATTCCAGAACCTGCCTCTGGGGTTTACTCGGAGGGTACTGTCTGTACAAACCCTGGTTCACGTTAAAAGATAATACAAACACTTTTCAAAATACTGAGCATAACGTTATAAAAGTTCGCTGGTTCAAGAGTGGTTACTTACCGAATATTTGGGAATTCCGTTTCGTATTCATAGACATCAGCGCTAGATGACCCGGAAGGACGATCCATATCTCCAGTATCAGAGGCTCTACTTTGAAATCCGTAATTCGAACTTCGTCTTATGCTATCCCTTTTGCTCTCGACGCGTCCCTAATTCGCAAGAAAGTGACGGGGTGATCCGAGGTTCGAATTATTGATTTCAAAGTAGAGCCCCAGGAAAACCTAGATCCTCTGGACACACTCCACAAACGACCAGTCGTTACAGGCTTCTTAAACGCGTCCTGGGGCTCTACTTTGAAATCCATAATTCGAACTTCGGATCGCACTGTCACTTTCTCGCGAATTAGTTACGCGCCGAGAGCGAAACGGATAGCAATAGACGAATTTTGAATTACGGATTTCAAAGTAGAGCCTCTGTAAGAGTTAACGGAGAAATAGGAATCCTTGGAGACAACATCTGCAGCGGTGTTTGTTATTTAATAGTAAAATGGCATGAAAATATGTAATAAGCTGAAGACGAGGCGGAAAATGCATGTTTGAAACTTTTTTCCCGGACGGCAACGGGGTGACATATGCCTTACTCTTCTCAAACTCAAATCCAGTTAAATACTATCTAAGACCAGAGGCCCGTTTCACGAAGCTACAAGTTACAAATTACAAGCGGAAGTCTCTTTCTAACTCGTACTGCTAGAAAGAGAGTTCCACTTGTAATTTGTAACTTGTAGCTTCGTGAAACGGGCCTCAGGTCCAGAGGCTCTACTTTGAAATCCGTAATTCGAACTTCGTCTATTGCTATCCCTTTTGCTCTCGACGCGTCACTAATTCGCAAGAAAGTGATGGGGCGATCCGAAGTTCGAATTACTGATTTCAAAGTAGAGCCCCAGACACTTGCGCGTTCAAGCTACATACATCGCGTCCAGAGGCCCGTTTCACGAAGCAACAAGTTACAAATTACAAGCGGAAGTCTCTGTCTAACTCCTTTTGTTAGAAAGTGAGTTCCGCTTGTAATTTGTAATTTGTAGCTTCGTGAAACGGGCCACAGATGCTGGTCTTTGTTTCGAAACGGGCGAGTGTCTACGCGCGGCTTCTAAAACTTTACCCCCATCCAGCATTACCATAGCCCAAACACCTCGTTCGTAAGTGCATTAAAAAAATCTGTTCTGCATATTATCACAACATTATTATGAAAATGTCTCATGCCCTTAAATCCCAGATATCGATTAACTATAATGATGTCAAAAACTTAATATTTAAATTGAGGTACTTTATTTTTACTCAATACTTTGAACCTAGTATAGAAAGTAATCTGGAATTTTGGGAATGATCGTAAATCAATAAATAAAATATAGAAAACGAATTAAAACAATTTAAATATTTACTTACGTCTGAAAAAAAGCAAATTATCCAAAAAGCTCATATATTAATATTTCCCACACGACCGATCGCACTAGCGGCAATTTCCCGTTTGATTTAAAATAAATTATTTTGTGACGCTACGACACTATCTGCGGAATTCGAAGAACATCATGTTGAAGTCTCTTTCAACACGAAATATGCGCAAAGCAATTAAATGTGGCCGCAGCGTTAACGTGCGGGCGTTGGATAAACGTCCGTGAGTATAAGGGCTAAGGCGTCCATTCACTATCCTTCATAGCAGTTATCGTTCCATTCGACGCTTTATGCATGGGCCCTACGTTTGAAAACCGAAGTTTATGCTTTATCCCTTTCTCTTGATTTAGTCACGTATGAGAAACGAAAAGGACGAGGCATCTGAAGTTTCGAATTTAGCGCTTCGTAGTAACCATCTAGGTTGGTAAATATGGTCGCATAACGTCCGGTAACACTGAGCTGGATTTGAGTCCCTTCTTATTGAATAAGCTTTGCTATCGTGTTCTAGCCATCATTAAGCACTAAATCCTAAAATTCGGTTGCAGAGTTCTTGTCACTTTCAACGTTTTTCAAAGTAGGGCCTATAGTGTAACTTGGCAGGGTTGCGTTGTCAAATTGTAGTAACATGGATACACCTAAAAAAATCTGTTTGATTTTTTATTTGAAAGAATAGCCTTTCATAAGAATCTAATTTAAAGTATTTCACAACTGTTATTTAAAATACTTTTTACAATAATTTAACTTCACCTATATTTCGTTTTTTTAGCATTAGAAATTCGGTAAACAAAGAATCAGGTGCCGTTAACCTTTATCTTCAGAAGATAATGTATATATAATGTATTAATACGATAATAACAATAACAACAAACTTTAACAGAAAATTAAACTCAACAACCCAAAACAATAAAAGATTCTGGGACAACACCTAGAACGTATCACACTCGCAAGACATACGACATGAGAGTGAGGTTTAAAAACAAAGATGAACAAACAAGGCAATGGCGGACATATTATACGATCAATTGAAATTTCACGATTTGTCACGGGGGGAGGGCATTACAACTGAGACAGCCTTAAGCCGCGTCCGCTGGACCATGTTTTCGTGGATTTTAACGTTAAAAATGTTTTGCCTATCAAAACAATACCCTATTTGTTTGTCGAAACTGACGGATAACATGTTAGATGTTTGAAAACATCAAAAAAATGGCGCAGCGGACGCGGCTTTAGGCCCCTTTTCACGAAGCTACAAGTTACAAATTACAAGCGGAAGTCTCTTTCTAAATCTCATTGCTAAAAAGAGAGGTCCGCTTGTAGTTTGTAACTTGTAGCTTCGTGAAACTGGCCACTGGTATCAAGGCAGAGACGCGCTAAAGCAGTTGGACGACCCATGTGTCTATCAATTGCATAAGAAATAACTGTAACGCTATGCGCGCACGAGTAACTTTTGTTGCCGCGACTGTACGTCTCTTTTTTTCTCACTTCGAACGTGCAAAAGAGACAGATATACAGTCGCTAGGCAAACTAAGTTGCTCGTGTGCGCATAGCTTAAGTGTCAATCAGTAGTTTATAATTGACAGCTATGCTTCAAAGGGTGTTCAACGTCGGGGACTGCTATGCAAGGGATTGTGAATTGGTCCCTTAATTTTGTGCTTTTGGGCTTGTGCTTTGTGCTTTGTGTGAGGCACGATTATAAGGTTAAGATGGTTAGTTTTTATTCATGGCAACGATTCAATAGAAAATCAATATTTGCATCTCGCCGCTGTCTTGTTTAATTATTTATTATTGAATTGAATTGAGAGTTTGGATATTGTGTTGTGTATTCGTTGATACATTTTCATAGCGCAGGTGTCGCGTCGCGTAGCATGAATCAATACGTTGGCGCACTGTCAAACAACTCTGACCGGTATATTGCCTAATACAAAGACTCTATTTTCCGTTGGCGGGACCGGCTGCCGTTGCTATGATGCAGCAAGTCAGTGCATTTTTTAATGTTTTTGTTTTTATTAAGTTTTTGTTACTTTGATTGATTTGTATTAACAACTGATTTGACTTTTGTATTATTGTTTAAGTTTATAGTAAATTTTACTACTGAATAATGTCAAGCCATGTAAAGCGGTTAATACTCAAAAACTATCTCATCAAACAGCAAGTATTAGCTAATTATCTATTTAAAGTTATTTGGTGCTGTCTTACATGATTTTAGTAGGTATAAACACTGGTCGCCTGTATCTCAGGAACCGATCAAGGCTACTTAGTTGTCATAGCTTTCCTTTAAAATTCGTTATATGTGCTTTCAAAGATATTTGCAGTTGCAGTTGATGGATGAAAGAAGATTGACGAAAGAGATATACCTACAGAGCAAAGTGAGTGGAAGGGCCGGACGAGGCCGCCCTAGGCATACTTTTTCGAATCAAATCGGAGAAATACTGGAGAAGTACCCGAAACAGACGTGCTTGACTCGATGTATGAATGTGGATGAAGCAAAAGAAATTTGTCAGGATCATAGCAGGTGGAAAGAAGTGGTCTCTGCCTACCCCTCTGGGAAACAGCCATGATTTAATGTATGTATGTATGTAGTATTTGCAGCTTTGGCTAAGGGGGTGGACACACACAACACATGACTTTTTTTTGCCAAGCTGTTGCAATAAATCTATTGTGCCAGTTTTTATTTGACATCCTCTGTAAAATTCTTCTGTTTCGCAACTGCCTACGTCTACTGAAACCCGTTGAAGTAGAAAGTTTCGCAAAAAAGAACCTCATTGCTTGGGATCAGAAATTCAATTGTTTATACAATGTTTACTAAAAGTGTGATTGTTATTTAAAATAATTTATTTAATAAAATTAACCTCGCTTACTTATTGTGCAAAAACGGCAGGACTATTTTGAAAGACGTTTTTGTATTATCTGTGATCAGTTTTTAAAATCATAATAGAGAAACGTCCCTTAAACATAATGTAAACAAACAATCGCAATACAATATATTTATTATTTCAGAGTATTTAAGGCATTCGGCCATTTCTTATTAACTGCATGAACCTTCTTTCTAGAGTAGATTCACTGAACACAATCATATTAAATTGATTGATAAGAGATTTCATACTTCCAATCATGAATTTATACAATAAATATTGGTGCCTTCATATTGAACCTCTTGAAAAACCTCACCACACATATTATTAATATCTTTCCCACATACATAACTACGGCATGCAATTCCAAAATTGGTTTGTATGCAATACCGGAACCAGTACTGGAATTGCATGCCCTACACATAACTTAAAAGAGAAATCGTCATATATTTATTTCATCTATTTAATTAGTTCAACAGTATAAACATAAGTAGATACATATTTAGTATAATACAATAAAAGTTAAAACTAAACTTATTTAAATTAAAATAAAAACTAAGCTACTCAAATATTAAAGACGTAAATAATAATCACCACTATAATAAAAAGAACACCCCCTCTTATTTAATTGTAAGAATTATAGTCAATTCAATTCAATTTCAATTTTGGGAGAAGAATTATAGTCAATTTGTAAATTAATTAATTTTACATGACCAACAGCTGTCTTCAATCGTAGGTTCAGCTAGCTATCTAAATTGTACTTATAAAGTAAAATATTGGAGAGGTTTTATATGTTTTATAATATATAAAACCATAAAAGAGGTTGAAATAGCGCAACTGTAATATAATTAATTCACTGTAAATTATTTTTTATATATAACTGCAGGCATTGATTCCTCGAAATGGTTTTGAAATTATAATACACTGATAAAAACAGGTGTATCCAGATTGTATTTGTTGTTTCCTATTATATTGTCTGTGATAGATTTCATTCTATATTGACGAATTTATATAAAAAAAATACAATACGGAAAAGAGTTTTAGACTTCAACATTATAAAAATTAAATTAGAGGGTCGCTTTTAATTATCATGGCTAAATGCCTAATTCTTTGGTTAATGAACAACAAGGTTTTAGAGTTGTTGGTAATTCTGTAGCTCTGCCTACCCCACTCTGGGAATGAAAGCGTGAGTGCATGTATTCTTTGAAGTATTGATTTTTTTTTATTAAATTTCGTTTCGTCAAATTTTTTCGACCTAAGATAACCACTGTGATAAAAAATGCTTCGTTTTTTAAATTTATTACCTTATTTCTTGGTTCTAGGTCGACCCGCATTTAGGAATTTGAGGAGACCAATCGGATATCGTTATGACTGCGTAAGTATATTTTAGCTCGGCGACACATTTGACTTTTTGGTTGTATTATCTTCTATTATATATATATATATATATATATATATATATATATATATATATATATATATATATATATATCTATATATATAAAAGGCTAAAATGACTGACTGACATATCAACGCACAGCCGAAACTACTGTAGCTAGAAACTTGAAATTTGCTACAGGGGTTCCTTTCATGATGTAAGTGAGCACTAAGAAAGGATTTTCCGAAAATCGACCCCCAACGGGAAACAATGGGGGGAGTAGCGGGAAACCAATTCTACGCGTACGAAGTCGCGGGCGTCCTCTAGTATAATATAGTACTGATTACTTGGACTACTACATTGCAATTAGCCGCCTTCTTTGGCTAACTCTAAACTAACCATACTTAATTTTGTAATGTGAGTGTAAAATAAGTAGATTGTAATTTTTTCTTTGCAGGATTCGGAAAGGCAAGAATGGAGGAAGTTCATTTGAGGAGGGAGCACGATCAGCTAAACCCAAGTACGTATAACCTTATTTTTAACCCCCAGCGCAAATAGAGGGGTTTTATTCGTTTAGACCCGATACACATTGGGCGCTTTCAAACGCGCGCTTTGCCAACGTGCGTTCTGAGAACCAGGAGTTCTGTTGATGTGTACACTTGCAAGCGCGCGCTTGTGGTATCGGGTCTTAACGTGTATGTCTGTGTATTTGTTTGTTGCATTGTAGCTCAGTAGATGGATGGACAGATTCAAACGCAGGTTTTTTTAAAATAAACCTAGTTTAACTAGGGTAGGTAGTTCTTATGTAGGTTTGATAATAATCGCTTCGCTAACCGCCTCGAGGCAAGGCGGTGCGGGTCGGGTGCCGGGTGGGTCTAATGAGCTATGACCTTAATCCACCACCAAGCCGGTTTCTTTTTAGGGTTCCGTACCTCAAAAGGAAAAATCGGAACCCTTATAGGATCACTTTGTTGTCCGTCTGTCCGTTTGTCTGTCTGTCAAGACCATTTATCTCGGGAACGCGTGAAGGTATCGACTTGAACTGAGTTAACCGTGTTATGTGCGGAACCCTCGGTGGGCGAGTCCGACTCGCACTTTGCCGGTTTATTAAATAATTATGAAAGCTGCGGCAGCTCCAGTTTTACGCCATTATAAGTCGAAAGTACGTTGTCAATGTTGCCATAAGTAATGCTCAAAACAAAAGTCGCGCACATGCGCAAAGCAATCTCGTAATGCGCATCAATGCTGCCACAAGCCCAGCTGCCCAAACTCTTGCGCATAAAGATAAAGGGTGTACTGCCGTTTGGTCAAAGTATTTTTCGCCAAATTTCACTTCCCAAAAAACTTATCGCAGTAGTTTCATTTCCCAAACGAATCTTTAGCACATTTACATTTCGCATTTTATTCATTTGGTCAAATTATCATCTGGCATCATTTTACTTTGTCAAATTTTATTAAGGCAAACGTTTATTAAGCAAATGTTTTCCTTTGGCAAATATTATATTCCAAAAAAATGATAGTTCAAATTGTTATTTCCCACACTCAATTTATATTGTGTCCAGTTAGGTTAGTTTAGGTTAAAATTAGGTAAGTAGGTTTAGGTTAGGTTAGATTTCATCAGGCCCGGAGGGCCAATCTACGCAGAATAGAAGCCCCGCGCAGCGGGGCTTCGTCGACTGTATCACGGAAACAACTCCATCGTATGTACTTTCAGTAAAAAACAAATACCAAGTTTGCGCAAATACGATGTGTATGCGCCAGCACGCAGTAAGTAAACTACCCATTTAACGAAAGCTAATCATACCCTTAATTTTATCCTATGCAGTTACTCAATCGTATGCCATACAATATTTTGGGAAGAGTATGTTATGCCAAACGATACATTTGACTACATGAAATTTGGTAAAATGAAACTTGACCAAGTAATTATTTGTTAAACAATAATTTGCCAAAACAAAATTTGCTAACTGTTAAATTGCGAAAAGTTGTTTTGCCTTATGATTTTTTGCCAAATGATAATTTGAGTAAAATAGTTTGGGAAGTGATACTTTGGGAAAAGTCTTTTGACCAAACATTAGTAAACCAAGATAAAGACCCCTCTCCACGTCGGCGGATCATGGGCGTGCGTAAGGGACGGAGCAACACGTAATAGTGATAAGCAAGAATATGTTGCTCACTCTAAGGTGTAAATGCGTCCCTTACGCACGCCCATGGTCCGCCGACGTGCAGAGGGGCCTTTAAAAATAATACATAGGTACGAACCGGCAACCATATTGTGCATTGTAATTGACATTGTGAAAGGAACAATTTGCATTTGAGCGTTGCGTCCAAAATAAACAAGGTCACGAGATATTGCAAAAAAGAAGAGGGCAATTGAACGGCTTGGTTACTCCGTGTGACTTTTTTTTTGTAGATTAGTTGATAATTGACATCTTTAATGCGGTTTAAATCGAGGATCTGACAGTTCCACTCGAATCAAACTAGGGGGCAAATATACGGGATTTATTAAATATATTTACATACACATTTTATGACACGCACACCCACACATTCACACACGCACCCGCTCACTAGAATTTGTATATTTAAGTTCTTAGTCCTAGTTTAATATGTAATAATCCTCTGCAAAGTTATTTATTAAGAGTGTTACTTTAAAAATTGTATACCACTGGGTCCTGTAACACAGGGTTTCCTAGCTCAGGATCCAGGACTAAAGATAAACTGTACTTAAGTTAATTGCCAATAAATATTTTTCATTTTTTTTTTCGTTTTTTGTTATTAGGGTTGCTAAATTAGTTCACCCAATTTGCATCTACTTAAAGTGGAATAAAAATAAATTGTAATCAAATGATTACACCTGAAAGTGGTGCTTTTTTGGATAATTACTGACGTCGTAAGTATTAATTAAGGGTTGCGAACTTGCGAGGTAAACTAGACGTTTATAGTTTCGCCAAGTCCGTCTGCCCGCAGGTTCACTCAGAGACCCGTGGTACTACAATGCTGTAATTTGGCATACTTATACATATAAATCTTGTTTTTTTTTAATATTACGTCCCCTAAAAGCAAAGGTATTTTTGTAAGCATAACATCGAGTGAGCCATACCAAGACCAACAGCGTTAAAGACTGTTCTGATACTTTTAAATAAATATCAGGGTAAAATGTCACACAAATTGACCTAGTCCCAAACTAAGCTCTAGGCTTGTACTATGAGTACTAGACAACGATAAATTTACTTACATAAAAAGAAACGTAAAAAACATTCAAAACTCAGCAACCAATACTCGCGCTCATCACACAAATACCTGCCCTTACCGGGATTTGACCCCGGAACCGCTAGCTTCGAAGGCAGGGTCACTACCAACTAGGCTAAAGCCGCGTATCCACCAAGCGCACGCGCTCGCGCGGCAGCCTTGCGAGCCAAATGCTCGGTCCGTGTGGACGTGCCTCAGGACTGTTCGGTCGGGCGCACGTTGCCGAGGCAACGAGTCCTGAGGCACGTCCACACGGACCGAGCATTTGGCTCGCGAGGATGCCGCGCGAGCGCGTGCGCTTGGTGGATACGCAGCTTAACGCGTTCTCGCAAACATGTATGCTCCCATATATTTACTGGCAACATTATATATTTCAGAAATGCCGTTGGCTTCCGGTTCGTTCAGCGGAAGTTCGCTCAAGGCGCGCCCCTCCCACCCCCTCAACCGATGGCGGCTTCGCCTGCCCCCGAGCGGAGGCCGGAGCCGCCGAAGGAGGACCAGAGGATGGTATACCATAGCCGCATGTCTGCCATGAACCTCCTCGATGTGATCGCTTTACAGAGTAAGTTGTTTTTTTTTTACTGCGGCTTTTGTAGAAACCGCGATTAGAATACGGTTCCAATCGTTGGTACTATCAGCCCAATGGAACCCTGACCCACCATAGAACGGTGTCACAGTGACATTATAAAACAATTTGTTTGACACTTCTTATAACTTGAATCATAACGTCTCTGTGACACAGTTCTATGGTGGGTCAAGGTTCCAATGGTCTGATAGTACAACATTACTTAAAATAAGTAAATCTATATATATAAAAGGCAAACCTGACTGACTTATATATCAACGCACAGCCGAAACTACTGTAGTTAGAAACTTGAAATTTGGTACAGGGGTTTCATGATGTGAGTGAGCACTAAGAAAGGATTTTCCGAAAATCGACCCCCAACGGGAAGAAATGGGGGGAGTAGCGGGAAACTAATTCTACGCGTACGAAGTCGCGGGCGTCCTCTAGTCTATCATATTTCCTTGAGACTGTTAAATGTGAAAACTCGATTTGAAACAAAATCCTCTAAGGTGGAAGTACTAGTACTCGACGCGCTACTAATACTCGTCGCCATACTTTGACTTGGGATAAATAAAATAAGATTACCATTACTTTTGTCACCACCTCATTTTAGCGATGGGAAATGTTTGTGGCTTTGCTATTTCACACGCCAATTTTTAAATAAAGAAAAGGACTGCTAGCAAAAGTACCTGACATTTACTCATACAATCCGATTGACTAGTAATTTTTTTCATTTTGGTAAATGTATATATGGTCACCATATAAAACAAATTCCAACAAACAAAAGTAAAGGTCATATTTCCTAAATCACATGTAAATGTTTTGTGTAGATGTATAATTGAACATAATATACCGACGCAAATAAATATTTTCTGTTAACATGTCGAGTACTAGTACTTCCACCTTATATATATTTTTTCAAACCTGACGTCGTTTTTGCATGTGTTTTGGTTGAATCTTCAAAACCCTACGATCTTTAACGATGATTTTCGATTCAATAGTTGAGTCTTGAGTATTTATAACTTCTTAATTCTGGTAAACCATTTTTTAAATAAAAATTGCGGTGACGCTGCCACCAAAGCTCGCGCAGACTATGTCTACCTCAAGTTCTTTACGCAGAAGCAAATAAAACCATCCCTTTTCATTATTGTGCGAGCGTGGCGTCTTACCCCCTTACTAATAAACGTTGAGTAAAGCATGGTTTAACTCATCATCATCATCATGTCAGCCGAAAGACGTCCACTGCTGGACATAGGCCTCCCCTAAGGCTCTCCACTCAGACCGGTCTTGTGCTTTTCGCATCCACCGCGTTCCCGCGATCTTTACAAGGTCGTCACTCCATCCTGTTGGAGGCCTACCTACAGCTCGTCTCCCGATCCGCGGACACCACTCAAGAACTTCTGACCCCATCGGCCATCAGTCCTGAAAGCAATGTGCCCCGCCCACTGCCACATGGTTTAACTACACCATGTTTATTAGTAAAGGGGGTTAAAGTGGAAAGCATAATTTCACCGGCTGTCTTTCTCCCACACGTGCAAACGGTGCCTTGATGTCTGAGTTTGATAATAATAGTGGCACGATCCCAAAACGGACCCTATTTGTGCGCACGCGAATAATAATGTGCGAAGTACCTAAGGCACTGGTCCCACCGCCGGCGAGTGAGATATGAACTATCGACTTTTTTCTAGCCCAAGAAACGAAAAAAAGATAATCGCTTCCGTGTAAATAAAAGAGAGAGATATATATTTATAGTTCATCGCTCGCTGTTCACACTGCCGGCGAGGACACTCCCAACGCCCGGCGAGTAAGCTATAATTCCATAGAATTTTCACTAGCCTCCCGCCGGTTGTCAACTGTTTCTAGTACAGAATTTTACTAGTTGCTCGCCGAGCTCGCCGATATCTGGCGGTGGGGCCGCTGTTTACTAGTTGACCGCAGCGATAAAAGCTATCGACTGTAAAACTAGCTCAGCTAAGTCGTCCGCGAACACTCGCTTTATAGCAGAGCGTCAAAACTATCAAAACTTTACTCGCTTCTCGCAGCTCGCCCACTCTTTTGTAGTTTATAGTTCTACTAGCTTATAGTCTGTAGCCGGCGGTGGGACCAGTGCCTAACGCAATACTCGAACGGCGTTATTAACTCTGTCCAAAACGTCAAAGAGCGACATAATATAACATTTAATACCATGTTATTTCAAGTAATGCCGTTGGTAACATAAAAACACTGTTCTATTGATAGAATTCATAGGGTTCGAAGTTGATGAATTTTCAATAACATAGGTTGAAATTAGGGTTGCAATTTTAGCAATCAAGCTCCCTTCAATCTGTGTAACGTATCATTATTAATTTATTCGGATGCGTGGCAGCTGTCTGTCAATGAGGGTGCGCATGCGACCGTAATTGCTGCATGGGGGTGCTGCCCGAATTAAAGAGCACTAGGTATGGGGTGGTAGTATAGGGACCTAATACTGACCGCCCGCCTCCCAACAAATAAAGTAAAATGCGGGGTACAGGTCAGGGGATTAAATACAGTGTGTGACATCGATACGAACATTATTTTGACAACAGTTAATATGCATCCTAATTAACATAAAAACATGTGTATTGCTAACATAAGTTGTACTTTTTTTGCATACTAACTAATTCGCCACGCAATGTAAATCAAAAATAGCTCAATTATTCCTCAATTAACTTGTTAACTTAGACTTAATGTTATATATTGCTGCATGTTTGGCGTGTGAGTGACATGAATTATTTTGTTTTTGACGTAAGGCGTTAAAAAGTTTTTCCGAAATATTTGTTTGCGAATTTGTTTAGACTTGTCGCTCTCGCGTAGTATATTGTTTTGTATATTTTAACGTTCACCTATGCTAACATAAGCTAAGCGATGTTGCTATATCAACGATAAGTGTTATATTATCAGAGATCGGAATAGGCAGAGCTAATTTGCCTAAACTTGACGCATATTCATTCATACGTGAGTGAGAAGGGAATACATTATTAAATGAACATGCATCAAGTTTAGGCAAATTAGCTCTGCCTATTCCGATCTCTGTATATTATAGTCAAGTGATTTTTGACCCCCAGCGGAAAAGAGGGCGATTCTCGGTGCTAGTGCAATACCGCGTATTGAACAAATTAAATAAGGTGCAAAATACACCTTAGTATTTAAGTCTGTAAGGTATATTTTTATATTTATTGAATTTATTAGTTACGCCGAAGGTACAGAAATAGTTTATGATCGATTCCCATCGTTTTTTGTCGGATAAGTTCGTATTTATCTCGCTTTCTGAGTTGGCACTTCTCCGACAAAAAACGATGGGAAAGGATTATTCACTACTACATCTGTAGGGTGGTGGGACCAGTAATGGACAAGAACCCAATGATGGACACTTCTTATTTTACAGAAGATAACGGTTATTTATTTGTTTTGCAATAATCAATTTAGGACCGTATGAAATTTGAATTAAGAGTGAAGTGTCCATTACTGGTGCCTGTCAGCTAAAAGTGTCCATCATTGGTGCCGTCACCCTACTGCAGTGTCACCGAAGACATGCACTCCATCATACGATTATAATTTATAATTTAACATGCAGTTGCGATTGGTCAAATTTTGTAACATTTATTTGGTTATTGTTTATGTTAATTTTATTAATCAGCTCGAGCCTTTTTGCGTAAATACATATTTTTGATTTTAATTTAAGTTATTTTTACATAATAAAAGGAACTTGCGGGAGAAAAACATTGTTACAAAGACTAGAAATTACTAGATAATAATTCTTTGGGCTGGCCAAGCGAATTTGAATTTTTAATACGGAAACAAAAATGTGGCGTTATCTATGAAAAGGGACCTTATTGTCGATGGCGCTACCGCCATTATTAACGATACTCCGATATAAATAAAACGTCGCGTTACGCAGCGCGGCGTAAACGCCATCGACAATAAGGTCCCTTTTCATAGATAACGCCACAAATAATTGTTTTTCTTTTATGTATATACACAGGATGTTATGGTTCCGTTCAACAACTCCCGTTACAATATTACTATAAATAAAAGTAATATACCTAAAGTAAAAAACACATTTTACGCATTAGCCTTTTTATTTTTAGATGTCCTAGATACAAGTAAGCTTTTCATAATACCTATGGATTATAATCAAAGAACTCCTTCAAGTGAAAACTTACTAATTAATCAGTTTTTACACTTATACTTAAACGGATTTTCGTTAAAAAAAGGAATATGGATAAAAATAAAAAGGAAGAGGAATATGCTAGGTTTACACGATCTTAGTACTTGTCATTAGTGTAAGTGATTAGGGACTTGTCTGCAGGCTGACGTTGGTGTTATGCTAAGTTTACACGGGCTTAGTATTTGTCATTAGTACTTATCGCTTAGTCCTAACCTGCATAGTGACAAGTGAGAAGTAACCGTTTACACGTTGGATTTAGTAGATAGGTATTTAGTGACCAGACATTCCAACAACGACTTGTCACTAAGCACTTGTCGTAGCTGTTTATACACGGTCAGCAAGCGACAAGTGCTTAGTAAATTGTGGGGGGTATTAATTTGTCGCTAAGTAAATAGGATCGAGTTCTATTCTCTTGCACTGTACACAAACACTAATACTAAGCACTAATCAGCATGTTTACACATTGGGTATTAGTGTAAGTGACAAGTACTAAGCATTAGCTACTAAAACAAGCCTAAGAGATGGGTATTAGTAGTAACAAGACTTCACTTCACATCAATGTTCACACCACCCGACAAGTGACAAGTATTAGTCGAATTTTAAATGAGGGTACGCACTTGTCGCTTAGTAAACAGGACCGGCTTCTAATCACTCGCACTTGCAGTTGCACTAATACTAAGCACTTGCAATATGTTTACGCACATCTGACAAGTGTAAGTGACAAGTACTAAGCATTAGCTACTAAGCTCGTGTAAACCTAGCAATACTCGCATAAGAGCATATAGAGAGAGGTAAAGGCTCTTTACAGCTTCTGTACCTATTGACGCTTACGAGCAAATAAAATCACGCCCCCGGTGTCTTGACGCCGTGTTCAACTGTCAAGGGCTCGGATTTTCATACAAAATGGACCCGCGTAGTAGTCCTATGGCAAGCGTCCGCCCTATAATCCCCCGCCGCCAACAAACGTCGCGCAGCGCGGATCGGACGGCTCAGTTGCACTCGATATCGGCCCTAGTTCGGACTGGTCTGATACATAATAGCAACGACACAGAGAACAAAACTATGTAATTGGCGCATTCAATTGCTTCAGTTTGATTTTACTTTTTAATTTCGGCTTTTAAAGTGTGATTCACAATGGCGAGAACAAAATGTAGTTGCCGGCACAAGCCTCCTCAAGCTACTCGAGCTACCAATACTCCTTATCCTCCTGCACAGCGGCCTCTTAAGTGGCCAGGTAAGAAATAAAATTCAGTTTCAGTTTGCACCGCCTATTTCTCGAAATACACTCGGGCAACAAAACGGGTTAGATGTTTTTCATGGTTTACCTATGTTTGGCCAAATTATTTTTAGTCAAATGTATCATTAAATGTATCGTTTGGTCAAACGCTTTTTTTTCCAAAACTGTTAATATTTCAGGATTTTTATAAAACTAACCTAACCTAACCTATAGGGTTCTACACGATGGTTCTGAAATAAATCCCGAAATATTTACAGTTTCGGAAAAAATAGCGTTTGACCAAATGAAACATTTGACGAAATGATACATTTGACGAAAAGAAATTTGGCCAAACGGCAGTACACAGTTTTTCATGCTAAAGAGGCTATTTCGAGGCGTTGGTTCCTCGCCAGGGGATGCTTGTAGTGAAATCTGATGATACCCCGAGCATCGATACAGGACTTCCAGAGTACCTAGGATACCCATCTGATGCATGTTCAGAAAAACATTTAAAATGGCAATAAAATGTAATGAAAACCAAATGCTGACCCAAACTCTAATTATTGTGCGATACGTTGGGTATCTTAATAACTTTTGACCTCCTCTATTGAACCTCGGAGTATCCACCATTAAACCTTACTCAAAACAACCCCTGGCAAGGAACCAAGGCTTCGAAATAGCCTCGTTTGTATGGAAAACGCACTCTGACCCGTTATTTATGCCCCTGAGAGTAGTTTTAAATCTCTTCCTATTAAAATTTTGATAAATTAATTATTTATAATTTAATTATATGTATGTATGTAAACTATTACAAAACAATTACAAAACTTTTTGCATCACTATAGATAATGTACATTGGCGAACTTATCCCATATGGGATCTCTTCCAGTTAACCTTAGAAGAGTAGAATAAGCAAGGACAATGCAATTATTAAGTTGTTATGGAATTTAATAAATGCCTGCATCTTTTGATCGCAAAATGCGGTGGTAGTACCTACAGACAGGCCTTTTAGATTTTTACCTTGTATTAAGTCTAAACAGGGTTTTTAAATCATGAATCGTGTAGGTGAGCTGAGTTTTCCAAGTAACAACAAATAATTAAATATTTTTGAAGTTCGGAGCAAAATTTAAAAAACAAAAATGATTTTAGGGACTAAAATTTAATATAAAATAGTTAACAGGACATTTTAATTACGAGTAGTATAATAATATGTAAAATTGGTAAACATTTTCTTCCATAAATTAGCAAAAAATGTAAAGAAAATATAATTTGATTTGATAATTAATATCAATATTTGAATACTCAATTGAACCAATAAAAAAAAACTATCGCATTTTTTGATATATACTGGTTTAGGAAAAATTGAGACGATTAAATTTTGTTTAACCTCCATGAGTAGTTATACAATATTTAAAAATACAATATTTAATACAGGGTGATTTTTAAATATTGTCTTGTTAGTTTTCATTTATCTTAACCTTAGTTGTCTTTTGTTCAGTTGATTACGCTTAAGTTGATTACGCCTACATGCTTCTATTTGTGGCTTCAAGTTTGTCGGTTGTATGAAACTATAGGTGTACAACTTAGAGAGAGGGGTGAAGTACAGTCGACCAATTTGATTCCTACTATGGACTTTGTCGAGTGTGGCTCATAATTTCCCAAAATCAAATATTATTGGTTGCAGAATTTCTATTCCGATTTTTTCCGATCTTAATTTTTCACTGTCGTGTTTTTTCACTGGCTCGTTTTTCAATGACGCATTTTTTCCATGCCAGTAATTAATTTGGTAATGTCGACGGAGCTCCTATTTCTGTGCGGTTTGGCCCTAACTAACATAACCTAAACCTACCTTCCTTTTTCGGCATAATTATAAGTGGAAAAAATTGCAATTGGGAGAAATTCGGATAGGAAAATATTCGATCGGGAAAAAATGGGAATGGAAATTCTACAACCAATAAAATTTGATTTTCGAAAATTATGGGCAACGCTCGTCCAAAGTGGACTACAAATCAAATTGGTTGACTGTACCACAATGCTCTACTGGCTACCTCTCCCCGCCCCTCATGCATACGCCCTCAGTTAAGTTGTACGCATATATAATTCTTGTGTTATTATATTATTGTAAGTATTATACCCACTCTAACCCTTTAGAATAGAGTTTGATTTTCTATAAATCTATCTATATCTATCTACGCAAAATGCAAAGATTATAATAATTAGGTAATAGATTGGTGAATACGGCAAAATGTTTTTGCGTATTTTATTAATGCCTTCGTCCTCTTGCTCTCGAATTTTCTCCGGCGGTTACCATGCCAACGAGATGCCAGACAGTAGGTAGGTTCTATTTAGATTGAGGTAGGACGTAGCCTCCCTGTTTTCAACCACCCGTTGCGCGTAGTGTTGCCTAGGCAACCAGCCCAGACGGGGGAGCAAACTCAATATCCGGGAGGGATATCAGGTTGATGGGGCCTTTGAAGTATGATGTTTAGATATTACATAGATATTCAGGTTTGTTTACTACCAACTTTATACATCTTACTTAAAATCTTAATCGTAATCTTGATGGCAGCTGTTGTTTTTTATGGGATAGTGAGAGATGTACGTTTATAACATTGTGTACACTCCATGTGCTTCTGTTTAGGCCACAAGAGAAAATACTCTGTTACCGAGCAATTGCCCTTGCGTATGATATCCGAGGACTTATCTTATAAGTAGTGATCGGAATTAGGTGAGAAAAAATACGTACTCTTCGCAAGAGGACATAATATAGAGTGGTAAAAACAGGGTAAAAATATATTTTTTCTTGAATGCCTGGTATTTGGTATTTATCCGGGTATTAGTTGTAATATAAAACATGCATGTTTTTACTTACAGTACGGGTTCATTTGCTACACAATTATTTACCACATAAAATTTGACGTAATAAAATTAATACAATGCATGATATTTAATATTGACCGTTTTATGTAGGTACTTTACCTTTTCTCAGTCAGCCTAAGTACCCGAAAGCAAGACTAATACGAAATTATCCGGAAAAATTACGATGTCGTTAGATTATGTTACCCGTACTTTACAAAGACGAGGCTTAAATACCCTTTGATGAACTAAATGTCGTGTTTTCAACCTTAATTTAAATGCTTGGGGGGAATAGGGGGCGTCTGGTTGTGTCCGTCTCGCTGCGTTAGGGGCCGAATGATTGCTTATTGTCCTTATTGATATGTCGCATCAGATACCCTTTGATGAATCGAATAGAGAAGCGAATTAAAGGCTCCGGCACACCAAACGCGTGGCAGCGTGCGAGACGCGCGTCTCGGTGTGCCGGGGTTCCATTTGTTTTGTTGTTTTACAACTCCCTGACGCCACGCGACGCTACGCGCTGCTGCTGCCACGCGTTTGGTGTGCCCGAGCCTTAATTTACAGTGCGATAGCTCTTATAAGATGCTTCGGGTTTGTATTTCTGTCTCACTCGCTCACATGCGCTCTTATTAAGAGCGAGTGAGAGAGAAGTACAAACCCAAAGCACCTTCTAAATGCTCACAGACTGTATATGTCCGTCTGGATGTCTTAGGGGCCGAATGATGTGTCGCTGCAGTACGGATAGCACGATACCCTTTGATGAATCGAATAGAGAAGCGAATTAAAGGCTCCGGCACACCAAACGCGTGGCAGCGTGCGAGACGCGCGTCTCGGTGTGCCGGGGTTCCATTTGTTTTGTTGTTTTACAACTCCCTGACGCCACGCGACGCTACGCGCTGCTGCTGCCACGCGTTTGGTGTGCCCGAGCCTTAATTTACAGTGCGATAGCTCTTATAAGATGCTTCGGGTTTGTATTTCTGTCTCACTCGCTCACATGCGCTCTTATTAAGAGCGAGTGAGAGAGAAGTACAAACCCAAAGCACCTTCTAAATGCTCACAGACTGTATATGTCCGTCTGGATGTCTTAGGGGCCGAATGATGTGTCGCCGCCGTCGCCGCAGTACGGGTAGCACAAGTTGTATTTTCTCGCTTATCGCTCAGTGCGCCTCTATCGTTACGGACTGGGTAGAAAGGGAGATCCGAGCGACAAACAAGTCGCGGACAACATTTGCTAGCCGTGCATAACTAAACGCCTTGACCAATCTTATAGAGAAATAAAACTAAATCGTGCTTTCAACATTCATTTAACACAAACCCCTTTGTAATAAAAACGGGCACATACGATTATTGCGATGAGTTTAAATAATGTTACAATTTACAAAATAAATGGCATTGCATGTCAAAAAATACGAAATAACGAATATACATAGCAATAATTAATAAACAAGTAATAAATGGTAACTAAACCGGTAGGAATTTAAAAAAAAATTGGTTTGTTACTGCCGCACTCAGAGACGTCAATTAAATTTAACGTTTGTTTAGTGACGTGTTGTCTTATTCTATTGCTAATGCAAAGAAAGTGACAGCTGCTACTTTAATCAAGCTTTAAATTTAATTGACGTCTCTGAGTGCGGCAGTTAGTCGTGTACCTCGAAGTCATTAATTTCACGTATTCGCGTTTTGCCGCCGAATTTTGATGTAGCATGTAATATCTTTGCGGCCGTACCAGCTCGGGTGGCTATATGCACGTCTCGGTTAAAATGGCGCGTTTTATGCTCAATCTACTATTTAATTATCAACAGAGATCCACCCCCACCCACCCCCTGGTGAGCAACAGCAGCAGCAGCCAACAGTGGTGTTGGAGAGGCTCCGGCACGACGAGTTACCAGGGCCCTCCGCGCCCGCCCTTCCCCCCCCACCCGCTCGCCCTCCCCCATCCGCACGCCCTCCCCCATCCGCACGCCGGGAACTCAACAGACGCGTCTTAAAGACAATCAAGTTTAAGAAGAGGATGTGCCTGCGCCCGCGCCCCGGGATGGCTCTTAAACCTGAGCCGAGAAGAACTAATACTAATATGGTATGGATGACTTTATTCTATTTAAAAGGGTGATGTAATGGGCGGACGACGGATGCAATATAGTGACAAGCACAAGATGGATAAGACTTTTATTAAATTTCGAGTGCTATTTATGTGTGAAAATATGTGCCGTTATTGTTATAAATCAGTACATATTTTGTATATTAAGAAAGTAACTTTACGAGGGTAGATGTGGAAGGGTCATTTTCCTTATATAAGTAGATAGTGAACTATAAAAGGAATTTACTGAAAATACCTAATAAAGAAAAAAAAAGATTAATAACTTCAACAATAAAATTCTATAACTTTTTTGCAGTGATGTTCTCTTTTTTTTAATTGATTGTAGTCATAATAATTATACTAGTCATATCCATGTTACGGATATCGTTTGACATAATTTTGACGTATTTTGCATCCGTCGCCCGCAAAGTAAGTAAGTAAGTAATTAAGTTTATCGTTCCCTAGTACTCATAGCCTAGAGCAGCGGTCGGCAACCTTTTGGCAGGCACAAAGTGGCAAAATAAACTAAAGGCGGCGCACTGATATTAACCCTAGAAGCCGAATATACCTATAATTATACAATTATTACCAGTATATACAAAGTACTCTGTGCCCACCGCTGGCCTAGAGCTTAGTTTGGGACTAGGTCATTTTGTGTGGGATTGTCTCCCTTTTTTGACTCATGTTTTTTTCGATGTAGTATCCCCGCGGTATACGATCTGGCATGGTCCGCAACGCGCGGATGTCCACACTGTCCTCCACATTGGCCACTACTGAGGACGACCTGCCACTGCTATACTTGAGGAAAGAACCGAGCGCGGAAGGTGAGTAGCTTGTGATGATGGTGATCATTATAATATTGACATTTGACAGTGTGTTTTTTTTAAATATGCATATTCGTATAAGTTATGAGGTTTAAAAGCGATTTAAGGTATTCTAACCAAAAAAACCGGTCAAGTGCGAGTCGGACTCGCGCAACGAGGGTTCCGTATTGAAGATAATATGCTTGGTAACCGCAAAAGAAAATACTCATTTTGTTATAAGCTTTATTTTCCAGGTAATAAGGTCGATTTTGACTAGCCTAAATTTTTATACAGATTTTCTTAGTTTTTTTGTTATTTCTCAAAAACTGTAAATGTTAGCATAATCATCATTTGGCATACAGTCTTTTCTTCTGAAACCGTATACTTTTCAAGATTATTTAAAATATTATTGCATGGAACCCATTAGGTTAGGGTAGGTTAATTGTATAACCATATGCATATATGCATATGCCAGATGAATGCTACCCATTAGTAACCGAGACTTGGACGATAGGCTTACGTGTTTGCTGTTTCAGCTCACCACGCTACCGAGCCTGAGTCAGGGCAGCCCCGGCGCTCCACACGCCGCCCGTGCCCGCGCTCGTTCCCGACACCCGCCCAGCGCCCCGGCAAACGAGGAGGTAACAACACTATATAAAATTAATTAGCTAGACACACGCACTCGCGCACGCACACAAATACACATACATATTTCTTAATTATAAGATTTTAGACTACTTAAAAAATGATAATTGTTAATGCTGTTTACTCAAAAATGCTTTGTAATCTTGCCATAACACCAGTAAATAGGAGCCGGTAGGTTGAAGTTCCTGGACAACTATCAAAAGAGTCCAGTAAAGTTGAGGAATTTCGAATTTGGAATCAGTAAGTGTCCAGTAAGTAAGTATGGAAATTCCATAACGTATCATATTATTTGAATTTGGAACTATCTGTACAGACTGTGACAGCCTTCAAAAAGGCTATTTATACTACACTAGAGGACCCCCGCGACTTCGTACGCGTAGAATTAGTTTCCCGCTACTCCCCCCCATTTCTTCCCGTTGGGGGTCGATTTTCGGAAAATCCTTTCTTAGTGCTCACTTACATCATGAAAGGAACCCATGTACCAAATTTCAAGTTTCTAGGTAAAGTAGTTTCGGCTGGGCGTAAAAAGTACCAGGGCATCATAAACCAAAAGCGTTATCTCGTTCAGACCAGACGTCGCGCGATTTCTCTTCATTTACGTTTACGAGAGCATCGCTTGCACAGCACCATCTCCGTTTTATGCGCGCCTAGTACATCTCGACCGGTCTGACGAGTTGTGAATCGTTAAAAAAAACAGGCTAAGCGACCGGCTAAGAGTCGGACTAGCACCCTGAGGGTTGTGCACATGTGGTCATCAATATTTTAACATATATATATTTTTTAATCATTCTACTTGTTCTATTTTTGAGTAAAGCCACTATACATGCTTCGACCATTAAGAGCCATCCTGGACTCGTATGTATAAAAACCCTCGCCTGGCGGCTCGGGCTTTTACCTCATACTCGTCCAGGAAGGCTCACTTACTGGTCTTTGCAGTAATGTACTATTATGTTTATAAAGTATATTAAAATAACCATAATTATGTTATGGAAGAGCGGGGTCTTCTGTCACAGGTATTCTTTGAGTGGTTTTTTAAGGTATTCTTTCTCATCGGTCCAAACTCTAAAAAGTACGAACAACTAAAGCATTTCATTATTATTTTTAAAAACAAAACTTCGAATATCAAAATGTATAATGTACGAAATTCCTAAAGATGCATACGTCCTATGTTTAATTAGCCTGTTTTTAAATGTCTTAAGTACAATACCTACCAATAGTGCACGAAAATAGTAACGACATTTAATTTTCGAACTTGCTACGTTCATTACGGTTGGAATTTTTAGCATTAAATGTATTGATTTTCGAAGAATTGTCACTAAGCTTTTTGAACGTAGCAATTTTGAGCACTAGAACTATTGAGTTTCAACTATCGTCATTAGGCATTTTGTACAAAGGAATATTGATTTTCGAAAATTAGATCATTCGATTAAAACTTCATTAGGATCTTTAGGAACTTCGTACATTAGTCGTTTTGATATTCGAAGTTTTGTCTTAGGAATTTCGTACTATTGATTTTCGATATTATTCTACGGACCCTATATTGTGTATATTGTTTTAGATTATTCCCTCCTGGACCCTATTGGGGAGGGGGCCTCGGAAGACGGGGAAGAGGCGCTAGTGAACTTCGCGAACCGCTTACATCCCAAGAGTTGCTCTGCGTCTGCATACAAATCTGTGCAGAACATCGTCATGGCGACCACCGCCAAGAGCGTCTTGCTCAGCCGCCGGTGCCGTAAATGCAGTCGATGTGGCGTCATTAAGAACATAATTAAGGTAATTATTGAGTGCTCTGACAGACTGGGACGAAATGGAACCCCCTATATATAAGGGTTCAAATTTTATGTATGACTAGAGGACGCCCGCGACTTCGTACGCGTAGAATTAGTTTCCCGTTACTCCCCCCATTTCTTCCCGTTGGGGGTCGATTTTCGGAAAATCCTTTCTTAGTGCTCACTTACATCATGAAAGGAAGCCCTGTGCCAAATTTCAAGTTTCTAGGTACAGTAGTTTCGGCTGTGCGTTGATATATAAGTCAGTCAGTTTAGCCTTTTATATACGAGTATATAGATTTATTGACGTCGGCTGTATTGTTTACTTTTTGTTTTTTATAAGAGTCCATAGACCCTTAACTCGCGGGCTGAGTTGACCGTATTCATTTTTCTATGGGTGACTTGATCCACTTAGGGCTGATTTTTCAATTCCCAGATAAAACTATGCGTCAATGTATTACTATCCTTTTCTGAAGTCATATGAAAGAAAAGGACAGAGCTAAAATTTACCTTCCGGATAGCTTTATCTGGGGATTGAAAAATCAGCCCTTAATCTGTTAGCTGAGCCCGGCTAAATACGAAGGTAGGTTTAGGTTAGGTTAGGTTAGGCCCGGAGGGCCAACCACCCAGAAATAGGAGCTCCGCCGTAGCGGAGCTCCGTCGACACTCTTAATTTCAAAGCGGGCCTAGTTATCTGATAAGTGTGGGTCGAGTCATCTACGAAAAAAACAAAGTGGGCAACTCAGCCCGCGGGCTAAGTGATCTGTGGGCTCATATGACCACAAATGGCATAATTCTGGTTATTCCTTATTTTAAAAGGATTTTTGAACCTTCACTCAATATCATCATATTTTATTTCTCATAATTCTGATCGTTTATTTAAGTACTGTTTGTTAGGCGATGGGCTTGCAACCTTTGCTATCAAAATATTCGATCAGATAAGAGGTTGAGAAAGTAAAGGGACGATATTTGTGTGATGAGTGCAGACTTGGAGATACTGATATTATTATGAAAGTAACTTTGTCTGTCTGTTTGAAACGCTTTCACGGTCAGGGGTGACATCTAGCGTTTTTCGAACGTCAGCGCCTCATTAACGCCGGCGCAGCGTCGACGTCACGTTCGCGCAGCGCCTCCGCGACGTCAGTGGCGACTATCGAACGTCGGAACGTGTTGTCAGCGCTCGTGCAGCTTTTGGGCTCCCTCACATTTAGCGTTTTTCGAACGTCGACGTCTCATTAACGCCCGCGCAGCGTCGAAGCAACGTACTGGCAGCGCCGACGCAACGCAGTGGCGTTTTTCGAACGTCAACGTCACAATAACGCCCGCGCAACGTCGACGTCGCGTTCTCGCAGCGCAATGGCGTTTTGGCGCTGCGAGAACGCGACGACGACGCTGCGCGGGCGTTGTTGCGTTCGAAAAACGACACTGCGTCGCGTCGGCGCTGCGAGAACGCTGAGTCGACGCTGCGCGGCGTTAATGAGACGTCGACGTTCGAAAAACGCTAAATGTGAGGGAGCCCTTTATCTCGGAAAATTGGATAGTTCCCGAGGGAAGATCGATAAACAACTTATAACAGCTATTTATTTCTATCTCTAGTATGTACTACAATTTGATTGTTTGAGATGGTCTCAAGGCTTCTTGTTTTAGCTGTCCGGCCTGATACAGGCTGCCTATCGAAAACGCGTGTCCGTGAACGATTCTAATTTCGACGAGAACCGCTCGAGCCAGCCCTTCGGCCAGATGCGCGTCACGCGGCCCGGCCACACACAAGCCTGGGTTTTCCTCGACATATTCCCCCGATCGTTCCCGAAGGGGCTGAAAATAGAGTATAAGCCCGCGGGTGACGACAAGATGGATGCTACAGGTAAGAATATAGTAGCAAGTTAAATCCAACAGTGACAGTATGCTAAAAAACCGGCCAAGTGCGAGTCGGACTCGCGCACGAAGGGTTCTGTACTATTATCTTTAAAACATTAGCAAAAAAACGGCAACGTTTGTTGTATGGGAATATTAATTTTATTTTATTTTAATTATTTATTTTTAAAGTGATTATACAACGAAATATTCTGTCAATATTTCAAGTGTCTACCTGTTGCCGTTATCGTGCGTATATCGAGCAAATAACAGTAAAAATCACGTTTATTGTATGGGAGCCCCCCTTAAATATTTAATTTATTCTGTTTTTAGTAATTGTTGTTATAGCGGTGTTACTTACTTAAAAAGAAGAATATAAAAAAAACGAGCAAAAGAGTTTAAAAACTTCGCTGATTTGTAATGATTCTAATAATGCAAGATACCACTGAAAATCTTCTGAAATAAAAATAAGGATTTTTCGTGACAAGGACATAAGGGAAAATTACAAAAAATCAGATTATAATGCTCAATATCTCCGAAACTAGTAAAAATCGCTGAACATACATATGCTCTATCAGCCCTAGGCTTAACGTCGATTTACGGGACACCCTGTATTTAAGAAATTTATTACAACTTGTAAAACACATTTGTTTGTTGCAGTTTATGTCGTAGAACGTTGGACCATGATGGATACCTCGGAAGTCTCCTTTATGGAGCAGCAGAATGTCGTTGGTAGCCTCCTGGAGTACATGGAGAGGCAAGTTGAACGCCGAGGAGTTCAGGATGGCCAGAAGGTACGGGCTGCGCATGGCCAGGAGGCTCTGATAAGTCACCGGATCAAAGAACCCCGCGCGTCTACCAGCCGAGCGAATGTGGGGACGGAGCGCAAACGAGAGTCGAAACGGAAACGTATCGGGGCAGATGTAAATCAGGTATGTACAAATAAAAAAATATTTTTTTAGGGTTCCCTGTACTCAAAAGGAAAAAACGGAACCGTTATAAGATCACTTTGTTGTCCGTCTGTCTGTATGTCAAGACTTCAAGGGACTGTAGATTTGAGTATATGGTTTAAATTTCAACTCGATACCTCCACGCGTTCCCGAGATAAAGGGTCTTGACACACTGACAGACGGACAGACGGACTGACGGACAACAAAGTGATCTTATAAGGGTTCCGTTTTTTTCCTTTTGAGGTTCGGAACCCTAAAAATGGTAGCACTGTACTTGTTTTAAGGTCATTGGTCGATAGCCCGCATGCTTGTAGAAATCCATTGACGGGTTGTTTTAAAAAAATGAGCCGAGAGCTATAGTAGCGACGCAATGTATCACGAAAATTTATGATACATATTTTACAGCCATCTACCAGCCGTGCAAATGTGGGCTCAGAACGCAAACCAAAGCGTAGATGTAACGAGGCCCATCAGGTAGGTAGAAGTAAAAAAATCAGGGCAAGTGCGAGTCGGACTCGCGCATCGAGGGTTCCGTACCGCCGCACAGTAGGTATTATATTCTGATTTGAATTCTATTTTGAATCGAATCAGCGCGAGCCCAACTCACACTTAACCAATTTTTAGTATTTGTTGTACGTTGGTCTTACTCGCTCTCATGCGCGGACGGAATCGCGGGCAATGGCTAGTAGTAGTTAAGAGATCTCTCTTATATTACTACTAGAGGACGCCCGCGACTTCGTACGCGTAGAATTAGTTTCCCGCTACTCCTCCCATTTCTTCCCGTTGAGGGTCGATTATCGGAAAATCCTTTCTTAGTGCGCACTTACATCATTAAAGGAACCCCTGTACCAAATTTCAAGTTTCTAGGTACAGTAGTTTCGGCTGTGCGTTGATATGTCAGTCAGTCAGTTTAGCCTTTTATATATATAGATTTACTGTTTATTAAATTTATTATGTTTACTAAAATTATAAATTTGAACATTCGGAGTTACGGTCGCTGGTAAGAGAGACTATAGGCGTACAAATTAATTAAGAGTATGCATGAGGTGCGGGGAGAGGGCAATGGTACCTCTCCCTCGCACCTCATGCCTTCCCCGGCTCTAGGGAATGCAATTTAACCGGTTATAAGACGTTTTTGTATGAAAATAACTGGTTAAAACCGGTTTTTACCGGTTATTTGCATTCCCTACTCGGCTCTCAATTAAGAGGCCATATATATGCTTCCACGCCCACCGAAGAATGAAAAGGGATGACTTTATGTGGTTCCGCGCGAAGAACGTGAGATAGAGATAATTTGCGTTCGCCCTGATTGCAGCGTCAAATTCAAATAATTGCTGTTTAATATAAAACTTACTAAAAATATGGTTTACCAGCGTTAAGAAATTATAAGTATTCAAATACTGAATCAAAAATCATCGTTAGGGAGCGGTTACGAAGATTCAACCAAAAAGATGCGGAAACGTGTCATGTTTGAAAAATAAAACTGTCGAGTATTCTGTATCTTATTGTGTTTTCACGTTTAACAGTCTTAAGGAAATAAGACCAAGTTTAATATATCCAAAGAATAGGCACATATATTATGTGACTCAACCTCGTATATTGAATATTGACCAGTAGAAACTGACACGCACTAAGCATGCACTCGCGTACTTAGTTAGTGTCAGTTTATACTGGACAATATTCTATATACGAGGTTGAGTCACAGAACTGTCGATATGGTTTATGGTTCTTGAGATGCATATCGCGGAAAACCACCGATTTTGTCATATGTGGCCTCAAGTTGTACGCCTATAGTTATAATTTACTGAAGTCTACCCGCGACTTTGTCCGCATAAATGTCGAATATCGTTATTCCCTCGGGAACTTTCAAGTTTTACGGGATAACATGTTAATCCAGGGTATAAGATATCTCCGTTTTAAATTTCACCCAAATCCGATCAGCCGTTGCAGCGTGAAGGAGTCACAAACAAACTCAGAAACTTTCGCATTTATAAGATTAGTAGGATTATGATGTCAAATTTTGTAATATTATTCGACTTTTGATAATCGGTATTTAAAAATGGCTTATGTTTAACGGATCACCAGATATAGTAAAATATAACGCAAAAAAAGTAGCTTTTTACTGCCGAAAATAGTAAATGATCACCAAAAACTAACCTTTTTTTTTCTCGCTGGGGAAATGCATTTACGCATACCACCCAGGTCCAGGGGGACCTGGAGTGGTTATGTGGGACTCACTAACCAAGAGCGGCCGGAATACCCACTAAAAACCCAGCGGTAAACCATCTGCGTCCTTCGGGGAGGTGCCACGCACCAAAAACTAACCTAACCCAACCTAACCTAACCTAATTCGGTGACCGTTTACCAATTTTGGTGCTCATTATATTTGATGCCTTTAAAAATTACGTCATCTTTGGCGATCCCGTGTTGTTGATTTGGGTAGCATCTAATTGACCGAAATGTTTAATCTAGAACTCGCAAGCGAGGAGGCAACCCCGTGTCAGAAAAGTGAATGCGAATACCCGACGACCAAGTCCGTACTCGAAAGGACACCATCAAGTGAACATACAAACCCAAACGACGGATTCCGAAGGCGCTGCCACCCAAACACCTGCCGCTGCGAAAAACCCCCTCAGTCAAATTAAAGAGGCACCAAGATTCTGCCCTTCCGCGGAGGAATTCTTAGTAAGTTTTGAAGTGGTTATAAATAGAATTGGGGAACTCAGGACGTAGGATGGCACATTGCCTTTTTTACCCTAGGTAGTGCCTACGTGGCACTACCGTACCAATCTTTTCGAACCAAAAGCAATTTAATAGTGTCGACGGAGCTCCGCGGGCGGAGCTCCTATTTCTGGGCGTTCTTGACCCTTCGGGCCTGCTGAAGATCTAACATAACCTAAACCCACCTCCTATTTATAATACTAATATTGACCAGTAGTGCCATTTAGTTGTGCCACGGGGAATACACTTGACATTGCAATACCGTCGGGGTGTTTTTTTTATGACATGGATTTGCTAACAATCACACAGGCCTAGAGGGCCACGGTAAAAACCATATCGTCTTTAACCTGTTGTCGTATTGTCAACGTTTTGATAGCTCTTATTTACTTGACATTAATGGCGTCCGAGTTAAAAACAATACCATAACAGGTCAAATACGATTTGAATTTTAACGCCTAGAATAGAGGCGCAGGGTCAGTAGCACGACTTTCAGATGTGGCATTAAAAAGGTTAAATTTAATGTGATAAATAATAGAGTATAGAATGCTTCGACTACTTACATTGCTGTTAGTCTCCTTCTGTATTACGGCAGAAATGGTCAGCAAACTGTGTTGCTGATAGTACTATTCCAAAACCGTAGCTACAACTTTTCATTATTCCCAGGACCCAATAGCGTATTTCAAAACGCTCGAGGAAAAAGCGTCACCGTTTGGCATCTGCAAAGTAGTCCCGCCAGCTACTTTCAAACCGCCATGCAAATTACTCGGAAATAATCGCTTCTCAGTGGTCTACCAGTACATCTCGAAGCTGTACAACCGGTGGGGGCCTGGCTCAAGGGAGCTAGCGGCCATTAAAGCCTATCTGTGGTTACAGAACTTCACAATCAGGAGGCCGCCTATTGTAAGTACATAAAACATTTCCCGTCGGTTTCTTTCATGTAGAAATCCGCAACATAATGATTCGTCGACAATTATTACGCAAACTTTCGTAGAAAGCTTATTTTTGCTTAAACCTTATTGTTTCCAGCATGAGTTACGTAGGTTAGGTTAGGTTAGATCTGTGACCGCCAAAAAAATATCTGAAAACACTATGGATTCAGCAGAAATTAGCTTTCTACGAAATGAAAATTCTGCGAAACGATACGTTTGCGTAATAATTGTCGGCGAATCATTAGGTAACCGTAGAACTCATCTCACGATCATGATACCTTGACCAAACTTCGGTCAAATGAACTTTCTTCTGGATGGTTACTATTAAGCACTAAATTCGAAACTGGATGCCCCATACGTTGCTTGTGACTGAATCGATTGAAAGCATAACTTAGATCATTGATTTTCAAAGCGATCCATAACTTCCCATAGATGGAATGCAGCGAGATTAATTTACCCAAACTCCATCACGTCGTTGAACGATACGGGGGTGCGAACAAAGTGGTGAAATACAAACGATGGACCCGCGTCGCTGAGGAGATGAATCTGCGGCAAGTGCGCACTAGCGAACGGAGGCTCGACCAAGTCTTCATCCAGTATCTGCTACCGTATGCTTCTCTATCTTTAGGTGAGTACGGGAAATACACACATTTAAAAATCACAGGCAAAAATACGGCTTATTTCCAGTTTATTTCCGCAGTCCGCAGTGGGAAAAAAATCCGAGTACGCAGTGTGAACAAAGGGGTGCGGACAACTGGGAATAAGCCAGAAATACTCGCCCATCCGTCTTTAGTTCATACAATTGTTTACAAATATAAAATACTTAAACGAGAGAGTAAGGTCAAAAATACTTAATTGGTTAAGTATTTATTTGATGTAAATTCTTGTGTTTTATGTTTTACTAGCTTCTGCCCGCAACTTCGTCCACGTAAATTTCGATTATAGTTATTCCCTCAGGAAATTTGAAATTTTCCGGGATGAAAAGTAGCCTATGTGTTAATCCAGGGTATAAGCTATCTCCATTCTAAATTTCATCCAAATCCGTCCAGCCGTTGCAGCGTGAAGAAGTAACAAACACACACACACACACACACACACACACACACACACACACACACACACACACACAAACTTTCGCATTTATAATATTAGTAGGATTAGTAGGATAAACAAATTTGAAGGTCAAAATTTAGGTGGTATGTGTATAAAAATTAGAAAATAGCGACTCTATGGTATCTATAACCACGGTATGCCACCAAAGCTCCTAGCCCTATTATCTCAGTCTTATCTGGCACGCATAATTTACATCAACTAAAAAAAAAAAAAATATTAACACGGTCTTATCCACAGACGAGCGTCAAAAGAAAATAGCCAGTGTCGAGAATGGCTGGACTAAAAAATATCAAAGGATAGTCAAGAAGGCGCACAAGCCTTTCCACAAGCAGGAGCGATTGTTGGGAGAGGCGGTGTCTTCGGAAGAAGAATCAGAGTTACCTGAGGTCGTCGTGGCCCTGCGTGAGGCTGAGGACTGCATTGTGCCAGGCCGGGCTATGAACCTGACTGTTTTCAAGAAGGTAAGGCCTCGATGAAACACAGATCCTAATCCGGTAGTGGACGCGTCGGTGAATAAGGTCAGTACAGTTTTACATTTTTAATCATTTTGTAAATGTGAAATTGAAAGCATTTCATGATTAAAATATTGTTATTTCAAATAATTTGTTTAATGAAATTATGCTCGCCTACTACATACATACATACATTAAATCACGCCTGTTTCCCAGATGGGTAGGCAGAGACCACTTCTTTCCACCTGCTACGATCTTGACAAATCTCTTTCTTTTCGCCTACTTACTACGAAAAAAAAAAAGAGCATGTCCATGCTCAGTGTATTATCAGCCCATTGGAACCCTGACCCACGGTAGAACGGTGTCACAGTGACATTATAAAACAATTTGTTTGGCACTTCTTTCGACTTGAATCATAACGACACTGTGACACGGTTCTATGATGGATCAGGGTTCCGTTGGTTTTTAAGCGCTATCCAATGATGCCTTACAAAAAATACTAGATTGTTCAACTAGGGATTTAGTCCACAAGCCATAATGACACAAGATATTTAGCCACGCGAGCGAGCGAGGGTGACTATAATTCGAGTATCATTATGGTTGTTTTGTCTCGCGTTAAACACTCTACTTTTCACATTGAATGCGAGGAAAAAAATACGACGTTCTATACAAAATTACGAAGCTTAGGTAAATATACACTCCACCTAATTAGATATAAGAAATGAGTTACAGGCCCCTTTATTACTAACTAACATTAAATATCCTGTAAGGCGGAGCTATTGCATCTGTGGGGCTATTGTAACTTTTCATACTTATTTTAAAACTAGAACACTTAAATGTGTTCTACTTTTGAAATTAGTATGAAAAGTTACAATAGCCCCGTAGATGCAATAGCTCCGCCTCCACTTACCGTGAGTAAATATTACGTATATTTAGCATTACGACTAGTACCAGAAAAATACTGGAAATCCGGAATTCAATAAAAATAAATTAATATTTCACCCGGTTGTAACCACTCTATATTGTGTCCTTTTGCGAACTTTAGTTAAGGTTGACTTCCATGGGTAGCGGCTGATGCGACAGACGCGTGCGGCTGACGTGCGCGATCATAGCGCGCGTCTCGCGACAGTAGTAAACACTATGGTTAACGGCTGACGAATCTGCGAGCCGTGCGCGGCTGAGCCGCTTACTACGGAAGCGGTGCCATACGTTTTCATAGTGTTTACTACTGTCGCGAGACGCGCGCTACAATCGCGCACGTCAGCCGCACGCGTCTGTCGCATCAGCCGCTACCCATGGAAGTCAACCTTTAATTATTTTATACACTATTTATTCCGATCATTGATCATTACAATTTGTTTCAGGTCGCAGAGACCCTCAGGGACAACCATTTTGATCGCAATGCTGTACAAAGCATAGAACAAATCGAAGCGGCATATTGGCGGGCTGTAATGCAGGGCGACGATCATATAGTGGCCAACGCGGCCTCCATAGACACCGGTGACGAGGGCTACGGTTTCCCAAAATACGAGAATGATGGGTACAGCCAACACCCCTACAACTTGAAGGTATGTAATATCTAATGATCGGCGAACGGTAGCAATTCTTCGACGAAAGTATAACATAGATATGATTCTATTTAAATTTCGTGCACAATTTATACATTAAAAATGTATGCAGTTTTATTATCGAGGTTTTAACATGTCTTTAACGATGAAATATCGGTTTACAACTACGCACCTCTCACTTCTGTTGATGTAGAAAGCTATAAGGCTCTTTATATAAATGGACCCTCAATGATAAAATGAATCGATTGACAATATCAAACATACCAAATTATAATTTACTATATCAAACTAAATTCAGTGAGTTTTTAACAATATAATGATGGTTTTATTTTTAACAACACAGACTTATCCATATTAGTTATTACGTTTGACGTTAAAATGACATAAAATGCTACCGGTCGCCGATCACTAGAATATCTAATGGGCGGACGACGGATACAAAAAACGTCAAAATCATGTCAAACGATATCCGTAATATGGATATGACTCCAATGGCTTTGGAAAAAAGAGAACATCACTGCAAAAAAAGTTGCAGATTTTTATTGTTGAAGTAAATAATCATATATTTTTATTAGGTATTTTCAGTACATTCCTTTTATTCACTCTCTAATTATATAGGGAAAATGACATCTGCACATCTACAGACGTAAGAGCAGCGTATTCGTAAAGTGATACTTCAGTACTTTCTTAATATACAAAATATGTGCTGATTCATAACAAACACTGCATATATTTTCTCGTGCGTTGAATAGGCATCCTTCCAATGGGTTGCTACACTTATACGCATTTAATGCTGAAGCTGAAAGGTGAATTGATGCGGACGCCTCTTCACACAAAACAAAGATTTTCCTTATCAAAAATGCGATTCGATGCTGATATGTTGGGGATGGGGATGTGATTCCACCCTAAGCGCTAGATCTACTGCTTGACCGGTTCGGTATTTCAGATGATTGCCAAGCACCGAGACAACGTTCTGCGCTTCCTCGGTGATCTGTTGGGCGCGAACAACCCCACGCTACACCTTAACATGTTGTTCAGTACCTCGTGCTGGCACCGGGACCCCCATCGTCTGCCGTGGATAGAATACTTGCACAAAGGAGAACCGAAGATATGGTGAGTAATGTAACCGTTCCGATGAAGGATCTACCACATCGGTTATTGTATAAGGCACTTTTAGCATGAGTGTCAATTAGCAGAATATTGTTTCGCAGAAATTATTACGCATGAATTTATTTGGTCGAATGATCTTTAAGAGTAATATTGATGTGTCGAATGTTCTTAAGGAATAAACAATGAAACGCGTTAATATAAGCAGAGTAATGTTACAGCATTAACGTTAAGCCTAGAACATCTTGCTGCCTATCTTTCAACGTTTGAACGTTAAGAATAGGATAGAATAGAATAGAATATCATTTATTTGCAAGAATCATGGTTAATTACAGATGAGTAGTTATATTATATAAATATTCCAACATAATTCTACCGACACTGAAATCTGAATTCTTTAAACAATTTCATCTGCATATATGATCTGAACTGTCTGAACCGTTGAAGGCTAGGCAGCAAGACGTTCTCGGCTTATTAAAAAAAAAACAAGAACTGAGACACAGTTCACTTAGAACTGTGTCTCAGGCTGCGTCAGAGATAATGTGTCCATATGTTCGACATGTTTCAAGATGTTAGACCTCAGAATAATTTTATTATGGCTCTTAATTTCGATTCCGAACTCGTAGTCCCACTGCTATTCGACGGAGGGCTCCTATTTTTGGGCGGTTTACCCTTCGAGCATCTAAAGATACCTAACTTACCTAACCTAACCACTAGAGGGGTTCCGGACTCGTGGTAAATGATTTCTGACGAAAGCGAATAGCAGTGGGACAAAAAATAATGGGACCACTAAACCTAACCTTTAATTTTACAGGTATGGAATCCCTGACAGTGAAAGTGAAAACTTCCGCCGTGCAGTCCAAAGACTGTGCCCAGCGTTCTGCCAGAACAAACCCATTTGGCTGGCCTCGGACATCGCTATGATCCCGCCAGATACCCTGATACACCACAATGTCGAACTGACTCGGACGGTGCAAAAGCCCGGGGAATATATCCTGGTGTTCCCGAAAGCGCATTCATGCTCTTTTTCCACGGGATTTAGCGTCTCGGAAAGTGTGTATTTTGCTACTTTGGACTGGCTGGAGTCTGCCCCGAGTTTGTTTAAGGTGAGACGAGTTCATCGCGCAAGTTGCAACTTGTTCTAAGATGTATGGTATATTTTCAAGTCAAAAACGGTTTTTTTCGGTTAAACTCCATTTTTAAAGAAACATAATTTTGAATTATGCCGTGTGGTGCCGGGTTTAGAATGTTGCCACTCCATGTCTTCCCGTGTATGTCGTAAGAGACGACTAAGGGACTTAAGGCTGTGTAGTGCTGTTAGGCGATGGGTATGCAACCTGTCACTAATACACTGGATAACATCTTAGCCTGGTTGTGCAAAATGTGGTCACAGAATTATCAACAAGTTTTTGGAGTTGTTGGTGAGTCTGTGGCTCTGCCTACCCCACTCTGGGAATGAAGGCGTGAGTTGATGTATGTGTATGTATGTATAATTTTGAATTTGCTTGATCAACTTAGTATTATAAAAACGCTGTTTAGGCGTATCGATCCTAGAAAATCTCTTACCTTTCTTCCCTTCTCCATATTGTTTAAGAATCTCTTCCCTTCTCCATATATTTAACTCGAAATATCTGTATTAAAATTAGCTAAATAAACTCCGTTTCCAGGGCCTCCGCGATAGTTGCGAACCGAGTATGTTCTCTCTGGAACAGCTGTTGATAAACGGCGTCAGTGACCCGAGCACGCCGCGGCACCTCCTGCTGCCCATGTGCTCCGTGCTGTCGACTTTGATCAGCGACGAGCTGGAAAACCGCCGGTTGCTGGCGCTGAAAGGGCTCAAGGTAAGTCTCAGCACCTTGGTCCTGAGATTAGGTACTTGTCGGATGTGTAGAAACACCAAATTCGCGATTTCTCTTTGTAATAGTATGGATAAAACGTATTCGATGGTTGCTTCAAAATATTAAATGCGAAACAAGAGTTATCGGCCAAAATAAAAAATGCTTGGTGAAAATTCCAAAAACCTCAGAATTATAAAAGTCAAAATCACAAGTCAGTAATTTTTTGGATACTTAAATAAAATAAATAAACCGACTTGTATTTTTAGTTCCCAGAGTGAAGTGTTTTTTTCGGTTTACCAGAATTTTGATTTCTTAGAAAACTAATTTCTGCTGAAACCTCATTGTTTTCAGATTATTTTTTGGTGGTTACAGGTCTAACCTAACCTACGTAACGCATTAGCTTTCTATGTAATGAAATTTCTGCGAAGTGTAATGGTCTATGAAATAATTGTCTATAAAAGAACGCGACCCAATTTTTTTCTCAATTGACATTGTAAGATCAAACCACCAGTTAACTGAAACAAAATTATTCCAAATGAGCTCTAGTATCAAGAAATAGGTCGAGTTACCTGTCACCCTGTATAATGACTGGCCTATACTATAACCTCAAAATGGGGTAGGGGTTTACTCGCATACATATTTTTACGCATAATAATCATTACGCATAGAAATCGATTGTCATAAAACGGTTTTTAGAATAGAAAGGGTTTTATTTTAATTATTATTAAAAACTAACCTAACCTAACCTAACCTAATCTACACAATAGACGTTTATTAAATTTTGCAATGTCAGCCTAAAAGCGTGTTATGTCAATCGATTATGCGAGTAGATAGGCCCCCCTCAAAATGTTTGTGTGGTTTAGATCGACGAACCACTGCCCCCGAAGAGGGGCCCGTCGAGGCGAGGCTGGAACAACGCGCCGGAGTGCGAATTCTGCCGTTGCACCCTCTTCCTGTCCGGGGTAAGTAACCACCATCCACTTGATAGCAGGCGGACAGGCAGCCGGACAAACGAACATTGTCCAACAGGTAAGTACAGGTAAGTACTATTTGAAAACTTGAAAGGTCCCAGATGCTGATCTATTCAACGATAGCATAGGGGTTTTCGTGAGGCGCGTGAGGTTGTGTCTTGACAGTTGTGGTACATTATAAAATAATTAGTTAAGTATGACAAAATGGTGACCTTAGAATCAAATTAATGTTTGTTATACATAATATTATAATATAATGATAAGTGTAATTTTAACTACTTATTTAATGATATCTCTATATCTATCTCTTAACTTCCAAGCGCAATTATCTCTAATTATAATCTAACTAGAGGACGCCCGCGACTTCGTACGCGTATAATTAGTTTCCCGCTACTCCCCCCCATTTCTTCCCGTTGGGGGTCGATTTTCGGAAAATCCTTTCTTAGTGCTCACAATTTCAAGTTTCTAGGTACAGTAGTTTCGGCTGTGCGTTGATATGTCAGTCAGTCAGTTTAGCCTTTTATATATATAGATTAATAACGTGTAAGTGTTTTGGTTGCGAACTGTAAACTTGCATGTGTTTGACAATAAATAAATAAATAAATAAATAAATAAGTAAGGTGACGGGACCAATGTTTGACACGTTCAGCTGAAGGCACCAGCAGTGCCGTAAATAGGGCGGTGCCACCGGTGCTTAGGCACAGGGCGTAGACTCTGGGGGGCGAAAGAATGGCCAGACCAGGCAGGACTATTATTTTTTCGGTTTGTAACAACAAGGGCGCAGTTATAGAAGCTCGCACAGGGCGCAGAAATAGTACATTGTTGCAGAGGATAGAAAGTACGCGATTTTTGGACGAGTCATATAGAGGGCCGAAACGTAGTTGAGGCCCTCTAGTGTACGAGTCCATAAATTGCACTTTCTACCGAGGCAGACAGTGCTTTTCACAACTACTGAGAGGAAATAAAATAAAAATTCATATTCAAAACTTTCAATTCACTTTCAATAGTGTTAGTCAATTGGCGTCGGTTTTTAAAAGCCAATTTTACCACAGATAACTTTTTTTTAATTTGGACCCCTATTCTCGTGGCACTCGAGATTAATAAACTAACATTCGAGATGAAGATGTCAACTCCATATATCCCATGTAATTTCATCTCTAGTGGTTCGAGATTAGGGGCCAAGTTTGAATTACATTTAAAAAACGCAGTGACATAGTTTTTAGTCTGTGTATCTTTTAGCAAAAATACACCTAATATTTTACGACACAATGGTGTGTTCTGTTTGGTCGATTTCAATTTTTCATTTTAAGGAGCTATGACACAAAAATTGATTGATTGATTTTCATTGGTTCTTAAAGTTGGACAACAATGTTCCCGACCAATCAGCAAATATGCCGACAACAACATTCTTGGTGTGTCCTTATAAGTGACGTTTTGTGATCCCAAACAAGACCATCTATGGCCATATTTCCGAGCAGTGTTGTGAAAAGGCTATTTACGGCACTGGGCACCAGTAATGGACACTTAACTCTTTCAAAGATCATAAGGTTGCGAGTATGTTACACGAGCGTTGCCGATGCGTTGCGTCGTGTGTTTTTAACATAGAGCGACGCACGTATTTCAACGCATCGTGTGGCATGTCGCTATAATTTATATGTAGAACAACAAAGCGTCGACGACGCAACGCCCGTGTGGCATCTCTCAGCAGATGTGCCCTCTTAGGGCTATATTTCACCGGGACACCATGGCGGCGCAACCAGTCGCCGCCACCAACAAAATGTATGCAGCTTTATGAAGGGTATCTCACTTGGTGTCCATTTGGTTGCGCAACGGGTTTGGCGGCGCAACCAGCATAGACGCGTGCATGCAACATTACTGGCAGCGCCACCCTGTTGGTTGCGCTACCATTAATTAGTATGGAGCTGTATGCTATCTCACTCTGTCGGCCGCCAGTCGCGCTACCAGTCTCGCCGCCTTCCCCCGCACGCCCAACTTCTATCGTCATGGCGTTTGCTCTGGTGTCTCTATGAGAGCTCGGTTTGGCAGCTTAAAGACACCACGGTTGCGCGACTAGCTGACTAGCCGCCATGGCGTCCCGGTAAGGTCTAGGCCTTAAGCTACGTTGTATTTCACAGGTGGTTGGCTTAACGGGCAAGCGAGGCGCGTTCTGCACCGAGCACGCCCTCAAGCTGCTCGATTGTGGCAAGTACAGTCACATTGAGGTGCCGGAATTGGAGTTCAGGTCAAACTTCAAGAACGTAGACCTTGAACAAATTATAAAGAACACGGAATCCCGCGTCGTCGCCGGCGTCTAAATTTTTAGAGCCAACGGCAATCGTTATTTATTTGCCCGACTGTGGACAGAAGGAGATATTTTTACTTGATCCTCGTGAGGCCTAGGGAATGCAATTTAACCGGTTATAAGACGTTTTTGTATGAAAATAACCGGTTAAAACCGGGTTTAACCGGTTATTTGCATTCCCTAGTGAGGCCCCACTCTGGGAGATTTGAAATCTACCAGCAACGAAATAAACTTCAATTACTTTTGCGTTTATCCTTTTCAATATTAAAAGAAAAAAATACGTCATCAATTGATTATGTACACCAAGTCTCACGAGGCTATTTATGGTTCTACGTTCCCTTGTTCCGGCGAATGAGGTGTCGTTCGATTCGTCTCAGCGTCGCGAGTGTCACTGGGTACTTTAATAAAAAAAAACGGAATGGCGGATTTAAGAGTTTGTATTTATGTCTGTATGTTAAAGTATACAGTGTGTTCTTTTAACTGGGCCAGTATCGGGTGAATTTCAAGAATATTGTACGTAGTTAAAAGCTCTTCTTCTTTTTTATTAATGGCGGTCCACCGCGGTATTAGGGTGAATCAACTTTTAAGGTACTCCCCATTTTTCGACATGTTTCACAAGTTATATATATTTTTTTTAAACTATATATTTGTTAATGACGTGGCTTACACGCTTATTAAATCAGACATATAGACTAACATTTGAAATGATTTGATTTAAAATAGTACAGTTTTAAATAATAATACAGTAGGTAACGCAGCGGACAATGTTGTCCCTAGGTTTTGTATGGAAAATGTGCATTTTCCCCCGCGTTACCAGGTTTTTTCAAAGATTAAAAAATATTTGAGGTGTGTAACGGGTAAGGTCTGTAAATTTTGTGGTCTGATTTTAATATTCATACATTATTATTAACCATAAGTCTCCAGGAAAGTTTTAATAGCGCAAAAGAAAAGGAGCACCTTAAAAGTTGATTCGCCCATTAACGCAGTGATTTCGCCAATGTCAAGTGAGTAGAGTAAATCAGTAAATAGAATAAATCAAAAGTAAAACCCGGACATCTTTCAATCGGCCATCTTCCCTCCCCGAAGGTTACCGGAAACCAGTTAAAAGCTCAATTAAAAATTCTTTTGTGTGACGAAAATTAACCATATGTGTGACGTGTGTGACGAAGTTTCGTTACACAATAGAAGAAAGTTAATGTTGTGTCAAATGTCCTTAACTACGTAGAATATTTTTGAAAACCCATAGGGTTATGGGAAACAACGACAGTATAAAATCACGTAGTCGACTTTTTAAAACATGCTATAATATACATACATAATTTCGATATTATGCAATGTATCGTAACGGAGTACATTGCAAAATATAAAAATAATTAAGTAATATTTTTAAACCTCGGATATTATTGATGTGCGTAAAATACAGTACAACTAAATATACCTTTTTCAATTAAAGTTGCACATACTTTTAAATCAGCCATTTTTCTAAATAAAGTATCCAGTGACACTTGCTACGCTAAGAGGATTGTGAGGCTGTAAATTTCTGTACAAAATGCGATAACGTTTCTCTACCCTTAAACCTAGTGTGATTTTTACGATTTTTTAAATATATTCTAGATATTATAAAAACGTGTAGACAGTATTCATTATCACTACAATTTATTCAAGAAATCGGACTTGATTGGCGGTCAGAGGCTCTACTTTGAAATCCGTAATTCGAACTTCGTCTATTCCTATCCCTTTTGCTCTCGGCGCGTCACTAATTCGCAAGAAAGTGACGGGGCGATCCGAAGTTCGAATTATTGATTTCAAAGTAGAGCCCCAGGGCGTGAGAAACGTTACCGCCCGGAGGTAAATTTGTATGGTAAAAATTTCACAGTCCTCTTAAAGTACTATAGACTTAAGCATTTACTGTAGCAGCACCATTAGACAAATTTTATGACGCCTCGTTTATCAAAATCGGGCCATGGGTGAATTTCAAAAATATTATAAAGATGTAGTGAATAATACTTTCATATATAATTTTTTGTCGGATAAGAAAGATAAAAACATACTCCACTACATCTGTACATAGTTAAGGACTTAAGCTGCGACCACACCGGTGCTTAAAATACGATGACGGTACGGAATCGCAGTGACGCGTCGTATCAGCACCGTTTTTGACGCAAGCTCCACACACCAATGCTTAAAAAACGGTGACGGTACGGAATCGCAGTGACGCGTCGTATCCGTACCGTTTTTGACGCATGCCCTCCACACCAATGCTTAACGGTGCGTATATTACGGTACGTCAAAAACGGCGCCATGTTGTTACTATGACCCCGTCGTTTGTTTAAGCAACGACACCGTTTTTTAAGCAGCGGTGTGGGGAGCTTGCGTCAAGAACGGTGCTGATACGACGCGTCACTGCGATTCCGTACCGTCACCGTTTTTTAAGCATTGGTGTGTGGAGCTTGCGTCAAAAACGGTGCTGATGCGACGCGTCACTGCGATTCCGTACCGTCACCGTATTTTAAGCACCGGTGTGGGCGTAACTTTAATTGTGACAACGTTAACCTTCTTCCGTCATGTATAATTTTACCCTTTATATAACGCTCAGTTTGGGGGCAAGTTATGGGGCAATTTCGATAATTTTAATCGATAGAAATGAAGTTGACTCACTCACTAAGATATCAAAAGATTGGATTCATACTCAACAGAGCCCTGATATAGTGAGTTTTTAAATTGTCATAAAATCAAAGTTTTTTTTTGTGATTGTATGTTTCACAATGAATTAACAAATGAATTTAAAAAATCATAGTTTTAAAGAGATGGTACCAGCAACGAGGTACGTCACGTTTGAACTACTGCGCTTATCTGTCCAAGACGTTGAAAGCGCCACGGTACAAATGCAGCTATAAATAATCAAACTATAACAGAAGTAGATTGTCCCCAAGAACCTTATAGGTCAAAGATACAGCTTTCCTTCCAGTGGCGTAGCTAACATGAGTGGCACCCGGTGCGGATATTGTAGGTGTCCCCCAAAACTCAATTACTTTTTTTTACTTTTGGCGGTTATGCAATCTGGCCTCACTGGCCCCTGCCGCCCCCCTCAGCTACGCCACTGTCTCCTTCGACAGTCGTGTACGTTAACTTTCATTGCCTTTTAGTTTGTTCTGGCTTAGGGTCTTAGAAGAAGAACACACTAAGCACTGGAACACAAAAAATCAGTTTAGAGCTGTGTACACAAAACCATGCGCAAGGTCCTGCCATGTCTAAAATTAAGTTTTGGATCTCAAGTATCTAATATGGCGGCCTGTGTGCTATAGCCATCTCCATGTTAAAACAATCGATATCATATACTTTAATCAGTCCTGTCACTATAATTGCTTGTTCGTAAATTTTCCGGTTTACATTTTCCTCATGGAGATTCAGATGTATGTTATAGATATTAGATACCAATGTCATTTATGTAATAAAATTAAGATATTGTTTTAAATTGAGTATAGACTTTTTTGTTGTATTTTGGATTTTATCCATCCAAACTGTTGTATTTGTTAACGAAATGAATTAAGACAGGCCTATTTCGACTGATTCGGCTACAATCGTATTTTCCTTAGGTTAATAAGTGTAATTTTAAGGATTAAGGAACTTGCTTGAATCTTTCAATGTTATGTAGGTACGTAACGTTTTTTTGCTTAGTAGGTCGATGAAGTTGAGAAGTTGTTGGGCCAAATCAAATAACTGTTCAAACGAAATGATTTACCAGAATTTAGAAGTAACTAGTATGTCTACAGTTATTTTTTAATGTGCGTCAAGTTCCTTTAATACTTAAGTAAAACAGTGTGTATTTTTTGTAGGTTTCAATACGACCAAATTTCATAATGGCAGATGAGGACAAAGTATGGCTTAGCTCCACAGATATAACTGCAATAGTGTCCAAAAGGGTGTAGCAGGATAAGCCTTAAAAAATTGCCCCCAAAGCTTTGAGTTCAAAACTACTATCAGTTGATGCCCCGTCAAATGAAAATAATTCATACCAATTTTTAACCCTCTACTGCCACCTGGAACCCCACGACATTCATTTAACCCTAAAACGTTTTTATTTATTTTCTCAAAAAGTATAAAAAGGAGAATTGTCAAATTTTGCACAAATGTTGATGTGATCAATATAAACTATCAAAAAAAAAATGAGCCCTCTACTTACTTATTTTCCTAGAAAAAAACCTAAATTAAAAATTAAAACATCCTGTATAACAAATCAGGCTCGTTGTACTATCACCATTTTTTTTACTAAATATTAACCAACTACCTATCTACATAATATGTAAGTTTCATGTAATTAACAAAGGTGGAACAGTGTGAAAATATAGGTATTGTTCAGTACGTACCATGTATGTAACACGCTTACGGTGACGACATTAGTAAAAGATATCGGCCCGCCACCCGGGAAGCCAAAATGCTGAGTAACCTAGGTAAGTAGTACCTTTTTGCTAAACAGTAAAGTAAAATAAACAGAAACATTTGTTCAAATATGTATTAATGAGTTTCATTAATCGTAGCAAATTAAAAAAGATCGATTACGGATGGCTTCCCGGTTGGCGGGCCGATATCTTTTACTACTGTCGTCACCGTAAGCGTGGTACATACATGGTACGTACTGAACAATACCTATATTTTCACACTGTTCCACCTTTGTTAATTACATGAAACTTACATATTATGTAGATAGGTAGTTGGTTAATATTTAGTAAAAAAATGGTGATAGTACAACGAGCCTGAATTGTTATACCTACAGGATGTTTTAATTTTTAATTTAGGTTTTTTTGTAGGAAAATAAGTAAGGGCTCATTTTTTTTTTGATAGTTTATATTGATCCCATCAACATTTGTGCAAAATTTGACAATTCTCCTTTTTATACTTTTTGAGAAAATAAATAAAAACGTTTTAGGGTTAAATGAATGTCGTGGGGTTCCAGGTGGCAGTAGAGGGTTAAAAATTGGTATGAATTATTTTCATTTGACGGGGCATCAACTGATAGTAGTTTTGAACTCAAAGCTTAGGGGGCAATTTTTTAAGGCTTATCCTGCTACACCCTTTCAAATTACCTCATTCTAAATTAACGGAATATTTTATTTGTGACAAGTTGTATGTCTGTCTCAAAACGTGAAATGAGCATTTCCTTTTTTTGCCACTATGAGTGACATCTCCAGAATTAAAAATGATATGGCAGCTAGGTAGAGAACATCAAACTATGCAATAATTAAATAATATTCTTATGTGTCCCAAAATATTTGTATGGAAAGTTCCTTTTGTGTTACCGATATTCATACGTTTTTGGTAACAAAAAATGAAACTTTCCATACGAATGTTTTGGGACACATTAGAATATTATTTAATTATTGCATAGTTTGATGTTCTCTACCTACCTGCCATTTTTTTTTAATTCTGGAAATGTCACTCATAGTGGCAAAAAAAGAGAAATGCTCAAATAAATAATGTGAGGATAGTAAAGTAGTTATAAAAGAAGGATAGTGAACCTGTTTGAGGCGTTTTAGTCACATTAGAAATCAACATGCATCATGCTACAAAGTTGTGAGATCTAGACGTATTGGTAACCGTATATTGAATTGAAGTCGTAATGGAACCTATACCTAGTTTATAAGACCACTTAATGTATCGATGTCAATATATTTAGTATGTAAGTTGGACTTTGATGTTGTATGGGTGAGGAACAAAAAGTTGGACCATAGTTAAGCGTAGTTAACCATACAAACACATAGCCCGAAGAATAGCTAAACTTAAGTGGCAGTGGGCGGGGCACATGGCTCGCAGGACTGATGGCCGATGGGGTCAGAAGGTTCTTGAGTGGCGTCCGCGGATCGGAAGACGGGCTGTAGGTAGGCCTTCAACAGGATGGAGTGACGACCTTGTAAAGATCGCGGGGACGCGGTGGATGCGAAAAGCACAAGACCGGTCTGAGTGGAGAGCCTTGGGGGAGGCCTATGTCCAGCAGTGGACGTCCTTCGGCTGACATGATGATGATGATGATGAACCATAGTCGAAAAAAGTCCCGTTGTCCGACGAAAACTATCCCTACAATTATATGGCTAATTTTCGTGTCACAACGGAAAAGTTTTATAGAAAATTTAATTGAGTGAGTTAGCGTGTCCAACTTTTTGGACCTTACACGTATAAATATAGTTTAAGTCATTAAATCCGATGACGTTTAGGCGCGGAAATGTTTAGGAATAAGAAAGAGGAACTACTATTTGCGAGGGGGAAAATACATATCCCCCCTACGTCGACACCTAATTTGTCACCACATTGTTTGCATCAGGGGCCGTATTAAATACTCAAATTCTAGCCAGCTTAAGAAACAGTTACAAAACTCTATGAGTTTTCTGGCATTTTGTCATAATTTTGAAAAAAACCTCGTATCTCACATTTTGTGACGTACGATTTTCAACTTAAACGTGAACAGAATAAAGTTTAAAATCGTACGTCACGAAATGTGAGATACGAGTATTTCCTAAAGTAATAACGATATGAGTTTACTTTATACTCTTTCTTATTCTTATGGCCAAAGCTAGTATTTAGGATACCGTACCAAAATGGTAAAAAAGAAGCTCTTAAGAGCTTTCAGACTTGACCGGTTGCGTCAATGCCGCATCAAATTGACAACGCGTCTAAGCTTCGTCAGGTCACCTTGAACACTAGATTTTTTTAAATCTATTAAACTTAAAGGAATAGTGTTTCAACCGACTAAATCTCTTGAGGGTCGCAGTTTGAGGAACGAAATTAAACAGTTCTCTCCGCATTGTTCGGGGTGAAATGACATACGGTGATGGCACCAGTGTAGGACACTTTAAGCTGACATGCACCAATAATGGACACTTAACTCTTAATTCAAATATCCTTCGGTGCTAAATTTATTGTTGCTTAACTTTACCTTAAACTTAACCCTTATCTTATGTAAAATAACATCCGTATTCACAAACGTCACTATGAGGTCTCACAGTGCTCACGACACAGGGTGGTTCAAATCGTCTAAAGTCGGTCAAAAAGCACCAATCACAAATCTGTTTTGAACGCAGTGCGTTTACTCAGTGAAGGATCCCTTAAGTATTGTTTGTGTATACGGGTGTAAGAATCAAGTGTCCATCATTGGTCCTTGTCCAATACTGGTTCCATCGCCCTAATATAGGCATTCCATCTTAGTCCTCAGGGTTGGCAACGCATTTGCAGTCTAATGCCCTTACTTATAAACGTGGAATTACCTTGGAGTAGCTATGCCATGTTTTGTCCTTACCTGTCGTTGTGACATTTGAATTCGACGGATAAGGACAAAGCATGGCTTAGCTACTCCATGGTAACTCTACGTTTATAACTAAGGACATTAGGGTTGTGCATTGTTGAGATTGCAAATGCTAATGGGAAGAGGCCGGAATTTTCGTGACATGGTTGAGCTGTCATAGAGACTTCTCATTTATCGACTTTCAATTAGGTACATATCGATATAAAAAACTATAAATAGAAACTTTACGTAAACCAAATGTGGAAAAAATGATGATGTTTTTTTTTTTTCATATAAATAGCCTAACAAACATTTAACTTGTTAGCACTAACACAATTTATGAGCATTAAATTGAAAAAGCTGCAATATGGCTTAGATGTTGGCTGTCGTATTTGGGAACTGGTTACTGATTAAATAATTAGTATATTGATTTCTGACGTCTGCAGTGGTTTACCTCTACTTATCGCTTGAAACCCGATAAAAATAGTTTGTGTCTTAAGACAGAAATCATGAAGTTGTGGACATTGGCTCCCTTTTATTTCTATATTGTATTTTATAGATATATTATTATGAATAGCGAAAGTCGATAAACGAGAAGACACTAGCGTGGCGTTGAAAAGTGCCACGAAAACTCCAGCCTCTGCTATGGGTCTCAGGTCCCACTTGCCATCAGGTGGCCTGTGTATTTGCCTTCTGCTTGCCGTAAAAAAATCAATGATTCGAGAAACTTCTCCAAGAGTGAATGAAGCGTCAGTTGAAATATTTCCCAGGCTCAAAGTTCCCTTTTGTAACCTAAGGTCACGCCACTGGCTTTTTCATAAGCGGCTTAAGATCTTTACCGATTGGATACAGGGCCCTCTGGCCCTATTCAAGATACATTCAGTGAACGTTGTCGGTCTCGATAAGGTATGGAAGGGCCCTAGTGAAAAAGGGTATAAGCACAGAACGAGTGTATATCATAGTTTCGACTACGTACTCTCGGAATATCATGCTATCGAATGTTCGTTGGCTCGACTGTTATTGTAATGAATATTCGTTGGATCGAAATACTTGTGGCCGAAACATGTACAATCGACAAAACGTAATCTAGAATTGTATAGTTTCGATCAGTGGTGTATCGAAAATTCATTGGCTCGACCATTATTGTAATGAATTTTCGCTGGATCGAAATACTTGTGGCCGAAACATGTACAATCGACAAAACGTTATCTAGAATTATATCGTTATGGTTATTAAACCTCAATTTCGATTTGACGATTTATCGTTTCTACGCTTTTCGTACCCAGTGAATATTCGATCCAGTAACAGTCGAGCCAATGAACATTCGTGTCTGAGATTTTCTATGGGACGACAATCGAAATCTCAATTTCGATTTGACGATTTATTGTTTCTACGCTTTTCGACCCAGCGAATATTCGATCCAACGAACATTCGATAGCATGATATTCCGAGCGTACGTAGTCGAAACTATGATATACACTCGCACAGAACACAGAAACAAGGGAGATATGTTATGGGGGCGTGGTTCGTGACGCCTAGGTATGGTCAAAATGGACATGTCGGTATTAGGCGCGTCAAGCGTTGCCTAAGTCACCCGCTGATCGCTGTCAATATACGAGCTCCGTTTAAATGGTATGACTGTTTGTAGCGTGAAAGTGTGCAAAAATCGAAGTCCAAACGTTAATTTTAAGTCAAGGGGCATATCAATACCACCTGTAAATTTCGTTTATCAAAACTCGAGCGGGAGTGGGGCGGAAAGGGCTGAAAATACCAAATACCACGCTGACAATGAGGTAGCGGCCTTAGAGATATTTATTTAAATAAATATCTGATATAATCTAACATTTATAAATTTGTCTTTTCCCAAACTAGGCTCATCCTATGGGTACTAGACAACTAATTTTAGGAATTAAATATTGGACTTTCTTATTCATTTAAAATGAATAATTGTGCTGTGAATAAAGACTATAGTTACGTATGTACTTATACATAACATTTGTAAGAAAGCGCCGTCCTTTCTAGAATCTAAAGTCAACTCAAAACGTGTCATTTGACACTATTAAATTATAAGAAGGTAGGTAGGTAGCTAGGTACGTAATCTGGGGGTTCTATTCTACTCCTATATTGATTTTGACGTGTTATCGCCAGGGTTCGGAGTTTTCATAGCACAGTAAGACGAAAGAGAGTTGTTGAGTCGACATCAACATTAAAATGGAACTCTTACTCATACTCATTTGTTTATTTAATTCCAAAATGCTTTTATATTCGCCCTGAGCCCCTGGGTAAAGCTGCTAGGTAATGAAAGATAACAATTTTAAACAAAATGATTTTCATGTACATATTATTTAATATTAATCTCACAATGTTATGAATTTTAAAAGTGAAAGTCATTATCCAAATTATAATAAAAAATATTTCAATTAAATAAATGAATGAGTATGAGTAAGAGTAACAGTTGAATTTTAATGTTAATGTCCACTCCACAGCTATCTCTTTCGTCTTACCGGGCTATGAGAACTCCGAACCCTGGTTATCGCATTGTCAACGTTATCATCAAGGCAATTCAATTTGAACTGTATTCCTGAATAAAGTTTATTTTCCTTTCTTCATAAATTGAAAATGGTATTTTCGAACAAACATCATTGAACTTTATTGCCTTGATGGCAGATTCAAAGTCCCACTTACAAAAAACTGTCTGTTTGTAGTAAGGGCCCTATGAGGTTATGATAGCTCGTATTTACTTGACAGTAATACGGTATGTGTCAAAATATGGTTTTGCTGCATAGAATGGAGCCCCAGCTTACGAAAAATGGACTTGTACAGTTAGGTAGCTAAAGTTAGTAGCTGAGATGGGGCTATAGACACTGTTACCACTCTGTTACCACTCTGTTACTAGTAGTGGTAACTACCGGGAATGGCTCCAGTAGTTACCGCTGGCTATCGAGCAATGGTAATGGGGGTTACCACGGAATAGAAAAAACAGTGGAAGTGGCATGAGCTTCGCTTAGTATCAGACCTGTTGCCGCCAATACTCAAACTATCATAAAAACAACACGCCACCATGGAAAATGTTTTTGGCGCGGCTATCGTTTTTACATTCCAAAATAGCACAATAAAGCATGCGTTTGGATTTATTTCCGATTTTAGAAATATCGAAATAAGCGATCGCGGCAAAAGTATGGTTACGCACCCAATTGTCACTTCTACTGTTTTTTCTGTTCTGTGGGGGTTACCATGACATAAAAGCAGTTCAGTTTGTTGAGGGAAAGGGACTGAGCTATAGCAGTTATATAGCTCTGTCCCTGGCTCTCAACCTAAAATAAACTGGTTTAGTAAGTATGTGTGGTGTGAAACTGATTGATATAAAGGAATGAAAAGGTCAGAGAAATGTGGACTAAAAGAAGATGTAGTGACTAAGATTGAAAAGGGCATGCTTCGATGGTTCGGTCATTTGGAAATGGATGAAATAATATTGACTAATGAGATATACAGAGTGAAAATGAGTGGGAGGGTTAGAAGGGGCCGCCCTGGGCGTACTTTTTCGAATCAAATCGGAGAAATACTGGAAAAGGGCCGAATCTTAAGTACCCGAAACGACGTGCATGCATGACTCGATGTGTGAATGCGGAAGAAGCGAAAGTGATTTGTCAGAATCGTAGCAAGTGGTAAGAAGTGGTCTCTGCCTACCTCTCTGGGAAACAGGCGTGATTTAATGTATGTATGTATGTCATGTTAGGTGGCTATAGTCCGAGGAATGCTGTCTTAGACGGCATGGGCGGCAGAAATGCATGGCCAGACCTACAGCGTTAAGTATCCTAAGGGTCTAAAATATTAGTCAACTAAGACAATACGATTTTATTAGTTTAAGCCCAAAACGGATTTAAACATTGGCCAAGTTAACTGATAAGTTTTTTAACTAATAGAAATTAACTAGCGTTTTCTTTCGATTCCTTTAAGTGTTCAAGGTGCTAGGTTTTAGTATTTATTGAAATAGGTAAGCTATTTCTAGTGTGGCGACAAAATAATATTAAGATATGTAGAACTAGACAAGATGCATTATGTCTGTAGGAAATCTTTTTTCCGCTGTATTTGGCCTAATAATTGAACAAGACTTCGTAAAATGCAACTTGTTTGGAGATACGCACATTTGAATGTTTTATAATATTTTCGTCGTTTCTTATACGTACAGTCAACCAATTTGATTTCTAGGCCACTTTGGACTATGTTAAAGTGACGTTGACAACCAAACGTTACAGACTTCTTATGATTTGGTTTACTACGTCACATTGACAAAGTCAATAGTGGCCTAGGAATCAAATTGGTTGACTGTACGTCATACATACGTAAGATGCCTAGATACATTAATTGAACCAATTCTTTCAGTTTTTGAAACCAAATTAAAATAATTATCAAGTATAAAAAACCCCCGATATAATCGAGACCCTTCATTTAGTGCTAATATCTTTTTAATGGCCTAACCGATTTGCATAAAACTTACCTACCTAAAACAAATCCGATAACTCTAGCTTTCTAAGAAAAACCGCGCCTAAATCAGTCCATTGATGCCACAAATAAATAAAATAAAATAAAAATAAAATTACTATAGACATACAGACACATATTTTTTTGTCGGGAGTTAATAAATACTCATTGTCAACCATTACTCCAGGGCCGGTATTCTAGGTGGTAAAAACCATATCGTCTTTGACCTGAGGGCTTATTGTCTAACGCACTCGCAATCACGATCGTTTTCATTTTGAAAATCGAAGGCTTGTCTGCATACAAAATGAAAATTGCTCCACTTTGAAGCCGGTTGCGATTGCGAGTGCGTTAGACAATAAGCCCTCTCTGTTATCGTAACTTGTTAACGTTTTGACAGCTCCTGCTTACTTGACAGTAATGGCGGCTGACGTCAAAACAATACCATAACAGGTCAACTACGATATGGTTTTTACCGCCGGGTATAGAGGCCTTGAATGCATAATTCAGTACAGAAACATAGGATATTCCATGATTAATGTGTCGGCGGACTTCAAACGTGATCAAATCCACTTGTTAATTACCTTTAGCAGATAAATAATAAAATTATCTTTATTTTGTATAAAACAAACGGTTGTACTCTCATTGAGGAGGCCAGTGGCGCCCTCATTACTATTATTGTGTTTTCTAATTAACTAAAGAAATCTTATTATTATCTTAATCTTAATATTGTTTTTTTTTGTACAGTCGAGCTCATAAATATGTGTAAGTACACTAGTACCATTGAAATAGTAAGTCTTACCTTACCATGTCACTTTATTCGCTGTGACAATGAAGAATGTCAGTAGGTACGCCAAATCGCTTGAAACTTTGTAACAGTAATGTTTATAAATAAACAAACATAATACTTTTTATTTCATTCAAATAGACCCAGTAGTTTTGATTCTACAAACGTTTGAAATTTGGGTCAATAATATTAAAGCGCGTGGACGTCATCTTGCTTGGGGGACGTCATCGTTCAACTGCGGTACGCGCCCTTATATGAACGAGTAAGTTTACAGGGCTATATATTTTTAACCGTAATAAGTAGCCAGTTGAAATTTTCACAGAATACGTGTTATTATAAAATCTATCGTTTAAAACTATAAAATGAACAATAAATCAAATCCCAAGAGGGGTCCCCATACAAGAAGCATGAAAAAAAATCTTTTGTTTTAGCATCTTTATACGGATTGTATTTTTATAATGACTTCTTATTTTGATGCTATTTTAAGCTTAAATTGTGGTCTAATTTTCATTGTTTACGACTAAGTAGCAATCTTGAGTAAAACTTCTACAAATATGTGACAAAACTGATTTTATCAACACGATGGTTTAGGCGGTCACCCATCCTGTTTTAGACTACGCTTGTAGTTGCTTAACTTTGTAAGTCGTAATACTCGTAATTATTTTTACGAATTCGTTTTGATGTTACTATGGTAGTTATGGTTAGGTATCTATTGTTTTGTATTACATACAGTTTAACTAAACAAACTTTATGTCACTGACCGGCTTTTCTGTTTGTAATGTTTGTCGAGTAAGTTGGTTAAATAAAATTAGAATAATAAATAGGCACTTTTAATTTTGGGTTCACCGTCTTTTACATAAAAATACCAATAAAGTATGTTGATAGCTAAGGTGAAACATGCCAAAAATTCAAAACCAAGTGCGAGACGCGGGACACAGGCGGCCGAGCCTGCAGCGGTAGGTACTGTAGAGTACAAAGATATGTATACATTTGTGGTCCTTATTTCAATGGAATAAGGTGAAAAAGTGTATACATATCTTTGTACTCGACTGTACTATTCAACAATATTATGATTCACGCAGTTCGCTATATACGCGGTCTCGTACAGCGTACCCGTAGTTTTAAGTGATCTTACTCGTTTAAAATGTCGGAGCCGTAGAAGTCAAGATTGTCCTCTATTGTACCAAAGTGTAACAAAGGGCGTTGGTCCCACAAAAAAAAACCAACACACACTACCTTGAGTGAAAAACCTGGTAGCGCCCGCGCGCGAAATTTGAAATCGATGTAATGAATACACGAAGTATCAGACTAGGTCAATCAAAAAATCATGTTTTATAGTTCGTTCTTTTATACGGTAGCGATATTAATTCTACATTACTTAACACAAAATTTGTAAAGAAAGGCCTACCACCAAAGTTAAGCAACCACCGCTTACCTAAACATCGTGTTGATTTAAACTAGGCACTTTTAAACATATTTGTAAGAGATTTACTACAGTTTACTGTTTGGCCGTAAACTATACATGTTAGTATGGAGTTTAGATTATCATTTAAGCTTAATGTGACACCGAAATAAAAAGCTATCATACAAATACAACCCGTATTTCGTCTTCCAAAGTTAAGCAACTACACGCGTAGTCTAAAACAGGATGGGTGACCGCCTAAACCATCGTGTGGATAAAATCAGTTTTGTCACATATTTGCCGAAGTTTTACTTAAGATTGCTATTTAGTCGTAAACAATGAAAATTAGACTACAATTTAAGTTTAAAATAGCATCAAAATAGGAAGCCATTATAAAAATACAATCCGTATAAAAATGCTAAAAATAAAGATTTTTTTTCATGTTTCTTGTATGGGGACCCCTCTTGGGATTTGATTTATTGTTCATTTTATAGTTTTAAACGATAGATTTTATAATAACACGTATTCTGTGAAAATTTCAACTGGCTACTTATTACGGTTAAAAATATATAGCCCTGTAAACTTACTCGTTCATATAAGGGCGCGTACCGCAGTTGAACGATGACGTCATCATCCGTGAGCGCTAGGCGCCGAGTTTCGAGCGCCGCATACGAAGTTTAAAATTCAATATCTCGAAAAGTATTTGACGTATCGACATGATTTTTTTAAAGCAATTTTTTGTTTTTATTGAAGAATACGATAAGCCAAAAATCTGAACTGGCTGACATTCTCTATTCATATACAGGGTGTTCAGAAAAAGGTCTGACAAACTTCAGGGACTAACTCTGTAGGTCATTCTCATCAACTTTTATTATGGGACCAACATCCAAATCGCGAAAAAAAAAACAGCTGTTCCCTACAAACTTTGAGAGCTAAAGAGCCGAAATGTATGGAACAGCTGTTTTTTTTTTCGCGATTTGGATGTTGGTCCCATAATAAAAGTTGATGAGAATGACCTACAGAGTTAGTCCCTGAAGTTTGTCAGACCTTTTTCCGAACACATAGTATAGCAGTTTAAACATGACATTAAATAGACAAGGTACTAAAGTGTACTCATATTTATGAACTCGACTGTACAAATCAATACTTAAGTCTGTGGCTCACTCGGTTACTTCTCGGTTTTGTGTTTAGACATAATTTAATATAATGATCTTTGAATGTCTACATTGCATTGCATTGATGTGATTTTCAATAAATATATTGATGTCAATTACTTGTTTTATTTTTGTTTTAATGGGTAATTATTAAGTTAAAAAAATACTTAGTGGGCAATGTTACATAAGATTACAGAAGTGCTTTATCGTTTGAATCTTTCATTAAATTTAAACTTAATTTGAATATATTCAATACTAGCCGTTGCCCGTAAGTCCGTCCACGTAAAAGTCGGGAATTGTCCAATTTGCCGGGATACCCCGGGACTCAAGCTATCTCGATGCCAAATTTCATCGATATCGGTTTAGCGGTTAAGCAGCGAAAGTAATAAACGGTGGGTATTAAAAAAAAAACGTGTGCGTCTCGGGACGCACGACAGAGGTGATAACTTAAACTAATAAGATCTGTCGTTAGAGTGAGAGAGGAGGAGCCTGTCTAGCGCTGCCGTATGCGTGAGAGAAAGGAAAGCCAGAGTGGTGCCGTAACGCGTTACGTAACGAAGCGGTTTACCCTCCCATAAGAAGTTATCACTTCAAAAAAAGATGTACTCGAGGTTTCAAGCCCAGATTTCAAGGGTCTTCAGGCTATCTGGGCCTGTATTCTAGGCGTTAAAACCATTATCGTCTTTTACCTGATTACGGTATTGTTTTTAACTTGGCTTCCATTATTATAGGTAATGTCAAGTAAATAAGAGGTTTTAAAAGTTGACAATACGATAACAGGTCAAAGACGATAGATACCTTTATTTTTTAATGCCTAGAATATCGGCCGTACATCGGAACATGCCTTATTCGTTTGGTTTGGACGAGTGAGTAACACCCGTATTCACAAACAATACTTAAGGGAGCCTTCACTGAGTAAACGCACTGCGTTCAATACAGCTTTGTGATTGGTCCTTTTTGACCGACCTTTTGTTTATGAGACGATTTGAACCACCCTGTGCGTTCGTAAGCACTGTGAGACCTCATAGTGACGTTTGTGAATACGGGTGTCAGTCTGTACCAAATACGTAAATACATTCTGCTGTGTCGTGCGGATTTTTGTTTGAACTTGTCCTGACACTACCGTGAAATGAAACCTTAGGTACCGTGGATTTTATGGAATGGAGGGTTAAAATATAAGCAATTAAAAACATTACTTTTTATTAAAACATGATTTTTACAATTTTACATCAAATTTATAATATAGCTAATAACAAAACTGGCAGACGACATAGTATAAAATAAAAATAAAACCTATATAAACAATACATAATTATTGTTACAAAAGGACGCTACACGTGTAATGCCCATCCCATACCCAAACCGTGGATAGCTTAGGTTACTTCGGGACAAGACATTTCCATGACAAATTATAACTTGACGCTATCTATCCCCGGTTTGAATATTGGGAACATAAATACTGCCCTGCTAAGCCAAATGAACTCAAATAAAACTCTTGTAGCAATTACAAACTTATAACTAAAGGATTGAAACTGCTTTAGCAGTTGAACTTGAGATACTGTTTAGGCTTAAGAGGGTAGTAGGGAATGCAATTTTACCGGTTATTAACCGTTTTTGTATGAAAATAACCGGTTAAAACCGGTAATAACCGGTTATTTGCATTCCCTAGAGGGTAGCATAAGCCTCTACAAGCGCAAGCGTCCATCTTACAGTTTGGACATTGAAACTATTACAACAGGGGTGTGTCCTGCGTAAAAAAAAATATCTAATTAGTACGTCAGTAAGATTATGAAAAAATATTGATCACTTATACAAATATAACGCGCATCGAAGTTCTGAAGTGGGGGCTCGTCACGTCATAACGTGGTATAGTGTGCCACGGCGTGACTTCACGCGAAACTTCAACGCACTTTATCTTCGTATTTTTTTGTTTCATTGACTAAAGAAAGAATACGTGTTCAATATTTTTTGACAATGTAAATGACGGACTAATTCGTTTTTTTAGGTCCCCCTAAGCCGCCACCGACGCTGTGAATTCTCTATTAGTTATTACTATAGGCATAGCGCAATAGGCATTCTACAGCGTGATTTAGGATTAATTATACAATTGTTTGTCCTTACATTCTGTTAAATACGGAGAAGTTCTACACATTGAAAGGTACAGATATACGATAGTTATTCCTTCCACTGTCTGGAACATGGTAGTTTTTTTTTAACGCATGTCTAGAACCTCTCTTAAGCAATATTGCATCCTTTCTAACATAGTCTTCGGGTGCCACGAGCCATGATGTGGGTGGCAATCGGTCGACTCTGTATCGTAATGTTTTTGATGTTTTCGTCAAGTCTAAAATGAAAAATAAAATTGTAGTTTTTTTTTTTAAATTAAATATATACTTATTAGTAATCAATAATCATAACGCTTTTGTACTTAGTTATGGTTTTACTTCTTAACGACTAAAAGACAAGGAGATTTTAGCTCGCCGCGATTTTTTTGTATAGTCAAGGATTTTAATTGTTATGCCACTATGGAACCCTGTCGCATAACGTTAATCATTAAATTTGGCGTAATTTCTTTCATGTGGTTTGACGCTGTCATTATGACAGGGTTCCGTAGTGGCATAACAATTAAAGTCCTTGATTGTACGAGTATCCAGGGTGTCCCGTAGGTAACACGACCAACTTAAGGGGTAGATAGGTGGGTGGGTCACCTAACAAACATAGATATTCAGTTTTTTTTTTTGGAAAATTTACACTCTTTATAAATTTTTTAGTTGTGGTACCTAATGAAAAATGAAAATAATGAAAAATCTACAATACTACTTACTTTTTAATGTTTTTTTTTTAATCTCAACAAATTTATTCAAGATTATTCCGCGACATAATCGAATGTACAAACGTTATAAACTCCGAATACCACAGAAAAAAACATGGTACGAGAACAATATTTAAAAAAAAGAAGAAAAATTTAAATGTCTCGAAAACTGTGACACTTTTACTAAGGTAATTTTTCTATACTTGATAGGTGCCCACCTATCTCATCCTTAGGTTTGTCGTGCCACTTACGGGTTCCCCCGTATATCTCAAAAGTAACAGAATTATACGCAAAAGAAAAAAACAAATCAGTGTCGTAGGTATTTAGTGATATATCCCGAAGTCGAGGAGAATCAAACGGAATAGGATGTTTCAAGAAACTACCTACGTAAAACTTACAGTGAAACTAGCGACCCGCCCTCGCTTCACTCCGGTTTATTTGAGTTTTTTATAACACCCGTACATAAACCAACATCTACACGTGGGAGCAAACAAATCGAGCCACTATTTCTTTGCTCCCAAGTATATTATACAGTAAAGGAAAATGATTCCTGTCCTGTTTGGACTATTTCAAAGTGTTTATAATCATAATCTTAGGTATTACGACTCTATTGAATCTTGTTCTATTTCCATATCTGTTTTTGCGATGACCTGTCCGAGCTATGCTTATGATGTTTAGTGGTAGATCCTTATAGGGGCCCCAAATACGGTACGATCCGTCGGTTCAGACTGAAATCGAGCGGTGGATTATACGTGTGTGGTAATATGGCATCAAAATTTCAATACAAATATGAATCGTCACGATATCGTTTCAGATCGATCGTAACGACGGATGGTTCCGTATATGGCGACCTTTACGGCCGAACCCTATATTCAAACCGCGGACAGATAAAGCTCACTTCGGGTTAAAATTTGACATTTGTCCATACAAAATGTGTCAAATTTTAATCCGAAGTAAGCCTATCTATCCGCGGTTTGAATATAGGGTTTGGCCATTAGTCGCCTTCTACGACACCTGTGGATAGACGGGTGCTATTCTAACCCGACAACCACAGTACATAACAAAGTTTAATTATTTCGCCACCAATAAATAGAAAGTTAAACCAACTTACGTTGTAAACTGGTGTCCGGTGTATGAAGTCCGGACGAACGGTCATCGTACGACGACTTCGAAACCACAATAAAATCCGACGATGTACTTAAAGTCCTGCTTGAAGGAATATCCTGATTTAACTCTATGATATTGCGATCATAATGCGGCTTTAGTTAATTGTATCGTGACGTCAGCCTCCGCTTGTTCTGTGCAGGATTTACCATTTCGAACAGGATTACTGTTGTTAAAATTTACTGTTCCTGAAAAATAATTAAACATCACGGAATTACTAAAACTATGAATCTAACTTCCATACACGGTGATTAGATTGCTTAGCTCTGAGACAATTTCCTCTTTTTTACAAAATGCACGACGCAAAGGAGAGTATAATATGTTTTATGTGACTGGTGCATAATGAGAGGCATTATACACGAGTGTTTTAATGCCTAATTATGCGTACAGTCGCATACATAACTTTATCTACATACATATCATAAGTTTTCTACAATATGTGAGAAACCTGTATCCGTCGTTACCCTGCATTTTAATGTTCACATTAAAGTGCAGGTCACTTATACTACAAAAGTGAACATTAAGATGCAACTACAGCGATAACCGATACTTTAATGACATGTAACACTTTAATGTTAACATTACAGTACAACCACAGATACAGGTAACATAATGTAGGGCATTTGCTTATCGCTTCTGAACATATTATAGTTCGAACAACGAAGACCAAATACTGCCTCTCGGGGGAAATAATTCGTGTATAAGCGAATTTTGGCATAGTTGTAGGGAATGGTGTTTTAAACCACATACTAAAAGTACTGATGGGTGGGGGTGGAGCTAACGGGTGGGGGGGTCCCTTTTTTTAGTTTTTCGTTAATAACTCGTAAACGGTGGCCCATAGCAAAAAGTTTTCCATTACATGATTAATCTGCATCTGAGTTTGCTTCGTTGCTTGGGCTATTATATTGAAATTATGATATGGATGTTGATAAATAACTATATTAGCCTTTTTATGTATTATGTATGTACGTTTGTTCCCTTGTCTTTTCGATCAGCAAATTTTACTTTCATGATAATAACGAAGTAGTAACCGAAGTACATACGCATTTTGTGTCATCTCTGTCCGCGGGAATCCTCATATTTAACCAGTACCTATCACGACCCCCCATAGCTCTAAAATAATATTATGGTTTTTTTGTCTTCTTCTTTTCTTTAATCGCTTTACGCACAATTCTCGAGTAGGAATGACGATTCGTAGGGAGGATTTTAGTCCAATGAAGCTCGATCCAATGCTTTAATGGCGTAAATAAATACAGTTCTTATTCTTATTGAATATTTGCTTAGCACTGTTTCAACTTTATCAGTTATTGACCCCTTTAGGCACTGGTCCCACCGCCGGCGAGTAAGCGATGAACTATCGGCGATTTTCTCGCCCAAGAAACGAACAAAAGATAATCGCTCCGGTGTAAAGAAAAGAGAGTCGCTGGCTGTTCACACTACCGGCGGGGACTCTCTCTGCTAGTTTAGCGAAACAAAAGTATAGATCCCGTGTCAATAAAACAGACACATATATTAATAGTTGATCGCTGGCTGTACCCGCTTCCCGCTCATCGCCCGCGGTGGGACCTGAGGGGTTAGACAAGGTGCACTACGCTAACTATCGTTTCTATTCGTTTCGTTTTTAAACCAATCACGTCACTGGTAGATCACGTGAATTTTCGTATCACGTCATCTACAAGTGACGCGATTGGTTTAAAAGCGTAACGATTAGAAACGCTGGTTAGCGTAATGCATCTTGTCTAGCCCCTCAGGGTAGTGATTCTTTCAATAGCAAAGGTGAGCGAACGCAGGAGTGAATGTCCAAGCGACATACAAGTTTAGCTGTCACGACATTAGGGCTAATGAAAATTATATCAAATGCTGGTATGCCTAATGAAATTAGCATTTATGATATTCGGTGTAGTGGGGGTGTATCGATACCTAGGTATTAACGCTTCGTTAGAATAGAAGAAACCGTATCGAACGAATGTGTATACGTGGGTTTGCCCCCCGCTCGCCGGATCGGTAGTTTTTGTGTTTTGTTAATTTATTCGTGTATGAAAATGTCAAATTTGCAATCTCTATTTTTCATGCATTTATGATATTGAATATGTGAACTCTAATGATGGTACTATTTTTTGAAGCTTTAGTAGTAGGAAAAACAAAATAAATAAAAATCTCAAAATTGCATGCCCTAATTTTGCAATTTTTTTTAAAGGTCTTATGTAAGTTATCTGAGATAGGAAATATTTATTTTATAAATTGTAAAAAAAATAGCACTGTTTTTACATAATGACCCTATGTCAGTTTGCACCGGACGAGGATGACACCAACTGGGGTTGCACACTCCGCAGGCTATCTTAAATATGATAACATTTTGTTTTTAAAGTTTGAATTAATTTAGGCAGTTTTCTCAAATCATCGAATTTCTGAAAATACAAGTGACAGAAGTGACACAAAACGCAATAATAAGCTTTATAGGTATGACTATCCAAAGGCAAGAAATAAGCAACTTTAGAAATTTTTAAACTTACGAACCCTAAATAGACCAGCGCTATCGGTCTACTTTGTATTTACGATAGGAGTAACCATTGGCATAAATTTCCAGCAAAACAGTCTACCCTATTTGATGTGAGGTAACTGCATTGTGAACGAGACCCTAAAATGATTATAACAAAAATCCAGGAACAGCTGGTAAAGAAATGTTTTTTTTTTACCTAAACAACGTAGTAACTGGCCTTAAATCAGTTTCTTCATAAAATGGTTGAAATATATCCGTATCGTCATACGTCGATTGTTGAGAACCAAACGAGTCTGAAGAATATTCCAAGCGTCTTGCAAGACTGGAAAGGATGATCAGCGAATTGATTTCGAAAAAAGAGCCCGTTGATAAACTTGAACACGGTTCTGTCTCAACTATAGAAAAAGATTTTCTAGGATTTATCAATGGTTTGTGTGGCCATTTACAGGCGCCCGGTACGTTTTTCCGATTAGACGCCAATCGAGATCGATAAATATATGAAAGAGATTTCTCTATTTCAGGGTCATCTTCAGAGTATTCTTCAAAAAATATATTGCTAATATTTAAACGTAAGGCTCGTTTTATTTCCGAAATGCTGACGTCACTTTCAGAATTATAGATGTACACAGTTGATTTAGAGCTTAATCCGACACTCGAACCATCGCTAATCATAGAAGAAATTTTCACGAACAAAAGACTCTGACTTTCAGTAAGGTTTCCAGTAGTCATTAATGATTGTTGCAAAGTTTTAGCAGTTGTAGGTTGTTTAAAGTGGGAAGATATGCACATAACACTTCCCACAGTTACTTTGATTCCTTCGTTATCAGTAAAAACTCCTGCCTTTACCCCCGGAATACACTCGTCCGGGCAAGGACAAAATGAAGAAATATCAGGCGAAGTAACTCTAATCTTTACGTAACTGTGTTTAAATCTTATTTTCTTTTTATCACAACCACAAGCCGCGTCACACTTGTCCGTCTTAACTATTTCTTGGATGTCCTCTTGGATTCCAACCGCAGCAGCGGCAGCACCGCCCAATCTTGCCCCAGTCGATTTCTTTGGCCCCGTTTTCTTGTCTTTAAACTTTTTAGTCTCTTTCGCAGTGACTTCTTCATCTTGAATTCTTTTAACCATTGCTTTTTCCGAAGACGTCATATCATCTGGCAGCGGTAATCCTGCTTGAATTTGTCCTCTTAATATATTTTCCTTTTCTTCTGGACTCTTACCTTTGAGAGACATTAGTAAATCCGCATGTTTTTTTTGCGCTGCGGCTTCAGCTTTAACTTTCTTGATAATTTCTTTTTCTGAAGGTGTTCGGCCCTCGGGAATTGTAACTCCAGCTGCCAGCATTCTTTTCAAAATTTTTTCTTTCTGTTCCGGGGTCTTTCCATCTAAAGGGGTAAATATTCCTACTGCCAATTTTGAAGCCTTTATTTTATTGATCAACGCTTTTTCTGATGGTGTGCGGCCTTCTGGGAGCTCCAGGCCAGCTTCCATCATCTTTCTCAATGCGATTTCTTTTTGCTCAGGTGTTTTCCCTTCCAGCGGAGTAATGATGCCAGCTTCCCGAGCTTTCCTATACTTTTCTTTCATAGCGGCCGTTGTTGGTTCAGGAGGAAGTCCTAAATCTCTTAAAACCTTTTTTTTCAACTCTTTCGAAGACTGCGTTGTTCCTTCGGGCAACGGTAAGCCAGCTAGCGCTCGGCCCCTTAATATTTTCTCCTTTTCCTCACGAGTTTTGCCTTCCAATGTGGTCAGTAAACCTGCTTTTTTGGCTTTGGCCAGTCTCGCTGCTGCTGATGGGGTTTTCGGAGTGAGTGATATGTACCCAGTTTCTTCTTTAATTTTTTCAATTAAAGCTTTCTCTGATGGAGTTTTACCTTCAGGGAGTGGTAAACCAGCGATAGCTCTGCGTCTAATTATTTTTTCCTTTTCTTCGGCTGTTTTACCATCGAGAGGTGTAATTGGCCCTTGCGCTTCTTTTGAAAAGCTCTTAAGAATTTTTTCTTTCTCTTTTGAAATTTTACCTTCTAACCCAGGGATACCTGCTGATTTGGTTTTCGTTGGCTTTTCTGCGGAAGGCTCGCCTCTCTCGGATTCAGGTGTTAAAAGACTGCAGATACATTCGTCAGATGGGCCTTTACCCTCAGTTAGGACCATAGCAGTTTCCTCTTCTAGTGCCGCCCTTTGTCTTGGGGGAAGCGCCGGTGGACCCAATGGAGGACGTCCCGACTTGATTTGATCAATAAGTGCTTTATCAGACGCTGTCTTGCCTTCTGGAAGTGGTAGTCCTCTGTCGTAGAGAGCTTGAAGTATTTTTTTCTTTTCCTCTGGAGTTTTGCCTTCCAAAGAACTCACAAGTCCAGCCGCTTTGGCTTTGCGTAGTTTTTCTGAAGCAGATTTTGCTGCAGATGCAGCCGCCTTAACTTCGCCCTTAATTTTGTTAATAAGTGCTTTTTCTGACGCTGTCCTGCCTTCTGGCAAAGGTATTCCTTTTTCAATATATGTCCTGAGAATCTTTTCTTTTTGTTCGGGTGTTTTACCTTCCAACGGAGTAAGCACTCCTGCAATTAGTGCTTTTTTAAGCAGTTCTCTTTCTGCGGCAGTTTTTGGTTCCGGAGGTAACCCAAGATCCATTCTGACTTTATAAATGAGTGCCTTTTCGGACGGAGTTTTCCCTTCCGGCAAAGGTATTCCGTTGAGAGCCAGGTTGCGAAGTATTTTTTCCTTTTGTTCCGGTCCCTTGCCTGCTAAAGGTGTTAGCAATCCTGCTGCTGCTGCTTTGCGTATTTTTTCTGACGGAATACCAGCCAACTCAGGCTTAGCTCCAGCTTGAATTCTTTGAATAAGTGCTTTTTCAGAGGGTGTTTTACCTTCAGGTAAAGGTATTCCGGCCTGAGCGAGACCGCGAAGTATTTTTTCTTTCTGTTCAGGTGTTTTACCTTCTAAAGTTGTAATCAGTCCAGCAGCTAGTGCAGTTGCGTACTTCTTCTTGTCTGCGTCTGTTAAGGGCCCGGGTGGCAATCCGAAATCTTTTCTTATTTTTTCAATTAGTTTTTGTTCAGATGGTGTCTTTCCTTCAGGTAAAGGTATTCCGGCTTGAGCGAGACCGCGAAGTATTTTTTCTTTCTGTTCAGGTGTTTTACCTTCTAAAGGTGTAATCAGTCCAGCAGCAAGTGCAGTTGCGTACTTCTTCTTGTCTGCGTCTGTTAAGGGCCCGGGTGGCAATCCGAGATCTTTTCTCACTTTTTCAATTAATTTTTGTTCAGATGGTGTCTTTCCTTCAGGTAAAGGTATTCCGGCCTGAGCGAGACCGCGAAGTATTTTTTCTTTCTGTTCGGGTGTTTTACCGTGTAAAGGTGTAATCAGTCCAGCAGCTAGTGCAGTTGCGTACTTCTTCTTGTCTGCGTCTGTTGTGGGCCCGGGTGGCAATCTGAGATCTTTTCTTACTTTTTCAATTAGTTTTATTTCAGAGGGTGTCTTTCCTTCAGGTAAAGGGATTCCGGCCTGAGCGAGACCGCGAAGTATTTTTTCTTTCTGTTCAGGTGTTTTACCTTCTAAAGGTGTAATAAGTCCAGCAGCTAGTGCTTTTGCGTACTTCTTCTTGTCTGCGTCTGTTGTGGGCAAGGGTGGCAATCTGAGATCTTTTCTTACTTTTTCAATTAGCTTCTGTTCAGATGGTGTCTTTCCTTCAGGCAAAGGTATTCCGATTTGAGCGAGACCGCGAAGTATTTTTTCTTTCTGTTCAGGTGTTTTGCCATCTAGAGTTGTAAGAAATCCTGCTGCTTTGGCCTTGGCCACTTTATCCGGCGGAATCCCTTTAAGAGACAACGCAGGTTTAGTTTCACCTTCAATTTTTTTAATAAGAGCTTTCTCAGACTCCGTTTTGCCTTCTGGCAAAGGTATGCCGGCCTTAATAAGACCACGAAGTATTTTTTCCTTCTGTTCTGGTGTTTTACCTTCTAAAGGTGTAATCAGTCCAGCTGCTAGTGCATTCGCGTACTTTTGCCTGTCTGCGTCTGTTGTGGGCCCAGGTGGCAATCTGAGATCTTTTCTTACTTTTTCAATTAGTTTTATTTCAGAAGGTGTCTTTCCTTCCGGTAAAGGTATTCCGGCTTGAGCGAGACCTCGAAGTATTTTTTCTTTCTGTTCTGGTGTTTTACCTTCTAAAGGTGTAATCAGTCCAGCAGCTAGTGCTTTTGCGTACTTTTTCTTTTCTGCGTCTGTTGCGGGCCCGGGTGGCAATCGAAGATCTTTTCTTACTTTTTCAATTAGTTTTTGTTCAGATGGTGTCTTTCCTTCAGGTAAAGGTATTCCGGTTTGAGCGAGACCGCGAAGTATTTTTTCTTTCTCTTCAGGTGTTTTGCCATCAAGAGTTGTAAGAAACCCTGCTGCTTTGGCCTTGGCCACTTTATCTGGCGCAATCCCTTTTAGAGACAACGCTGGTTTAGTTTCACCTTTAATTTTTTTAATAAGAGCTTTCTCAGACTCCGTTTTGCCTTCTGGCAAAGGTAAACCGGCCTCAACAAGACCTCGAAGTATTTTTTCTTTCTGTGCTGATGTTTTTCCATCTAGTGGAGTTAGCAAACCAGCAGCTTTGGCTTTTGCTAGTTGAGATGGTGAGATGCCTTTAAGAGATAAGGCAGGCTTAGTTTCACGTTGAATTTTTTGAATAAGTGCTTTCTCAGAAGCCGTTTTGCCTTCTGGCAAAGGTATACCGGCCTGAATAAGACCACGAAGTATTTTTTCTTTCTGTTCTGGTGTTTTACCTTCTAAAGGTGTAATCAGTCCAGCAGCTAGTGCTTTTGCGTACTTTTGCTTGTCTGCGTCTGTTGTGGGACCGGGTGGCAATCTTAGATCTTTTCTTACTTTTTCAATTAGTTTTTGTTCAGATGGTGTCTTTCCTTCAGGTAAAGGTATTCCGGCTTGAGCGAGACCACGAAGTATTTTTTCTTTCTGTTCTGGTGTTTTACCTTCTAAAGGTGTAATCAGTCCAGCAGCTAGTGCTTTTGCGTACTTTTGCTTGTCTGCGTCTGTTGTGGGACCTGGTGGCAATCTTAGATCTTTTCTTACTTTTTCAATTAGTTTTTGTTCAGATGGTGTCTTTCCCTCAGGTAAAGGTATTCCGGCTTGAGCGAGACCTCGAAGTATTTTTTCTTTCTGTTCTGGTGATTTACCTTCTAAAGGTGTAATAAGTCCAGCAGCTAGTGCTTTTGCGTACTTTTGCTTGTCTGCATCTGTTGTGGGACCGGGTGGCAATCTTAGATCTTTTCTTACTTTTTCAATTAGTTTTTGTTCAGATGGTGTCTTTCCTTCAGGTAAAGGTATTCCGGTTTGAGCGAGACCGCGAAGTATTTTTTCTTTCTGTTCAGGTGTTTTGCCATCTAGAGTTGTAAGAAATCCTGCTGCTTTGGCCTTGGCCACTTTATCCGGCGGAATCCCTTTAAGAGACAACGCAGGTTTAGTTTCACCTTCAATTTTTTTAATAAGAGCTTTCTCAGACTCCGTTTTGCCTTCTGGCAAAGGTATGCCGGCCTTAATAAGACCACGAAGTATTTTTTCCTTCTGTTCTGGTGTTTTACCTTCTAAAGGTGTAATCAGTCCAGCAGCTAGTGCATTTGCGTACTTTTGCTTGTCTGCGTCTGTTGTGGGACCGGGTGGCAATCTTAGATCTTTTCTTACTTTTTCAATTAGTTTTTGTTCAGATGGTGTCTTTCCTTCAGGCAAAGGTATTCCGGTTTGAGCGAGACCGCGAAGTATTTTTTCTTTCTGTTCAGGTGTTTTGCCATCTAGAGTTGTAAGAAATCCTGCTGCTTTGGCCTTGGCCACTTTATCCGGCGGAATCCCTTTAAGAGACAACGCAGGTTTGGTTTCACCTTCAATTTTTTTAATAAGAGCTTTCTCAGACTCCGTTTTGCCTTGTGGCAAAGGTATACCGGCCTTAATAAGACCACGAAGTATTTTTTCCTTCTGTTCTGGTGTTTTACCTTCTAAAGGTGTAATCAGTCCAGCAGCTAGTGCATTCGCGTACTTTTGCTTGTCTGCGTCTGTTGTGGGCCCAGGTGGCAATCTGAGATCTTTTCTTACTTTTTCAATTAGTTTTATTTCAGAAGGTGTCTTTCCTTCAGGTAAAGGTATTCCGGCTTGAGCGAGACCGCGAAGTATTTTTTCTTTCTGTTCTGGTGTTTTACCTTCTAAAGGTGTAATCAGTCCAGCAGCTACTGCAGCTGCGTACTTCTTCTTGTCTGCGTCTGTTGTGGGACCGGGTGGCAATCTGAGATCTTTTCTTACTTTTTCAATTAGTTTTTGTTCAGATGGTGTCTTTCCTTCAGGTAAAGGTATTCCGGTTTGAGCGAGACCGCGAAGTATTTTTTCTTTCTGTTCAGGTGTTTTGCCATCTAGAGTTGTAAGAAACCCTGCTGCTTGGGCCTTGGCCACTTTTTCTGGCGGAATCCCCTTTAGAGACAACGCAGGTTTGGTTTTACCTTCAATTTTTTTAATAAGCGCTTTCTCAGAAGCCGTTTTGCCTTCTGGCAAAGGTATACCGGCCTCAGCGAGACCGCGAAGTATTTTTTCTTTCTGTTCTGGTGTTTTACCTTCTAAAGGTGTAATCAGTCCAGCAGCTAGTGCATTTGCGTATTTTTGCTTGTCTCCGTCTGTTGTGGGACCGGGTGGCAATCTTAGATCTTTTCTTACTTTTTCAATTAGTTTTATTTCAGAGGGTGTCTTTCCTTCAGGTAAAGGTATTCCGGCCTGAGCGAGACCGCGAAGTATTTTTTCTTTCTGATCTGGTGTTTTACCCTCTAAGGGTGTAATCAGTCCAGCAGCTAGTGCTTTTGCGTACTTTTGCTTGTCTGCGTCTGTTGTGGGACCGGGTGGCAATCTTAGATCTTTTCTTACTTTTTCAATAAGTTTTATTTCAGAGGGTGTCTTTCCTTCAGGTAAAGGTATTCCGGCCTGAGCGAGACCGCGAAGTATTTTTTCTTTCTGTTCTGGTGTTTTACCTTCTAAAGGTGTAATCAGTCCAGCAGCTAGTGCAGTAGCGTACTTCTTCTTGCCTGCGTCTGTTGTTGGCCCGGGTGGTAATCTGAGATCTTTTCTTACTTTTTCAATTAGTTTTTGTTCAGATGGTGTCTTTCCTTCAGGTAAAGGTATTCCGGCCTGAGCGAGACCGCGAAGTATTTTTTCTTTCTGTTCAGGTGTTTTACCTTCTAAAGTTGTAATCAATCCAGCAGCTAGTGCAGTTGCGTACTTCTTCTTGTCTGCGTCCGTTGTGGGCCCGGCTGGCAATCCGAGATCTTTTCTTACTTTTTCTATTAGTTTTTGTTCAGATGGTGTCTTTCCTTCAGGTAAAGGTATTCCGGCTTGAGCGAGACCGCGAAGTATTTTTTCTTTCTGTTCAGGTGTTTTACCTTGTAAAGGTGTAATCAGTCCAGCAGCTAGCGCAGTTGCGTACTTCTTCTTGTCTGCGTCTGAAATGGGCCCAGGTGGCAATCCGAGATCTTTTCTTACCTTTTCAATTAGTTTTTGTTCAGATGGGGTCTTTCCTTCAGGCAAAGGTATTCCAGCTTGAGCGAGACCGCGAAGTATTTTTTCTTTCTGTTCTGGCGTTTTACCTTCCAAGGATGTTATCAATCCAGCAGCTAGTGCAGTTGCGTACTTCTTCTTGTCTGCGTCTGTTGCGGGCCCGGGTGGCAATCTGAGATCTTTTCTTACTTTTTCAATTAGTTTTATTTCAGAGGGTGTCTTTCCTTCAGGTAAAGGGATTCCGGCTTGAGCGAGACCGCGAAGTATTTTTTCTTTCTGTTCTGGTGTTTTACCTTCTAAAGGTGTTATCAGTCCAGCAGCTAGTGCATTCGCGTACTTCTTTTTGTCTGCGTCTGTTAAGGGCCCGGGTGGCAATCTGAGATCTTTTCTTACTTTTTCAATTAGTTTTTGTTCAGAGGGTGTCTTTCCTTCAGGTAAAGGTATTCCGGCTTGAGCGAGACCGCGAAGTATTTTTTCTTTCTGTTCTGGTGTTTTACCTTCTAAAGTTGTAATCAGTCCAGCAGCTAGTGCAGATGCGTATTTCTTCTTGTCTGCGTCTGTTGTTGGCCCGGGTGGTAATCTGAGATCTTTTCTTACTTTTTCAATTAGTTTTATTTCAGAGGGTGTCTTTCCTTCAGGTAAAGGGATTCCGGCCTGAGCGAGACCGCGAAGTATTTTTTCTTTCTGTTCTGGTGTTTTACCTTCTAAAGGTGTAATAAGTCCAGCAGCTAGTGCTTTTGCGTACTTTTGCTTGTCTGCGTCTGTTGTGGGCCCGGGTGGCAATCGGAGATCTTTTCTTACTTTTTCAATTAGTTTTATTTCAGAGGGTGTCTTTCCTTCAGGTAAAGGTATTCCGGTTTGAGCGAGACCGCGAAGTATTTTTTCTTTCTGTTCAGGTGTTTTTCCATCTAGAGTTGTAAGAAATCCTGCTGCTTTGGCTTTGGCCACTTTATCCGGCGGAATCCCTTTAAGAAACTCAGGTTTAGTTAAATATTGAATTTTTTGAATAAGCGCTTTCTCAGAAGGCGTTTTGCCTTCCGGCAGAGGTATACCGGCCTGAGCGAGACCACGAAGTATTTTTTCTTTCTGTTCCGGTGTTTTACCTTCTAGAGGTGTAATCAGTCCAGCAGCCAGTGCATTTTCGTACTTCTTCTTCTCTTCGTCTGTTGTGGGCCCGGGTGGCAATCTGAGATCTTTTCTTACTTTCTCAATTAGTTTTTGTTCAGATGGTGTCTTTCCTTCAGGTAAAGGTATTCCGGCCTGAGCGAGACCGCGAAGTATTTTTTCTTTCTGTTCAGGTGTTTTACCTTCTAAAGGTGTAATAAGTCCAGCAGCTAGTGCTTTTGCGTACTTCTTCTTGTCTGCGTCTGTTGTGGGCAAGGGTGGCAATCTGAGATCTTTTCTTATTTTTTCAATTAGTTTCTGTTCAGATGGTGTCTTTCCTTCAGGTAAAGGTATTCCGGCCTGAGCAAGACCACGGAGTATTTTTTCTTTCTGTTCTAATGTTTTTCCTTCTAGTGGAGTTAGCAAACCAGCCGCTTTGGCTTTTGCCTGTTTTGATGGTGAAATACCTTTAAGAGACACCGCAGGTTTAGTTAAATCTTTAATTTTTTGAATAAGCGCTTTCTCAGAAGCCGTTTTGCCTTCTGGCAGAGGTATACCGGCCTGAGCGAGACCGCGAAGTATTTTTTCTTTCTGTTCTGGTGTTTTACCTTCTAAAGGTGTAATCAGTCCAGCGGCTAGTGCATTCGCGTACTTTTGCTTGTCTGCGTCTGTTGTGGGCCCAGGTGGCAATCTGAGATCTTTTCTTACTTTTTCAATTAGTTTTATTTCAGAAGGTGTCTTTCCTTCCGGTAAAGGTATTCCGGCTTGAGCGAGACCGCGAAGTATTTTTTCTTTCTGTTCTGGTGTTTTTCCCTCTAAAGGTGTAATCAGTCCAGCAGCTAGTGCATTTGCGTACTTTTTCTTGTCTGCGTCTGTTGTTGGCATGGGTGGCAATCCGAGATCTTTTCTTACTTTTTCAATTAGTTTTATTTCAGAAGGTGTCTTTCCTTCCGGTAAAGGTATTCCGGTTTGAGCGAGACCGCGAAGTATTTTTTCTTTCTGTTCAGGTGTTTTGCCATCTAGAGTTGTAAGAAATCCTGCTGCTTTGGCCTTGGCCACTTTATCCGGCGGAATCCCTTTAAGAGACAACGCAGGTTTAGTTTCACCTTCAATTTTTTTAATAAGAGCTTTCTCAGACTCCGTTTTGCCTTCTGGCAAAGGTATGCCGGCCTTAATAAGACCACGAAGTATTTTTTCCTTCTGTTCTGGTGTTTTACCTTCTAAAGGTGTAATCAGTCCAGCTGCTAGTGCATTCGCGTACTTTTGCCTGTCTGCGTCTGTTGTGGGCCCAGGTGGCAATCTGAGATCTTTTCTTACTTTTTCAATTAGTTTTATTTCAGAAGGTGTCTTTCCTTCCGGTAAAGGTATTCCGGCTTGAGCGAGACCGCGAAGTATTTTTTCTTTCTGTTCTGGTGTTTTTCCTTCTAAAGGTGTAATCAGTCCAGCAGCTAGTGCATTTGCGTACTTTTTCTTGTCTGCGTCTGTTGTTGGCACGGGTGGCAATCTGAGATCTTTTCTTACTTTTTCAATTAGTTTTTGTTCAGATGGTGTCTTTCCTTCAGGTAAAGGTATTCCGGCCTGAGCAAGACCGCGAAGTATTTTTTCTTTCTGTTCTGGTGTTTTACCTTCTAAAGGTGTAATAAGTCCAGCAGCTAGTGCTTTTGCGTACTTCTTCTTGTCTGCGTCTGTTGTGGGCAAGGGTGGCAATCTGAGATCTTTTCTTACTTTTTCAATTAGTTTCTGTTCAGATGGTGTCTTTCCTTCAGGTAAAGGTATTCCGGCCTGAGCAAGACCACGGAGTATTTTTTCTTTCTGTTCTAATGTTTTTCCTTCTAGTGGAGTGAGCAAACCAGCCGCTTTGGCTTTTGCCTGTTTTGATGGTGAAATACCTTTAAGAGACACCGCAGGTTTAGTTAAATCTTTAATTTTTTGAATAAGCGCTTTCTCAGAAGCCGTTTTGCCTTCTGGCAGAGGTATACCGGCCTGAGCGAGACCGCGAAGTATTTTTTCTTTCTGTTCTGGTGTTTTACCTTCTAAAGGTGTAATCAGTCCAGCGGCTAGTGCATTCGCGTACTTTTGCTTATCTGCGTCTGTTGTGGGCCCAGGTGGCAATCTGAGATCTTTTCTTACTTTTTCAATTAGTTTTATTTCAGAAGGTGTCTTTCCTTCCGGTAAAGGTATTCCGGCTTGAGCGAGACCGCGAAGTATTTTTTCTTTCTGTTCTGGTGTTTTTCCCTCTAAAGGTGTAATCAGTCCAGCAGCTAGTGCATTTGCGTACTTTTTCTTGTCTGCGTCTGTTGTTGGCATGGGTGGCAATCTGAGATCTTTTCTTACTTTTTCAATTAGTTTTTGTTCAGATGGTGTCTTTCCTTCAGGTAAAGGTATTCCGGCCTGAGCGAGACCGCGAAGTATTTTTTCTTTCTGTTCAGGTGTTTTACCTTCTAAAGGTGTAATCAGTCCAGCAGCTAGTGCATTTGCGTACTTCTTCTTGTCTGCGTCTGTCATGGGCCCGGGTGGCAATCCGAGATCTTTTCTTACTTTTTCAATTAGTTTTTGTTCAGACGGTGTCTTTCCTTCAGGTAAAGGTATTCCGGCTTGAGCGAGACCGCGAAGTATTTTTTCTTTCTGTTCAGGTGTTTTACCTTCTAAAGGTGTAATCAGTCCAGCAGCTAGTGCAGCTGCGTACTTTTTCTTGTCTGCGTCTGTTTTGGGCCCGGGTGGCAATCTGAGATCTTTTCTTACTTTTTCAATTAGTTTTTGTTCAGATGGTGTCTTTCCTTCAGGTAAAGGTAAACCGGCCTGAGCGAGACCACGAAGTATTTTTTCCTTCTGTTCAGGTGTTTTACCTTCTAAAGGTGTAATCAGTCCAGCGGCTACTGCATTTGCGTACTTCTTCTTGTCTGCATCTGTTGTGGGCACGGCTGGCAACCCGAGATCTTTTCTTACTTTTTCAATTAGTTTTTGTTCAGATGGTGTCTTTCCTGCAGGTAAAGGTATTCCGGCCTGAGCAAGACCGCGAAGTATTTTTTCTTTCTGGGCAGCTGTTTTACCTTCTAAAGGTGTAATCAGTCCAGCAGCTTGTGCAGTTGCGTACTTCTTTTTGTCTTCGTCTGTTGTGGGCCCGGGTGGCAATCCGAGATCTTTTCTTACTTTTTCAATTAGTTTTTGTTCAGATGGTGTTTTTCCATCAGGTAAAGCTATTCCGATTTTAGCGAGACCGCGAAGTATTTTTTCTTTCTGTTCAGGTGTTTTACCTTCTAAAGGTGTAATCAGTCCAGCAGCTAGTGCATTTGCGTACTTCTTCTTGTCTGCGTCTGTTGTGGGCAAGGGTGGCAATCTGAGATCTTTTCTTACTTTTTCAATTAGTTTTTGTTCAGATGGTGTCTTTCCTTCAGGTAAAGGTATTCCGGCCTGAGCGAGACCGCGAAGTATTTTTTCTTTCTGTTCAGGTGTTTTACCTTCTAAAGGTGTAATCAGTCCAGCAGCTAGTGCATTTGCGTACTTCTTCTTGTCTGCGTCTGTTGTGGGCAAGGGTGGCAATCTTAGATCTTTTCTTACTTTTTCAATTAGTTTTCGTTCAGACGGTGTCTTTCCTTCAGGTAAAGGGATTCCGGCCTGAGCAAGACCTCGAAGTATTTTTTCTTTCTGTTCAGGGGTTTTACCATCTAGTGGAGTTAGCAAACCAGCCGCTTTGGCTTTTGCCAGTTTGGATGGTGAGATGCCTTTAAGAGATATGGCAGGTTTAGCTTTACCTGTAATTTTATGAATAAGCGCTTTTTCAGAAGGCGTTTTGCCTTCTGGCATAGGTAAACCGGCCTGATGAAGACCGCGAAGTATTTTTTCTTTTTGTTCCGATGTCTTGCCATCTAGTGGTGTAAGCAAACCAGCTGCCTTAGCTTTGGCTAGTTTATCTGCCGTTGTTGCAGCTTCAAGCGGTAGGCCAAGTTCTTTCCTTACTTTTTCTATAAGTTTCTTTTCAGACTCTGTTTTCCCTTCAGGTAAAGGTAATCCGCTCAGAGCTAGTCCACGGATTATCTTCTCCTTCTGTTCTGGTGATTTTCCATCTAAAGTAGTTAAGAAACCTGCTGCTCGTGCCTTTCGCTGTCTTTGCGATAGTGTGCCTGAAGGCGCCGTTATTCCGACCTTTTTTGATTTTACGATTTTGGCGATTGATTTCATACTTGTTGTTTCTACTCCTACCGCAACTTGTGATTTTCGTTTTTCAGCCAATTTTCGTTCCTCTTTTGCAAGATGACCACACAAAACGCAGTTACAGTTATCACAATTTTTCTTCTTGTAACAATCATAAAGGCCTTTCATTACTTCAAACATAGCGTCTGAATTACACGAGCAGCAACAGGTTTCTTCTGCAGTGCTCAGCTGGCAACGATAAATTCTAAACGGCTCTTGCATAATGGGATGTTTAAATACGCGTTGCCATTCTGGCGGTAAAGTGTTTGGGTTCAGCGTAACTGTATTTACAATAAAATCAGTTCGATAAGGGCTGTTTCCGTTGAAATATGTATCGGAAAGGTGTTTTTTCATATTTTGCTGTTTTTCTTTAACATTGAGATTCATTTCTGGTGTACTGCGTTTTTTCGCCAGTATTTCTAAAAATTCTTGGGTAGGAAACGAGCGTGCAACTTCCTGAAAGACTTGGTTCTCGCGCTTTGCCGTCGATGTTTTGGTATCTTTGTATGTTTCTTCAGTCATTACATTATTTACGTGACATGGGACTTCTTCGTTATTTTCTTGCAAACTCTCATAATATATTTTATTCAATCCACGCGCTGGTTTGTTCGGACGCATCAAACTTTTGTCTCTTCTGAACTTTTGTTTACTTTCGTTTTTTTCTAACGTATTCTTTTTCGGTGGGTAGCGCTGATAGATTACTTCTATCTCATCTGCCATTATTGCTTTTCAGTCTCCGATCTGGTTCATGTCAAATTGGCTTTTAGCTTGTTGGTTTCAGTTGATTTTAATCTGCATGTGAACATAGAGAAAGTCATCAATGGAAAAAATGGGTGTAAATAGTAGGGATTGCCATCCAGATCCATTTTGTATTGAAAATCCGGATTTTATCCGGATCTTCCATACAAAATGGATCCGGATTGCAAACCCTAGTAAATACACTATATCAATATTCTTACTAACTTAACTAGCAAAAAATATCCTTAGAACAATCTCAAGGCTACTATTTATTCGCTCTTATACCACTCCTTTATCATCGTATATTCCTAGATTTGGGCACCAATTATAAGGGCATTTAGTTAAATATCGTTTTAATATCAGTCTCATTAAATGCTGTTTGCACTTAAAGTAATCTTGCCAAAATCTTGTAATTTAAGCCGCCTATTATCTTTCTTACTTAAGTATCTTGTAAGCCTGCATAGTCTTAAATTGGTCAAATGTTAGAAGCTTATTAGCCTAAGCTAGCTTATTTTGATTTTACGTAAGATTAGCCTGGCAGGCGTGTGAGTGCTGTTGAAACAACAAATCACACACCAAGATCACCCTGTGGCTCTACACGTCAGTGATACGACCAATCATAGCCTAGATGGTGCTGTAGTCTGGTGGCCACGCACCAGACTGCCCACTGTGGAAGCGAAACTACAACAAAACCAGAGACTAGCCGGTATGGCAGCCACCGGATGCATGCGGACTACGCCCACAGCATCCCTGGAAGCCCTACTCGACCTCCCGCCACTGCATCTCTTCATCCAGCAGGAGGCGGCGGCGACAGCGGTACGTCTTAGGAATTTGCACCTGTGGAAACCCGCCAGGGTACCACACACCGAAATACTCTATAAGGGTTCCATTTTTTTCCTTTTGAAGTACGGAACCACTACCTTTCCTTTTGGACTACGAATTGTCAGGTACGCCAAATACCGGGATTGCATTCCCCTAATTGTAAGTACTTATCCGGACCTTGTGTGTCGGCATATGTTGCGATACACATTCATTCACAAAAAGTATAGTTTCATGAGCAATTAGAATCCGGTGATCTACTCGCGTTTCGCTTTTGGAGTTAGGCCGCGGCCGCACTGGTCGGGCGATTGGCGACGCGACAGCGACGCTAATATTTGGTGTCCGCATTAACACGGACACGTTACTGCATTACTAAAAATTTGAATACTGTGAGAGAAATAATCAAAATCTTTGTCGCTTAATCAATGCGGTTGCCAACATAGCTTGAAAGGTGTTTGTTTTAGTAACGTCGCTGTCGCTTCGCCATCGCCTGACCAGTGCGGCCGCGGCCTAAGGCAGCTGCTGTCGCTGACTATCAACCGGCTAGGAGATTCTCGAGTAAATGCACTTTGAAGTAATTAATGCCTATTAGAATTGTATTTACCTGCTGCCCCCAACATTCACCACCCGCGACGGCGCCCCAACCGCCACAAGTGGTCTTACGAAGTATTTACATTTCTTACTATAAATATTTACTATTTTGTTGTGTAATCATTATATTTTTAATGTGATGCACTCATCAAAGTTACAGAATAACTGACATTAGTCCTGACAGATTTTCTTATGATTCTGTCATTCTACCACAGATTAAGAACTAGCATAGAAGGAGTTAAAAAATAAAAATCTATAAAACAATAGCTGTCATCTTTACTCTTAAAGGGAAATTGAATATGCTAATAAGATAACACTATACGTCTGAAAAAGTAAGGTTGTACACGGCACGAATACAAGTGCGAGAGAGATAGCGAAAGAAAAATCCATTGACACACGGCGTTACACTGGCGACAGCGTCCATCAATATTTATTTAATATTTAATTATTTATGCCACATAACAAAGATCTGTCCATCTAATATTTATGTAAGGGCTGATTTTTCAATCCCCAGATAAAACTATCCGTCAGTTAAATGTATTACTATCCTTTTCTGAAGTCATATGAAAGAAAAGGACGGAGCTAAAATTTACATTCCGGATAGCTTTATCCGGGGATTGAAAAACCAGTCCTAAATTGAGTAAAGGTCGTGTTAAAACCGTAAAAATCAAAAATGGTGTGCTGTGTAGTGCCTGATTGCGAAGTGAATCACAGAAATAATCCAAATAATGAGACATTTTACAGATAATTATGATCCACACATAGTCATTTCTGAAGTCATATTTTCAAGGAATCCTTGGTCTAGGAATACGGTAAATTGTGTAATAAATACGAGATATCATGCAGTTTTGTTTTATGCAAATTTTTACATTAAATAAACAAAAAGATTTTGTGTTCGTGAAAATTTCCATAATTTAGGTAGTGATTGAATGTTTGAATCACGCTTATCTATCGTTAAGTTATCGATATTTCGATATTTCTTCATTCCTTCTTATAATTAATTAAACATTATTCCGAGAGATTATAAAACATAGCTGGGTAGATTGAATGCAGTTTATTATTATTGCAGTTTACCACGACCGAGTATCTACGTTTAGAGTCGATTAGAGCTGGTGCTCTACTTTGAAATCCGTAATTCGAACTTCGTCTATTGCTATCCCTTTTGCTCTCGACGCGTAACTAATTCGCAAGAAAGTGACAGGGCGATCCGAAGTTCGAATTACTGATTTCAAAGTAGAGCCCCTGGCGACAGCCGTTCAGCGTCGATGACGCCCGAACAGGGGCACTACTTTGAAATCAGTAATTCGAACTTCGGATCACCCCGTCACTTTCTTGCGAATTAGTGACGCGTCGAGAGCAAAAGGGATAGCAATAGACGAAGTTTGAATTACGGATTTCAAAGTAGAGCCCCAGAGCGGACGACGGCCGAACACAGACAACAGACATAGCAACAGATTACGATTGCCGATTTTATCATACTTCTCGACGGCAGTACGGGGCACGTTTAATAATAAAAGTTATAAATATTCGTTTTCGACTTTCTTATTCATAGTAAAACAAAAGAAACCTATTTCCACAACATGTTAGTTTAGAAGAAAATGATGTTCTTAGTTAATGTCAAATACTACTGTCATATAAAATGTAACGTAACTCTGAAAAAAAGCGCGGGAACTTCCGAACAGTCTAGGCGCCTTTTATAAAAATAAATTTTCAGAAATAAAATAAAAGCTATTTAGGACAGTTTATTGACCTTTCAGCTTGAAGTCGTAATGAGTCGTGGTAGGAAGAAACGCAAAAGAAAGGAGGCGGATCCTGAAGGTTTCGCGGAGGCGGAGTCGGAGCAAGATTCCGGTACCGACTCGGAATCTCTAGCGTCGCAAGAAGATGTAGACAAATTTCTGCCTTACCGCATTCCAGACTATACCAGGTGTTATCCTGAAAATGGTGGTAACTTTGAATATATAGTTTTTCTGGAAAGTACTGATGCTGACAAGCCTATTGGTAACCGTGATCTGATGCCCTTGGCAAATGGTATTAAGAGGTATAACAAGGGAGTCAAACAATTAAAACGAATAAATAAATCAAAGATTGGTGTTATATTTGAAAGGCCGGCCTTAGCTAACGCCGCCTTAAAGAACACTTCGTTCCTAGAAATGTTTCGGATGAAAGCTTCTATCCCGGCTGCCGCCACGGAAGTCACTGGTGTCATCACTCACGTCCCAACAAACATGTCAAACAAGCAAATATATAAGTCACTAACTAGCAGCAAAAACATAGTATGTATTCGTCGCTTCATGAGAAGAATTTCTACTGATGGTGTTACTACTTTTCAGCCCACAAAGACGGTTTCAATCACTTTCTCCTGCCCTGTGCTTCCTGAGAGTGTGGATTTGAATAGCTGGCGGTTCGAGGTACGTCCGTACATCCCTCCGGTAAAGCAATGCCTGCGGTGTTTGAGGTATGGTCACATAGCCAAGTTCTGTAAAAACTCAGTAAGATGCTCCATCTGTGGTGAAAGTCACAGCTATACATCATGTCAAACTTCTGCTGATCAAGCCGTCTGTTGTCACTGCAAAGGAAATCATATTGCAATTTCTTCTAAATGCCCTGTTAAGGAGCACAACATACAGCTTAATAAAGAAAAATACCAAAAAAAAACTTATGCTGATTCTCTCAACAAGGATCATTTCCCTTCTTTAAATAAAACTGAACAATTTCTGTCACTTATAAATAATGACCAAATTCTTTCAGTTATAACACAAACAATCGTGCAGCTAATTACTGCAAACAAAAATAATGACAAATCTATTTGCTCCAAAAACATCAAAGATGTTCTACTAGAGACTTTAAAGAAATTAGATTCTGGTAAATTTTAATTTTTTAGCTTTTATGGATACCTTGAATATAGTACAATGGAATGCTCAGAGTATTTTGCACAATCAACATGTTTTCTCTTATTTTTTATGGGACAATAATATTCATATCGCAATAATCTGTGAAACCTGGCTCAAGCCTAGACATAAGTTTAAAATTCGTAATTATGATGTTGTTCGTTTAGATTCAGGCAACTCTCATAATGGTGTAGCCATATTAGTTCACAAGTCTATCTCTTACACTGTACTTCATACATATTATGATGACTCATTACAAAATGTAGCGATTCGTATTCAATATGGTAATAATAAAAATCTTTCTATTGTTAGTTTTTACAGCCCTTCTAATTGCAGTCCATGTTTTTCTAAATCAAAGTTAGATAGACTTATAAAAAATTTACCGCAACCTATATTTCTTGCTGGCGACTTCAATGGTTTGAACACTTCTTGGGGGTGCTCAACCTCTGATTGTAGAGGTAAAGACATTCTTGATTGCATTAACAACAATAATCTTGTCTTTCTCAATGATGGTCAAATGACCACCGTTGGATCTCACATTTGGAGACAGAATGCTCTTGAGCCTCTTGACTTGACCATAGTTTCTCCTTCTTTGGCTTTGGAGTGTGACTGGTCAGTAAATGACGATCCTCTAGGCAGTTATCACCTCCCTGTAATTACAAAAATAATAATTAATACTAATAGCGTCATAACTCCCAATATTGCTGATAGCATACCTCTGCCCTTTTCTATCAATTTCAACAAAGTTGATTGGAAGATTTATTCTGATAACATTAAATTATTATTTTGCAACTTTTTTATAGACAGACAGGATGCCTTACTTAATTATTCAAACTTTATTAATCTCTTACATTTAGCTCTTACGAACTCTTCTCCACATTTGTTAAATAGACAGACTAACGGAATTTCTCCCTCTCACTTGTTTTCCAATTCAGGCAAAAAGAAAAGAATTCCTCTCCCCTGGTGGAATGCTAACTGCTCAGCAGCTGTTGAAATTAGCAAAAAAGCCTATTTATTATTTAAACAGGATCCTTCTGAAAGTAATTACATTAATTTTAAAAAATTACAAGCTAAAAAGAAATACATAATAAGATTTGAGAGAAAAGCCAGTTGGAAGAGTTTATGTGAGTCTTTTAATAGAACTACACCTATGGCTTTAATTTGGAAATATATGCGCAGATTCAATAAAAGTTATTCAAGTCCATCTAATTCGAATAGCAATCAATCCTGGATTTTTGATTTCCTTAAAAAATATACTCCAGATACTGTTGAGCCAGCTTTTAACGTAAATTCATTTCCTACTTCACCTAATCATAGGTATCTTACAAAACCATTTAACTTAGTCGAACTAACCGCAGCTATTTCATCTAGAAGAGATTCTGCAGCTGGCCTTGATGGTATTTCATACAAAATGTTAAAACACTTACCCAATGAATTTAAATTACTTTTATTAGAAATTTTTAATCTTCTTTGGGAGAATTCTTTAATCCCTGATGACTGGAAAGTAGACTGTCTTGTACCTATCCTGAAACCAAACAAAGACAAAACTCATTTTGATTCTTACAGGCCCATTGCTTTAACATCTTGTGTAGGTAAAATATTTGAGCAGCTTCTAAAACAAAGAATTGAACATTTTGTAGAAAAAAATTGCATCTTACCTTCTAATCAATTTGGTTTTAGAAAGGGCAGGTCTTCTAGGGAGAGCATTGCCCACTTACATTTAGATATTTACAAGGCTTTTCAGTCTAATGATGCTCTTGTTAGTGTTTTTTTTGATATTCTTGGGGCATTTAATAATCTCAATCATCATGTTCTTTCATCAGAGTTAGCTGCAGTTGGTTTTCCTTTAAAAGTAGTGCAGTGGATTTTTTACTTTTTGTATGGTAGAAAAGTTTTTGTTAAGTGCAATAAGAGGCTTATTGGTCCCAGATTTTCTTTTAAAGGTACATGTCAGGGAAGTATTTTAAGTCCCTTATTATTTACTCTTTACATCCATAGAATGAACATAGTTTTAGGTCCTTATGTTTCTAATCTTCAGTTTGCAGATGATCTAGTAGTGTACTGCTCTGGCAATGATGCTAATAATGTAAACCTTAATTTAAATAATGCTTTGAGTAAATTATCCTCTTATTTCAAACATCTTGCCTTAGACATAAGTAGTGAAAAATCAAAGGTCTTAGTTTTTAGCAAAATTGGTTCTTTTAAAGCTAAAATTTTTTACAACAATATTTCACTCCCCATAGTATACAATGTTAAATTTTTGGGTATTATATTTGCAAGTAACCTATCCTGGGGTAAATATGTTGATTGTATAATTGTTAGAGCTCAAAAGGCCCTTAATGTCTTGAGGTCTTTAGCTGGGACATACTGGGGCTCTGACCCTAAAATTCTTTTATCTCTTTACAAGTCTCTAGTTCGCAGTCATTTTGAATATGGTTTTTTGTGTTTTTCTTCAAATGACAAGTTGGTTCAGAAATTGGATGTTGTCCAAAACCATAATCTCAGACTAATTACAGGAGCTATGAGAACAACACCCATTAACTCCTTACAAGTCGAGTGTAACACCCCACCTCTATTATTTAGATTTAAATATTTGAAACTCCGTTTTATTCTTAAACTTTTCTCTATAAAAAATCATCCTTTGATCAAGAAGCTAATCTCATTACATGTTAGTCTCCCTATTAATTCTCCATTGTCTTCTAACATCCCTTTCATTCTTCATGAGTTTTCGTACATGCTTAATTTATTTAACCAGCATAATATTCATAATTCTGGCAACTGGCTGTGTTACGAAAAAGAGTTTGATAGCACTTTTCACCAACTGGACATTAACGTTGATTGTGAGCGGAAAGAACGACAAGAAGTCTATAATCTTATTTCTCAAGTACCTAATCATAAACATATCTATACTGATGGCTCGAAAAAAGAGGACAAAGTTTCACTGGCTTTTTATATACCTCATTTGAAATTTGGTTACGGAATTCAGCTCAACAAGGAGTCAAGCATTTTCACCGCTGAGGCGCATGCCATCCTTGCAGCTCTAAAATTCATCCAAGATAGACCTGAATTGTGTTGGTTAGTTATCACAGACAGTAAGAGCGTTTTAAAAGCATTACAGAATTACCAATTAAGCGCCAACACTAATTATACTATAATAGAAATTAGATACATGGTTCAACATCTTTCTACTAGAAATATTAGTATAAAATTTCTATGGACACCCTCGCATATTGGCGTTACCGGTAACGAGTATGTTGACTTTTTGGCACGTTTCATTGTTGACAGTGACAGCGGCAGCCCTGTTAACGATGTTGCCTTACCACACTCCGACTTGCTACCTCTAATTAAATCTAAAATTAAACAGGACTGGCTTGAGAACTGGCTTGAATCATTAACCAGAAAAGGCTCTTGGTATAGAGATATTAATCAAGAATTAGGTAGAACCCCTTGGTTTACTAAATCGCATCAGTACAGAAGCAGGAAATTTTACAGCTTATTATGTCGCTTAAGATTTGGACATTGTCGTTTCAATGCCCACTTGAATCGAATGCGTATTATCCCATCTTCTACATGTTCATACTGCAATAGTAACTGCATTCAAACTCTGGATCACATCTTTTTTGAATGTGCAGCATTCAACATTCAGCGACTCTCATTATCCGCCGACTTGCTAACCGTTTATGGAAGACCTGAAAATATCCCGCGCTGTATTCAAGACATTTTGAAGAATTTTGAAGTTTATTCTTCCATCTTCGACTATATTCGTAATACTATTATTGACATTTGACCTTTTCTGGACTACGATCTATATTTGACGCTTTTATCGGATTTTACGCTATACACTTATTAAGACGTGGCTACGGCCTTAGAACTCAAGATTTAAGGATAACATTGAATATAAAGACTTGGCTTCGGCCTTACTTGAAATTGGAAATTGAAAACTCTACAAAGACTTGGCTCCGGCCTTACTTTTAATTGGACTAAGAATAATTTACAAAGACTTGGCTTCGGCCTTACACGAAATTGGAAAGGGAAAATCTCCTAAGACTAGGCTTCTGCCTTACTTCAAATTGGATCAGAATGAAAACTAAGACTAGGCTGTATGGATCAATGTCCTTTGCCTTTCCCTCTGGGATAAAAACAACAAGAAAAAAAAAGAGAGAAAAGTAACGTAACTCTTTATGAGCGCCTAGCAGATTCTAAGTAGAAAGAATGGGTCTTTGTTAATTTTCTAAGAATTGTACAGAAAAATGGGATGGGTATTTTCAATTATGCAATTTAAGGAATTGTTTAAAATAATACTTTTTCTACTCGCGTTCTATATAAACCGCTAGAGTCTGGCAAACGAAAGCGTGACCTGAGAAAACGCGGCAAATTCAAAAAATATACATTGTGGTATTACTAATTAGGTTAGGAAAAAATGTTTTGATAAGTACTTGTTTTTTTTGTATTTATGACAATCAATTTGTATAATAGATGTTTGCTTTAGAAATATTAACCTGTGGTTAAAAACACACTTCAAAAGTCATTTGTTTTTAAAGGCTCCGTTTGGGTGACCTGTGGTGTGACGAAGCCTTGACTGTCATGGATGTGAGAAAAAAAAAACAAGTGTGTTTATTTATTAGAATGTACGTAATATTTACCTTCTTAACATTTACTTTCTTCAACAATATGTTTAATCTAGTACAGGCTGAAGATAGTTAGAGTCTGGCAAATGAAATATGAGAATGAGATTTCTTAAGAACTTAAAAAGGATATTAATTTAAAAAAAAACCAACCCTAAGAAGCCTATTGACAGATGTACAAACAAGTATTGGTTTTCATGGCTGTCGTGAAACTCGCAGACAAATCCTGTTGTAGTCTGAGTTTCTATTAAAGATTTTTTTTCCAAATTCTTTTACCTTTCAACAATGTTTTTCATTTCGCAGATTCCTTGAATATGTTCAAGATTATCTGTGAACATAAAAACGGTATCATCATATTCATCATTATCGTCAATATTATTAAATCAAATAATCAGCCGACAAGGATTAAGATTACAAAGTCATACTAACCTAAAAAATCCGACATCGCATAATGTTGCCATATTAAATCTTTAAAAAAAGTCCAGGTCACGCTTTCGTTTGCCAGACTCTAATATTGATATCGTTAACGGTATCAGAATACCATCTATAGCGAAACTGAAGCGGGAAAATAATTCTATAATGAGCGTTCCCATGGTATTAACAGTCCAATAATTATTATTATGGCATTGTAATTTATTACCATGGTTACGGTCGTTCCGGATATCAGTCGTGGCGTTAGTGAACACTTGAGATCCTAATTTGTATAATAAACCGTTAAAAATATTTTAATATACCAATTACGTATATTAAAAACAAAATTATTTTGAGTCTAATTATATTTACGTCTTTAATATTTGAGTAGCTTAGTTTTTATTTTAATTTAAATAAGTTTAGTTTTAACTTTTAATTGCATTATATTAAATGTATAATTAATTAAATTCGTAAGAAATTGTAATATTATATTTAAATAACATTTTTATTAAATTTACTAGAAATAGATGGTTAAATATGCACCTATTTGTTATTTGGTTATCATGGTTACGTTCAATATGGATATCAACAACGCCAATCAGAATAATGAAAATGACTTTGCTGACAAGTAATTTGTTCTAGCAGAAAAATCAAATAAAGTATACCTACCTACGAGAAAAGTTAGCGATTGTTTATTTTTGTCATTATCATTTTAAGCTAGTAGAAAAAGTTATGTATGCGACGGTTCATAATAAGCTCTTAAGGTACTCGTGCCTATAATTAGAGCGCTCGCAGGCTCGCACTCTAACCTCGGCATTCGTACCTTAAGAAGCTTCATTATGTACCAGTTACATAAATAACTATTAATACCTACATCATCTCTATATAATTTTTCACAATCGTGTTATAATAGAGAGCTTTTTATTCGAGTACCGTGTTTAGGCCACGAAGCTTGCTACGTTAATAGTACAAAAAACTTGGATTCCACCTATCCAATTCTTTGTCCAATGTGCGTTTGATCAAAGAAATTGGATGACTTCATCAAATTTTATAGAAACGCCTACATTTGATCAAATTTTACGAATGACATTTAATTCAAAATGGCTACGTAAATAGTATAAAAACTTGGATTCAACCTATCCAATTCTTTGTCCAATGTGCATTTGAACAAAGAAATTGGATGACTTCATCAAATTTTCTAGAAACGAATACATTTGATCAAATGTTACGAATGACATTGAATTCAAAATGGCTACGCAAATAGTATAAAAACTTGGACCAAGATATTGGATAAGTAGAATCGGCCTCCATCAAAGAAATTTGATCAAATATTGGATATAGAAATTGGACAAAGAATTGGATAGGTGGAATACCACCCTAAGGTACGAGATTAAAAAGCTTGATGATGACACTTTTTGTACGAATTTATAAAATAATAATTTAAGTCATAAGTCATAATACGAGTATATAAGAAAACTAAATATCGTAAGTACTATCACACCACCGGCGTCCGTAATGTTGCAGTACTGTGCTGTGATTGGCTAAATACTAGCCAATCACAAAGCGTAGTTAAAAAAATAATGCCTTGGATATATATACAGCAGCAAGTTTAAGAAGATTTTTGACAGATGACGCGACGCTGTGCTACGTTCCGAAATGCCATAGATTGGCAATTTTGTATCGGATCGAGTCTCCTTAAACAAGGACACATATTATTCATATATTACTTAACATATTAAATTTGATATAAAATACTTTTGATCGAATAAGCAGCTTGGTGAAGGTCGTCTCCTCTTCGGATCTCCTACTAGATGTGCGTGTGCATTCTGTCTTTCAGCCATTACACATTTTCGCATGGGTTTCAGATTGCATAAAACTCGACTGCATTACGTAATAGTATTTTATGTAACTGATACATAAAGAGGGTCCTTAAAATACGAGTGTGGTTTTATGAAACGAGCTGAAGGCGAGTTTCATAATAAGATCACACGAGTGTTTTAAGGCCTAATTATGTACAGTTGCATACATTACTTTATCTACTCATCATATTATAAGTACTCTAAGATGCGTTCAGTAGGCGGCAAAACAAACAAAATGGCGGCAAAGCTATTAACCTGTGTCACGAATATGAATGTTTTTTTTTAAATCATAGATAAACTAACAAAGTCCCTATTCTAATGTCATTCGAAATCAAAATGGCGTACGACACTTTACTTAAAATATACAGAGTAGACGTTTAATTGATACTAGAATTGGCCCCCTGTTTGAATTGTATTGGTTTTGGAAGATGTTCCAAATTTGAACAACATTACTTTATCAAAAGTTGTATCGTAATTTTAACTTTTCAATACAGCTACAGATAAGAAAACATATTGTATCTAGTAATGCTGGTCATTGTCTACGGATTCTGAACGCATTATAGAGGACTTATGATATGAGTGTAGATAAAATGTATTGTAGTATGCTGTGGCCCTAGAAAATATGCATGAACATATGCATGCACGAGGGTGTTTATATCAATTCCATACATTTTGGCAGTTTTTTTGAAAATAGCTTAGGTACATTATAGTGATGCATCTCGCTCCTGTTTTTATTTACACTGGAGTAATTTTGGACATGAAATAAAAACATGTTTCAAAAGTACGTTTTAATAAAACCAAGACGTTAAGTAAAACATAAATGGCAGACAACAGGCAAAATAATCAAAAAACTTCATAATTACTCGGCATACAAAACGGCATAATAAAAAACAACATGAATATTCAAGCATACTTATGCTTATCAACATTATGAATTATTACCTCGACACGTTTTGATGGCTTATTCCCAGTTGTCCGCATCCCTTTGTTCACACTGCGGACAACTGGCATTTTCTTTTCCAGTTGTGCACAAACTATCCGCACTGCGGACAAAGGGGTGCGGACAACTGGGTATAAGCCGTTTTAATCGTGTTCTCGTAGCAGTACAGTAGAGGCGTGGATTCCAATGTCTGCGGACAATGCGAGCTTTTTTGAACTACCCGCATTATTTTTTGTTTAGTAAGTTACTACGTGACCACGATCGTTGCACCACATTTGAGGTAATAGTTTATAATGTGATATTTGCTCAAGGACGGTTCTCAATTGCCCTTTCTTAATTGATCAAATACTCTAGGTTATGCTAATTTAAAATCATTTAACATATTAATACAGGTTGATAACAATAAAGTTAAGAGTCTGAAGAATATTCCAAGCGTCTTGCAAGACTGGAAAGGATGATCAGCGAATTGATTTCGAAAAAAGAGCCGCTTGATAAACTTGAACACGGTTCTGTCTCAATTATAGAAAAAGATTTTCTAGGATTTATCAATGGTTTGTGTGGCCATTTACAGGCGCCCGGTACATTTTTCCGATTAGACGCCAATCGAGATCGATAAATATATGAAAGAGATTTCTCTATTTCAGAGTCATCTTCAGAGAATTCTTCAAAAAAAACATTGCTAATATTTAAACGTAAAGCTCGTTTTATTTCCGAAATGCTGACGTCACTTTCAGAATTATAGATGTACACAGTTGATTTAGAGCTTAATCCGACATTCGAACCATCGCTACTCATAGAAGAAATGTTCATGAATGAAAGACTCTGAACTTCAGTAAGGTTTCCAGTACTCATTAAAGATTGTTGCAAAGTGTTAGCAGTTGTAGGTTGTTTAAAGTCGGAAGATATGCACATAACACTTCCCACAGTTACTTTGATTCCTTCGTTATCAGTAAAAACTCCTGCCTTAACCCCCGGAATACACTCGTCCGGGCAAGGACAAAATGAAGAAATATCAGGCGAAGTAACTCTAATCTTTACGTAACTGTGTTTAAATCTTATTTTCTTTTTATCACAACCACAAGCCGCGTCACACTTGTCCGTCTTAACTATTTCTTGGATGTCCTCTTGGATTCCAACCGCAGCAGCGGCAGCACCGCCCAATCTTGCCCCAGTCGATTTCGTCGGGCCCGTTTTTTTGTCTTTAAACTTTTTAGCCTCTTTCGCAGTGACTTCTTCATCTTGAATTCTTTTAACCATTGCTTTTTCCGAAGACGTCATATCATCTGGCAGCGGTAATCCTGCTTGAATTTGTCCTCTTAATATATTTTCCTTTTCTTCTGGACTCTTACCTTTGAGAGACATTAGTAAATCCGCATGTTTTTTTTGCGCTGCGGCTTCAGCTTTAACTTTCTTGATAATTTCTTTTTCTGAAGGTGTTCGGCCCTCGGGAATTGTAACTCCAGCTGCCAGCATTCTTTTCAAAATTTTTTCTTTCTGTTCCGGGGTCTTTCCATCTAAAGGGGTAAATATTCCTACTGCCAATTTTGAAGCCTTTATTTTATTGATCAACGCTTTTTCTGATGGTGTGCGGCCTTCTGGGAGCTCCAGGCCAGCTTCCATCATCTTTCTCAATGCGATTTCTTTTTGCTCAGGTGTTTTCCCTTCCAGCGGAGTAATGATGCCAGCTTCCCGAGCTTTCCTATACTTTTCTTTCATAGCGGCCGTTGTTGGTTCAGGAGGAAGTCCTAAATCTCTTAAAACCTTTTTTTTCAACTCTTTCGAAGACTGCGTTGTTCCTTCGGGCAACGGTAAGCCAGCTAGCGCTCGGCCCCTTAATATTTTCTCCTTTTCCTCACGAGTTTTGCCTTCCAATGTGGTCAGTAAACCTGCTTTTTTGGCTTTGGCCAGTCTCGCTGCTGCTGATGGAGTTTTCGGAGTGAGTGATATGTACCCAGTTTCTTCTTTAATTTTTTCAATTAAAGCTTTCTCTGATGGAGTTTTACCTTCAGGGAGTGGTAAGCCAGCGATAGCTCTGCGTCTAATTATTTTTTCCTTTTCTTCGGCTGTTTTACCATCGAGAGGTGTAATTGGCCCTTGCGCTTCTTTTGAAAAGCTCTTAAGAATTTTTTCTTTCTCTTTTGAAATTTTACCTTCTAACCCAGGAATACCTGCTGATTTGGTTTTCGTTGGCTTTTCTGCGGAAGGCTCGCCTCTCTCGGATTCAGGTGTTAAAAGACTGCAAATACATTCGTCAGATGGGCCTTTACCCTCAGTTAGGACCTTAGCAGTTTCCTCTTCTAGTGCCGCCCTTTGTCTTGGGGGAAGCGCCGGTGGACCCAATGGAGGACGTCCCGACTTGATTTGATCAATAAGTGCTTTATCAGACGCTGTCTTGCCTTCTGGAAGTGGTAGTCCTCTGTCGTAGAGAGCTTGAAGTATTTTTTTCTTTTCCTCTGGAGTTTTGCCTTCCAGAGAACTCACAAGTCCAGCCGCTTTGGCTTTGCGGAGTTTTTCTGAAGCAGATGCAGCCGCCTTAACTTCGTCCTTAATTTTGTTAATAAGTGCTTTTTCTGACGCTGTCCTGCCTTCTGGCAAAGGTATTCCTTTTTCAATAAATTTCCTGAGAATCTTTTCTTTTTGTTCGGGTGTTTTACCTTCCAACGGAGTAAGCACTCCTGCAATTAGTGCTTTTTTATACAGTTCTCTTTCTGCGGCAGTTTTTGGTTCCGGAGGCAACCCAAGATCCTTTCTGACTTTATTAATGAGTGCCTTTTCGGACGGAGTTTTCCCTTCCGGCAAAGGTATTCCGTTGAGAGCCAGGTTGCGAAGTATTTTTTCCTTTTGTTCCGGTCCCTTGCCTGCTAAAGGTGTTAGCAATCCTGCTGCTGCTGCTTTGCGTATTTTTTCTGACGGAATACCAGCCAACTCAGGCTTAGCTCCAGCTTGAATTCTTTGAATAAGTGCTTTTTCAGAGGGTGTTTTACCTTCAGGTAAAGGTATTCCGGCCTGAGCGAGAGCGCGAAGTATTTTTTCTTTCTGTTCAGGTGTTTTACCTTCTAAAGGTGTAATCAGTCCAGCAGCTAGTGCATTTGCGTACTTCTTCTTGTCTGCGTCTGTTAAGGGCCCGGGTGGCAATCCGAGATCTTTTCTTACTTTTTCAATTAGTTTTTGTTCAGATGGTGTCTTTCCTTCAGGTAAAGGGATTCCGGCTTGGGCGAGACCGCGAAGTATTTTTTCTTTCTGTTCAGGTGTTTTACCTTCTAAAGGTGTAATCAGTCCAGCAGCAAGTGCAGTTGCGTACTTCTTCTTGTCTGCATCTGTTAAGGGCCCGGGTGGCAATCTGAGATCTTTTCTTACTTTTTCAATTAGTTTTTGTTCAGATGGTGTCTTTCCTTCAGGTAAAGGTATTCCGGCCTGAGCGAGAGCGCGAAGTATTTTTTCTTTCTGTTCAGGTGTTTTACCTTCTAAAGGTGTAATCAGTCCAGCAGCTAGTGCATTTGCGTACTTCTTCTTGTCTGCGTCTGTTAAGGGCCCGGGTGGCAATCCGAGATCTTTTCTTACTTTTTCAATTAGTTTTTGTTCAGATGGTGTCTTTCCTTCGGGTAAAGGGATTCCGGCTTTAGCGAGACCGCGAAGTATTTTTTCTTTCTGTTCAGGTGTTTTACCTTCTAAAGGTGTAATCAGTCCAGCAGCTAGTGCAGCTGCGTACTTCTTCTTGTCTGCGTCTGTTGTGGGCAAGGGTGGCAATCTGAGATCTTTTCTTACTTTTTCAATTAGTTTTTGTTCAGATGGTGTCTTTCCTTCAGGTAAAGGTATTCCGGTTTGAGCGAGACCGCGAAGTATTTTTTCTTTCTGTTCAGGTGTTTTGCCATCTAGAGTTGTAAGAAATCCTGCTGCTTTGGCCTTGGCCAATTTATCCGGCGGAATCCCTTTAAGAGACAACGCAGGTTTAGTTTCACCTTCAATTTTTTTAATAAGAGCTTTTTCAGACTCCGTTTTGCCTTCTGGCAAAGGTATGCCGGCCTTAATAAGACCGCGAAGTATTTTTTCCTTCTGTTCTGGTGTTTTACCTTCTAAAGGTGTAATCAGTCCAGCAGCTAGTGCAGCTGCGTACTTTTTCTTGTCTGCGTCTGTTGTGGGCCCGGGTGGCAATCTGAGATCTTTTCTTACTTTTTCAATTAGTTTTTGTTCAGATGGTGTCTTTCCTTCAGGTAAAGGTATTCCGGTTTGAGCGAGACCGCGAAGTATTTTTTCTTTCTGTTCAGGTGTTTTGCCATCTAGAGTTGTAAGAAATCCTGCTGCTTTGGCCTTGGCCAATTTATCCGGCGGAATCCCTTTAAGAGACAACGCAGGTTTAGTTTCACCTTCAATTTTTTTAATAAGAGCTTTTTCAGACTCCGTTTTGCCTTCTGGCAAAGGTATGCCGGCCTTAATAAGACCGCGAAGTATTTTTTCCTTCTGTTGTGGTGTTTTACCTTCTAAAGGTGTAATCAGTCCAGCAGCTAGTGCATTTGCGTACTTCTTCTTCTCTTCGTCTGTTTTGGGCCCGGGTGGCAATCTGAGATCTTTTCTTACTTTTTCAATTAGTTTTTGTTCAGATGGTGTCTTTCCTTCAGGCAAAGGTATTCCGGTTTGAGCGAGTCCGCGAAGTATTTTTTCTTTCTGTTCAGGTGTTTTGCCATCTAGAGTTGTAAGAAATCCTGCTGCTTTGGCCTTGGCCACTTTATCCGGCGGAATCCCTTTAAGAGAGAACGCAGGTTTAGTTTCACCTTCAATTTTTTTAATAAGAGCTTTCTCAGACTCCGTTTTGCCTTGTGGTAAAGGTATACCGGCCTTAATAAGACCACGAAGTATTTTTTCCTTCTGTTCTGGTGTTTTACCTTCTAAAGGTGTAATCAGTCCAGCAGCTAGTGCATTTGCGTACTTTTGCTTGTCTGCGTCTGTTGTGGGACCGGGTGGCAATCTGAGATCTTTTCTTACTTTTTCAATTAGTTTTTGTTCAGAAGGTGTCTTTCCTTCAGGTAAAGGGATTCCGGCTTGAGCGAGACCGCGAAGTATTTTTTCTTTCTGTTCTGGTGTTTTACCTTCTAAAGTTGTAATCAGTCCAGCAGCTTGTGCAGTTGCATACTTCTTCTTGTCTGCGTCTGTTAAGGGCCCGGGTGGCAATCTGAGATCTTTTCTTACTTTTTCAATTAGTTTTTGTTCAGATGGTGTCTTTCCTTCAGGTAAGGGTATTCCGGCTTGAGCGAGACCGCGAAGTATTTTTTCTTTCTGTTCTGGTGTTTTACCTTCTAACGGTGTAATAAGTCCAGCAGCTAGTGCTTTTGCGTACTTCTTCTTTTCTGCGTCTGTTGTTGGCCCGGGTGGCAATCTGAGATCTTTTCTTACTTTTTCAATTAGTTTTTGTTCAGATGGTGTCTTTCCTTCAGGTAAAGGTATTCCGGCTTGAGCGAGACCGCGAAGTATTTTTTCTTTCTGTTCAGGAGTTTTACCTTCTAAAGGTGTAATCAGTCCAGCAGCTAGTGCAGTGGCGTACTTCTTCTTTTCTGCGTCAGTTGTGGGCCCAGGTGGTAATCCGAGATCTTTTCTCACCTTTTCAATTAGTTTTTGTTCAGATGGTGTCTTTCCTTCAGGCAAAGGTATTCCGGTTTGAGCGAGACCGCGAAGTATTTTTTCTTTCTGTTCAGGTGTTTTGCCATCTAGAGTTGTAAGAAATCCTGCTGCCTTGGCCTTGGCCAATTTATCCGGCGGAATCCCTTTAAGAGACAACGTAGGTTTAGTTTCACCTTCAATTTTTTTAATAAGAGCTTTCTCAGACTCCGTTTTACCTTCTGGTAATGGTATGCCGGCCTTAATAAGACCACGAAGGATTTTTTCCTTCTGTTCTGGTGTTTTACCTTCTAAAGGTGTAATCAGTCCAGCAGCTAGTGCATTTGCGTACTTTTGCTTGTCTGCGTCTGTTGTGGGACCGGGTGGCAATCTAAGATCTTTCCTTACTTTTTCAATTAGTTTTATTTCAGAGGGTGTCTTTCCTTCAGGCAAAGGTATTCCGGCTTGAGCGAGACCGCGAAGTATTTTTTCTTTCTGTTCTGGCGTTTTACCTTCTAAGGGTGTAATCAATCCAGCAGCAAGTGCAGATGCGTACTTCTTCTTGTCTACGTCTGTTACGGGCCCAGGTGGTAATCTGAGATCTTTTCTTACTTTTTCAATTAGTTTTTGTTCAGATGGTGTCTTTCCTTCAGGTAAAGGTATACCAGCCTGAGCGAGACCGCGAAGTATTTTTTCTTTCTGTTCTGGTGTTTTACCTTCTAAAGGTGTAATCAGTCCAGCAGCTAGTGCATTTGCGTACTTCTTCTTCTCTTCGTCTGTTGTGGGCCCGGGTGGCAATCTGAAATCTTTTCTTACTTTTTCAATTAGTTTTTGTTCCGACGGTGTCTTTCCTTCAGGTAAAGGTATTCCGGCTTGAGCGAGACCGCGAAGTATTTTTTCTTTCTGTTCTGGTGTTTTACCTTCTAAAGGTGTAATCAGTCCAGCAGCTAGTGCATTTGCGTACTTCTTCTTGTCTGCGTCTGTTGTGGGCCCGGGTGGCAATCTGAGATCTTTTCTTACTTTTTCAATTAGTTTTTGTTCAGAAGGTGTCTTTCCTTCAGGTAAAGGTATTCCAGCTTGAGCGAGACCACGAAGTATTTTTTCTTTCTGTTCAGGTGTTTTTCCATCTAGAGTTGTAAGAAATCCTGCTGCTTTGGCTTTGGCCACTTTATCCGGCGGAATCCCTTTAAGAAACGCAGGTTTAGTTAAATCTTGAATTTTTTGAATAAGCGCTTTCTCAGAAGCCGTTTTGCCTTCCGGCAGAGGTATACCAGCCTGAGCGAGACCGCGAAGTATTTTTTCTTTCTGTTCTGGTGTTTTACCTTCTAGAGGTGTAATCAGTCCAGCAGCTAGTGCATTTGCGTACTTCTTCTTCTCTTCGTCTGTTGTGGGCCCGGGTGGCAATCTGAGATCTTTTCTTACTTTTTCAATTAGTTTTTGTTCCGACGGTGTCTTTCCTTCAGGTAAAGGTATTCCGGCCTGAGCGAGACCGCGAAGTATTTTTTCTTTCTGTTCAGGTGTTTTACCTTCTAAAGTTGTAATCAGTCCAGCAGCTAGTGCAGTTGCGTACTTTTTCTTGTCTGCGTCCGTTGTGGGCCCGGGCGGCAATCCGAGATCTTTTCTTACTTTTTCTATAAGTTTTTGTTCCGATGGTGTCTTTCCTTCAGGTAAAGGTATTCCGGCTTTAGCGAGACCGCGAAGTATTTTTTCCTTCTGTTCAGGTGTTTTACCTTCTAAAGGTGTAATCAGTCCAGCAGCTAGTGCATTTGCGTACTTCTTCTTTTCTGCGTCTGTTGTGGGCAAGGGTGGCAACCCGAGATCTTTTCTTATTTTCTCAATTAGTTTTTGTTCAGACGGTGTTTTTCCTTCAGGTAAAGGTATTCCGGCTTGAGCGAGACCGCGAAGTATTTTTTCCTTCTGTTCAGGTGTTTTACCTTCTAAAGGTGTAATCAGTCCAGCAGCTAGTGCATTTGCGTACTTCTTCTTGTCTGCCTCTGTTGTGGGCACGGGTGGCAATCTTAGATCTTTTCTTACTTTTTCAATTAGTTTTTGTTCAGATGGTGTCTTTCCTTCAGGTAAAGGTATTCCTGATTGAGCGAGACCGCGAAGTATTTTTTCTTTCTGTTCAGGTGTTTTGCCATCTAGAGTTGTAAGAAACCCGGCTGCTCTGGCTTTGGCCACTTTATCCGGCGGAATCCCTTTAAGAAACGCAGGTTTAGTTAAATCTTGAATTTTTTGAATAAGCGCTTTCTCAGAAGGCGTTTTGCCTTCCGGCAGAGGTATACCAGCTTGAGCGAGACCGCGAAGTATTTTTTCTTTCTGTTCTGGTGTTTTACCTTCTAGAGGTGTAATCAGTCCAGCAGCTAGTGCATTTGCGTACTTCTTCTTCTCTTCGTCTGTTGTGGGCCCGGGTGGCAATCTGAGATCTTTTCTTACTTTTTCAATTAGTTTTTGTTCCGACGGTGTCTTTCCTTCAGGTAAAGGTATTCCGGCCTGAGCGAGACCGCGAAGTATTTTTTCTTTCTGTTCAGGTGTTTTACCTTCTAAAGTTGTAATCAGTCCAGCAGCTAGTGCAGTTGCGTACTTTTTCTTGTCTGCGTCCGTTGTGGGCCCGGGCGGCAATCCGAGATCTTTTCTTACTTTTTCTATAAGTTTTTGTTCCGATGGTGTCTTTCCTTCAGGTAAAGGTATTCCGGCTTTAGCGAGACCGCGAAGTATTTTTTCCTTCTGTTCAGGTGTTTTACCTTCTAAAGGTGTAATCAGTCCAGCAGCTAGTGCATTTGCGTACTTCTTCTTTTCTGCGTCTGTTGTGGGCAAGGGTGGCATTCTGAGATCTTTTCTTACTTTTTCAATTAGTTTCTGTTCAGATGGTGTCTTTCCTTCAGGTAAAGGTATTCCGGCCTGAGCAAGACCACGGAGTATTTTTTCTTTCTGTTCTAATGTTTTTCCTTCTAGTGGAGTTAGCAAACCAGCCGCTTTGGCTTTTGCCTGTTTTGATGGTGAAATGCCTTTAAGAGACACCGCAGGTTTAGTTAAATCTTTAATTTTTTGAATAAGCGCTTTCTCCGAAGGCGTTTTGCCTTCCGGCAGAGGTATACCGGCCTGAGCGAGACCGCGAAGTATTTTTTCTTTCTGTTCTGGTGTTTTACCTTCTAGAGGTGTAATCAGGCCAGCAGCCAGTGCATCTGCGTACTTCTTCTTGTCTTCGTCTGTTGTGGGCCCGGGTGGCAATCTTAGATCTTTTCTTACTTTTTCAATTAGTTTTTGTTCAGATGGTGTCTTTCCTTCAGGTAAAGGTATTCCAGCCTGAGCGAGACCGCGAAGTATTTTTTCTTTCTGTTCAGGTGTTTTACCTTCTAAAGTTGTAATTAGTCCAGCAGCTAGTGCAGCTGCGTACTTTTTCTTTTCTACGTCTGTTTTGGGCCCGGGTGGCAATCTTAGATCTTTTCTTACTTTTTCAATTAGTTTTTGTTCAGATGGTGTCTTTCCTTCAGGTAAAGGTATTCCAGCCTGAGCGAGACCGCGAAGTATTTTTTCTTTCTGTTCTGGTGTTTTACCTTCTAAAGGTGTAATCAGTCCAGCAGCTAGTGCATTTGCGTACTTCTTCTTGTCTGCTTCTGTCATGGGCCCGGGTGGCAATCCGAGATCTTTTCTTACTTTTTCAATTAGTTTTTGTTCAGACGGTGTCTTTCCTTCAGGTAAAGGTATTCCGGCTTGAGCGAGACCGCGAAGTATTTTTTCTTTCTGTTCAGGTGTTTTACCTTCTAAAGGTGTAATCAGTCCAGCAGCTAGTGCAGCTGCGTACTTTTTCTTGTCTGCGTCTGTTTTGGGCCCGGGTGGCAATCTGAGATCTTTTCTTACTTTTTCAATTAGTTTTTGTTCAGATGGTGTCTTTCCTTCAGGTAAAGGTAAACCGTTCTGAGCGAGACCACGAAGTATTTTTTCTTTCTGTTCAGGTGTTTTACCTTCTAAAGGTGTAATCAGTCCAGCGGCTACTGCATTTGCGTACTTCTTCTTGTCTGCATCTGTTGTGGGCACGGCTGGCAACCCGAGATCTTTTCTTACCTTTTCAATTAGTTTTTGTTCAGATGGTGTCTTTCCTTCAGGTAAAGGTATTCCGGCCTGAGCAAGACCGCGAAGTATTTTTTCTTTCTGCGCAGGTGTTTTACCTTCTAAAGGTGTAATCAGTCCAGCAGCTTGTGCAGTTGCGTACTTCTTTTTGTCTTCGTCTGTTGTGGGCCCGGGTGGCAATCCGAGATCTTTTCTTACTTTTTCAATTAGTTTTTGTTCAGATGGTGTCTTTCCTTCAGGTAAAGGTATTCCGATTTTAGCGAGACCGCGAAGTATTTTTTCTTTCTGTTCATTTGTTTTACCTTCTAAAGGTGTAATCAGTCCAGCAGCTAGTGCAGTTGCGTACTTCTTCTTGTCTGCGTCTGTTGTGGGCCCAGGAGGCAATCTGAGATCTTTTCTTACTTTTTCAATTAGTTTTTGTTCAGATGGTGTCTTTCCTTCAGGTAAAGGTATTCCGGCCTGAGCGAGACCGCGAAGTATTTTTTCTTTCTGTTCAGGTGTTTTACCTTCTAAAGGTGTAATCAGTCCAGCAGCTAGTGCATTTGCGTACTTCTTCTTGTCTGCGTCTGTTGTGGGCAAGGGTGGCAATCTTAGATCTTTTCTTACTTTTTCAATTAGTTTTCGTTCAGACGGTGTCTTTCCTTCAGGTAAAGGGATTCCGGCCTGAGCAAGACCTCGAAGTATTTTTTCTTTCTGTTCTGGGGTTTTACCATCTAGTGGAGTTAGCAAACCAGCCGCTTTGGCTTTTGCCAGTTTGGATGGTGAGATGCCTTTAAGAGATATGGCAGGTTTAGCTTTACCTGTAATTTTTTGAATAAGCGCTTTTTCAGAAGCCGTTTTGCCTTCTGGCATAGGTAAACCGGCCTGATAAAGACCGCGAAGTATTTTTTCTTTTTGTTCCGATGTCTTGCCATCTAGTGGTGTAAGCAAACCAGCTGCCTTAGCTTTGGCTAGTTTATCTGCCGTTGTTGCAGCTTCAAGCGGTAGGCCAAGTTCTTTCCTTACTTTTTCTATAAGTTTCTTTTCAGACTCTGTTTTCCCTTCAGGTAAAGGTAATCCGCTCAGAGCTAGTCCACGGATTATCTTCTCCTTCTGTTCTGGTGATTTTCCGTCTAAAGTAGTTAAGAAACCTGCTGCTCGTGCCTTTCGCTGTCTTTGCGATAGTGTGCCTGAAGGCGCCGTTATTCCGACCTTTTTTGATTTTACGATTTTGGCGATTGCTTTCATACTTGTTGTTTCTACTCCTACCGCAACTTGTGATTTTCGTTTTTCAGCCAATTTTCGTTCCTCTTTTGCAAGATGACCACACAAAACGCAGTTACAGTTATCACAATTTTTCTTCTTGTAACAATCATAAAGGCCTTTCATTACTTCAAACATAGCGTCAGAATTACACGAGCAGCAACAGGTTTCCTCTGCAGTGCTCAGCTGGCAACGATAAATTCTTAACGGCTCTTGCATAATGGGATGTGTAAATACGCGTAGCCATTCTGGCGGTAAAGTATTCGGGTTCAGCATAACTGTATTGACAATAAAATTAGTTCGATAAGGGCTGTTCCCGTTGAAATATGCATCGGAAAGGCGTTTTTTTATATTTTGCGTTGTTGCTTTAACATTGTGATTCATTTCTGGTGTACTGCGTTTTTTCGCCAGTTTTTCTAAAAATTCTTGGGTAGGAAACGAGCGTGCAACTTCCTGAAAGACTACGTTCTCGCGCTTTGCCGTCGATAGTTTTGTATCTTTGTATGTTTCTGCAGTCATAACATTATTTACGCGACATGGGACTTCTTCGTTATTTTCTTGCAAACTCTCATAATATATTTTACTCAATCCACGCGCTGGTTTGTTCGGACGCATCAAACTTTTGTCTCTTCTGAACTTTTGTTTACTTTCGTTTTTTTCTAACGTATTCTTTTTCGGTGGGTAGCGCTGATAGATTACTTCTATCTCATCTGCCATTATTGCTTTTCAGTCTCCGATCTGGTTCATGTCAAATTGGCTTTTAGCTTGTTGGTTTCAGTTGATTTTAATCTGCATGTAAACATATACTGGGTGAAATTTAAGTCATGGATCAAATGATCACCTCTGTGTTCTACCCACGAATATGAACAACTTTCACAATGGGACCAACACCGAAATCACGAAAAAAAAATCAGCTGCTTCGTATATTTTGGTCGAGTACGTATTGAACTATTCTATGATACAGCTGTTTTTTTTTTTCGTGATTTCAGAGTTGGTCCCATAGTGAAAGTTGTTCATATTTGTGGGTAGAACACAGAGGTGATCATTTGATCCACGACTTAAATTTCACCCTGTAGAAAAGTCATCAATAGAAAAAATGGGTGTAAATACACTACATCAATATTCTTACTAGCCCAACTAGCAAAAATGATCCTTAGAACAATGCAAAGACTACTTTTTATTTGCTCTCATATCATATCATCGTATATTCCTAACTTTGGGCACCAAATATAAAGGGCATTTAGTTCAATATCGTTTTAATATCAGTCTCATTAAATGCTGTTTGCACTTAAAGTAATCTTGCCAAAATCTTGTAATTTAAGCCGCTTATTATCTCTCTTACCTAAGTATCTTGTAAGCCTGCATAGTCTTAAATTGGTCATATGTTAGAAGCTTGTTAGCCTAAGCAAGCTTATTTTGGTTTTACGTAAGATTAGGCATGGCAGGCGAGTGAGTGCTGTTGAATCAACAACCAACTAGCACTGGTGACAAAGGGCTGTCCTCAGGGCGGCGTTCTCTTCCCGCTACTATGGAACATAGTTGTGAACGAGCTGATCGCCAAACTAAACGACAGTCACTGCTACGCGGTAGGCTACGCGGAGGACATAGCGATACTCACAAGCGGCAGCGTCACCGGCACGGTATGTGAGGTCACCCGCTCAGTCCTAGGTATCGTGGAACGCTGGTGCTCAACCAACGAACTATCTGTCAACCCGAAGAAAACGGAGATGGACTAACAAACGCAACCTTGGCAACTACAAACTGCCTAAGTTGTTTGGAACAGAACTCCAGCTATCAAATGAGGTAAAGTATCTAGGAGTCACACCCGACAGCAAATTGAACTGGAGCAATCACCTGAACAATAAGATCAACAAAGCAACAATCGCTTTCTGCTAGTGTCGCAGGATGGTAGGTAAAACCTGGGGACTACACCCCAAGATCATCCTGTGGCTCTATACGTCAGTGATACGACCAATCATAGGTGCTGTAGTCTGGTGGCAACGCACCAGACTGTCCACTGTGGAAGCGAAACTACAACGATTCCAGAGACTAGCCGGTATGGCAGCCATCGGATGCATGCGGACTACGCCACTGCATCTCTTCATCCAACAGGAGGCGGCGGCGACAGCAGTACGTCTTAGGAATTTGCACCTGTGGAAACCCGCCAGGGTGCCATACACCGAAGTACTCTATGAAGCGGTTATGACTGACACAATACCAAAGCAGTTTATCTTTTTTTTATTATCTTCAATAAGATGAACAAATACAACTGCACAAAGATCCGTGGGAAGGATCTTCACAGATGGATCCAAGATTAAGCCGGGATCCGGTGCTTTTTCGGAAGATCTAAACATACGCATCTCAACGCCATTAGGAGCCCACAGGACAGTCTTCCAGGCGGAATGCGTGGGCATCATTATGGCTACAAAAGCGATCGAGCAAAGGAAGGTAAAGGACCTCCCTATCCGAATACTCTCCGACCGCCGATCAGTTCTCCAAGCCCTACAGGGCTACACGGCAACGTCAGGGCTAATATACGAATGTCACAACGCCCTTTCCAAGGTATGTAACATCAACCCCACCACCCTGCAGTGGATAAAGGGACACAGCAACTCACGCGGTAACGACGCAGCTGACATACTCGCGAGTAAGGGCTCAGAAACGGTACTGATAGGGCCTGAACCATTTTTGCCTCTACCGACCAGCTGGCTGCTGAACAAACTGCGCCGAATCACCAAGGTAAAGCACCGACACTACTGGAGCAACCTAAACACCTGCAGGCAAAGTAGTGAACCCCATCCGACAATCAGTCCCGGATTGTCGCGTAAGTTACGACTACTCAAAAGGCCCCAACTCCGGTTGATAACTGGAGCCATAACTGGCTATGCCTTGTTTAACAAACACTTGTTCACGTTAGGTGTTACAGACAGCCCCCTGTGCAGAGCCTGCATGACGGCGGAGGAAACCGCAGCTCAAGTCATCATGGAATGCCCTGGGGTGGCAACATACCGGGCACGTCACCTCGGAACACCGAGGTCGCTACCAGATGCCGTCGGCAACATCAAGTGTCTGCTAGGTCTCCTGGTGGAACTGGGTTGGGAGGAGTAGTGTCGCCAACCCCTCACGCAAAATATGCGCAGATTTCTGTCGTCGAGTTGCAGAAAAGAACCTGCCAAAACCTATAACCTATAACCTAAGGGTAGGTAAGGTCCATTCTCATATTTATGTCATATTGTAAACGTGCTGTTATAATCAACTGTGTGTATTTATTTTTTACGGTGTACCGTAAACTGGGGTGGTTAATTTGATCAAATTCAAAGGTTTACACGATTTTTTATAGAAACTATTTGACAAAATCATAGAGGAACAATACGGAAGAATCAACTTTTCTTCATCTGATGGTATGTCCGCAAGGAGTGAAATCGAGCCGAGTCTGGTGTAGGTATATAGCAGGAGGTATCCTGGTCAGTTTCAAGCTGGTTTTGCCGCAGCCCTGGCAAATAGTTGGTACCGTAGCAAGTCAAGGTTGTTAAAAAAAATTGCGAAGTTCGAAAAAATATGAATTTTTAAAAGCTTTATCTCGAAAACTATTGGGTCGAGAGAGATAATTCTTCAAAATTTCAAAATTATATATATGTTATGTTATAAATTATATCATAACATTTTGTTACAACTTGTTAGATGTTTCAAACGCCCCCGCACTGGTAAAAAATTATAACATGTTTGTTACCGTGTTATGATTTGTTATATAACATTTAAAAAGTTATGTAACGTTATAGAACTAGATAAGAATGTATAACTTTTGTTATAATTTGGGATAAAATGTAATAATACAACCTGTTTTATAACGTTATATAACATTTATAACAATTAGTGTGGGAGCACCATTAGCTATTCGGAACAGGAGCTCCGGAAAGCGTAGCTCCGTCGACTTCGTCGGAATTTTTTTAACAGTTTTTGAGCATTCTGAAAGTTAAAAATTATAAAATATTTTATCAGGCGCTTATTTGAAATAAAAATTCTTAGAGAATTAGACTAATATTTCGGAATAATGAATATTTGGGATTCGATTCGTTGCGATGCGATTCGTTTTTCCGTTTTGTCGGGATTGTGATATTCGGAAAAATATTTTTCGGGATTTTAATAAGTCGGAAATGTGATTTCGGGAATTATTAAAAAAAAACGTTGTTGTGATGATTCGTGAAACTAAAGTTCAGAATAGTGATGATTCGAAGATTTCAAAATCGGAATTCTGAAATTCGTGTTTATCAAATTCGGAAAAAACCGTAACGGGATCCCGCGAATAGGTACCGGGATCCCGCAGGACTACGAATTGTCAGGTACGCCAAATACCGGGATTGCATTCCCCTAATTGTAACTACTTACCCGGACCTTGTGTGTCGACATATGTTGCGATACACATTCATTTACAAAAAGTAAGTATAGTTTCATGAGTAAATTTAAATCCGGCGATCTACTCGCGTTTCGTCCTTGGAGCAATGCTTGGTTGTCGCTGACTATCAACCGGCTAGGAGATTCTAACATTCACCACCCGCGACGGCGCCCCAACCGCCACAAGTTGTCTTACGAAGTATTTACATTTCTTAATATAATTTTTTACTATTTTATTGTGTAATCATTATATTTTTAATGTGATGCACTCATCAAAGTTACAGAATAACTGACATTAAAGTCCTGACAGATTTTCTTATGATGCTATCATTCTACCACAGATCAAGAACTAGCGTAGGAGTTAAAAAATAAAAAACTATAAAACAATAGCTGTCATCTTTACTCTAAAGGGAAATTGAATATGCTAATAAGATAACACTATACGTCTGAAAAAGTAAGGTTGTACACGGTTTTTTCTGTTTTTGGGGGAAAATTGACAAAAGTTCACATTACGTAAATGGGAGTAGTCAATAACCAAAGGTAGAGCACTTGCGTTTCCGACTATTTGATACTAAGGGCTGATTTTTCAATCCCCAGATAAAGCTATCCGGAAGGTAAATTTTAGCTCTGTCCTTTTCTTTCATATGACTTCAGAAAAGGATAGTAATACATTTAACTAACGGATAGTTTTATCTAACTCACCTAACCTAACCTCGGCACTACCTTAAAGAAGCTTCATTACATTATGTACCAGTTACATAAATATAGTACATTACTTAACAAGGGCTGTAAAAGAAAGAAAGCCCGAAATTGCAGGTATTTGAGACCCGAGCCGTAGGCGAGGGTTGTAAATATGCGATAGAGGGCTTTCTTTTTTACTGCCCGTGATGAGTACACAATTTTACGTCTTCACCTGGCCACAATGCGAGTTTTACCGTGCGCGCAGCGTGCGATAAAACTCACATTATGGCCAGGTGTTACGTAAACTATTTTGTTTCCGTGCCGGGAGTGGATAATTTGCTATATTCCTTGGATTAAGAGTGGTCATGGTAAACTCCCTAAATGTTAACTTATTCATTATTATTTAAGAAAGGAAAAAAAGGTACCTACTTATGTGACAAAATATATTGAAAAACATAAATGTGAAAAAATGCCGAGTTTGTGAACGTTTCGCTAATAGAAGAATTGCGATCTACCTGGAGACCAAGTTCTTTCAAAGCTCCTTAGATCAAAATTCCTGTCATGCATAACGTTCAAATATTACAATGATTTTGTTATGTTAGTTGCTATTATTAGTGTAACTTGACAAGATTTCTCTTGTTCAAATTCCTCTACTTCCTTAACTTATCTATACCTTAACTTCGACAAGACTTCGACAATCGACACACATTCGAATATTTGACTAGATTTTTGCCAGTGACATACTCAGACCGTACAATGCGTACAGACTAACGGCCAAACCCTATATTCAATCTGCGGACCATGGACTTGTACCTACACAAGTCCATGCCGCGGACAGATAAGGCTTACTTCGGGTTAAAATTTGACACTTGCCCATACAAAATGTGTCAAATTTTAATCCGAAGTAAGTCTATCTATCCGCGGTTTGAATATAGGGTACGGCCATAAAGGATTAGTAGGTAAAACCTTGCAAAGTCACGCTTTTAAGGGGCTTCTAAACGGGCTATATTTTCACTGCAATATGTGGCCGGCAACTATTGGTGTCTTTGTCTAACATACGAGTAAGAGAGGGACACCAATAGTTGCCGGCCACATGTTGCAGTGAAAATATGGCCCGTTTAGAAGCCCCTTTAAGAAGTGATGACCCGATCGGGATAAGGGTAAGATGATGATGCTGTACTAACAGGGTAGAGGGTGCTGGCGCGCGCAAACTACTCAGAAAGAAAACATGCATAACACTAACGTATAAGATTTTCTAAAAATGACAACATGTGTGGAATTAGCATAAGCGTTGATGTTACCGTCCGGTTTACGTTAATCCCCTTTAGGATCTTTTGTGCAATTAACCTCTCACACACTCAGCTGTTCAAATGTTTTTCCTTCACCGTAAGAGTATGGGGAAATGTACTTACTTAAGTTAGAAAACTCATTGGTGCGTGGCGACCGCGCGGGGGTGCGAGCTCGGAACCTTACGATCACAATTCGACGCTCCACGCCACTAGGCCACCGACGCTCTTGCCTAATCCTATACCTACATTTTAGATAAACATAACGTTCGCAAGAGCATCTTGACTACACAGGTAAATAAAATTTTAACGAAGATTCAAGGACGCAAATCAGCGTGTAATCCGTCTGCAATGTGCGCGTGCATTCTGTCTTTGAGCCAGTAGGTACTATACACATTTTCGCATGGGTTTCAGATTGCATACGACTCGACTGCATTACGTTAAATGTAATGTGGGATGCTGTGACCCTAGAAAATATGCATTCTGCGATCGTTATCGCTAAGGATTGAGTTTGCGACGAGAATTTATGTCAATTCCATAAATTTTGACAGTTTTCAAAAATAACTTAAGCCCGCTTTACATTTGGCTAAATTCAGTGTGCTAAATTTAGACAGACGGCGTGGAGGGGATAAGCGCGACCTCTTGACTAACATGCTAACTGCCTTTACACTTGTCTTTTTTTTGGAGTCTTTCATTCAGCACACTGAATTTAGCCAAATGTAAAGCGGGCTTTACGTTATAGTGATGCATCTCGCTCCTTTTTGTATTTACACTTGAGTCGTTTTGGTCATGAAATCAATAAAAGATTTACTGTCATTAGGTACAAATGGAAAATCGTCCACGTGAAATAACCATTCTGAAAATGGGTCAAAAGTAATAGTGTCCAAAGTGAATTTAGTCCAAATGTAATTGTGCTCAAAAGTATTTACAACCAAATTAATTTTCGTTGTAAATTAATTAAGTCCCAATGGAATTTTGTCCATTATAAATTATGACCAAAATGAAATATGCACAAGTGAATGTAGTGTAATATGAATCAAGACCATAATTATAATATAATATAAATTGTACAAATTTCAGGTAGGACGTATTTACAATTGGTCATATTTCTGAGTGTACGTAAATACAAATAGACATAATTTTTTCGTCCAATGTCATATTGGACAATTTTACCATGGGACATGATTCCATTATAGACGTTTTTCAAGATGGACAATTTTCCTTTTTGTTGTATTTCAAATGGTCATTTTTCTGAACTGACGTATAATTTCAAGTGGACGATTTTCCATTTGAACCTAATGAAATGACAGTAAATCAAATAAAAACATGTTTCAAAAGTACGTTTTAATAAAACCAAGACGTTAAGTAAAACATAAATGGCAGACAACACAGGCATAATAATAAAAAAAACTTCATAATTACTCGGCATACAAAACGGCATACTAAAAAAACAACATGAATATTCAAGCATACTTAAATGCTTATCAACATTATGAATTATTACCTCGACACGTTTTTATGGCTTATTCCCAGTTTGTCCGCATCCCTTTGTTCACACTGCGGATAACTGGCATTTTCTTTTCCAGTTGTTCGCACCCTAGAGCCGCTAATTTCGAATTTTTAGTCCCAGTTGTCCGCAGTGTGAACAAAGGGGTGCGCACAACTGGGAATAAGCCGTTTTGACCTTGTTCTCGTAGCCGTACAGTAGAGACGTGGGTACCAATGTCTGCGGGCAGTGCGAGCTTTTTCGAACTACCCGCATATTTTTTTGTTTAGTAAGTGACCACGTGACCACGATCGTTGTACCACGTTTGAGGTAATAGTTTAATTTTTTTTATTTGCTTAAGGACGTTTCTCAATTGTCCTTATTTAATTGATCAAATAGTCTAAGTTATGCTAATTCAAAATCAATAAACATATTAATACAGTTGCTAACAAAAAAGTTACGAGTCTGAAGAATATTCCAAGCGTCTTGCAAGACTGGAAAGGATGATCAGCGAATTCATTTCGCAAAAAGAGCCGCTTGATAAACTTGAACACGGTTCTGTCTCAATTATAGAAAAAGATTTTCTAGGATTTATCAATGGTTTGTGTGGCGCTGTACAGGCGCCCGATACGTCTTTCCGATTAGACGCCAATTGAAATCGATAAATATGTGAAAGAGAATTCACTATTTCAGGGTCATCTTCAGAGTATTCTTCAAAAAAAACATTGCTAATATTTAAACGTAAGGCTCGTTTTATTTCCGAAATGCTGACGTCACTTTCAGAGTTATAGATGTACACAGTTGATTTAGAGCTTAATCCGACACTCGAACCATCTCTAATCATAGAAGAAATTTTTATGAACAATAGACTCTGGCTTTCAGTAAGGTTTCCAGTACTCATTAATGGTTGTTGCAAAGTTTTAAAGTCGGAAGATATGCACATAACACTTCCCACAGTTACTTTGATTCCTTCGTTATCAGTAAAAACTCCTGCCTTAACCCCCGGAATACACTCGTTCGGGCAAGGACAAAATGAAGAAATATCAGGCGAAGTAACTCTAATCTTTACGTAACTGTGTTTAAATCTTATTTTCTTTTTATCACAACCACAAGCCGCGTCACACTTGTCCGTCTTAACTATTTCTTGGATGTCCTCTTGGATTCCAACCGCAGCAGCGCCAGCACCGCCTAATCTTGCCCCAGTCGATTTCGTCGGCCCCGTTTTCTTGTCTTTAAACTTTTTAGCCTCTTGCGCTTCATCTTGAATTCTTTTAACTATTGATTTTTCCGAAGATGTCATATCATCTGGCAGCGGTAATCCTGCTTGAATTTGTCCTCTTAATATATTTTCCTTTTCTTGTGGACTCTTACCTTTAAGAGACATTAGTAAATCCGCATGTTTTTTTTGCGCTGCTGCTTCAGCTTTAACTTTCTTGATAATTTCTTTTTCTGAAGGTGTTCGGCCCTCGGGAATTGGAACTCCAGCTGCCAGCATTCTTTTCAAAATTTTTTCTTTCTGTTCCGGTGTCTTTCCATCTAAAGGAGTAAATATTCCTATTGCCAATTTTGGCGCCTTTATTTTATTGATCAACGCTTTTTCTGATGGTGTGCGGCCTTCTGGGAGCTCCAGGCCAGCATCCATCATCTTTCTTAATGCGATTTCTTTTTGCTCAGGTGTTTTCCCTTCCAGCGGAGTAATGATGCCAGCTTCCCGAGCTTTCCTATACTTTTCTTTCATAGCGGCCGTTGTTGGTTCAGGAGGAAGTCCTAAATCTCTTAAAACCTTTTTTTTCAAGTCTTTCGAAGACTGCGTTGTTCCTTCGGGCAACGGTAAGCCAGCTAGCGCTCGGCCCCTTAATATTTTCTCCTTTTCCTCACGAGTTTTGCCTTCCAATGGGGTCAGTAAACCTGCTTTTTTGGCTTTGGCCAGTCTCGCTGCTGCTGATGGGGTTTTCGGAGTGTGTGATATGTACCCAGTTTCATCTTTAATTTTTTCAATTAAAGCCTTCTCTGATGGAGTTTTACCTTCAGGGAGTGGTAAGCCAGCGATAGCTCTGCGTCTAATTATTTTTTCCTTTTCTTCGGGTGTCTTACCATCGAGAGGTGTAATCGGCCCTTGCGCTTCTTTTGAAAAGCTCTTAAGAATTTTACCTTTCTCTTTTGAAATTTTACCTTCTAACCCAGGAATACCTGCTGATTTGGTTTTCGTTGGCTTTTCTGCGGAAGGCTCGCCTCTCTCGGATTCAGGTGTTAAAAGACTGCAAATACATTCGTCAGATGGGCCTTTACCCTCAGTTAGGACCTTAGCAGTTTCCTCTTCTAGTGCCGCCCTTTGTCTTGGGGGAAGCGCCGGTGGACCCAATGGAGGACGTCCCGACTTGATTTGATCAATAAGTGCTTTATCAGACGCTGTCTTGCCTTCTGGAAGTGGTAGTCCTCTGTCGTAGAGAGCTTGAAGTATTTTTTTCTTTTCCTCTGGAGTTTTGCCTTCCAGAGAACTCACAAGTCCAGCCGCTTTGGCTTTGCGGAGTTTTTCTGAAGCAGATGCAGCCGCCTTAACTTCGTCCTTAATTTTGTTAATAAGTGCTTTTTCTGACGCTGTCCTGCCTTCTGGCAAAGGTATTCCTTTTTCAATAAATTTCCTGAGAATCTTTTCTTTTTGTTCGGGTGTTTTACCTTCCAACGGAGTAAGCACTCCTGCAATTAGTGCTTTTTTATACAGTTCTCTTTCTGCGGCAGTTTTTGGTTCCGGAGGCAACCCAAGATCCTTTCTGACTTTATTAATGAGTGCCTTTTCGGACGGAGTTTTCCCTTCCGGCAAAGGTATTCCGTTGAGAGCCAGGTTGCGAAGTATTTTTTCCTTTTGTTCCGGTCCCTTGCCTGCTAAAGGTGTTAGCAATCCTGCTGCTCGTGCTTTGCGTATTTTTTCGGACGGGATACCAGTCAAAGACATGTCAGGCTTATCTCCAGCTTGAATTCTTTGAATAAGTGCTTTTTCAGAGGGTGTTTTACCTTCAGGTAAAGGTATTCCGGCCTGAGCGAGAGCGCGAAGTATTTTTTCTTTCTGTTCAGGTGTTTTACCTTCTAAAGGTGTAATCAGTCCAGCAGCTAGTGCATTTGCGTACTTCTTCTTGTCTGCGTCTGTTGTTGGCCCGGGTGGTAATCTGAGATCTTTTCTTACTTTTTCAATTAGTTTTTGTTCAGATGGTGTCTTTCCTTCAGGTAAAGGTATTCCGGCCTGAGCGAGACCGCGAAGTATTTTTTCCTTCTGTTCAGGTGTTTTACCTTCTAAAGGTGTAATCAGTCCAGCGGCTAGTGCATTTGCGTACTTCTTCTTGTCTGCTTCTGTTGTGGGCAAGGGTGGCAACCCGAGATCTTTTCTTACTTTTTCAATTAGTTTTTGTTCAGATGGTGTCTTTCCTTCAGGTAAAGGTATTCCGGCCTGAGCGAGACCGCGAAGTATTTTTTCTTTCTGTTCTGGTGTTTTACCTTCTAAAGGTGTAATCAGTCCAGCAGCTAGTGCATTTGCGTACTTCTTCTTGTCTGCGTCTGTTGTGGGCAAGGGTGGCAATCTTAGATCTTTTCTTACTTTTTCAATTAGTTTTCGTTCAGACGGTGTCTTTCCTTCAGGTAAAGGGATTCCGGCCTGAGCAAGACCTCGAAGTATTTTTTCTTTCTGTTCTGGGGTTTTACCATCTAGTGGAGTTAGCAAACCAGCCGCTTTGGCTTTTTCCAGTTTGGATGGTGAGATGCCTTTAAGAGATATGGCAGGTTTAGCTTTACCTTGAATTTTTTGAATAAGCGCTTTCTCAGAAGCCGTTTTGCCTTCCGGCAGAGGTATACCGGCTTGAGCGAGACCGCGAAGTATTTTTTCTTTCTGTTCAGGTGTTTTACCTTCTAAAGGTGTAATCAGTCCAGCAGCCAGTGCATTTGCGTACTTCTTCTTGTCTGCCTCTGTTGTGGGCCCGGGAGGCAATCCGAGATCTTTTCTTACTTTTTCGATTAGTTTTTGTTCAGATGGTGTCTTACCTTCAGGTAAAGGTATTCCGGCTTGAGCGAGACCGCGAAGTATTTTTTCTTTCTGTTCTGGTGTTTTACCTTCTAAAGGTGTAATCAGTCCAGCAGCTTGTGCATTAGCGTACTTCTTCTTGTCAGCGTCTGTTAAGGGCCCGGGGGGCAATCTGAGATCTTTTCTAACTTTTTCAATTAGTTTTTGTTCAGATGGTGTTTTTCCTTCAGGTAAAGGTATTCCGGCTTGAGCGAGACCGCGAAGTATTTTTTCTTTCTGTTCTGGTGTTTTACCTTCTAAAGGTGTAATCAGTCCTGCAGCTTGTGCAGTTGCGTACTTCTTCTTGTCTGCGTCTGTTGTGGGCCCGGGTGGCAATCCGAGATCTTTTCTTACTTTTTCAATTAGTTTTTGTTCAGATGGTGTTTTGCCTTCAGGTAAAGGTATTCCGGTTTGTGCGAGACCGCGAAGTATTTTTTCTTTCTGTTCAGGTGTTTTGCCATCTAGAGTTGTAAGAAACCCTGCTGCTTTGGCCTTGGCCAATTTTTCTGGCGAAATCCCTTTAAGAAACGCAGGTTTAGTTAAATCTTGAATTTTTTGAATAAGTGCTTTCTCAGAAGGCGTTTTGCCTTCCGGCAGAGGTATACCAGCCTGAGCGAGACCGCGAAGTATTTTTTCTTTCTGTTCTGGTGTTTTACCTTCTAAAGGTGTAATCAGTCCAGCAGCTTGTGCATTTGCGTACTTCTTCTTGTCTGCGTCTGTTGTGGGCCCGGGTGGTAATCCGAGATCTTTTCTTACTTTTTCAATTAGTTTTTGTTCAGATGGTGTCTTTCCTTCAGGTAAAGGTATTCCGGCCTGAGCGAGACCGCGAAGTATTTTTTCCTTCTGTTCAGGTGTTTTACCTTCTAAAGGTGTAATAAAACCAGCAGCTTGTGCATTTGCGTACTTCTTCTTTTCTGCGTCTGTTTTGGGCACGGGTGGCAATCTGAGATCTTTTCTTACTTTTTCAATTAGTTTTTGTTCAGATGGTGTCTTTCCTTCAGGTAATGGTATTCCGGCTTGAGCGAGACCACGAAGTATTTTTTCTTTCTGTTCTGGTGTTTTACCTTCTAAAGGTGTAATCAGTCCAGCAGCTTGTGCATTTGCGTACTTCTTCTTGTCTGCGTCTGTTGTGGGCCCGGGTGGTAATCCGAGATCTTTTCTTACTTTTTCAATTAGTTTTTGTTCCGATGGTGTCTTTCCTTCAGGTAAAGGTATTCCGGCTTGAGCGAGACCACGAAGTATTTTTTCTTTCTGTTCAGGTGTTTTTCCATCTAGAGTTGTAAGAAATCCTGCTGCTTTGGCTTTGGCCACTTTATCCGGCGGAATCCCTTTAAGAAACGCAGGTTTAGTTAAATCTTGAATTTTTTGAATAAGCGCTTTCTCAGAAGGCGTTTTGCCTTCCGGCAGAGGTATACCAGCCTGAGCGAGACCGCGAAGTATTTTTTCTTTCTGTTCTGGTGTCTTACCTTCTAGAGGTGTAATCAGTCCAGCAGCTAGTGCATTTGCGTACTTCTTCTTCTCTTCGTCTGTTGTGGGCCCGGGTGGCAATCTGAGATCTTTTCTTACTTTTTCAATTAGTTTTTGTTCCGACGGTGTCTTTCCTTCAGGTAAAGGTATTCCGGCTTGAGCGAGACCGCGAAGTATTTTTTCCTTTTGTTCAGGTGTTTTACCTTCTAAAGGTGTTATCAGTCCAGCAGCTAGAGCAGCTGCGTACTTCTTTTTGTCTGCGTCTGTTGTGGGCCCGGGTGGCAATCCGAGATCTTTTCTTATTTTCTCAATTAGTTTTTGTTCAGACGGTGTTTTTCCTTCAGGTAAAGGTATTCCGGCTTGAGCGAGACCGCGAAGTATTTTTTCCTTCTGTTCAGGTGTTTTACCTTCTAAAGGTGTAATCAGTCCAGCAGCTTGTGCATTTGCGTACTTCTTCTTGTCTGCGTCTGTTGTAGGCCCGGGTGGTAATCCGAGATCTTTTCTTACTTTTTCAATTAGTTTTTGTTCAGATGGTGTCTTTCCTTCAGGTAAAGGTATTCCGGCTTGAGCGAGACCGCGAAGTATTTTTTCTTTCTGTTCAGGTGTTTTACCTTGTAAAGGTGTAATCAGTCCAGCTGCTAGCGCAGTTGCGTACTTCTTCTTATCTGCATCTGTTGTGGGCACGGGTGGCAACCCGAGATCTTTTCTTACTTTATCAATTAGTTTTTGTTCAGATGGTGTCTTTCCTTCAGGTAAAGGTATTCCGGCCTGAGCGAGACCGCGTAGTATTTTTTCCTTCTGTTCAGGTGTTTTACCTTCTAAAGGTGTAATCAGTCCAGCAGCTAGCGCATTAGCGTACTTCTTCTTGTCTGCGTCTGTTGTGGGCAAGGGTGGCAACCCGAGATCTTTTCTTACTTTTTCAATTAGTTTTTGTTCAGATGGTGTCTTTCCTTCAGGTAAAGGTATTCCGGCCTGAGCGAGACCGCGAAGTATTTTCTCTTTCTGTTCTGGTGTTTTACCTTCTAAAGGTGTAATCAGTCCAGCGGCTAGTGCATTTGCGTACTTCTTCTTGTCTGCCTCTGTTGTGGGCACGGGTGGCAATCTTAGATCTTTTCTTACTTTTTCAATTAGTTTTTGTTCAGACGGTGTCTTTCCTTCAGGCAAAGGTATACCGGCCTGAGCAAGACCTCGAAGTATTTTTTCTTTCTGTTCTGGGGTTTTACCATCTAGTGGAGTTAGCAAACCAGCCGCTTTGGCTTTTTCCAGTTTGGATGGTGAGATGCCTTTAAGAGATATGGCAGGTTTAGCTTTACCTTGAATTTTTTGAATAAGCGCTTTCTCAGAAGCCGTTTTGCCTTCCGGCAGAGGTATACCGGCTTGAGCGAGACCGCGAAGTATTTTTTCTTTCTGTTCTGGCGTTTTACCTTCTAAAGGTGTAATCAGTCCAGCAGCCAGTGCATTTGCGTACTTCTTCTTGTCTGCCTCTGTTGTGGGCCCGGGTGGCAATCCGAGATCTTTTCTTACTTTTTCAATTAGTTTTTGTTCAGATGGTGTCTTTCCTTCAGGTAAAGGTATTCCGGCTTGAGCGAGACCGCGAAGTATTTTTTCTTTCTGTTCAGGTGTTTTACCTTCTAAAGGTGTAATCAGTCCAGCAGCTAGTGCATTTGCGTACTTCTTCTTGTCTGCGTCTGTTGTGGGCAAGGGTGGCAATCTGAGATCTTTTCTTACTTTTTCAATTAGTTTTTGTTCAGATGGTGTCTTTCCTTCTGGTAAAGGTATTCCGGCTTGAGCGAGACCGCGAAGTATTTTTTCTTTCTGTTCAGGTGTTTTACCTTCTAAAGGTGTAATCAGTCCAGCAGCTAGTGCTTTTGCGTACTTCTTCTTGTCTGCGTCTGTTGTGGGCAAGGGTGGCAATCTAAGATCTTTTCTTACTTTTTCGATTAGTTTCTGTTCAGACGGTGTCTTTCCTTCAGGCAAAGGTATACCGGCCTGAGCAAGACCTCGAAGTATTTTTTCTTTCTGTTCTGGGGTTTTACCATCTAGTGGAGTTAGCAAACCAGCCGCTTTGGCTTTTTCCAGTTTGGATGGTGAGATGCCTTTAAGAGATATGGCAGGTTTAGCTTTACCTTGAATTTTTTGAATAAGCGCTTTCTCAGAAGCCGTTTTGCCTTCCGGCAGAGGTATTCCGGCTTGAGCAAGACTGCGAAGTATTTTTTCTTTCTGTTCTGGCGTTTTACCTTCTAAAGGTGTAATCAATCCAGCAGCTAGTGCATTTGCGTACTTCTTCTTGTCTGCGTCTGTTGTGGGTCCGGGTGGCAATCCGAGATCTTTTCTTACTTTTTCAATTAGTTTTTGTTCAGATGGTGTCTTTCCTTCAGGTAAAGGTATTCCGGCTTGAGCGAGACCGCGAAGTATTTTTTCTTTCTGTTCTGGTGTTTTACCTTCTAAAGGTGTAATCAGTCCAGCAGCTTGTGCCTTTGCGTACTTCTTCTTGTCTGCGTCTGTTGTGGGCCCGGGTGGCAATCCGAGATCTTTTCTTACTTTTTCAATTAGTTTTTGTTCAGATGGTGTCTTTCCTTCAGGTAAAGGTAATCCGGCTTGAGCGAGACCGCGAAGTATTTTTTCTTTCTGTTCAGGTGTTTTACCTTCTAAAGGTGTAATCAGTCCAGCAGCTAGTGCATTTGCGTATTTCTTCTTGTCTGCGTCTGTTGTTGGCACGGATGGCAATCTTAGATCTTTCCTTACTTTTTCAATTAGTTTTTGTTCAGATGGTGTCTTTCCTTCAGGTAAAGGGATTCCGGCCTTTGCAAGACCTCGAAGTATTTTTTCTTTCTGTTCTGGGGTTTTACCTTCTAAAGGTGTAATCAGTCCAGCAGCTAGTGCATTTGCGTACTTCTTCTTGTCTGCGTCTGTTGTGGGCAAGGGTGGCAATCTAAGATCTTTTCTTACTTTTTCAATTAGTTTTTGTTCCGACGGTGTCTTTCCTTCAGGTAAAGGGATTCCGGCCTGAGCAAGACCTCGAAGTATTTTTTCTTTCTGTTCTGGGGTTTTACCTTCTAAAGGTGTAATCAGTCCGGCGGCTAGTGCATTTGCGTACTTCTTCTTGTCTGCGTCTGTTGTGGGCAAGGGGGGCAATCTAAGATCTTTTCTTACTTTTTCAATTAGTTTTTGTTCCGACGGTGTCTTTCCTTCAGGTAAAGGGATTCCGGCCTGAGCAAGACCTCGAAGTATTTTTTCTTTTTGTTCTGGGGTTTTTCCATCTAGTGGAGTTAGCAAACCAGCCGCTTTGGCTTTTGCCAGTTTGGATGGTGAGATGCCTTTAAGAGATATGGCAGGTTTAGCTTTACCTGTAATTTTTTGAATAAGCGCTTTTTCAGAAGCCGTTTTGCCTTCTGGCAAAGGTAAACCGGCCTGATAAAGACCGCGAAGTATTTTTTCTTTTTGTTCCGATGTCTTGCCATCTAGTGGTGTAAGCAAACCAGCTGCTTTAGCTTTGGCTATTTTATCTGCCGTTGTTGTAACTTTAAGCGGTAGGCCAAGTTCTTTCCTTACTTTTTCTATAAGTTTCTTTTCAGACTCTGTTTTACCATCAGGTAAAGGTAAACCGCTCAGAGCTAATCCACGGATTATCTTCTCCTTCTGTTCTGGTGATTTTCCGTCTAAAGTAGTTAAGAAACCTGCTGCTCGTGCCTTTCGCTGTCTTTGCGATAGTGTGCCTGAAGGCGCCGTTATTCCGACCTTTTTTGATTTTACGATTTTGGCGATTGATTTCATACTTGTGGTTTCTACTCCTACCGCAACTTGTGATTTTCGTTTTTCAGCCAATTTTCGTTCCTCTTTTGCAAGATGACCACACAAAACGCAGTTACAGTTATCACAATTTTTCTTCTTGTAGCAATCATAAAGGCCTTTCATTACTTCAAACATAGCGTCAGAATTACACGAGCAGCAACAGGTTTCCTCTGCAGTGCTCAGCTGGCAACGATAAATTCTTAACGGCGCTTGCATAATGGGATGTTTAAAGAAGCTTTGCCATTCTGGCGGTAAAGTGTTCGGGTTCAGCATAACTGTATTGACAATAAAATTAGTTCGATAAGGGCTGCTTGAGTTGAAATACGCATCGGAAAGGCGTTTCTTTATATTTGGCTTTATTTCTCTAATAGTATGATTAATTTCTGGTGTACTGCGTATTTTCGCCAGTGTTTCTAAAAATTCTTGGGTAGAAAACGAACGTGCAACTCTCTGAAAGACTACGTTTTCGCGCTTTGTCGTACATGTTTTGGTATCTTCATATGTTTCTGCAGTCATTACATTATTTACGCGACATGGGACTTCTTCGTTGTTTTCTTGCAAACTCTCATAATATATTTTATTCAATCCACGCGCTGGTTTCTTCGGACGCATTAAACTTTTCATGTCTCTTCTGCACTTTTGTTTACTTTTGTTTTTTTCTGAGGCATTATTTTTCGGTCGGTAGCGCTGATAGATTACGGCTATCTCATCCGCCATTATTGCTTTTTAATGTCCGATCTATTTCATTTCAAATTGACTTTGAGTTTGTTTTTTTCAGTTGATTTTAATCTGCATTTGAACATATAGAAAAGTCATCAATTTAATGGAAATAATGGAATGGAGTAAATACACTATATAAATATTCTTAGCAGCCCAACTAGCAAAAACTAGGCTTAGAACATCTCAAAACTACTATTTACCCGCTCTTATATCACTCTTATACATCGGCATCGTACGTATATCTAATAGTTGAACCGCCGACTGTAAAATTTCGTACCAACTTGATACCGTGATGAAATGTACAATGGGTTCCCATAAAAGTGATGCTCAGTCCGAATTTGATAGGGATATGGCATCAGTTAGGAATTTACTGGTAGGAATTTACCTAGATGCAGAAAAGCGAAACCAGCCGATAGGTATGTACGCTCATTCCAGGAATATATAAGTCTGCCAAGGCTTTATCTGTCGAAACACCTTGACAGACGAGATTATTTAAGTAATATCCATGGAACCCGTATTCTGGAATCCTACTTATATAATAAATGCGAAATTTTGGCTGTGTGTGTGTGTGTGTACGTGTTTGTTACTCCTTCACGCTGCAAAGGCTGGACGGATTTGGATGAAATTTCGAATAGAGATAGCTTATACCCTAGATTATCACATAGGCTACTTTTCATCCCGGAAAATTTAAAAGTTCCCGAGGGAATAATTATAATCTAAATCTAAGCGGACGAAGACGCGGGCAGAAGCTATTAACCACTAATCCTACTAATACAAGTATCCTACTAATCCTACTAATTAATATTAAAAATGCGATAGCTTGTATGTTAGTTTGCTATTTTTGTTATTCCTGGCAAAAGTGGGCAAAAAGGGTTCCTGCAATCTATGGAGAATGGCACGGCCGATTTGAATAATTTCTTTTTTGTTATGTTCATAATTATCAGCAAAGGTTTATATGAAAAAAAAAAAACTCGGGTGGCGCCGGCAACGGTCAACTAGTTAATAATATACGCGTCGTGCAGGCGTACAGTGTAGACGTGTTCTAAAGTATTATAAAAATCAATTAATCTTGCCATACTAAACTAAACCATAATATTAGTGAACAGTGCGCTCAGTCTTACGTAACGAGTGTTTAACACATACTCCCTTTCAACTGCGCACCTGCATCGCTGCGCTCAAGCAGATAAACAAGGACACGGATGTACAATGTACGGTAAGGCACAACGCTCACAGTATGGAGGCGGCATCTCCAGCGGAGCTAGCGGCTCTCAACCAAACTTGAGTACCTTACCTTTGGACATGGACAGTGACAACTCTCAGAAAACATTGCGAAGCAAACGCAAGCTGCATAACGAAAATGATCAGATCATCAATGATCTATCTGATCTGAAAAAACAAATGGCAGATATGATGTCATTTATGCAGATAACCAGTAGCACACAAACAGAAAACATAACCAAGATCCACCAGGATGTCACCGATATAAAGAACCAATTGAACAGCCTCAAGAATGATATGGCTATTATGAGTATAGAACAAGACAAACTACGACAAGATGTACACCAGTTAGTTACCTCAACACAAATTACGGAGGAAAGAGTACGAATCCTAGAAACTGACGTGAACCTACTAAAGACATCTGTGCCTGGAGAACAAACATCGGTCACCTATGAATCTTACGATAAACTGATCAACGAATGTCAAGAAAGAAATATACGAAGTAAAAATATCGTCATAGCTGGCATATTAGAATCAAAAGCTGAGAACGCCACAGAACGGCTAGAGCACGACAGACTGGAGGTGTTAAAAACCACAAAATCAATTTTTAACGACTGCCCGGACTCTGAACAAATATTCAGACTGGGCAAATATCAGCCCAAGAAAACTCGACTCATTAAAGTGTGTTATTCATCAGAAAAGGTAGCAAAACAACTGCTCCGTAACAAAAGGAATGTAATGCTCAACAACATCAAGATCTACTCTGACCAGACACCCTACCAGCGCGAAATCTTAAAGAATCTGCAGCAGGAATTACACGAGCGAACCCAAAATGGAGAGTGTAACTTACTTATAAAATATGAAAAAGGGGTACCTAAGATAATAAAGTCACAGTCAAAAAACTCCGCAGCAACGTTGACCGAATCGTAAACTCGTCAGATGATTGTAATGTCTCATATCAAATTACCGATAAATACTCTGAAATTAAAACCACCAAAAATTCAATCAAATTTTTCTACGCTAACGTACGCAGCATAGTCAAGCCAGGTAAATTTGACGAGCTAAAGTGTATATTACAATCTTTCAAATGTACAATTCATATAATCGCACTATGCGAAACGTGGATAAAGGATGAGGACGAAGCAAGCCGACTTCAGTTGCCCGGTTATTCACACTACTACAATTTCAGAAAAAAATCTAGGGGTGGCGGCGTGTCTATTTTCGTCCACGAGACCCTGTCTCACCATATTTTAGAAGATCATTGTATTGGCGATAACCATTTCCTTTGGGTTCACATAAACAAGTTTTCTTTGGATGTGGGAGTCATATACAAACCTGAACGCACAAATTCAAATGATTTCCTTGAGGCATATGGACTCCAACTTCAGAGAAGGAAGAGAGTCTTAATTTTTGGAGACTTTAACTACGATTTACTGAAATCCAACCCCACGACACAAAATTATAAGCAAATTCTTAAAGATAATGCCATAAGAATTCTGAACAAAATTGATTCTGATAACTGTACACGGGAGACAGACACAACGAGGACCTTATTGGATCATGTATGCTCAAGCCTTAAGCAAAATGATTTCCACCTAGCAATTATAGATTCGGCTCTGGCTGACCATAAACAGATCTTTCTAGAGGTTAAGAAATATCAGCCACCTGCATTGAGACAAATACAATATAATGCAGTAGACTACAAGAAACTGTACACAACTTACAAAGCTAGAACTGAAACTAACATAGAACACACATATGAAAATTTTGAGAAAAAGCTACTAACCTGTTTATTAGATAGTAGAACTGAAAAATACAAGTTTTTGAACCCACCGAGACAAGAATGGATCAATAAAGAAGTTATACATAAATCCGGCAGTAAATTAGATCCAGGTAACTATCGGCCCATTTCTGTTCTCCCAGTTATATCAAAAATTTATGAAAAAGCAATTTACAATCGTCTAATAAAATTCCTAAACTTAAATAAAATTCTCTCTCCAAAGCAATATGGCTTCAGGCAAAAGTCAAACACCACCTCAGCTACAATTGACCTCGTCACTCGAATAAAGACCAATATTGATGAAAAGAATATTGTACTAGGCGTTTTTATTGATTTAAAGAAAGCGTTCGACACGGTGAGTCATAAAATACTACTGAACAAATTGACTAGTATAGGAGTGACTGGCAAAGCTTATGACGTTCTTAAATCTTACCTATCAAACCGTTTCCAAATTGTAAAAATCAAGGATCAGCAAAGTAGTCCCAGACCTATCATCTACGGCGTCCCCCAAGGATCTATTTTAGGGCCACTTTTATTTTTAATATATATTAATAACATACAAGAAATTGGACTGAGAGGAGACCTGACACTCTACGCTGATGATACCAGCCTTTTTTATTACGGCTCTTCTATAACTGACATTCTCTGTAATGTACAATCTGACCTACAGTTACTGAACGCGTGGTTTTCGCGTAATCTACTAACTATAAATGTAGAAAAAACAAATTACATAGTTTTCGCTGCGAAAAACAAAAACATAAAAGCTTTTACAGATCCCACCTTAAACAACAAATACATTAAAAAGAAGTTATCCGAAAAATACCTTGGCCTTATACTAGACAGTAAGCTCACGTGGGAACCACATGTTCAGAAGATCAAGTCCAAACTATCGTCATTAACCGGTGCTCTTCGTGGTGTGTCACGGTGTCTTCCCCTTAAAGTTCGCTACTTAGTTTATAACTCGTTAATTAAGCCCCACATTGATTACTTAATAGAGATATGGGGGACTGCACCAAAAATACATCTAAAAAAATTACAAATCGCACAAAATAAATTAATAAAAACTTTATTTAATTACAACTATTTAACTCCTTCTAAGACGCTATATAAAAACACAAAAATATTCAGCATTACGCAAGCATATATCTACAATACATGTATATTGGTGCGAAAAATACTGAATAAGGACATCCACACGAATATGAATTTCAAAACAAAAGCCCTCGTTCAAAGAATTACACTACGGAATGCAGATCAGTTAGTTTTGAGAACCCCTAGAACTAATTACGGTAAAAAGTGCATTAGTTTCGAAGGTGCCAAATTATACAACAAATTGCCAAGAGACATTAAAGATACCAAGTCTATGGTTAGCTTTAAAAAATATCTGAAATTCTACATTGCTAAGAATATAGCGCCATGTCCTTAAAAGCAATAAAAAAAAAACACATATATATTAAATATAAAATACTTTCATTTTACTATAAACACTAATTTTATTATATCATAATTAATAAATAAATTCTAAATAAATCAAACTTATTAATATGAGCACACCTAAATATGCCACATCCAACCGCGCGATATGGCGCACCGTCTTATCTTATTCCTACATCGCTGTATCTGAGGTGCAGTTGGTGACGCATGATTACATTTAAAGTAATATTAATGTAATGAATTTCTACCCACTATGATTTTTATATCATGTTACTTTTTTTTTTTATATAACATCTGTAAACACTGTATGCTTAGTCTTAGTTTTAACCTGTAACCTTTCTCATGTAAGTGAATTCTGTAATTCTTTATGAGAAATAAAGCTCTTTAAACACATATATATATCTAAAAGGCTAACCTGACTGACTGATGTATCAACGCACAGCTACTCTACTGTACTTAGAAACTTGAAATTTGGTACAGGGGTTCCTTTCATGATGTAAGTGAGCACTAAGAAAGGATTTTCCGAAAATCGACCCCCAACGGGAAAAAATGGGGGAGTAGCGGGAAAGTAATTCTACGCGTACGAAGTCGCGGGCGTCCTCTAGTAGGTATACTTATATAACATTACACTACCTTGCGGGATCCCGCAGGACTACGAATTGTCAGGCCCGCCAAATACTGGGACTAAATTCCTCACGCTGAATTGCATTCCCCTTATTGTAAGTAGTTACCCGGACGTTGTGTGTCGGCGTATGTTGCGATACACATTCATTCACAAAAAGTTTCATGAGCAATTTAAATCCGGTGATTTACTCGTGTTTCGTTGTACCCCTCGAAATAGGAGTAAGGCAGCCGTTGTCGCTGACTATCAAGTAGCTTGGAGATTCTGGAGTAACTGCATTTTCAAGTAAGGTCTATTAAAATTGAAATTACCGGAACGCACTTGGCTACCCCCAATTTTAATCACCCGCGACGGCGCCCCATCCGCCACAAGTGGTCTTACAAAGTATTTACATTTCTAACTATAAAATTTTATTATTTTATTGTGTAATTAATCATTATATTTTTACTGTGATGCATTCATCAAAGTTACAAAATAACTGTGACATTGAAGTCCTGACCAAAGAGAATATAGAATTCTACAGAACGAATACCTACTAAAGCACGAGTTTTAACCATGGACCGAGCGTGGGTTATATAATAAACTAGCGGCCCGCCGGCGCCTTCGCCCCTCTGCAATTTCTGACTTTCCCGGTGGATTTTTCAATTATTTTCTCGGGCAAGCGCGCTGAAAAACGCCTGTAAAAAAGGTCAACTGAGAACTCCCGATAGTCGATACCTCCTCCAGAATATACATAAGCATGTCATGGGTGACGACTCGCATGTAGTGAAACTGTACGGTTCGGAACGAAGATTGGATCGTGGATCGGCGTGTGGAGTTTGCGGCGTGGCGGCCCGAACTTTACACGTAAAGGTCTTATTAAGCTCTAGGATCTCCGGAGGTGTCTACGAGCCGGGATGACAGGGCTTTAACAATTTTATTATAAATTTATTACATAATAAACCTTGTTACCGTTTATTACATCGTTTCATTGAAAACCGCATTCAAATTGGTTCAGTGGTTTTCATTTGATACGAGGAGAAACAAAATTAAAGAGACAAACAGATAAACAGACCAACACACAAACAGACACTAACTCTAAACCCTTTTATCGTTCAGGAAAATGTGTAGGATTGATGTAAGCTGCCGGACGGTCGCGACGAGGGTTTATGCCAAACCTATAAATTTTAACAGTTTTTGAAAATAGCTTCCGTTATATTTAGTGATGCATCTCGATGTATTTACACTGGAGCCGTTTTGGACATGAAATAAAAACATGTTTCAAAAGTACGTTTTAATAAACCAAGACGTTACAGTTAAACGCAAATGGCAGACAACACATAACAATACAATCGTAAGCATAACAATAAAAAAAACTTCATAATTACTCGGCATACAAAACGGCATAATAAAAAACAACATGAATATTCAAGCATACTTATGCTTATCATCAACAATATGAATGATTTACCTCGACGCGTTTCGATCGTGATCGGTGGCCGTACAATAGCGACGTGGGTAGCAATGTCTGCGGGCAGCGCGAGTTTTTTCGAACTACCCGCATTATTTTTTTGTTTAGTAAGTGACCACGATCGTTGCACCACGTTTAAGGTAATGAGTTATACAAGATAATTGCACGCTTGCATTAAATAGAGTTTAACATCGAAAGCAGTTAACCGATATTTATAGCAGTTAACAGATTCGCGTTTTACCTCAATCGACAAAAACGCAAATAACTTCTGTGCATTGAGCTGTTTATAATTTGTAATTAAGTGTTAAATAACACGCAAATGAAAGCAAAACGAAGTATCGAAAACACTAACTCTTTAACTCTTATTAATAATAAGTTATTAATATAAAAAATATTATATTAGGGACTAAGATCGAAATAAATGCTATAACAAAAAATTAGATCTACGTTAATAAACGATCGAGACAAATTTCAATCACAAAAACGCTATAGAGGTAAAATGCGACTATAAAGTTAACGAGTTACGAAATAAACGATACAAAACTAACTAAAAAAAAAATATAAAACAGAATGTCGATGCAAATCGCGGTCTAAAATAAGAGACGAAGATAAAACTCAAATCGGTAAACCAAATCGGTGAAACGGGTTAGTATCAAATAGACGAAAACGTAAGTCAGGTCATCAACTCGCCTAAAAATCGTTTGGCTAAAATCGCAAATAGGCGAATACGCAATCCATGAAGCAACTGGTCTAAAATCAACTGGACCAATGAATCGGTCTCTTTAGAGAAATCGTCTAAGATCATCTAGACAAATCCGCTACTAGGTTAAAAAGTAATCGGTTTATAAAGCAATTAGACGAATTCGCAACTAGTCTTAAATTTTATAAAGCGGTATACCTAACTCTCAAAAGGTTTGTTATCTTTGATTGATGGGTCACTTATAGAACGACGAGCTATTTAGAACACACGCATTTAAGACGAGTTGATAATATGACGGTAGACAAAATGATTTTGTGACGAGTTGCTTCATAGACGAGTTAGTTTTTAACCTAGTTACAATATCGTCCAAATGATTTTAGGACGAGTTGATGTAGACCAGCTGCGTTTTCGACCATCTGATACTAAGTAAAACAAAGTAATTTAAGTGAGTAGTTGACAACTTCCGTCAAAAAATCGAAGCGGATGGGTCATACGCACTCGAAAAAACAAAAGTTGTCTCTCCTGTGGTCAATAGTTAAAGGCTTGGCTTGTGCATATAAGTTATGTTTTTATCTGATAGGACTAAAGTAGACCTGACGCCGTTTATGTGGATATGGGTTCAGCCAGAAAAATAGGCCTGCTAAACGTTAACTTTGGGTATGTCCACAGGAAAGACGCTAACCTAAATCTGCGTTTGACCCGGATACTACCAGCATAGGGTTTGAGCGTAGTCGTTGTAGTAGCAGGTAGTCTCGATTTGTCTTTTCAATTCCTTCTTGGGTGGAGGAGGGGGAGGCGACATCGGTTTCTTAGGTGAATATTTGATTGAAGACTTGAGACTTGTCCAGGAGTCACTGCTGTCGTATGGATAACCAGTCGTGGTCGGGCTGGACCACTCTTGAACTGATCTCTGTCTTTCTTTGTTGAAGACTGAAATGGACATAAAATCAACAATTGACAAGATTTCATATTTTCAAGACTTTAATTTTATTCGTTCTATAGATACTGTTTGGAAGGAGGAAGACACTAATAGTTTTGATTTTTCCCTAGGATGAAAAATTATTTTATCTACACTCATATCATAAGTCCTCTATAATGCGTTCAGAATCCGTAGACAATGGCCAGCATTACAAGATACAATATGTTTTCTTATCTGTAGCTGTAATGAAAAGTTAAAATTACGATACAACTTTTGATAAAGTAATGTTGTTCAAATTTGGAACATCTTCCAAAACCAATACAATTCAAACAGGGGGCCAATTCTAGTATCAATTAAACGTCTACTCTGTATATTTTAAGTAAAGTGTCGTACGCCATTTTGATTTCGAATGACATTAGAATAGGGACTTTGTTAGTTTATCTATGATTTAAAAAAAAAACATTCATATTCGTGACACAGGTTAATAGCTTTGCCGCCATTTTGTTTGTTTTGCCGCCTACTGAACGCATCTTAGAGTACTTATAATATGATGTGTAGATAAAGTAATGTATGCAACTGTACATAATTAGGCCTTAAAACACTCGTGTGATCTTATTATGAAACTCGCCTTCAGCTCGTTTCATAAAACCACACTCGTATTTTAAGGACCCTCTTTATGTATCAGTTACATAAAATACTATTATTATTCCTTTATTAAGATGTACTTCGTTTCTACGACACAATGGACATATTACGTTAGGCCAGACTGTATTAAAAAAAAAGACCTTCTTTTTCTTTAATAATGGCGGTCCACCGATAATAAAATATGGGTATCTATCTGTCTGTCAATAGTGTCAATGTTAAATTTAGAATTATGACAGCTTTTTTTCTCGTGAATGTGGCAAAGGCAATTCGGGCGTAGTACCTATTGGTAAAATTCGATATTTTTTTAACTGTCTTATATTTTTTTAAATAAACAAAAATAAATTGAAATAAATATTTTGCCGTATTCAGGAGGCAAAATCCTTTCGATTCCTATAGTAATTTGCAGGTGTCACCAAAATGAAATGTTGTCAATTATTAACACTTTTATTAGCTGCACTTGTAAAGTTGGAAATGTACTAAACCAACTTTTAACCGTAGGATTGTCGAAAATTTGTATTCCTATGTCATTGATATTTATTTTTTCTTATTATCGTAATTAATGAGAGTGTGAATTCAGATAGCATTCATTGTTTTCATATTATTTAATACATTAATAATAACTATAACTGCCCTACCTACTCCGACATGCTCTTGCTCGGTTTTTTTTTTAGTAAATATTGTAGTTTTAAAGTAAACAGCAATTATTTCAATTTGACGATGCAATCAAGGCACGCGCAAACTATCTCCTTCCCCTTCGTGCGGAAGCACATAATGCCATTCCTTTTGATTCTCGTATGGGTGTGGCATAATATGTGGAATCTTATGCCCTTACTTATAAAGGTGGAGTAACCATGGAGTACCCAAGCCATGCTTTGTCCTTATCCGTCGAATTCAAATGTCACAACGACAGGTAAGGACAAAACATGGCATAGCTACTCCATGGTTATTCCACGTTTATAATTTAAGTAAGGGCATTAAAATCTTTTACAGTGACTGCATACCGAAAAGCGAAGTGTTGGTTTCCTGGTTTCCCATGTGAACGGTCCTGTTTTGATTATTTCCGTGGCTCTTGATATTAAGAGGCTTTTCAACTTTTGATTTTAGGTTCTCCATTTTTGAAGTTTGGCATTGGATTGCCGTTCTTCTTACTGAGGTCTGGCACGCCTCTGACGTCATTTTAGTAAAGTATCTGCGTTTTATCATTTCGTCTAGCTTCCGTCGCATTACAAATTGGCGAGTTAAGTTTAAGGCATCCAGTGCATCTTCCGCTGAGTCGCCTTTAGCTTTATCTGAAATCAAATAATATAATGATTTGTCATTTGGACACACTTCTTAATATCTTCTAGTATAGCTATTATTACACTTGCTCTTCATTCTATCATATTTGTCACTCACGTTTTATAGAATAGCGATCGGCAACGCTATTAGGAAACTAGTAGTAGTGTATTAAAGGTAGCCCGCTTAAATGAGACCTTGCCCGCGCGGTGCAGGGGCGCGGGGGTACTACGGGAGACGAGACCGAGAGAGGGGCGGACGGCAAGCGTTTAGTATTCCGTCAATATTTTCAAGGCAACAATGACTGCGGTAAAAATGCCAGAAAAATCGCACACTACAATTCAAATCAAATGAAAATCATTTATTTCATTACATTTAGACATTTTCCATACACACGTTACGTTACATACCTAGATTGTGGTACCTAATGAAAAAGCGTGAGCACAGCTTAGCTGAATGAACTCACCCATTGTCAGCCATGAAGAGTTTAGGGACATTAACTACTACATTAACCAGTTAAGTACTTAAAACTAAGCTAATATAGGGTACTAGAGGACGCCCACGACTTCATACGCGTAGAATTAGTTTCCCGCTACTCCCCCCATTTCTTTGGAATCACTTACATCATGAAAGGAACCTCTGTACCAAATTTCAAGTTTCTAGGTAAGTACGGTAGTTTCGGCCGTGCGTTGATATATAAGTCAGTCAGGTTTGCCTTTTATATATATAGATAGATGTCTGATCAACTTACATTGTAAATTAGTATCCGAAAACTGGGTCGAGCCGTCGTCATGCGCGGTCTCGGAAGCCAAGAGGTAAAGTGACGACGATGATTTACTTAGCCTCGTAGGCGAAAGTATATTCGTGATGTTAGAAATACCATCGTCATAATCTTGGCGTGTTTTACTGAACCGTGTATCTTGAAGCCACTCTCTAACTCTTTTCTCTGCTTTCTGAATCTTCTTCTCTTTTCGAGAACTGAGTTTATTTTTCTGACTAGGTGTTTCAACGGACCTGTTCTCACTGAAAAAAAACGGAGGCAATTAAATAAGCTGAAACTTGACCACTACTTTTCCAACGACTCTAAGGGTCACCAATTACTACCATCGATTTCAATAAATTGAAAAATATTGTCGTACGCGTATCAGCAGTAGTGTATATGTTATTGAAAACATAAAAATATAATTTTATTAAATATTACTGGTCTGAAAAGCGACTAAGAGGTCAATATACACCGTGCCCGGGACGTACCCGATTTATTTTAACAATTGATTCTAGACGCTATAGAGCATTATTTACTAAGAAATTGATTAAATTAATTTATGTTGTACGTTGATGATATTACTACTTACAACATGAATCTTTCTTAGCAAATAATGCTTTAGGTTAAGGTGACTGAGTTCAAATTAAATTAACTATGGAATTGTTTTTTAAATAATAAAATCTCGGAAATTATGCGTTATTGGACTACATGTTATACCACATTATATACTCCAAATAGGGTCTAGAATCGATGGTTAAAATCCTTCGGGCACGTCCCGGGCACTGTGTATATTATGTCTGTACATAATAAATTATAACATGACACCATAAGCGCAAATTTAGTACCTAAGTGTAGTCGCCATTAAATATATCGGAACGTGTAAGGTGGTCAAACTTTATTCGAGCGCCTTTCTATGGTCTCTAATTCTTTTTTCCCTCTACATTTTTTAAAACTACATGTTGGAAAAACAACCCGCGAAGTTCCGCATTCCAGAGGGCCCTGCCAAGATGCACAACGTTAACTAGAGCGTATCTATTCGTTTCGTTTTTAAACCAATCGCGTCACTGGTAGATGACGTGATACGAAAAGTCACGTGATCTACCAGTGACATGATCGGTTTAAAAACGAAACGAATAGAAACGCTAGTTAGCATAATGCATCTTGGCAGGGCCCTCTGGTTTTTTGAGAACCTGGTAAAAAGAGTAGTTATGGTATTTTGAAATACTGGTATTTCGGGAATGAGCTGAACATAGAAACTACAAAGCTTCCAAGCCAATGCGATGTGGGATGAAGAATAGGGTCGTTCTCAAAAAATTTGCACCGGCTCCTGTCAATAGGTCTCTCTTCGAACTTTTTTTTACAAAGCTTCATCCATATAATTGATTTATCAACTCATATTAAAAGACACTTTTTGAATAGAGGCCAAATGATTTGATAAAAATTTAAATTATATAAATAACCATAAAATCAATTTGTAACTACGTTTTGTCGCTCACCTGCAGTGTCCCAACGCGAGGACTGATGTTTCGAGTTAATTAAAATATAAAAATGACCAACGTAACTTAGTTCGAATACTATTTTTTACTTACACATATACTCAACATTTAAAACTTATAAACAAAAAGCTTACGTGACCGGGAGTTTGTAATGGGTAGGTACGTAGTCGCTATTCTGTCTTCCATATTTGGATAATTGTGTGACTTATTGTATTGTTATTAATTTGTAGCACGTAAAACATGGTTTATTTTTATGTGGCTAAATATGCAGTTCATTAACCAAGTAAGTACTTAACTTGTATTGATGATATAACTGTCATTTTGTCTAAATATCACCTGTATTTCGTTCACCTCTCTAAAAAAACAGGTGAACGACGTTTAAAAACTACTAAAGATGTTTGTGGCGTTAATGTTTTTTACCAGACTGCACGAAGCAGGGTATTTCCGAGCGTATGTAGTTGGTATATATGTATGTTACACCCTGTAGCCTATACGGTTCACTTGATATCGATTACTCGATTTAATTTCTAGAGATCTTGATTAAAAAAACTGCAAAATCGGAAATTTTCTGAAAAATGCAAAATTTATTCACAGGTGCAAATTACTGAGAACGACCCAAAAAAGAAAGCCATAGAAAAATACCTTGTGACCGAATCTGACAGAGGTGGCCACACGACTGTCGTTTTTATTGATGATTTCAAAGCATCTGTATATTGATATCTCTCATGATAAGATTCCTGATGTGAAGAAGATTCAGGGGAATATTTATAATGTCTCGCAAGCGATGTAAGGACCTTCAATGCATCTCTGCTGCACACTGATCCGCTCAGCAGACTTGAAGATGATGCTTGCTCGATGGCGTATAATGATATTGAACTAGAAGATGAAAAATTGTGTATCTGATTTCGTTGCCGGGTGAGTGCTGGTGACTTAGATGACGTCGTACGACCATGATAACCTTTCTCCTTTCTATTAGCATTGTCATAAGTATAAGAAACGGGGTCCTCCCTCCTTACGTTGCGATGCTTATACAAACCCAAAGCAAGTTTGATATCCGAAATGCTGACGTCACTTTCAGAATTGTAAATGTAGACGGTAGATTTGGAGCTGGAGTCGTCGGTTGAGATGTCGCAATCTATGGACGAAATATTCAAAGAAAAAAGGCTTTCGCATTGATTTGAATCGAGAGTGGAAGTTTGAAACGAGTGTACCGATTTTTGGTTTTCAATATTATTCGTTGTTTTTTGCTTCTTAAGTGAAGGTATTCCCACAGCGCTACCCACGGTTACGTTGATTCCTTCGTTATCAGTAAAAACTCCTGCCTTAACCCCCGGAATGCACTCGTTTGGGCAAGGGCAAAACGAAGAAACATCTGGAGACGTTATTCTTATCTTTACATAACTGTGCTTGAATCTTATTTTCTTTTTGTCACAACCACAAGCCGCGTCGCACTTGTCTGTCTTGACAATTTCTTGGATTTCTTCTTGAATGCCGGCAGGTTTTACACCAGGAGCGCCAATCACCATTCCCTTAATTGATTTTAACTTAACCGAGGGACCAGATTTTGTGGATACGAACTTTTTTTTTTCTGATGGAGTAACGGTAGGCGGCAAACCAGCCGCCATTCGCTCTTTTTTTATCATTTCCTTTTCAGATCGAGTTTTCCCTTCTGGCATAGGTAATTTTGCCTCTGCAAGTTCCCTAATTATTTTTACCTTTTCTGATTTAGTTTTTCCACTTAATGACGTAATTCCTATCGGTTTAGTTTTTTTTTCTATATCGGCCTCTTTTTGAATTTTTTTACTCATTGCTTTTTCAGAGTGTGTCATATCTTCGGGAAGTGGTAAACCTGCTTCTACTAGCCCTTTAATTATGGCCTCTTTCTCTTCTGGCTTTTTGCCTTTGAGAGACGGAGTTAACCCTTCCGCAGCCTTTACTTTTCTGATGATGGATTTTTCAGAAGGTGTTCTGCCCTCAGGAATAAGAACCCCGGCTGCAAGCATTTTTTTCAAAATAGTTGCTTTTTGCGAAGGAGATTTGCCATCTAGCGGCGTAAACAATCCCGCGACAGATTTAGATTTTATTTTATCAATCAATGCCTTTTCTGACGGTGTACGCCCTTCTGGGAGCTCAACACCTGCAGCCTTCATCTTACTTAATATTTCTTTTTTTTGCGCAGATGTTTTCCCCTCTAATGGGACTATGAGGCCAGCAGCTTCAGCTTGCTTTTGTTTTTCTTTCATAGCGGACGTTGTTGGTTCTGGAGGGAGCCCAATATCTTTCAAAACCTTTCTTTTTAAATCTTTTGTTGAGGTTGTCTTTCCCTCGGGTAGTGGCAAACCAGCTATTGCAAGGTCCCTTAGTATTTTCTCTTTCTCTTCAGGAGTTTTGCCTTCCAGTGGGGTCAATGATCCTGCTGCTTTAATTTTGCTAATAATTGCTTTTTCAGATGGTGTTTTGCCTTCAGGCAGAGGTATTCCCTTTTCTTTCAATCCTTTGAGTATTTTCTCCTTCTGTTTTGATGTTTTACCTTCCAAAGGCGTTATTAATCCGGCAGCTTGTGCTTTTGAGTACCTTTTCTTCTCTTCATCGGTTTTCGGTTCCGGTGGTAGACCAATATCTTCTCTTAATTTGTCCATCACTTTCTTATCAGACGGAGTCTTCGCTTCGGGTAGGGGTACACCGGCCTGAGCAAGACTACGAAGGATTTTTTCTTTTTGTTCTGGTGTCTTGCCTGCAAGTGGTGTAAGAAGACCTGCTGCTTTAGCTTTAGCGAGTTTTTTTGCCGATACTCCAGCAACGTCTAATGCAGGCTTAGTTTCAGCTTTTATTTTACTGATAAGTGCTTTCTCAGATGGTGTTTTGCCTTCAGGCAATGGTATTCCCTTTTCTTGCAATTCTTTTAGTATTTTCTCCTTCTGTTTTGATGTTTTACCTTCTAAAGGCGTTATTAATCCGGCAGCTTGTGCTTTTGAGTACCTTTTCTTCTCTTCATCGGTTTTCGGTTCCGGTGGTAGACCAATATCTTCTCTTACTTTGTCCATCAGTTCCTTTTCAGACGGAGTCTTCGCTTCGGGTAGGGGTAAACCAGCCTGAGCAAGACTACGAAGGATTTTTTCTTTTTGTTCTGGTGTCTTGCCTGCAAGTGGGGTAAGAAGACCTGCTGCTTTAGCTTTAGCGAGTTTTTTTGCTGATACTCCAGCAACGTCTAATGCAGGCTTAGTTTCAGCTTTGATTTTACTGATAAGTGCTTTCTCAGATGGTGTTTTGCCTTCAGGCAATGGTATTCCCTTTTCTTGCAATTCTTTTAGTATTTTCTCCTTCTGTTTTGATGTTTTACCTTCTAAAGGCGTTATTAATCCGGCAGCTTGTGCTTTTGAGTACCTTTTCTTCTCTTCATCGGTTTTCGGTTCCGGTGGTAGACCGATATCTTTTCTGACTTTGTCCGTCACTTTCTTTTCAGACGGAGTCTTCGCTTCGGGTAGGGGTAAACCAGCCTGAGCAAGACTACGAAGGATTTTTTCTTTTTGTGCTGGTGTCTTGCCTGCAAGTGGTGTAAGAAGACCTGCTGCTTTAGCTTCAGCGAGTTTTTTTGCCGATACTCCAGCAATGTCTAATGCAGGCTTAGTTTCAGCTTTGATTTTACTGATAAGTGCTTTCTCTGATGGTGTTTTGCCTTCAGGTAATGGTATTCCCTTTTCTTGCAATTCTTTTAGTATTTTCTCCTTCTGTTCTGATGTTTTACCTTCTAAAGGCGTTATTAATCCGGCAGCTTGTGCTTTTGAGTACCTTTTCTTCTCTTCATCGGTTTTCGGTTCCGGTGGTAAACCGATATCTTTTCTGACTTTGTCCGCCACTTTCTTTTCAGACGGAGTCTTCGCTTCGGGTAGGGGTAAACCAGCCTGAGCAAGACTACGAAGGATTTTTTCTTTTTGTGCTGGTGTCTTGCCTGCAAGTGGTGTAAGAAGACCTGCTGCTTTAGCTTCAGCGAGTTTTTTTGCCGATACTCCAGCAATGTCTAATGCAGGCTTAGTTTCAGCTTTGATTTTACTGATAAGTGCTTTCTCAGATGGTGTTTTGCCTTCAGGCAATGGTATTCCCTTTTCTTGTAATTCTTTTAGTATTTTCTCCTTCTGTTCTGATGTTTTACCTTTTAAAGGCGTTATCAACCCGGCAGCTTGTGCTTTTGAGTACTTTTTTTTCTCTTCTTCTGTTTTTGGTTCTGGTGGTAGACCGAGGTCTTTTCTTACTTCGTCTATTGCCATTTTTTCGGATGGTGTCTTTGCTTCAGGCAAAGGTACACCTGCTTTAGCTAGACTGCGAAGGATTTTTTCTTTTTGTTCTGGTGTCTTGCCTGCAAGTGGTGTAAGAAGACCTGCTGGTTTAGCTTTAGCCACCGATCCTCTTTCAGACTCAGGTGTCAGTAAACTGCATATACATTCGTCAACAGGGCCGGTCCCTTCTTGAATGTTTTGTTTTGTTTCGTCGTCCAATTTTTTTCTTTGTTCAGGAGGTAAAGCCGGAGGACCTTGAATTTTTTGGATAAGAGCTTTATCTTCCGCAGTCGTACCTTCCGGTAGGCGTACTCCCCTTTCTGATAATGCTTTAAGTATTTTTTCTTTCTCGGCAGTAGTTTTTCCTTCCAGAGGCGTGACTAATCCAGCGGCTTGTGCTTTAGAGTATCTTTCCTTTTCCGCGGGTGTCTTTGGTTCTGGTGGTAATATCAGGTCTTTTCTAACCTGATCCGATATTAGTTTTTCAGACGGTGTCTTGGGTTCAGGTAGAGGTATGCCAGCTTTAGCAAGACTACGAAGTATTTTTTCCTTTTGTTCTGGAGTTTTACCAGCTAAAGGAGTAATAAGTCCAGCTGCCTTAGTTTCAGTTTTAATTTTGCTAATAAGAGCTTTCTCAGAAGCCGTTTTACCTGCTGGCAATGGTATTCCCATTTCTTTAAGTCCTTTAAGTATTTTCTCCTTCTGTTCTGATGTTTTACCTTCTAAAGGCGTTATTAATCCGGCAGCTTGTGCTTTTGAGTACCTTTTCTTCTCTTCATCGGTTTTCGGTTCCGGTGGTAGACCGATATCTTTTCTGACTTTGTCCGTCACTTTCTTTTCAGACGGAGTCTTTGCTTCGGGTAGGGTTAAACCAGCCTGAGCAAGACTACGAAGGATTTTTTCTTTTTGTTCTGGTGTCTTGCCTGCAAGTGGTGTAAGAAGACCTGCTGCTTTAGCTTCAGCGAGTTTTTTTGCCGATACTCCAGCAATGTCTAATGCAGGCTTAGTTTCAGCTTTTATTTTACTAATAAGTGCTTTCTCTGATGGTGTTTTGCCTTCAGGCAATGGTATTCCCCTTTCTTGCAATTCTTTTAGTATTTTCTCCTTCTGTTCTGATGTTTTACCTTCTAAAGGCGTTATTAATCCGGCAGCTTGTGCTTTTAAGTACCTTTTCTTCTCTTCATCGGTTTTCGGTTCCGGTGGTAGACCAATATCTTTTCTTACTTTGTCCATCACTATCTTTTCAGATGGAGTCTTCGCTTCGGGTAGGGGTAAACCAGCCTGAGCAAGGCTACGAAGGATTTTTTCTTTTTGTTCTGGTGTCTTGCCTGCAAGTGGTGTAAGAAGACCTGCTGCTTTAGCTTTAGCGAGTTTTTTTGCCGATACTCCAGCGACGTCTAATGCAGGCATAGTTTCAGCTTTGATTTTACTGATGAGTGCTTTCTCAGATGGTGTTTTGCCTTCGGGTAATGGTATTCCCCTTTCTTGCAATTCTTTTAGTATTTTCTCCTTCTGTTCTGATGTTTTACCTTTTAAAGGCGTTATCAATCCGGCAGCTTGTGCTTTTAAGTACCTTTTCTTCTCTTCATCGGTTTTCGGTTCCGGTGGTAGACCGATATCTTTTCTTACTTTGTCCATCACTATTTTTTCAGACGGAGTCTTCGCTTCGGATAGGGGTAAACCAGCCTGAGCAAGACTACGAAGGATTTTTTCTTTTTGTTCTGGCGTCTTGCCTGCAAGTGGTGTAAGAAGACCTGCTGCTTTAGCTTTAGCGAGTTTTTTTGCCGATACTCCAGCAATGTCTAATGCAGGCTTAGTTTCAGCTTTGATTTTACTGATAAGTGCTTTCTCTGATGGTGTTTTGCCTTCAGGCAATGGTATTCCCTTTTCTTGCAATTCTTTTAGTATTTTCTCCTTCTGTTTTGATGTTTTACCTTCTAAAGGCGTTATTAATCCGGCAGCTTGTGCTTTTGAGTACCTTTTCTTCTCTTCATCGGTTTTCGGTTCCGGTGGTAGACCGATATCATCTCTAACTTTGTCTATCAGTTTCTTTTCAGACGGCGTCTTCGCTTCTGGTAGGGGTAATCCAGCCTCTGCAAGACTACGAAGGATTTTTTCTTTTTGTTCTGGTGTCTTGCCTGCAAGTGGTGTAAGAAGACCTGCTGCTTTAGCTTTAGCGAGTTTTTTTGCTGATACTCCAGCAATGTCTAATGCAGGCTTAGTTTCAGCTTTGATTTTACTGATAAGTGCTTTCTCAGATGGTGTTTTGCCTTCAGGCAATGGTATTCCCTTTTCTTGCAATTCTTTTAGTATTTTCTCCTTCTGTTTTGATGTTTTACCTTCTAAAGGCGTTATTAATCCGGCAGCTTGTGCTTTTGAGTACCTTTTCTTCTCTTCATCGGTTTTCGGTTCCGGTGGTAGACCGATATCATCTCTAACTTTGTCTATCAGTTTCTTTTCAGACGGCGTCTTCGCTTCTGGTAGGGGTAATCCAGCCTCTGCAAGACTACGAAGGATTTTTTCTTTTTGTTCTGGTGTCTTGCCTGCAAGCGGTGTAAGAAGACCTGCTGCTTTAGCTTTAGCGAGTTGTTTTGCCGATACTCCAGCAACGTCTAATGCAGGCTTAGTTTCAGCTTTTATTTTACTGATAAGTGCTTTCTCAGATGGTGTTTTGCCTTCAGGCAATGGTATTCCCTTTTCTTGCAATTCTTTTAGTATTTTCTCCTTCTGTTTTGATGTTTTACCTTCTAAAGGCGTTATTAATCCGGCAGCTTGTGCTTTTGAGTACCTTTTCTTCTCTTCATCGGTTTTCGGTTCCGGTGGTAGACCGATATCTTCTCTTACCTTGTCCATCAGTTTCTTTTCAGACGGAGTCTTCGCTTCGGGTAGGGGTAAACCAGCCTGAGCAAGACTACGAAGGATTTTTTCTTTTTGTTCTGGTGTCTTGCCTGCAAGTGGTGTAAGAAGACCTGCAGCTTTAGCTTTAGCGAGTTTTTTTGCCGATACTCCAGCAATGTCTAATGCAGGCTTAGTGTCAGCTTTGATTTTACTGATAAGTGCTTTCTCAGATGGTGTTTTGCCTTCAGGCAATGGTATTCCCTTTTCTTGCAATTCTTTTAGTATTTTCTCCTTCTGTTTTGATGTTTTACCTTTTAAAGGCGTTATCAATCCGGCAGCTTCTGCTTTTGAGTACTTTTTTTTCTCTTCTTCTGTTTTTGGTTCTGGTGGAAGACCGAGCTCTTTTCTTACTTCGTCTATTGCCATTTTTTCGGATGGTGTCTTTGCTTCAGGCAAAGGTACACCTGCTTTAGCTAGACTGCGAAGAATTTTTACCTTTTCTTCAGGTGTCTTTCCTTCTAGTGGTGTCAGAAGTCCTGCTGGTTTAGCTTTAGCCACCGATCCTCTTTCAGACTCAGGTGTCAGTAAATTGCATATACATTCGTCAACAGGGCCGGTCCCTTCTTGAATGTTTTGTTTTGTTTCGTCGTCCAATTTTTTTCTTTGTTGAGGAGGTAAAGCCGGAGGACCTTGAATTTTTTGGATAAGAGCTTTATCTTCCGCAGTCGTACCTTCCGGTAGGCGTACTCCCCTTTCTGATAATGCTTTAAGTATTTTTTCTTTCTCGGCAGTCGTTTTTCCTTCCAGAGGCGTGACTAATCCAGCGGCTTGTGCTTTAGAGTATCTTACCTTTTCCGCGGGTGTCTTTGGTTCTGGTGGTAATATCAGGTCTTTTCTAACCTGATCCGATATTAGTTTTTCAGACGGTGTCTTGGGTTCAGGTAGAGGTATGCCAGCTTGAGCAAGACTACGAAGTATTTTTTCCTTTTGTTCTGGAGTTTTGCCAGCTAAAGGAGTAATAAGTCCAGCTGCCTTAGTTTCAGTTTTAATTTTGCTAATAAGAGCTTTTTCAGATGCCGTTTTACCTGCTGGCAATGGTATTCCCATTTCTTTAAGTCCTTTAAGTATTTTCTCCTTCTGTTCTGATGTTTTACCTTCTAAAGGCGTTATTAATCCGGCAGCTTGTGCTTTTGAGTACCTTTTCTTCTCTTCATCGGTTTTCGGTTCCGGTGGTAGACCAATATCTTCTCTTACTTTGTCCTTCAGTTCCTTTTCAGACGGAGTCTTCGCTTCGGGTAAGGGTAAACCAGCCTGAGCAAGACTACGAAGGATTTTTTCTTTTTGTTCTGGTGTCTTGCCTGCAAGTGGTGTAAGAAGACCTGCTGCTTTAGCTTTAGCTAGTTTTTTTGCCGATACTCCAGCAATGTCTAATGCTTTGGTTTTACTGATAAGTGCTTTCTCAGATGGTGTTTTGCCTTCAGGCAATGGTATTCCCTTTTCTTGCAATTCTTTTAGTATTTTCTCCTTCTGTTTTGATGTTTTACCTTCTAAAGGCGTTATTAATCCGGCAGCTTGTGCTTTTGAGTACCTTTTCTTCTCTTCATCGGTTTTCGGTTCCGGTGGTAGACCAATATCTTCTCTTACTTTGTCCATCAGTTCCTGTTCAGACGGAGTCTTCGCTTCGGGTAGGGGTAAACCAGCCTGAGCAAGACTACGAAGGATTTTTTCTTTTTGTTCTAGTGTCTTGCCTGCAAGTGGTGTAAGAAGACCTGCTGCTTTGGCTTTAGCGAGTTTTTTTGCCGATACTCCAGCAATGTCTAATGCAGGCTTAGTTTCAGCTTTGATTTTACTGATAAGTGCTTTCTCAGATGGTGTTTTGCCTTCAGGCAATGGTATTCCCTTTTCTTGCAATTCTTTTAGTATTTTCTCCTTCTGTTTTGATGTTTTACCTTTTAAAGGCGTTATCAATCCGGCAGCTTCTGCTTTTGAGTACTTTTTTTTCTCTTCTTCTGTTTTTGGTTCTGGTGGAAGACCGAGGTCTTTTCTTACTTCGTCTATTGCCATTTTTTCGGATGGTGTCTTTGCTTCAGGCAAAGGTACACCTGCTTTAGCTAGACTGCGGAAAATTTTTGCCTTTTCTTCAGGTGTCTTTCCTTCTAGTGGTGTCAGAAGTCCTGCTGGTTTAGCTTTAGCCATAGATCCTCTTTCAGACTCAGGTGTCAGTAAACTGCATATACATTCGTCAACAGGGCCGGTCCCTTCTTGAATGTTTTGTTTTGTTTCGTCGTCCAATTTTTTTCTTTGCTCAGGAGGTAAAGCCGGAGGACCTTGAATTTTTTGGATAAGAGCTTTATCTTCCGCAGTCGTACCTTCCGGTAGGCGTACTCCCCTTTCTGATAATGCTTTAAGTATTTTTTTTTTCTCGGCAGTCGTTTTTCCTTCCAGAGGCGTGACTAATCCAGCGGCTTGTGCTTTAGAGTATCTTTCCTTTTCCGCGGGTGTCTTTGGTTCTGGTGGTAATATCAGGTCTTTTCTAACCTGATCCGATATTAGTTTTTCAGACGGTGTCTTGGGTTCAGGTAGAGGTATGCCAGCTTGAGCAAGACTACGAAGTATTTTTTCCTTTTGTTCTGGAGTTTTGCCAGCTAAAGGAGTAATAAGTCCAGCTGCCTTAGTTTCAGTTTTAATTTTGCTAATAAGAGCTTTCTCAGAAGCCGTTTTACCTGCTGGCAATGGTATTCCCATTTCTTTAAGTCCTTTAAGTATTTTCTCCTTCTGTTTTGATGTTTTACCCTCTAAAGGCGTTATTAATCCGGCAGCTTGTGCTTTTGAGTACCTTTTCTTCTCTTCATCGGTTTTCGGTTCCGGTGGTAGACCGATATCTTCTCTTACTTTGTCCATCAGTTCCTGTTCAGACGGAGTCTTCGCTTCGGGTAGGGGTAAACCAGCCTGAGCAAGACTACGAAGGATTTTTTCTTTTTGTTCTGGTGTCTTGCCTGCAAGTGGGGTAAGAAGGCCTGCTGCTTTAGCTTTATCGAGTTTTTTTGCTGATACTCCAGCAACGTCTATTCCAGGCTTAGTTTCAGCTTTTATTTTACTGATAAGTGCTTTCTCAGATGGTGTTTTGCCTTCAGGCAATGGTATTCCCTTTTCTTGCAATTCTTTTAGTATTTTCTCCTTCTGTTTTGATGTTTTACCTTCTAAAGGCGTTATTAATCCGGCAGCTTGTGCTTTTGAGTACCTTTTCTTCTCTTCATCGGTTTTCGGTTCCGGTGGTAGACCAATATCTTCTCTTACTTTGTCCATCAGTTCCTTTTCAGACGGAGTCTTCGCTTCGGGTAGGGGTAAACCAGCCTGAGCAAGACTACGAAGGATTTTTTCTTTTTGTTCTGGTGTCTTGCCTGCAAGTGGTGTAAGAAGACCTGCTGCTTTAGCTTTAGCGAGTTTTTTTGCCGATACTCCAGCAATGTCTAATGCAGGCTTAGTTTCAGCTTTGATTTTACTGATAAGTGCTTTCTCTGATGGTGTTTTGCCTTCAGGCAATGGTATTCCCTTTTCTTGCAATTCTTTTAGTATTTTCTCCTTCTGTTCTGATGTTTTACCTTCTAAAGGCGTTATTAATCCGGCAGCTTGTGCTTTTGAGTACCTTTTCTTCTCTTCATCGGTTTTCGGTTCCGGTGGTAGACCAATATCTTCTCTTACTTTGTCCATCAGTTCCTTTTCAGACGGAGTCTTCGCTTCGGGTAGGGGTAAACCAGCCTGAGCAAGACTACGAAGGATTTTTTCTTTTTGTGCTGGTGTCTTGCCTGCAAGTGGTGTAAGAAGGCCTGCTGCTTTAGCTTTAGCGAGTTTTTTTGCTGATACTCCAGCAACGTCTATTGCAGGCTTAGTTTCAGCTTTTATTTTACTGATAAGTGCTTTCTCAGATGGTGTTTTGCCTTCAGGCAATGGTATTCCCTTTTCTTGCAATTCTTTTAGTATTTTCTCCTTCTGTTTTGATGTTTTACCTTCTAAAGGCGTTATTAATCCGGCAGCTTGTGCTTTTGAGTACCTTTTCTTCTCTTCATCGGTTTTCGGTTCCGGTGGTAGACCAATATCTTCTCTTACTTTGTCCATCAGTTCCTTTTCAGACGGAGTCTTCGCTTCGGGTAGGGGTAAACCAGCCTGAGCAAGACTACGAAGGATTTTTTCTTTTTGTTCTGGTGTCTTGCCTGCAAATGGTGTAAGAAGACCTGCTGCTTTAGCTTTAGCGAGTTTTTTTGCCGATACTCCAGCAATGTCTAATGCAGGCTTAGTTTCAGCTTTGATTTTACTGATAAGTGCTTTCTCAGATGGTGTTTTGCCTTCAGGCAATGGTATTCCCTTTTCTTGCAATTCTTTTAGTATTTTCTCCTTCTGTTTTGATGTTTTACCTTTTAAAGGCGTTATCAATCCGGCAGCTTCTGCTTTTGAGTACTTTTTTTTCTCTTCTTCTGTTTTTGGTTCTGGTGGAAGACCGAGGTCTTTTCTTACTTCGTCTATTGCCATTTTTTCGGATGGTGTCTTTGCTTCAGGCAAAGGTACACCTGCTTTAGCTAGACTGCGAAGAATTTTTGCCTTTTCTTCAGGTGTCTTGCCTTCTAGTGGTGTCAGAAGTCCTGCTGGTTTAGCTTTAACCACCGATCCTCTTTCAGGCTCAGGTGTCAGTAAACTGCATATACATTCGTCAACAGGGCCGGTCCCTTCTTGAATGTTTTGTTTTGTTTCGTCGTCCAATTTTTTTCTTTGTTCAGGAGGTAAAGCCGGAGGACCTTGAATTTTTTGGATAAGAGCTTTATCTTCCGCAGTCGTACCTTCCGGTAGGCGTACTCCCCTTTCTGATAATGCTTTAAGTATTTTTTCTTTCTCGGCAGTCGTTTTTCCTTCCAGAGGCGTGACTAATCCAGCGGCTTGTGCTTTAGAGTATCTTTCCTTTTCCGCGGGTGTCTTTGGTTCTGGTGGTAATATCAGGTCTTTTCTAACCTGATCCGATATTAGTTTTTCAGACGGTGTCTTGGGTTCAGGTAGAGGTATGCCAGCTTGAGCAAGACTACGAAGTATTTTTTCCTTTTGTTCTGGAGTTTTGCCAGCTAAAGGAGTAATAAGTCCAGCTGCCTTAGTTTCAGTTTTAATTTTGCTAATAAGAGCTTTTTCAGATGCCGTTTTACCTGCTGGCAATGGTATTCCCATTTCTTTAAGTCCTTTAAGTATTTTCTCCTTCTGTTCTGATGTTTTACCTTCTAAAGGCGTTATTAATCCGGCAGCTTGTGCTTTTGAGTACTTTTTCTTCTCTTCGTCAGTTTTTGGTTCCGGTGGTAGACCGATATCATCTCTGACTTTGTCTATCACTTTCTTTTCAGACGGCGTCTTCGCTTCTGGTAGGGGTAATCCAGCCTCTGCAAGACTACGAAGAATTTTTTCTTTTTGTTCTGGTGTCTTGCCTGCAAGCGGTGTAAGAAGACCTGCTGCTTTAGCTTTAGCGAGTTGTTTTGCCGATACTCCAGCAACGTCTAATGCAGGCTTAGTTTCAGCTTTTATTTTACTGATAAGTGCTTTCTCAGATGGTGTTTTGCCTTCAGGCAATGGTATTCCCTTTTCTTGCAATTCTTTTAGTATTTTCTCCTTCTGTTTTGATGTTTTACCTTCTAAAGGCGTTATTAATCCGGCAGCTTGTGCTTTTGAGTACCTTTTCTTCTCTTCATCGGTTTTCGGTTCCGGTGGTAGACCGATATCTTCTCTTACCTTGTCCATCAGTTTCTTTTCAGACGGAGTCTTCGCTTTGGGTAGGGGTAAACCAGCCTGAGCAAGACTACGAAGGATTTTTTCTTTTTGTTCTGGTGTCTTGCCTGCAAGTGGTGTAAGAAGACCTGCTGCCTTAGCTTTAGCGAGTTTTTTTGCCGATACTCCAGCAATGTCTAATGCAGGCTTAGCTTCAGCTTTGATTTTACTGATAAGTGCTTTCTCTGATGGTGTTTTGCCTTCAGGCAATGGTATTCCCTTTTCTTGCAATTCTTTTAGTATTTTCTCCTTCTGTTTTGATGTTTTACCTTCTAAAGGCGTTATTAATCCGGCAGCTTGGGCTTTTGAGTACCTTTTCTTATCTTCATCGGTTTTCGGTTCCGGTGGTAGACCGATATCTTCTCTTACTTTGTCCATTAGTTTCTTTTCAGACGGAGTCTTTGCTTCGGGTAGGGGTAAACCAGCCTGAGCAAGACTACGAAGGATTTTTTCTTTTTGTTCTGGTGTCTTGCCTGCAAGTGGTGTAAGAAGACCTGCTGCTTTAGCTTTAGCGAGTTTTTTTGCCGATACTCCAGCAATGTCTAATGCAGGCTTAGTTTCAGCTTTGATTTTACTGATAAGTGCTTTCTCTGATGGTGTTTTGCCTTCAGGCAATGGTATTCCCTTTTCTTGCAATTCTTTTAGTATTTTCTCCTTCTGTTCTGATGTTTTACCTTCTAAAGGCGTTATTAATCCGGCAGCTTGTGCTTTTGAATACTTTTTCTTCTCTTCATCGGTTTTGGGTTCCGGTGGTAGACCGATATCTTTTCTGACTTTTTCCGTCACTATCTTTTCAGACGGAGTCTTCGCTTCGGGTAGGGGTAAACCAGCCTGAGCCAGACTACGAAGGATTTTTTCTTTTTGTTCTGGTGTCTTGCCTGCAAGTGGTGTAAGAAGACCTGCTGCTTTAGCTTTAGCGAGTTTTTTTGCCGATACTCCAGCAATGTCTAATGCAGGCTTAGTTTCAGCTTTGATTTTACTGATAAGTGCTTTCTCTGATGGTGTTTTGCCTTCAGGCAATGGTATTCCCTTTTCTTGCAATTCTTTTAGTATTTTCTCCTTCTGTTCTGATGTTTTACCTTCTAAAGGCGTTATTAATCCGGCAGCTTGTGCTTTTGAGTACTTTTTCTTCTCTTCATCGGTTTTGGGTTCCGGTGGTAGACCGATATCTTTTCTGACTTTGTCCGTCACTATCTTTTCAGACGGAGTCTTCGCTTCGGGTAGGGGTAAACCAGCCTGAGCCAGACTACGAAGGATTTTTTCTTTTTGTTCTGGTGTCTTGCCGTCTAGTTTTGTCAGAAAACCCGCTGCCTTGGCTTTGGCCAGTTTCTCTGGCGGGATTCTTGCCATTGATAACGCAGGCTTGGTTTCAGCCTTCACTTTGTCAATGAGAGCTTTCTCGGACGCTGTCTTCCCTTCAGGTAAAGGTATACCAGCTTTAGCGAGACCACGGAGAATTTTTTCTTTCTGTTCCGGCGTCTTACCGTCTAGGGGAGTAAGTAAACCTGCGGCTTTAGCTTTAGCCAATTTTTCGGACGTTATTCCCTCGATAGTAAACTTGCCTTTCGTTCCAACTTGGATTTTCTTGGTAAGCGTTTTTCTAGAAGCTGGTATGCCTTCCGGCCTTTTTTCTTTTGCCGATATTTTACCTTCTAAATGAGTGGGGATTTTTGCAACAGACACTGCAGGTTTACTTTCAGCTTGAACTTTTTTAATGAGCGCTTGTTCTGAAGGCGTTTTGCCTTCCGGCATAGGTACTCCCTTTTTCAACAATTCCTTTAGGATTTTCTCTTTTTGTTCTGGCGTCTTTCCTTCCAAGGGTGTAATTAACCCTGAAGCTAGTGCCTTAGCGTATTGTTCCTTTTCTTTGGTCGTTTTTGGTTCCAGTGGTAGACCAAGGTCTTTACGGACCTTGTCTGTCAGTTTCTTATCAGACGTTGTCTTTAATTCAGGTAGAGGTACACCAGCTTTAGCTAAGCTACGAAGGACCTTTTCCTTTTGTTCCGTTGTTTTGCCGTCTAGAGGTGTCAATAATCCTGCTGCTTTGGCTTTGGCCAGTTTTTCCGATGGCGTTCCTTTCACGGGCAATGCAGGCTTACTTTCAGCTCCTTTTTTTCTTGGTACCGCACTTACAGCTTTCGTTGTTAATCCAAGCTCTTCTTTGACTTTTTCTATCATTTTCCTTTCGGACGCTGTTTTTCCTTCAGGTATGGGTAAACCACTTTTAGCGAGACCTCGGACTATTTTTTCTTTTTGTTCCGGTGTTTTGCCATCAAGTGTTGTCAAAATGGTTGTTGGTGCTTTAGCTAATATTGCTTTATCTGCCGCTAATTTTTGTTCCTCCTCTTCTAGTTTCCGTTCCGCTTTTGACATTTTACCACACAAAACGCAATTACAGTTGTCACAGTTTTTCTTTTTATAGCAGTCATAAAGTCCTTTCATGACTTCAAACATGGCATCAGAATTACAAGAACAGCAACAGGATTCCTGCGCCGTGCTCAGCTGGCAACGGTAAATTCTCAATTGAGCTTGCATCATTGGGTGCTTAAGCAGTTGTTGCCATTCCGATGGGAAACTCTTGGCGTTTAATGAAACGCTATTAACTGCTAACTTGGTTTGGTAAGGGGTACTGGTGTTCAAATTGATCTGTGAACGCTGTATTTTCGTCCTTGGCCTTACATTTTTGAAAGTGCGGTGCAATACAGGTGTGCTGCGCTTTTTGGCCAGTATTTTTAGACAGTCATCTGTGGTAAGAGCACTTGGTTTTCTCGTTATTTTTTGTAGTCGTTGAGAGTTTACTCGTTTAGTCGTTTTCTTCACTGATTCATTGTCTCTAGTTTTATTATTTGTTAACATTACTGAAATATTGTCGCATCCCCAATACGGGCTTTCTTCTCTGGTTAGAAAACAATGGTCGTAGTATAAAGTTTTAAAACTTTGCGATTTATCCTTATGATAACTTTTTTGACGCATTATTCTTTTCTTATCACTGAATTCCCTCGATAGTGTTTGTGTGTTTGGTTTTGCCGAGTATTTGTCCGGTTTGTGCCGGTAATATATAACGTTTATATCGTCTGCCATTTTGATCTTCTATGTATTCGCTCTAGTTCATTGCCAATGTTTTTTATTTCAATTATCACTTTAATTTAAGCTATTAACCTGCAATAGATGTTTTTCATGTAAGTTGATTCACAAGTGGGTATAGTCTACATATAAATTAAATTTTGTTACCTATCCAATCAGGTATTTCTTCACTCCATATTTAATTTGAACGGTCTCTTGTAAATTTTGACTTGATTTTTGCGTGGTGTGTGGTTGACCACTGATTTGATTTTTTATTTTACAGGCTGTAAATAATTGGCTTCTCATCAAGGCCAATCTTCCTACATAGTAAACCTTGAAGAATGTCAACAAGTTTAAAAGACCTTTTGGCTAGTATTATTTTTTTAAAACAAAAGGTACCTACTTGTTGAAAAATTATTACGATACGTCAAACTATCTCCGAGCTATTTACATTTTAAACTTTGTATTCGGAGCTAGATCGGAGGCGGAGGAAGCGGCCAGCGCTCATGGATTATGACGTCATAACTCTGCAGGGGCGCGCGCTTCTAAAGATACCGAAATAGGTATAGTGCTATAATTTTTTAGGATTTGCTGAATATCTTGTTTCGTTCTGTGGCACGGGCATATTGATGCGAACTCGACACATAATTTACCAAAAATATATCAATACCTATGTCAGTGTCCCAGTTATTATTTACCAAGCGCGGGGCAGAAAAATTGAATTACCTACGTTATCACGTTAAGCTGGTTACTCATTAGCGAGCTGTAACAGTAACCGTAGCAGTTACAGTAACGAGATTCTAGTGGAGAACAGGCTCGTGAGCCGCGTTCTCATCACGATTTTACGTGCAACAGTTACAGTTGCGGCACACTAGTGAGTACCCGGCTTTATAAATGCATGTAATGTCAAAATTACTTAGCCAAACTTTTTAGCTATAGCCAAATATTTGTTATACATAATAATAGACCATAGCAATATCAATACGAAATTGAACGGAAAGTCCAATAATAATTATTGTGATGTTAAAGGTCATTATTGATCGTTCTTTGGTTTAATCCTTAATTTCGAGAAGCATAAGCTTAATTCAATGCATATCCTAACTGTCTCAGTGGTGCAGGGGATTGACCGTGTTACTACAGCGCATGGTGTTCAGGGTTCGATTCCGCGCCGTGCACGCGCGTATCTTTTTCTATTTATTTATTTTAAGCAACTAATTTTATTTAAGTAAACCAAAATTCGGTAAAGTCATTCATTCCAGCAACCTTACGCAAAAATTACCCACAAGTTGTAATGATGTGACAAGGATGAGTGACAATATTTAAGGAAATAATAACGAAATTAAAGAATATAGTTTTTGTGATACAGCGAAGGGGTGAGTTTAGATGTCGTCAAGACGTAATGTTTTATTTGTCTAACATTTATTCACACTTAGTCACGATAGGGTTCTTTGTCTTAGCCTTTGGATACGCCCTTCGAGATACAGAGGTTATCTAAGTAGTAACTTATAGTAAAAACAAGCGAGTTGCTGCTAGCCGGTGGCACTTGGGATTGGCAGGGATCCGTAAAACATTTAAACCCTCCTGGCGCTCAACGATAGTTTAAGAATTAGATACTTAAGTAGGCTTAAGTACTAACAATTTTTTATTATTAACTAGAGGACGCCCGCGACTTCGTACGCGTAGAATTAGTTTCCCGCTACTCCCCCCATTTCTTCTCGTTGGGGGTCGATTTTCGGAAGATCCTTTCTTAGTGCTCACTTACATCATGAAAGGAACCCCTGTACCAAATTTAAGTTTCTAGGTAGGTACAATAGTTTCGGCTGTGCGTTGATATATAAGTCAGTAAGTCAGGTTTGCCTTTTATATATAGAAAGACAAACTTTGCAACCCCCTTTCATCCCTCTAGGGGTTGAATTTTAGTAATCGCTGAAATAAGTGTCTCATTACTTGCATTGAAGAGCATTTCTACAAAGTTTCAAGTAAATTGGACCATAAAAAAATTTTTTGCCATACAAACTTGGCAACCCCTTTTTTTCCCTTTAGGGCTTGAATTTTGAAAAATCCCTTCTTAAAGGACGCCTACATTATAAAATAAACTTTCCCTCAAAATTCCAGATCTTTATCTTAAGCGGTTTGGGCTGGGCGTTGATGAGTCAGTCAGTCAGGACATCCTCTTTTATATATTATATAGATATAGATTATAGTTTTACTTGTGAACAGTTGTTTGTGTTATTTGTCCTCTGCCATCAGGTTAACCCAAAAAAATATCAAAGTTAAGCAAGCACTCTACGAGTAGTTTTATACCGACTTCAAAAAAGGAGGAGTTCTATGTTTTACCGAGTTTTTTAATGTATGTTCACCGATATCTCCGTGATTTGTGGACCAATTTAAAAAAAAAACTGTTTTGGTTTGATAGTGTGTCCCACTGTCACCAAATCTGAATCTGAGAGATGGCCACCGGACCTCCTCAACGGTACCTATTTCAAAGGTGGCGATTACATATCTCGATTAAGATATTTGAGCGGCTATAACGTAGAACATTTAATTACAAATGCTCACCCTTACTTCAATCAACATATTGGAATCACGTAAATTTGTCAAAAAAAAAACCTCTATACACCTATTACTGAAATTAGACAAAACGACCGAAACCTAAATAAATTAAAATTGCCCTGCCCCAAATTAAAAATAACAACTTCTAGCCCCGACCGTATGCTTATTAAAATATACAACCATCTACCTAATTCTATTAAAAATTTAGAGAAACCAAAGTTGTTTCTTAAATAATTAAAACTATAATCTTATCAATTAATGTTACTATAATTTAAACGATTTTTTTAACGATAAGTAATAATGAATTAATATTTTGTCAAACCTAGTTGTAATTGATAAAATAATTATTATTGTGAACCTAAATGTGCAATATGAAAGATTTTATCTTAGAGTAAGTTATCTACATATAAGACAATTACCAAATACATATTATGTTATGTGATGTTAAAATACCTAGTTAGCCCTCTAAAATTGCTGTGCCCTTGCAGAGCGTCACAAGGATTTTGTTTTCCATCTTATATTTGTAATGTGATATGCAATAAAGATTTTGATTTTGAATTTGAAAACGTAAAGTTCGGACCGCGGGAAACGCCACGCGTCGTTCCAATCTTAAAATAGTAAAAAACGTACGGTTCGGATCGCGGATTGGAAAAGCGCGTGGCGTTTCCCGCGGTCCGAACTTTACGTGTAAGGGCCGCTAATATCTATTTTAAAAGGGGTGATAGACGGGCTCAGCTTTAAAATCGCGATCTTATAGCTTGCTCGGCTCGCGTCGGTCACACACGTTGAAGCTTGCTCACACTTCGAACGCAAAATGTCGTCGATTGAAGCTTTGAGATTTAAGGAATTATTATCATATCACATTTTAAAAATCGCTCATTTTAGGTTTAAACTAGAATTTCTGAACCGAAATAAACAAACAATACAACACAAATGTCAAACACGTCCCCTACAGACTGCCGAAACATCGTGGCTTGCTATTCGTGACGATGATAGACGTACTTACGAGCTAAAGCGGGCTACGAGCAAAATTCAAATATGTTGGATCGCAGACGAACTTACTCGGCGGTTTTTAAGTACCTACCGAGCCGCAAGTACGCGACTTACTCGACCGTCTATCACCCCTTTAAGTCTAACTAAACTTCACTTAAATTACTTACCGACCGAAATATTTTCCGTAGTTTCGTCGTTTGTTTTCAGTTGGTCCCGGACGCGTTCAAAACTATAATGGCAGAAATTTTGGCGTGTATTGAACATGGCAAGGCGAGGAGAAGATGATGCGTATCGATTATATAGATAGATGATACAGGAAAAATTCATAAAGTTCATATTTAATGTACTTAAATGAATCAGATTCTTCAGACTCACTTTCCGATAGTGTTTAAAATGTATTACTATATTTGATAATAGTTTTATTTCCACCACCGCAACTACAACAAGCTAAGGGCCTGTTTCACAATCGACAAGTAAATTTATCTGCCATTGAAAGTTAGCTCTCTCTTTGTCTATTTTCAAGCGTAAGAAAGAGAAAGGGCTAAATTTATCTGTCAAATACGCTTTACTTGTCGATTGTGAAACAGGCGGTAAATATGTCCCTCTGCTGGGTACATACATGCCCCCTCACGTAATAAGAGGGAATGGAAATTAGTCCCTACTCTGGCCCAGTGTGGTTGATCTTCTTAGAGTCCTATTTCACTTAAATTTGATCATATCATAGTTGAATCATCATAATTAAACCAAGGTTCGTTTGTTTAGAAAATATTACTAATAATTTAAACTAAATAAATAAATACCCAATTGAAAAACGATTACCGTAAAACTACACAACTATGGTCCTGGCCTACAACAATAGTCCAATTTTACTTATCACATTATTCTAAAAATATAGCTTTAGCTATAGCTAGAGTTTAGAACAATCGATTTTAGGCCAAACAGTAGATATGCCCAGCAATAACAGCAGTAAGGTATCATATTTTAGAATAATGTAATGAGGAAAATTGAACTATTGTTGCAGGCTAGGGCCATAGTTGTGTAGTTTTACGGTACGACTACGCTTCTTTAAAAAAACCGGAAATATACTAGGTCAGCCAGCAAGCACCCACTTCAGCGGTATTGCTCCCACATCTCTCCTTACCGTTTCTTCACCGGTTTTGACACCTCGGTAGCAAACCGAAGTGCTCGCCGCGCCAAATTATTCTCCATTCGCGACGGTACATCAACCGCCACGTGTGGTTCGATTAAGTATTTTGTATTTCACATTTTGTATACTTTTTTCGTTTTTATTATTTATATTTGAAAGATAGTTATACAATAATAAATGACATTGATTTGTGACGAAATCTGACTGAATACCATAGAATAAACAGCATAGAACGAACTATAAGATGAACTCTGCACCAGCTATCTTACTGCACTTTATAATAAAGTGTTTCTTAAGAGGAAATGAAACAAAAACTAGACTTTATTATCTGCTTGAGCTGTCACGGTCATAAGCTCTAGACTTGGGCTCCAGGTCAAGGACAGTTTACTCAAATTGGACTGATTATTGCTAAAAAAACTGTAACTGATAAAATCCCAGTTTGTCCATGCAACTTTATCGGTGGCAAATCTCTATGCACAATTATCTAAATGTGCAAAATGTAGTTACAGAATTATCAACAAGTTTTTAGAGTTGTAGCTCTGCCTACCCCTCTCTGGGAACGGAGGCGTTAGTTTATGTATGTGTATGTATGTATCTATCTATATTTAAAGAAGGAGGAAATGATAAAAATGGGGACCTACTAAAATAAAAAATGAATACCAATTATTACAATTCTACGTAAAATGAACTGTTAAGTTCTTAGTTAAGGGGCGTTACCATGACATACTAAGGGCCTGTTTCACAATCGACAAGTAAATTTATGTGCCAGTTAAAGTTAGCTCTCTCCTTGTCTATGTTCGAGTGTAAGAAAAGTAAAGGGCTAACTTTATGTGTCAGATATGCTTTACTTGACGATTGTGAAACAGGCCCTAAACCAGTTCAGTTGGTTGAGAGAAAGGGACAAAGCGGTAGGTATAACTGCTATAGCTGTGTCCCTTTCTCTCAATTTAAACTGATGTGCCCGGTTTCATAAAAGCCCGTTAGTAAATATCACAGATCAAACTTCATACAAGTTTTGACATTCCTGACCGAAATTTGATCTAACGGATCTTTATAAAACCGGCCAATGCTGGGTTTTATAAAGAAATTTATAAAATTTGATCTGATATATTTATTAAGGTCCGTTAATAAATATATCAGATCAAATTTTAGTAACTTCATACTAGTTTTGACATTCCTGACCGAAATTTGATCTAACGGATCTTTATAAAACCCAGCCATGGTATGTCATGGTAACCCCCTAGGTCTCCTGTCATTTTTTTTGGTGAACCCGCTGCTGATGTGTTGTGAGTGCATAGAATAGGAACACGTACCTAGCAAAAAAACCCGGACTTTAAGATGAACGTTGCACCCGATACCATTCTCTAATTTGTAAAAACTTGACTGTTATTATGGCTGTTCTTTGTTGACCCTATGAATAGACTCCTCTTGGACCTCTGAGACCTCGTTCCCACTATGTCGTGTGTCGGTCCGATTTTTAATCGGTCGTTCCAGTGGCAGAACGTTTTATATGAAGCTATTCACTTCACACTCCTCCGACAACGATTTTGTATCGGATCCGGACAAAAATATCGTGTTTTGTCAGCCCTCCCGTATAGTGGGAACAGACGCGCCAACACCCGATTAAAATCGGAATCCGACACACGAAATAGTGGGAACGAGCTCTTATGGGGCCTCACAGACTCGGCTCGGACAGAGACAGATGTATTCAAACCTTGTGACTTGTGAAAGCGGAGATCGTTGCCACCTTCCGACTCCACCATTAAATCACCTCAAGACACCATAATGTTTGGCGTTATCTATGAAAAGGGACCTTATTGTCGATGGCGCTTCCGCCATTATTAACGATGCTCCGATATAAATACGTCGCGTCACGCAGTGCGGCGTAAGCGCCATCGACAATAAGGTCTCTTTTCATAGATAACGCCAAACATTATGGTCGGGTTAACATGTGTATTCCAAATATTAGCCCGTACTTTTTTTTGCACAGTCGACATCTACTCGTCAAGACGATTCTATTTAACGAGCCCTAACATGACGGGTATATCATGTGTAATTTAAGAGTTCCTTTGGCCACCCTACGTCATCATCGCATCAAATCAGCTCGATGGTACAGTCAAGGTTAAAAATAAATATCCACACAAAGTTGCAAAAATATGTACACATAGACCTTATTACCATAGTAATAAGGTCTGTGTACATATTTTTGAGACTTTGTGGTGTATACATATTGGTGACCTTGACTGTACTATATCACTGTACTATCATGAGCACACGGTAGGGGTAATTTTGTCTTGCTCTAAAACTAGCGTTCGCTACAATTCTGTTTAACCCAAAATAATAAACGCCATGTTAATAGGACATTTTATTACCGCAATTACGTTACAATTTCATTAAAAAAATGCGTTTACACTTACACCATTATAACGGACTGATTAGATATAAAAAAATACTCAGTGAACATTGGTTATGGAACCGCCCGCGATAGTTAACTAAAAACCGGCTCTGTGTAATGCTGGCACTTCACTTGGCGTTGAGTGTTCGCGTAGCGTATTCGCCGTGTTTGTCCAAATATTCGTTTGAAGTCCAAATATCACAAACGCGACATCCACACTTGGGATGCCAACAGAAAATATATCAAATACGCGAATATGTTTGCAGTTCCAAATCACAACTGGGTCACGACGTAGGCAAATTTAGTTGTAACCCAACATTCACCTTTTTTGGGTTCCATACCCGGGTGCCCGGGCTCCGCTGTCCGTCCGTCCGTCTGTCTATCCTAACTTTTCAGAGCTGTATCTTTTAAACCGTAATAGATAGGTAGGTAGTGGGTTGTTTATTTTTCAAAATGTGTTATTACGGGGGATTTACTAACAAAAAGTGAAATAATAAAATGGGTCCCCATGCAAGAAATGTTTTTTACATTTTAATTATTGTAGTATCGTTAAAACGGTGAAAGTTACAAGCGTCAAATTTGGTATTATTATAAGTTATAATAATGCCAAATTTGACGCTTGCAACTGTTACCCTTTTAACGATACTACAATCATTCAAATACTTGAAAAAACGTTTCTTGTTGTTCCCTTTTATTAGTATTATAATATCTATAATTATACATAACCCTGAAAAAAAAAACAATGCTATGCGGCGGTACGGAACCCTCGGTGCGCGGGTCTGGCTCACAGTTGACCAGTTTTTTAAATTAACAGAGATTAGAGCCTAACATTACGTATCTTCTATGCTTAAAATAACTCTTCCATGAGCAACAGACTGCCGGACAACGCTCCGCGACGTACTTTCAATTTCTACAGGTATGAAGATGCGGGCGTCCTCTATTATCAGTATATGAAATGAACACTTTAGTCAATAACATGTTTTCATCCGATGAACACTAAACGACGACGAATTCCAATCCATTTCTCCTACCCTCTTCGAGAATGTACACATCTTGAGCATCTTTGCCGATCCGTGGTCGGTTTTAATGCAGGACAATAATAGAATTTCGTCAACGTCACTGACTGGATTATTGCTGATTACTTGTGAGTTTATGTAGACTTGTGGAGTATCCAGGGTTGTCGTTGAGACTGTGCTGGTGTTTGGACCATAGGGCCGTGGAGAGCTGAAGCGGTGAATCCTGGTCTCTATGTGCTTAGTTTGATAAGCTAATTTGTTTCCTGTAACACACAATACGCTAGTTTATTTAGCTATAAAGTACACAGCAGAGGGGCTAGACAAGATGCATTACGCTAACCAGCGTTTCTATTCGTTTCGTTTTTAAACCAATTGCATCACTTGTAGATGACGTGATACGAAAAGTCACGTGATCTACCAGTGACGTGATTGGTTTAAACACGAAGCGATTAGAAACGATAGTTAGCGTAGTGCATCTTGTCTAGCCCCTCAGGCAGGCAGGCAGGCAGGCAGGCTTATAGTCTAGGTGCATAATAACGTTAGCAATTTTCGAAAAGTTACCAATTGATATTGGCATAAGCGACGCGATAGATCAGTTTACGACAATCCCAGTCAAATAGAGGCCCTATGACGGGAAACATTGCTTTTGACCTGTGTATTGTCAACGTTTTGATAGCTCTTAATTACTTGATATGGCGGCCGAGTTAAAAACCATAATATAATACGATAACACGTTAAAAGCAATATTGTTTATCGTCGTAGAATAGCGGCAGAGCGGCCCAGTGCAAGTTAAATAAAAGCGTCATCACAGGCGTAAACATAAACACAAACATAAGGCAATGTAAGATGTTGTTTTCGAAGATGGGGAGCGTGACGCGGGGCGTTGAGAGTAGCGGCACCGCCGGCCGTAATTGACGCGTGCGACGCTTCGTTCAACGCGGCGATGCCATCAAACGCGAATGGTATCGCTTCTCCGTAACGCTTTTATACAACGCCATGTGTTTGAATTTAATGCAGACCATGCCGCCCCAGCACCTTTTTCGTCCAAATTACCGCATTGTTTGAAGTCAAAAGTCTTTGACCAGTGTGTGTTGCCAGTGATGATTTACGGATCTGAGACGTGGGCGCTAACAATGGGCCTCATAAGGAAGCTCAAAGTCACTCAGAGGGCTATGGAGAGGGCTATGCTCGGGGTTCCTCTGCGCGATAGAATCAGAAATGATGATATTCGCAGTAGAACTAAGGTTACAGACATAGCCCGAAGAATAGCAAAACAAGTGGCAGTGGGCGGGGCACATTGCTCGCAGGACTGATGGCCGATGGGGTCAGAAGGTTCTTGAGTTGCGTCCGAGACCACAAGACCGGTCTGAGTGGAGAGCCTTGGGGGAGGCCTAAGCAGCAGTGGACGTCTTTTGGCTGACATGATGATGATGCCGCCCTAAGCTAGGTGTTACGCCCCGCGTCTCCATAAACTTATCCTCGCCACGTGAGACTCGGTATTCCATTGGAGGTACATAATCAAGGCAATTTAGTTTTAACTTTATTTTAAAGAGTAGGCATAAAGTTCATTTTTATTTGTTCCAAAATTGTAAATGGCTTTTAAGAGCCAAAGGTAATAGAACTTTATTTCGTTGTTAGTAGATTTAAATTCCCAGCCATAAAAATCTCCTTGTTTGTGGTATGGCGGGCCTTATGAGGTCTAACAGTACTTACCTCTTCTTGCCATCCATTTACGGCACATAACACCAGTCTTTTTCACCGTGTGCTCGACATGTTCCTGCTCTTGGCTTGCCACGGTACTGGAAGTGTACTTATTGCATGTACACACTCGCACGTTCTGCATTTGTAATAAAAGTTTCTGGGCCATATTTCGCAGTTGTAAAGATGCCTTAGCTTTTTTCCTTTTCCACAAATCCCTCTGTGCTTCTGCTTTGGATATAACTGTAAAGTAATTTTAAGTTATTGCTCGTTCCGGGAACTTAATATTGAGTTTGTTGACAAAATCATAACAAAATATGCAGAAGCTCACGATTGCAGACTTCATCATATCAGATGATGATGATGATGATGATGATGGCGATCCAGCTCCTCGACAAGACAGACACAGTAAGAAGACTTAAAAGGACCTTTGGAGCTAATTTAGCTGCATCAAACAAATATCGTGATGTAGGACTAATAAAAACAGTTCTGCTGTGCAACGCTTCATGACAGATAAGATAACAAATTCGGTAACTTGCAAAGTGTACCTACTTTATTGACTTACATGCTAAAGTGCACGATGTGCACATGCAGCTTATTTAATACGAGGTATTTCTCTATCACCGAGGTACGCCTTGAACTCAGTTTTTATTTGTATACCTACGCAATTTATATTCAACTAGAGGACGCCCGCGACTTCGAACGCGTAGAATTAGTTTCACGCTACTCCCCCAATTTCTTCCCGTTGGGGGTCGATTTTCGGAAAATCCTTTCTTAATGCTCACTTAAATACATCATGAAAGGAACCCCTGTACCAAATTTCAAGTTCCTAGGTACAGTAGTTTCGGCTGTGCGTTGATATATAGGTAAGTAAGTCAGTCAGGTTTGCCTTTTATATATACATAGATATTATGGAAATTTTATCACTCTCCGTTACCTCGTGTTTGTAATGCATTCAATGTCATGAGTGCAAATTCTGCCTGATCTTGATTTGTTTTTTGATTCGCTTAACAAATTTAACTGAAATCTTGGCCTATTTGTGACCTACTGATGTTTAGTGTAACGTACTGTTTCTACTTAGTCCGCTAAGTTATCTGGAAATGCTGTGTATACTTGTTATTGGCTTGTACAGTCAGTGTCATATATAAGATAACATTCAAAGTGCTCAAATAGTTCGGTACACCATACAATTAATATAGTGTAACGAACTATTTGATCACTTTGAATGTTACCTTATATATGACGCTGACTGTACACTAGACATAATACCCTGACCTGTTACTATGATATAAATGCTTTCTGTACTTGCTGTAAGTGTAACTTTCAATACTTAAATAAAAAAAGAGCTACGGTGCCACAGATAGATACACAGACAGACACACACGCACGCACACACACACACACACACACACACACACACACACACACATAGCAGTCAAACTTATAACACAACTCTTTTTGCGTTGGGAGTTAAAAATTAGTTTTAAAATACTATTAGTAGTCTTATAATAGTCACACACTCACGAACAAATTCTCGTATAACCTAGCTCAAAATGACGTTGACTGCTGTGACTACTCAGATAAATGGTAACATCAATATTTTTTACCTTGTACTCGTAATGCAATGGAACTGTATTATTTGCATGCATTTATGTTTTACGCAAATTGATTGATTGATTGAGTGAAATTACAAATTACCCGCTAACTTAAGAACAGGGACATAGTCGTTACGGTCAATGAGATCTAGGTTGATTGCCAAACATTGTTTGCCCTCGACAAAGTGGAAAGAAGAAAAGATGGATCAGAAAAGAAACTCTGTACCTAATCTTGCAGTTTAAAGGGATACTTACACTTCGCACATATCAACATATTAAGTGCCAACAGGCTTTTATGTGGTCGGTTGTTCATTAAAAGGAGAGAGCTTGGTTCTGAATGGGATAAATTGGATAAAGTATCTGTGGCGTGCAGGTAGGGTGAGCCGTCGCCGTGCCCAGATGACATCATCGCAAAAACTGATGATGTCAAGCTTTTGTTCGAGAGAACCTTTTGCATGAGTTCCATCATGTTGCGTTTCATTCCCCGCAGCGGATTTCGACCACGTAGTGTAGCGCATGACGAGTCTCCTTTAGCTACTAACTGGCTACTGAATTCACCTAAATAGTCACTAATGTCAATTTTCCGGTTTGAATATATAAAACAAGGTTGACTCTTTCTGAAAATGTAAATTAATTAAAGTATGAGTAACACATATAATATCATTTGAGTAGGCTCAAGCGTCAGGCAAATCTTTTGAAAAATAAAATCCATTATTTACCTTGGCAACGTGTCGGTTGACGTTGGACCCATATCGTCCACTCTCTCAGTAGACTGTGGTGTATATTTTAGGTGGTTTTCAGGATAAGAAACTTCACTAAGCGTATCGCTGTCATACATATTATAGATATTCATACTTGTAGCTAGATCCGCCGTGTGACTTAAAGATGATTCCCTCTTATATATAGTGTTCGTATACAATGATCTTAAACTGGAAGTTGCAAGCTTAAGAGTGCTCGGCGCAATTTTTAAACTACTACGGAAGTCCCCAATGTTATCAAAAAAACAAGAACTCGAAATATAGGAAACAGGCGTCTCCTCACCGCATATTTTAAAACTAAACTCTTTTTTTAAATTGTCATTGTTCAAGCTAAAACGCAACAAACGCTTTATATCAGAAATGCTGACGTCACTCTCGGAGTTGAAAATGTAGACCGTTGATTTGCTCGAATTCAAGTCATCAGTGGCACAGTCGCTCCCAATTAATGCTATTTTTAATGGCAAAAGACTTTCTTTAAATGATTGTAGCGAGCGCTTGTTCTCGTGTGAATTTCCTTTTGTTATTCGAGGATATAGTGTATAAGAAGGTATGTCTACAATACCAACAGTAAATTTAATGCCATCTTTATCAGTCATTGATGCACAACCCGCCCCCGGGACGCACTGTTTCGAACACATATCGTGCGCGCAAAACGGAAAAATCGAGCGCCTGTTCTCGTGTAATTTTCGTTTTCTTATGTGAGATTTAGAGGTATAAGAAGGTATGTCTTCACTTTCAACAGTAACTCTAATGCCACCGTTATCAGTAAATACACCAGATTTTACTCCCGCGATGCACTCGTTCGGACATGGGCATAACGAAGAAATATCTGGCGATGTTACTCTGATTTTAACGTAACTGTGCTTAAATCTAATTTTCTTTTTATCGCAACCACAAGCCGCGTCGCATTTGTCTGTCTTGACAATTTCCTGGATTTCTTCTTGAATGCCGGCACCTGCTGCTGCAATTTTACCCTTGGATCTCCTTTTTCGCTTTTTTGTCCGAGTATCCCCTCCTTCTGGCACAGGCAATCCTACTTTTGCAGATCCCTTCAATGCTTTTGCAGCCTTAGCGTCAGCTTTAATTTTTTTAACCATTTCCTTTTCTGAGGGTGTCGTAACTTTTGGCAGTGGAAGACCTGCTTGAAGTAGGTCTTTTATAATTTTTCGTTTTTCTTCTGAATTTTTGCCTTGGAGCGAACTAACCAAACCTGAAGCTTTCGCTCTACGAATTTTCGCCGAGTCTGTTTTTCCTAGACCTTCAGGAGACAATCCTCCAGCTTTTTTTGCCGCATTAAACTCATCTTGTACTCTCTTGATCAATGCTTCTTCAGAGGGCGTGGTGCCTTCTGGCAGTGGTAGGCCTGCTTTAAGTAGCCCTTTTAGAATTTTTTCTTGTGTTTTTAGGTCTTTACCTTTGAGAGGCGTCAACAGGCCTGCAATTTTTGCTTTTCGTAGTTTTGCTGACTTGGTTATTGCTGGTACTCCAGATGAAACTGTTCTTACAACAGATTTTCCAGGTAATTTAGTTAAGGCTGCTGCAGACTTGGATCTTTTACCCACATCTAACTCATCCTTTACTTTTTTGATCAGTACCTTCTCCGATGGCGTCGTGCCGTCAGGCAGCGGTAGGCCCGCCTTAATTAGCCCTTTAAGTATTTTTTCTTGTTCTTCTGGACTTTTTCCTTTGAGAGGCGCCAATAAACCTGCAGCTTTTGCTTCCCGTAATTTTGCTGACTGTGTTTTTTCTGGTAATTCAGATGAATCTTTACCCGCATCAAAGTCATCCTTTAATTTTTTGATCAGTGCCTTTTCCGATGGCGTCGTGCCGTCAGGCAACGGTAGTCCTGCCTTAAGTAGCCTTTTTATTAATTTTTCTTGTTCTTTTGGACTTTTTTCTTTGAGAGGCGTCAATAAGCCTGCAGCTTTTGCTTCCCGTAATTTTGCTGACTGTGTTTTTGCTGGTAATTCAGTTGAAACTTTACCCGCATCAAAGTCATCCTTTACTTTTTTGATCAGTGCCTTTTCCGAAGGCGTCGTGCCCTCAGGCAACGGTAGTCCTGCCTTAAGTAGCCCTTTTAGTATTTTTTCTTGTTCTTTTGGACTTTTTTCTTTGAGAGGCGTCAATAAGCCTGCAGCTTTTGCTTCCCGTAATTTTGCTGACTGTGTTTTTAACAGTTTAGTTGCCAGTTTTGCGATAGTTGCTTTTTTAGAAGGTGTTCTGCCCTTTGAAAGTGGAAATCCTGCTGCAGACATTTTTTTCAATATAGTTTCCTTTTGTGATGGAGTTTTACCATCTAGTGGCGTTGTTATTCCAATCCCTGCTTTAGATGCTTTTATTTTTCTAATCAATGACTTTTCGGAAGCCGTTCGTCCCTCAGGAAGGTCTAAGCCGGCATTTTTAAGCTTTTTTAATATGTTTGCTTTTTGTGCAACTGTTTTTGAATTCAAAGGAGTGACTATACCACCGGCATAACCTTTCTTAAGTTTTTCTTTCATCGCAGGTGATTGTGGTTCAGGGGGTAGCCCCATGTCCTTTCTGATCTTGTCTGTCAAGGCTTTTAATGACGGTGTTTTCCCCTCAGGCAATGGTAATCTTGATTTTACAAGGCCTCTTAAAATCCGTTCTCTGTCCGCAGGAGATTTGCCTTCTAATGAAGAAAGTAATCCCGCTGCTTTGGCTTTGGCTTCCCTTGCCGAAATTGTAGATTTTTTGGGTGTAACAACACCAGCTGATTTTGATTTACGCGCTTTTGATACAGATTTAGGTGCTAGGATATGGCATATACACGCGTCGCTTGGACCCTTACCTTCCGTAATGTTTTTGGCAGTCCGTTCGTCCAAAATCTTCTTAATACTATCTATAAGTGCTTTCTCTGATGCCGTTTTACCTTCCGGGAGGGGATATCCGCGATTAGCGAGATTATGAAGCATTTGTGCCTTTTGCTCTGGAGACTTGCCGGTTAAAGAAACCGCCAGTCCCGCTGCTTTTGCTTTACGCAGTCTTTCAGAAGCCATTTTTGCTTTTGATGAAACTGATTTGACATCAGCTTGAATTTTCTTAATAAGTGACTTTTCAGACGCTGTTCTGCCTTCTGGTAAAGGAATATTCTTTTCTGCCAATTTCTTAAGTATTTTTTCTTTCTGTTCCGGTGTTTTTGCTTCTAATGGCAACATTAATCCTGCAGCTTGAGCTTTTGCGTATTTATCTTTATCTGCGTCAGTTTTGGGTGTTGGTGGTAATCCGAGATCCTTTCTTACTTTATTAATAAGCTTTATTAAAGACGGTGTATTCCCATCAGGTAAAGGTCCTCCCTTCATAGCAATTTCTCTCAGTATTTTTTCTTTTTGCTCCGGTGTCTTTCCTTGTAGGGGTATCGATAAACCAGCTAGCGTCGCTTTACGCAATTTTTCCGACGCAACTTTTTCTGCTGATGCTACTTGTTTTGTTTCAGCTAGAATTTTTTTAATTAGTGCTTTTTCAGACGGAGTTCTGCCTATTGGCAAAGGTATGGATTTATCTGCCAACGCACGGAGTATTTTTTCTTTCTCAGCTGGAGTTTTTCCTTCTAATGGTTTTATAAGGCGAGCAGCTTGTGCTTTGTTATATTTAACTTTTTCTGCTATATTTTTTGGTTCTGGTGGCATTCCAAGATCATTTCTAACTTTCCCCAGTAATTTGATATCTAACGGTGTTTTCCCTTCCGGAAGAGGCAATTCCATCATTGCCAGGCCCCGTAGTATTTTTTCCTTTTGCTCCGGTGTTTTCTTATCTAGTGTTGTCAAAAGACCGGCCGCTTTTGCTCGGCGCAGTTTCTCTGAAGCGGATGATGTTGCAGATGGTGTTGCTTTATTATCAACTTTTGAAGGCGGTGGCGCTTTGGATTCTACCGCAACTTTTTTTTCAGACTCTGTTTTTTCTGCAGGTAGAGGTAAACCGCTTTTAGCTAGGTCACGGAGTATCTTCTCTCTTTTTTCTGGATATTTACCCTCCAGGGCTGTCAATAGACCTGACGCTTTTGTTTTGGCCTCCTTAGGGGTAGCTTTGATCTTCGCTATCAAAGATTTTTCTGATGGAGATCTACCTTCCGGTAGTTCTATCCCCAATTCATTCAAATTTTGCAAAATTTTTACTTTCTCGGGTTTTAATTTTCCTTCTAGAGGTAGCATAAAACCAAGTTCTGTGCCTTTGTCTTGTTTTTCTTGTTCCGCAGCAGATTTTGGTGTTGGGGGTAGTCCAAGGTCCTTTTTGACCTTTTGTATTAGTTTTTTTAGAGAAGGCGTCTTCGCTTCTGGAAGAGGTAAACCACTTAGAGCGAGGCCTCGCAGTATCTTTTCCTTTTGCTCCGATGTCTTACCCTCTAGGGGTGTCATTAGACCTGCAGCTTTTGATTTAGAAATTTTCCTTGATGGTAATCCTGACACCTCTTTAGGGCCAGCGGTCTTCTTGATATCGGCTTCCTTTGCTTTTTTCAAGTTGTCTTTCATTATTTGCTTCGCAGTGTCAGTCTCTACCCCTACACTAGCAAGTGACTTGCGAGCCTCGCCAAGTCTCCGCTCCTCTTTTGGGAGATGACCGCATAAGACACAGTTACAGTGATAGCAATTTTTCTTTGTGTAACAATCGTAAAGGCCTTTCATAACTTCAAACATAGCGTCGGAATTACACGAGCAGCAACAACTTTCTTCAGCTGTGCTCAGCTGGCAACGGTAAATTCTTAACCGAGGTTGCATTAGCGGATGGTTTAATTCATGTTGACGCTCTGGCTGTAAAGAATTGGGATCTAACGAAAGTGTATTAACGATAAATTTAGTCTGGTAAGGGGTGCTCGTGTCTAATTGGATATCTGGGCATGTTCTCTTCGTCCCATGACTGCTGTCGTCTTCAAGGTCGTGTTTTATTGGCGTGCTGCATTTCTTAGTTGAACTTTTTAGGTACTTGTCTGATTGGGTAGATCCTTTCGCTGATAACTGGGGTCGATGAGGAATTTGTTGTCCGTTAGACTTTTTCCGTTTGTGTTTTCGTGTGTTTTGTTTTACGGTACTGATTATGTCCTGCCACTCGCGAAACGAGCTCTTACTTTTTTTATAGGTTGCGTTTGAGCATGGCTCATGCACATTACTGAAGCGTTTTGTAGTTTTGCCGTCAGCGTTATGGCGGCTGTAGTTTTTATGTATATTTCTGATAACTTCGGGCCAATAAATCTCTGGCCGGTAACGGCGGTAAATTACGGCCACATCGTCTGCCATTGTTTATCAGTGATAATTCTGCATCACAGAAAAATCATCAGATAGTTTTTTTAATATTTACTGATATATATCGATCTGTAATTAAAGGGATTTTTATTAAAATTAAAATGTTATTTATAGGGTCATTATCTTTACCCCTGTTTTTATCGTGTTGTAAACGTTATGATAACTTATATTAACATGACAGTAACGAAAACGATACGATTGAAATAGGGGTAAAAATAATGAAAAATGGAGATCCTGTTCGCATCAAATTGTTGATTTTTACACACAGCTCAAACAAAAGAGATGAAAGTAATTTCAAAATGAAACTACAATTGAATCATTGTTTGTTTTGTGTTTTTTGGGTCTCCGGCCGCCGCCTCGCGCACTGATATGAAGCACTCTCTGTGTAAGGCCTGAAAATGGGGTAGGCTCGACGCACTCCGCGCGCAGGCGCAAAGCTACCAGAGGGGCTAGACAAGATGCATTACGCTAACCAGCGTTTCTATTCGTTACGTTTTTAAACCAATCGCATCACTTGTAGATGACGTGATACGAAAAGTCACGTGATCTACCAGTGACGTGATTGGTTTAAAAACGAAGCGATTAGAAACGATAGTTAGCGTAGTGCATCTTGTCTAGCCCCTCAGTTGGTGGCAATACAAATGATGAAATAGAAAGAGAAGCATATAGTAGGCACGCTCGACCTACGTAAACGCTGTTTTGCTAGTAGCTTGGTAAAATAATGCTTAAAAGGGGGGTGTGGATGTAAAAGTTGAAAGCAGAAAGTTTTCTCTCGGAACTTTGTTTGGACTAGTGAGGAGATAAACATACTAAAAGTCCCCACCCTTCGGACGTGAGCCCTAGGGGGGGCACAAAGAAGGTCCGGCTTTTTGGTTTTTTGTTAACATCTTGAAAACGATGCGTCATAGGAAATTTTGTTGTACCGCATTATTACAGCTGATAAAATTCTCTACAAATTTGATTCTATAATTTTTTTACCTATTTTCCATCGTTGTCTAGATATGAGCTCTAACAAACGGTCGATTTTCAAAAATGTTTTTTTCTCCTCACTTTCTTTGTGTTACATTTTTCTCTAACGTGCATATAATCATATGAAAAAACAGCCCCTAAATAGCTTGCACGAGGAAGGCAGCTGTCAGAGAGGAGTGGCGGCGAGTTGTGAAGCTTGCCACCAGCGCCTGATATGATGACCACGACCACTCTGTCAAGAGTGAAAACGGCGAAGAAAAAAATGCTTGTAGAGGGTTAAATTCTCTTTAAGAATATACACATACTAGAGGACGCCCGCGACTTCGTACGCGTAGAATTAGTTTCCCGCTACTCACCCTATTTCTTCTCGTTGGGGGTCGATTTTCGGAAAATCCTTTCTTAGTGCTCACTTATATCATGAAAGGAACCCATGTACCAAATTTCAAGTTTCTAGTAGTTTCGGCTGTGCGTTGATATGTCAGTCAGTCAGTTTAGACTTTTTTTTTTTTTCAAGTTAATACAATATTTTCAAACCCCGGCAGCTGGGTTTTGGCGTCAAGGGAGGTTGTGAGGCAGCTGTCCATGCTGCGCGCTCTTTTCTGAGCCGTCCGGACTACGAGGTATTTGTAAAAATTGACGTCAAAAATGCTTTTAATTCGGTCGATCGTGGTGCCCTTCTAGCTGCTGTCAAAAAAGAAGTTCCAGAATTATATAGCTATTTGTGGCAATGCTATGGGGCACCATCAAAATTACTTTTCGGTGACAAAATCATATCTTCATGCATGGGTTGCCAACAGGGAGACCCGCTCGGGCCCGTAATTTTTAGCTTAGCCATTCATCCAATTATTTCAGATCTAAATTCTAAATTCAACCTGCGGTACCTTGATGACGGTTCCCTTGGCGGGGACGCGTCAACTGTACTACAAGACTTGCAAACGATCATCACTAAATTTTCTAATATAGGCCTCTCATTAAACTTTACTAAGTGCGAAATTTATATACCTGATCACATTTCTTTAGAAAAAAAAATTGATTTCGTCACTAAATTTAATGCAGCTTCACCCAACATTTCGGTCCATTCAAATTCATCTTTAACACTATTAGGTTCACCGATTTTTGACGATGCAATCGATCCCATTATAAATTGTAAATTAAATCTGTTTAAAAATACTTCTAACCTTTTGTACGAAATAAACCCCCATATGGCGCTTTTTATTATTCGTTTTTGTCTTTTCACTCCAAAATTCATGTATTTGTTACGGAGTTGTCCAATTTGGAAATTTCCAGACATCATGGCTTCTATAGACATTACCCTTCAATCAACTCTGTCTAAATTATTAAACATTCATTTTAGTTCAAGGCCTTGGACTCAAGCGGTTCTCCCAATTCGTTTCGGTGGACTTGGTATTCGATGCTCTTCTAGCGTGGCACTACCAGCTTTCCTGTCCTCCGCTTATGGTTCGTTGCCTCTCGTCAGTATTATCTTAAATGTCCCACAGATACTTGACGTTGAGATTGCGAACCTGGTGGAAGCCAGGGATGCTTGGTGTGTGTCGTGTCCCGGAGTGGATATGCCAGTCAAGAGGCATATCCAAAGAGCATGGGATACTCCTCGCCTCATATCAATTCATACATCTCTCATACAAAATAGTCCGGACGATTCAGATCGCGCCCGTCTTCTCGCTGTCTCTGCAGGCGAATCAGGTCACTGGCTCCACGCTCTTCCTTCCCGCAATATAGGCACAGTCTTGGACCCAAGCTGCTTGCGCATAGCAATAAGTTTGCGGGTTGGAGCTAGAATCTGTGAACCTCATACTTGCACGTGCGGGAAGGAAGTGAGTGAGCTGGGACGACATGGCCTTTCATGCTTTAGAAGTGCCGGCCGTTTGTACCGGCATGGCACAATTAATGATCTGATCCGTCGTTCGCTTGCCACTGCCTCTGTACCAGCTGTCCTGGAACCAGCAGGTTTACATAGAGACGATGGCAAGCGACCAGACGGAGCTACATTGGTGCCGTGGAAACTGGGTAGGGCACTGGTGTGGGACGCGACGTGTGTTGACACATTCGCCCTGTCCCACGTCCAGTCAACCCGTAATCGGGCCGGTGCAGCAGCTGATCAGGCCCAAACCAACAAGCGCCGCAAATATTCATCATTATTAAATAATTATGAATTTGTGGCGCTTGCAGTGGAGACCATGGGACCTTGGTCAGCTGATATGAAAAGCTTTATTAAGGCCCTGTCATCCCGGCTCATAGACACCTCCGGAGATCCTAGAGCTGGTGCTTACCTCTCCCAAAGGATTGGGCTAGCTATCCAGAGAGGTAACGCAGCCAGTGTCATAGGGACCATGCCGCGAGCGGACCTGCTAGAGGGGGTGTTCTTTTTATAGTGGTGATTATTATTTACGTCTTTAATATTTGAGTAGCTTAGTTTTTATTTTAATTTAAATAAGTTTAGTTTTAACTTTTAATTGTATTATATTATATTAAATATGTATACTGTTGAATTAAAAACAATTAAGGAATCTGTCTTAATAATGAAATACAAAAGTAAAATTAAAATTATAAACTTAACTATATTTTAAAATTAAAAACCTATATCTAAAAAAGGGCCCTGCGGCATCGTCCCGAAGATGCTGGCAGCATTTCCTCGCTGGATAGTTAAACTTATGCGTTTAGACTTTTATATATATAGATTAATATATCATCTACCTACCGTTGATAAGTTATACCACATTTAAAAAATTCTGCAACTTTAAAATATTTCTCATTAATATAGTGCAAAGCTCAGCTATTATCAGATGCAAACGTAGATTTCAGGATACATAATGAATTATTCTGTAGTCTGGGGCGAGTTCAATTTTTATGTCATTGTCCCCGATGATTATTTATTTAGTTCTTCAATCAAACAAGCCTAGAGCTTAGTTTGGGGCTAGGTAAATTTGTGTGACTTCGTCCCCTGATAAATAATAAAGATATATTTATTTTAATGAGTGGAAAGACACGATATATAGATAGATATAACACGTACTTCGTCTTTGGTCCAAGTATTACAGAGCAACCTCTCGCGACGGCGCCCGCACCGTCGCAAGGGGCTGTTACCACTAATAATTTATAATTTTGTTTACATTATTTTATGTGAAACTATTCCATTAATTGTATGGTTTTATTTTAAATTAAAGTCAAAACAAGTTTGTTCCTGTTTGGTACTATGACAGTACAGTTTATTATTTTGGCATGTGGTTACAAAAGAGAAGATTTCTAGTAGTCTTTGGTTAGTTATATTGAGAGCTTAGGCCGGATTTACACCTGTAAGTTATTACTGTAAGTTTTGAAACAAAGTTATATGCAAGACAGAAATGCAGGTTTTGCCACTCACTCTTACCCATAGTTGCGTCTCAGAACTTACAGTAATAACTTACAAGTTTAAATCCGGCCTTAGAGCATATAGCGTCTTACGCAGACTTTTCTCTCTGCAGCGTGCCGATGTGATCACAGAAATAGAATTCTTATATGTAGAAGGAACTTAATGAGAAGCACACTTGAAAAGTATATCTGTCGCATAAATTTTAACGTAGATTGATAATGAGTTAGACAAAGTGGTACATAAGTATGCCCATTTCCCACGGCACGAGAGTCATTCCATTGGGTCTCTTGCAAGAAGCTTAAGGCCGCCATATACGACACGATCCGTCGTTACGATCGATCTCAAACGATATCGTGACGATTCATATTTCTATTGAAATTTTGATGCGATATTGCCACACACGTACAATCCTTCGCTCGATTCCAGTCTGAACCGACGGATCGTAACGACGGATCTCGATATTGTGACCATAGACAGGCGTCTAGCAATCGTGTCATTTTAATCCACACACCATCCTGCATCCTGTCAATTTCCAATTTTCATGCAATAATTGGGTTAGGGCGCATAACGTCCCACTCGCAAAACGTCCCTCCAGCAAAATTACGTCCCATTCGCAAAACGTCTTCTCTGCAAATCGTCCCTTATGTAAAATACCCCATTCGCGAAACGTCCCTATTGCATAACGCCCCTATCGCAAAACGTCCCGTCTGCGAAATGACCCATTCGCAAAATGTCCCGTCTGGAAAAAGCTTGTTTAATTAGAATCTTCTCATGGAGAGGAACGTTTTACGAACGGGTCATTTTGCGAAAGGGACGTTTTGCGAACGGGTCATTTTGCGAAAGGGACGTTTTGCGAACGGGACTTTATGTGAAGGGACGTTTTGCGAACGGGACCTTTTGCAGAAGGGTCATTTTGCGTAAGGGACATTTAGGAAAGGGACATTTCGCGAAAGGGACGAAGGGACATTCTGCGAGTGGGACGTTATGCGCCCTAACCAATAATATGATTTTATTTATCCATATTACGCGATAATAGAGTCTGTGCAGAAAGAGAAGAGTCGTAGGATTTGAGGGCGTGCCAGTGCTAATTTATGGTTTTTGCTATGCTGACTGTTACTTCCCGTTTCTGCCACGACTCTTCTCTTTCCGCACAGACTACAAATTTTGCCGCTATAAGTTGCCGACTCAGAGTATTTTTTTTTTACGCTTAACATTTTGAGGCACATTTGAATTGGGCCTACCGAAATTATTAATATAAATAGAAATAAATTTGTACGTTAGTTATTTCATAATTGTACATAGTACAACTAATGAATGAGTAATAATGACAAAATTTATTCAAAAAATAAAAGTTTGTGCTGTAATTAACGTAAGAAAACATTGCATTCACATCACTTCAGACATATACTGTGACTTCAGTAATTAGACAAAGACGGAATTGGCAAAATCAGTATGTGAAAGAAAGAGACAGACCACTGTTGAAAGCAGGGATCAATACCGGTATTAATTAAAATTGGAATATCTTCCTTAATTTGCATTATTTCCTTGATATTCAATTGTAATTTAGGTAATAACATCCATCCATTTATTATGGAGCTCGGTTCTTCCAGACCCCCGTACCCCTCGGCCGTACCACTGGTGGTATTATAATTTGAGCAATTATTTTTATTAACGGGGTCGACCGAGCTCTGCTGTCGCAGTGCTCCTATTTCTGGGTAGTTTGGCCCTCCGGGCCTGCTGAAGAACTAACATAACCTAAACCTACCTCATATTTATGATACTATTTTTTTCCGGAAGTGCGAACCGTCGCGCAATTGCAGTTTTTACAAAGTTAAAAACCACAGCACCGGACGCCGCTGCGATGTGTGGAGCAGTGTGACGACCGCCTTAATCGCTTAACAGACGATCAGAGCGTTTACAGCTGTCAAAATGTATGAACTAACAGTCGATTAACATTGATTAAATTTAACATCGTTTGGTGTAATTGGTACTTAACATCATTATGGTGAAATTGGTACTTAAGCTTGACTTACGGGGGTGCCTCTGTATGCGGGGTCTAGTGGGTAAAGTGGTCTGTGGGTCAAACTTATAACAACCCTGTTTATGCGTCGGGATTAAGACTACGCCGAGCGTACGCCGGATGTACAGTAGCGCCCTCATCACTATTATTGTGTTAAATAAATAAAGTATTTTCTTGAAATCGGACGGTGCATTTAGTACTACAAATGAAAACACAACTTATAGGACATATCACCTAGTTTAATAACAATTGGCCTTTGAGTTATCAACTTAACGGAAAAAAGTGGCCACCTTTTCCCGTTAAGCTGACTACTCATAGGGTAATTGTTATCAGAGTTTGTTACGTATCCCATAAATTGTGTTTTTACTTGCGCTACCAAAAAGCAATTAATTAAAAAACACAATAATAGTGATGAGGGCGCCACTGGACGGTCGACGTTTGCTCGGCGCAGTCTTAAATAAAATATATCATGACTATTACTGTGCTACTCCGTTTAATTCCATAAATACTAACTTGAGCGTTAACAATATAATTAAGAACATTGTTGGCAGACGACAGGCGGTCAACATTAATCATTAGCTGATTGATCTGAGAGATGGAAGCTGCTGCTACGAGGTGCTGGCACTTCCAATACGTCAAAGCAACAAATACCTGACAGGCCTTTCGTACCGGAGCCCTTTCCCCCTATACGTATCTTAAACCCCTTAAACTCGTCCCCGATATCCTCGGGTTCCGGGACTTCTTCTTCTACGGGGTCGCATGCGCATTCATGCTTTCCTTTTTTTTTGAACATTTGTGAAATGTTTGAATTTTGTAACCCCGCGCGAACTTCTCCGAAGCAAGGGCAACCCCTCTGGTTATTCGCATTTTTACAGAGCGGAGGGTTCGGATCCCAATCCTCGGGATGTTGTCTGAAGTACTCTATTGCCTCCTCGAAGCTCATTTCCGGCGGACATACGCGACGCCTTTTTTTCGCAATCGAGAATCCCGACCCCATCTGCGTTTGCAAGGATTTCTGTTTCCACTCTTCCTTTACTTTATCCATTTCTGTTTGTGCCTCACTTATCGAATCCTCCGGCTCTTCTTCCTCATCTTCATCATGCTTGCATGGCCTGTTGCATGGTGTCTGGCATGTTGGTGGGATAGGTTTGCATGATTTCTTTTTCTTGTGTTGCCACCATTTTTTCGTCTTGCAGATGCAAGGCAATTTGCCTCTTTCCGTGAGTCTTTCCTCATACTCCAAGTTTTCTCCATTCTCACATGCCATTTGCCTGGCTATCCGTGCGAAAGCTTCTTCATTAGAGCATAATAGGGTGCCGCTCCTTGTGCGTGGTAATGTCTGGATATACTCAGCAGCTGGGCATAAACAAATATTATTAAAGCAACATTGTCCTAGGTGAAAATAAATAGCTATGTTTGACTCAAACCCCCTTACTAATAAACGTTGAGTAACGGTGGTATAGCTATACAATGTTTTGTCCTTGTCTGTCAAATTCAAATGACACGATGACAGATAAGGACAAAACATTGTATAGCTATCCCACCGTTACTCAACGATTATTAGTAAGGGGGATAGTCATTAATATACTAGAGAAATAGACGCATAGACTCCTATTTTCTGCGTCACCAATACATACATGTCTTTAACGTCGTAATTTCTGATATTTTATTAAATTTAAAATGAATCTACGAGGAATAACACATATATAATCATTATTTGTTTGTCTCCCTCGTTTTTCGTCTTTTTTACTTATTCGCCATTTTTTTTTTCAATACCTTCGGTGCTGGTCTCATTCGTAATTAGTCTCTTTCATTTTTGGTCGCTTTAATTTTAGGGACGTGACGTGAAGTTCGTATTTCGTCTCATTCATTATTTGTTTGAAGCTTGGTTCCAACGGTGTGCGTGACTTTGCCTTACAAATAAAACAACGATTTCTTGAATTTTCATTTCATTTTATGGCATGTTGTGGGAATAGCACTGCATACCTCGGCGTGGAAAGGGATTGCCAGCCTCGTATATCTATCCGTCGTCTATATCTCCTTCAATAGCGAATGGGACGAACAACAATCGGGACGAGTAGCGAATGTGCCCAAAAGGACCAAGACGAATTGCCAATGATGGCAGAGAAAGAGAGAGACTAATAACGAGGGTGACTGAAGATAGACTGCGAACGATACTGGCATGAGATGTTCATATCATAATAATTAACAAATAATAACAGCTATATTAATTATCAATAATTAAAAACATACATACATTTTATTAAAATGGAATTTACATTATTACATACTATAAACGAACGAACTTACAAGCTTACTTAAAACTACACTAATCTAACAAACCGCTACCAGTGGGCATACTTAGTTCCCAAAATGCTGGCAGCATTGCCACGTTGAATGGCAATGCTTAATCTTTGTGCCAAATACAGGCCAGCATTTTGGACACGGGTTGCGTCGATCAGGCGCTTTGACACATATTTAGAAATACGATGTGCTCCTGGTCCTCACACAATCCTAAAGTTTCGACCCCAAAAGGCTCAAATATGTAACTTCTATCAAGTTGACTGTATTTTCGCCTTTTGAGGGTCTCCGCGCTGATTCTGCCGCGAAACCAGCCCTAGTACTTGTTCCGGAAAGGTGTGACGGCGCAAGGGTGTCCACGCAAGTGGCAATCCAAACTAAAGGCCGGCCTAACTTCCACGGAAAATAATTATAATAATGTTTTAATAATAACATTAAATTCACTATATATTCACTGAAAGTAAATGCGTGTTGTACCCCGAGCGACTTTATTACTAGTGAATTTAGATCTTGTCTTAAAAAAAGAACATAAAATGCGAGCAAAATCAATTGAAATGACGTATGACAACCAGTTAGGGTTGGCGATGGTTCTAAATTTATGATGTTAAATATTAGGTACTAAAATAATACAAATGAATTTTATTTAACTGATGAAATTGAAGACAATCCGAAACTCAGTTCACTGGCTAGTATATTTTTTCATTATATTTACAATTTCAAACAAAAAAAAACCAGTTATACACTTGGGATAGTAAGTAATAATTTTCTCAAGTTCGGTGTGGAGACAATGCAAACATGACAAGTTAATAGGTACTAGTAAATCTGTAGACAATTTATTTATCAATTCTAAAAAGTTTTAGTTTAACATTATAGATAAACTATGAACAGAATCATAACAAGCGCTTTCATAAGTATTAACTCATCCATCCATACATCCATTTAATTGAATTTATTCGATTATATTATAAGTGAAAAGTGACGGCCCTAGCACTTCAATGAATTTTGCTCGCATTTTACGAACCCTGGCTATGACTGAACATACCTCTCATTTTTTTCGTCGTTTTCTCGGACACTGATGACTTTTCCGTGACCGGTGTTTCATTAGCCGTTATTCCGCTCTCTGATTAATACAAATTAATTTTTCATTTAACTGATGAAATTGAACACAATCCGAAACTCAGTTCACTGGCTAGTAAGTATATTTTTTCATTATATTTACAATTTCAAACCAAAAAAAAAACAGTTTTACACTTGGGATAGTAAGTAATAATTTTCTCAAGTTCGATGAGGAGACAATGCAAACATGACAAGTTAATAGGGACTAGTAAATCTCTAGACAATTTTTTTATCAATTTTAATAAGTTTTAGTCTAACATTATAGATAAACTATGAACATAATCATAACAAGCGCTTTCAAAAGTATTATCACATCCATCCATCCATCCATTTAATGAATTTATTCGATTATATTATAAGTGTAAAGTGACAACCGTAGCATTTTACGAACCTTGGCCATGACTGAACATACCTGTGAGTGAGTACTCCGTCGTTCCAACGGACACTGATTTCTTTTCCGTGACCCGTGTTGTTATAGTACTCGTGCTTTCGTTCTCTGATTAATACAAATGAATTTTATTTAACTGATGAAATTGAACATAATCCGAAAATCAGTTCACTGGCTAGTATATTTTTTCATTATATTTACGATTTCAAACCAAAAAAAAAACAAGTTTACAATTGGGATAGTAAGTAATAATTTTCTCAAGTTCGATGAGGAGACAATGCAAACATGACAAGTTAATAGGGACTTGTAAATCTCTAGACAATTTATTTATCAATTCTAATAAGTTTTAGTCTAACATTATAGATAAACTATGAACATAATCATAACAAGCGCTTTCAAAAGTATTAACACATCCATCCATCCATCCATTTAATTGAATTTATTCGATTATATTATAAGTGAAAAGTGACAACCCTAGCACTTCAATGATTTTGCTCGCATTTTACGAACCCTGCCAACCCTGGCTATGACTAAACATACCTGTTATGCTGTCCGACGTTCCAACGGACACTGATTTCTTTTCCTTGACCGGTTTTACATTAGACGTTTTTTCGAACTCTGGGCCGCACTCCACTTCTGAGTACCTCCCTTCTTTTAAATAGGGCTTCCCTTGTAAAGTACGCCCCGGGCACTCATAATCTGAATAGTGCGGCGGCGGCAGCGGCTGAGGCTTCGGTCTATGTTTACATGGTTTTTTCTCTTGACCGTCTCGACGTGGATAGCAATCACAACTAGGGCTATCCGGCAGACACTCTACGATACCATTTTGAATGCACTTTGTTTTAAAACACTTTTCTTGAATTGGTGGTGGCTTGGTGTTGCAGCCAGAGTTGGGGCAAAAAGCTACCAGGCTGTCTTTTGTTGCTTTTGTTGTCTTAGAGACGGAGTACACTTTTTCATTATAACTTTGCAATGGATAAATACTGTTACATTTTGAAACCGTTTGTGTAAGACTGGCCATTGCGCTAAGGCCGATATCTTGGAGCGTTATTTGCTTTAGTTGGGCAGGAGCAATGTTGCTGTATTGCGGGGACCCAGGCCCTCTGTTGTTTGAAGTGATAGAAAGCATTGATGGGATGTGCTGACTGTAGTTTTCGCAGTAGGATGCCCCTAAAATAAACAATATAGATCGTTCATTTCATACAAAGCCATAGGTACAGTCAGCGGCATATTCTGTAACCGCAAATATTTAAGGATTTTATAAAAACTAACCTAACCTATAGGGCAAATGAAAAAATTTGGAAACGATACTGGTAGATCACGTGACTTTTCGTATCACGTCATCTACAAGTGATGCGATTGGTTTAAAAACGTAACGAATAGAAACGCTGGTTAGCGTAATGCATTTTGTCTAGCCCCTCTAGTTTAGGTAGCATTAAGAAGTTACAAGTAGTCAACTATTCAATTAAAAATCATCATTATAAGATGGTAGGCTTTCAAAGATTCAACCATAAGCATCCGAAAAAGGTGTAGTTAATAGTTGAAAAATAAAAGTATCTAGGTTTTTGTATTTAATCGTGTTGTATTCAACAATATTGAAGAAAAAATATAAATTTTAATACTGCAACAAACAGACACATGCATAATGGTTTTTGAGTACCAGATCTATCAGACAAAATCAAGAGACATCATCAGATCATTAGTAATTTTGATGGAAAAAACTGAAAGGTAAAAGAATAGAACAAAGATATTTATATACAAGTAGTGAATTTAGAAACGTTGCATGTAGTGTGAGGTCAAAAAGGACTCAGCTCAGCGTGTACTGCAGCCGGAGCCACAGCGCTGGTTTTCAGCTGAACCCTGGGGGGCAGGAGCGAATTATCCATAAGGCAGGTTAGGCAACTGCCTAGGGGCCCCGCATCGGCTAAGGGCCCCGCGCACCGGAAAAAAACGTGTTTAAAAAAAGTGTAATAGGGAGCCCCCAGAATTGCATTGCCTACGGGCCCCTGACATGGTTAATCCGGCCCTGCTGGGGGATACCAATAAATACCAAGCAATTCAGTCTAGAACGAGTGTAAGGGACAGAGCAGTTATAATGGCTGTCTCTTTCTCTCACCGCAAACTGAGGCGCTAGACAAGATGCATTACGCTAACCAGCGTTTCTATTCGTTTTGTTTTTAAACCAATCGCGTCACTGGTAGATCACGTGACTTTTCGTATCACGTCATCTACCAGTGACGCGATTGGTTTAAAAACGAAACGAATAGAAACGCTGGTTAGCGTAATGCATCTTGTCTAGCGCCTCTGAACTGCATAACTATGTCATGGTAACCTCCCTGGTGTTTTATACTTCGGAGCTAAACGCGAACACGAGATGGAAGAAAATAAATAATGTGCATTAATAATATGGCAAGTGAAACGTATATGGTGTATCAAAAATGTACAGTCTGTGCACTACCCTCTGGCCACGTGGTCGGACCACTCGACGTGGATTTTTCTTTTCCCGTAGGTTCAACTAATCGGACGGCATGGAATCGCAATTCCGCTTTGTCCAAGTGATCGATCAACCTTATAATGACGCTTTGGGTTCTTACTTCTCTCTTACTCGTTCTTAATAAGAGCGTATGAGAGACAAGTACAAACCAGAAACACCTTTTAAGAGCTACCGCACTGTACAGTAAAGGAAATTTATTTCTAGACCACTTTGGACTATGTCAAAGTGACGTAATCAATCAAAATGTAAGAGACTTCTTATGTTTTTATTTTAGTGTCACTTTGGCATAGTCCAAAGTGGTCTAGGAATCAATTTCCTTGACTGTACATGTATAATGGCGAACCGAGTATAAATGAAAATTAACAAACTCGAATAAGTCCATGCAAAAAGACAACGGAATTCGCGTCTTTTTTCAAACAAGTTAAGTTTTAAATTGTTATACCTTTCAGGGACGTATCTGAGTTTAAAGTTAAGCGATTTAAATAAAGATATATTAAAGCGAAAAAAATTCATCGGTCTTAGGCAGTGACGGGGCAGTGGTCCAACTGCTCTGTCCTACTGACTAAAATTAGTATCATAAATATGAGGTAGGTTTAGGTTATGTTAGTTCTTCAGCTGGCCCCGGAGGGCCAAACCACCCAGAAGTACTCCGTCGAGCCTGTTAATTTCATATTCAAATAGAAATTATTTGTCAGTTGGACAAAGCAGTTGGACCACTGCCCCGAAAGGTCTTAGGCAGGATTCGAACCTACATCTCCTGTGGCTCTCCGGGCCGATGCAGGCGCATTACCAATTATGCCACCATGACCCTACTTAAGATCCGCCAAATTAGTAATCGCTTGCTTTTCATACTTTTCATGGTGACGCCTTTTATCGTTGTTTTTTATAACAAACGACACTCATGTTTCAAGATACATTGAAATTAGCATTCTTTTCGCTTTAGTATAGTTTAGAATTTCGTAAACAGACGTTACTGTTAAATTTAAAAATCTTTAAATAAAGATGTAGAATTTAAGGCACTAACTGAAATAAGTTGGGACGACTCGGCCACCACCCCCCCATTCCACGAAGCTACAAGTTACAAATTACAAGTGGAAGACTCTTTCTAACTCCTTTTGCTAGAAAGGGAGTTCCGCTTGTAATTTGTAACTTGTTGCTTTGTGAAACGGGCCTCAGATGGCATAAAAATTGGTTGCACCATAAGGCATCTATTTACTTTTTTAGTTTTAGGTTAAAAAATATTGACGGATGTGAAGTTCCATGTATAATCTTAAACTGACGTACCTTTTTTTAAGTCGTCCTGCCCATCCATGACCGAGGAGATGGCTTCGGACACAGCATCACGCCGTTGACAGTGACATTCGCCAATTTTCATTGCGCAGACGCACGGGCGTTCAACGGACGTGCCCACGCCGGTCTCGTACGAGCAATCGTCCGACTTCACCGCCTTGACTTCAGTGGTCTGACATTCAGTGTCCAATACTCGATGGAAGTCTTGGATACATCTTTTCAAATCTACGTCTATCTTAGGTTCAAAAAAGAATTTTCCTCCTTTGTTAGATAGTGTAAACCCTTTTTTCTTCTTATACATACGTTTGCTTTTAAACGGATCATCGCTGGATAACAACGTATTCGGGTCCACTAAAAATTACATTTTAATTAGAACAGGAGAAGTTTTTAGTAGAAATGTTGTTTTTCTACTCGCAAACGCTGATTTGGCTATCGTTAACGGTATTATAACGACACGCATAGTGTGCTCGAAGCGTATTGTATGAGCGTCGTCATAGTAATAAATAACAGAGGGCCCTGCCAAGATGCACTACGCTAAGTAGCGTTTCTATTCGTTTCGTTTTTAAACCAATCGCGTCACTGGTAGGTCACGTGACTTTTCGTATCACGTCATCTACCAGTGACGCAATTGGTTTAAAAACGAAACGAATAGAAACGCTACTTAGCGTAGTGCATCTTGGCAGGGCCCTTAGAGCAGTTATATAATACACCATTGTTATCACCATAAATACTCCTTATCCTCAAATAGCAGTTGGTTAAAAAATATGGGTTATATCGATAAGTGTCTGGTCAGCAAAAATCTCTTTTTGACGTGAATTCTATAAACGGGTATAAACCAAAATAAATGTCCAGTTAAAGAAGAGTTTTGTCACCGTAACGAAACTGTCGATTAACGTCAAACACATACATTTTTGTAACGAAATTGTAAGTTAGACATCATTTAAGTGACATTTAAATAGCGTCTTTATGTTCATTTATTTTGGTTTTTACCCAAACGTCTTCCGCGTATCTCAGCGTGCTTTCCAGAAAAATAGCGTTTCAATCGTGATAGTTTCGTCGTTTATCACTTGACCATTTTTTTTTTAAAAAAATCCTGATATTAATTGTTCTAGCGGCAATACAAATACATACAACGAAAACTTCTTGTGTCTAGCTATTACGGTTCATATGATACAGTTAGCTGACAGAAGGCGAGCGGAGGTTTATTAAAAGGGTCCCGTGGCACCTTTTGGGTGCGGAACCCTAAAAAGCGGTTTACTTACGGATCGAATCAATGCGCAAATTTTCGAATACATTTGACGTATTCGCGACGTCGTGGCAGTCTTCGGGCGCGCTACTACCGGTGGAAGAGGCCTCCGTGGAAACCATTAAAAAGATTGATGAATCGGATGTACTCTTCTTAGGACGAGAATTCGATTCATTTGGACTGCTTCTCTTCTCCGCTTTCCTCTGTTTTTCCGACGAATGCACTCTTGTGTCAGAAACGTGATAAACATACGCGTCGTTGACGAAATTTCTGTATCTTCTGCTATGTCTGAAAAATCATTACAGTGCTGCAGTGGTCACATAATTAGGGTTGCTGGCGTTTTTCTCGTACAATTTTTTTCTGTACAAAACGAATCTTGTATTTTAAAAGGAATTGAAAAAACAAATTTTTGGGGTTCACACAAAGTTGACTAAAGTAAAACTTAATAATATACAGGGTGTAACATTTAAGTCTGTCAGTATGGGAAAGTCTGAAACTATATAGGTAAGACATACGTGTAACGTCTTAAGCAACAAACAATACATTTTATTAATTTTAGACATCATGTTTTATAGGTAGTAAAATTTACTGCTGAAATCGATATCTAAATAGAAATAGTTTTATGTAGTTTTTTTTTTAAATATATGGCTGCAGTTTTCCTTGTTACTAAGCTCGATGACATGGTTCCTAAGAACAGATTTTCGTATGTCTTATAGTTTAAGACTTTCCCACACTGACCGATTTAAATGTTACACCCTATATAGTTAACAATACTGGAGGTCAAATTCAATTTGGTATGTTTCTTATAGCAAATAAATGTTCTAAAAAACAAAAACCTCCTTCAAAAACGCAAAAAATAACTTCTTTTAAAATGGTAGGTAAATAGGTCAGCTCAACTGAAGTCGGCTTTTGGTTAAAAATATTGTATTAAGACGCCGATATGATTTTAAAAGAAGTGATGTTTTTCGTTTAAGAAGGCGGTTTTTTTGTTTTTTTTTTTAATATTTATTCGTTGTGTGGTGGCCGGCTTAGAATAGTACCACTCCGTGTCTTCCCGTGGAAATCGTAAGAGACGATTTAGGGGGTAAAGGCTTGTAGTATTGTTAGGCGATGGGCTTGCAACCTGTCACTAATATACACTGGTCTGTCACTAACATCTTAGCCTGTCTGTGCAAAATGTGGTTACAGAATGAACAACAAGGTTTTAGAGTTGTTGGTAATTCTGTAGCTCCGCCTACCCCACTCTGGGAATGAAGGCGTGAAGGTATGTATATATGTATTTATGTAAAATATTTATTTTATTATATACTTATTATTGATCATAATAAGCAATGTAGGCCCACTTCTTAGTTGACATGAAACTTTAAGACATTTCTAGCTCACTACAAGCAATGCCGCGGGAAAGTCATAGTCATATTTAAACAATTAAATGCTCTTCCTTATAGTAGTCGCTTGACTCTTAATCGAGGTATCTTATCACCACCCTTGAAATAGGTACCGTTGAGGAGTTCCGGTGGCCACCTGTGGTCTTCATCATCAGTTCCACTTCACCAAGTGCAACTTTCTGAATGGACATGCTGGACTTATGTACCTATGCCAATGATGAAATTAATATTTGAGTAGTTCCCTCAATTCCTGACGGATCCCCTCATCAGATTCAGATTTGGTGACAATGGGACCACCTCGAAAGTATACTCTATCAAAACAAAATACATTTTTTAAAATCGGTATTCTTTTGAAGGAGAAATTGGTGAACACACATAAAAAAAATTACATACAGTGGAACATAGATCCTCATTTTTTGAAGTAGGTTAATTAGGAAATAGTGACTCCATAGATTCTAGAACCACGATATGCCACCAAAAGTCCTAACCCTAGTTATAACCATTTATTATTATTATTATTTATTTCATCAGGCTGCAGTTGCGACAACTGATAAATGCCTGTATCCAGCTGTTCCTCGATCAAGTGTTCTTTGTACTGCTTATGTGTTGGTCTAATCGATTTTTAAACTGATTGACGTTCAGTGCTGAGACTACTTGTTCTGGCAGTTTGTTCCATGCTTTCACTACTCTGTTACATAAGAAGTGTCTGCGAGGATTGTTGTTTGAAAGCTCAGTAGTTTAAATTGATGACCCCGGAGACGAGTGTTGGTATTTAGCTTGAACAATTTATGAACATTTGTTAGGTAACTCATCATTTTATCGAATTTCAATTCATCAATTATATCGAATTACATTTCATCGAACGTTATTTTCTGCTGAAACCAATATGCTTTCAGAAAATCTTAAACATTCATTCATTACGTAGGTAAGATTACTGCCGCAGTCAGAGACGTCGATCAAATTTAATGCTTGATGAAAGCAGCTGCTGTCAGTTTCTTTGCTATGGCAATAGAATAAGACAACTCGTCACTAAACAAGTGTTAAATTTAATTGACGTCTCTGAGTGCGACACTTAGACTTGTGACTCCCAAACAAAAATAGCGATATTCGAGGAAACGAAAATTCTGCGTACTGATATTTTCGTTGAAAGGGGTTTCGATAAAACAATAAGTACCCCATTTATTAATTTATTAACATACATTTGTATCTTTCAAAATTTCACTTTGACAGTTGTCATTTATTTACTTATATATAAAATTCTCGTGTCACAGTGTTTGTAATAAAACTCCTCCGAAACGGCTTGACCGATTGTTATGAAATTTTGTGTGTATATTCAGTAGGTCTGAGAATAGACCGTAAAGTATATTTCATAAGGTTAGTATGAAAAAAAAACCACCCGGGCAACGCCGGGCGCGGACAGCTAGTTATGAATTTTTGTATATTTGTCAGTCTGAACATTTTTAGAAATAATCGTGGTTCCGACATTTCCCGATGTCAAATGTTTATTCAGGTAACCCATCATTTTATCGAATTTCACTTCATCGATTGTATCATCTAATCGAACTTCATTTCATCGAACGCTACTTTCTGCTGAAACCACGATGTTTTCAGAATACTTCACACATTTATTACGTTGGTTAGGTTAGGTTAGACTGTTGCATACCATAAAAAGTTTACTCATGCGACGAGAAATGCCTTTCGATGAAATGAAAATTCTGCGTAATGATACGTTCGTAGAAAGTTGTTTCGATAAAATAATAGGTACCCGTTTATTCACTATATCTGTACGTAATAAATAATTACCTTATAAGAGTGTTAACTGATATCAAATCTCGATTATCTACCGGGCGTTTAGAACATATTTTTTTGTTATAGTCCGAGGATTCGTCGTCAGGCTTTTTAAGGCCAGAAGAGTCTTTAGCCACTGCTAATTTTCTTTCCAAAAAAGAAATAAGACTTAGTGTTCCATTGCTGTAATCAGAATCAGTTGATTCTGTTTCAATGAGATAAAATGACCCTGAACTCGAGTTTGAAACATAATCCTTTGAAACAACATGTTTCAGGGTTACTCGTGAAGACGTCGTTCGGTTGTAATGGTTGCTTGTTTTTGACTTGAAGCGAGATTGATAAATATATGAGAAAGGCTTATCCTCGTCATGGTCATGTTTAGTAATATTTTTATGCAAAAAACGTTTAATATCGGTAATGCTGACGTCACTTTCTGAATTGTAGATGTACACGGTAGATATAGACCCAGAAACATCAGTCGTGCAGTCAGTACTCACGGAATCGAATTGTAAAGAAATATGACTATGGTTATACAGGTCATGGTCAAATTCGGGCGTTTGTTTTGGTATTTTATCTTCAGCATTTCTGGGCACCAATGAAGATCCGCCTGCTACTCTGCCAACGGTAACTTTGATGCCCTCATTATCGGTGAAAACGCCGCTTTTAACTCCCGGTATGCACTCACCAGGGCACGGACAAAATGACGAAATATCGGGCGATGTTACTCTGATCTTAACATAGCTGTGTTTAAATCTTATTTTCTTTTTGTCACAACCACAAGCCTTTTCACATGTGGTAGTTTTTATGATTTCCTCAACCTCTTCTTGAATACCTGCAGCCAAAGCTCCTCTTGTCACAGCGTCGGTTCCTGTCTTGGCATCTATGAGTTTTTTCTTTAGTGATGGAGTTATCTCGCGTTCTGCTCGAATCTGTTTAATCATAGCTTTTTCCGATGCTGTTTTACCTTCTGGCAAAGGAAGCCCAGCGTCTGCTAATTCTTTGACAATTCTTTCTTTTTCTGCTCTTGATTTACCTTCCAAAGGAGTCAAAAGACCTGCCATTTTAGCCTTTTTCATTCTTTCGGAGGTAATTTTTTGGATAAGGTGTTTTTCTGATGCCGTTGCACCCTCTGGTAGTGGTAATCCAACATCAGCTAAACCTCTTAATATTTGCATTTTCTTTGATTTTGTCTTTCCCGCCAGAGGAGTCAGTAAACCGAGCTCTTTAGCTCTGGCTATTTTATCAGCAACGATTTTAGAAGGCTTTTTTTCTTCCGTTATAATTCTTTTGATCATCGACTTCTCTGAGCGTGTTCTACCTTCTGGAATTGGTATACCAGCCTGTACCATACTTCTGAACATCTTTTCTTTTTCCGCAGGCGATTTGCGATCAAGATCCAACATGTCCTCCAATCGAGGCCGTGCTTTTGCTGAAATTTCTGGTGCAAAAGATGGGCAAATGCATTCATCAACCGGCCCTTCTCCTTCTTGTATATTTATGGCAGTTTCTTTGTCCAATTTCCTTCTCTCTTCGGGTGTTAGAAGAGGTGGACCCACAAAGCCTTTCCTACTTTCCTCTTTGAGAAGAGGGACTTCCATGGCAATTCTTTTAACTAACTCTCTTTCTGACTCTGTTCTACCTTCAGGGAGTTGGATTCCGGCTTGCGCCCAACTTTTAAGAATAGCTTCCTTTTGTGCCGACGTTTTACCTTCTAATGGAGTGATTAAACCAGCAGCATGTGCTTTCGTCATTTTTTCTTTCATGCTTTGTGTTTTTGGTTCTGGAGGGAGTCCTAAATCAGTTCTTACTTTTTTAATAAGTTCCTTTTCTGACAGGGTTTTTCCCTCAGGCAGGGGCATTCCTGCTTTGGCTAACCCTTTTAGGATTTGCTCTTTTTGTGATGGAGATTTTCCTTCAAGGGGTGTTATTAGTCCAGCAGCTTTTGCTTCTCGCATTTTTCGTGACGGCAATCGTATAACTGGCTCAGCCTCTATTTTCTTGATTAAAGCTTTTTCGGACGGTGTTCTTCCTTCCGGAAGTGGAATGCCAGCTTGCGCCAAGCTTCTCAGAATTACTTCTTTTTGTGCTAGTGTTTTACCCTCAAGTGGAGTGACAAGTCCTGCAGCCTGTGCTTTTGAAATCTTTTCCCTCATGCTTCTAGTTTTTGGTTCCGGAGGGAGTCCCATATCTTTTATTACTTTTTGAATAATTGCTTTTTCTGACTGCGTTTTACCCTCAGGTATTGGGATTCCCGCTTTTGCCAAACCCTTCAGTATTCTTTCTTTTTCTGCATAAGTTTTACCTTCTAGTGGTGTTAATAATCCAGCAGCTTTTGCTTCTCGCATTTTTTGTGACGGCAATCGTACAAATGGCTCAGCCTCTATTTTTTTGATTAAAGCTTTTTCGGACGGTGTTCTTCCTTCCGGAAGTGGAATGCCAGCTTGCGCCATGTTTCTCAGAATTACTTCTTTTTGTGCTGATGTTTTACCCTCAAGTGGAGTGACAATTCCTGCAGCCTGTGCTTTTGAAATCTTTTCCCTCATGCTTCTAGTTTTTGGTTCCGGAGGGAGTCCCATATCCTTTATTACTTTTTGAATAATTGCTTTTTCTGACGGCGTTTTACCCTCAGGCATTGGCATGCCTGATTTAACTAACCCTCTTAGAATTTTCTCCTTTTGTGCCGAAGTTTTACCTTCAAGTGGCGTTATTAATCCAGCAGCTTTTGCTTCTAGCATTTTTCGTGACGGCAATCGTGCAACGGGCTCACCCTCAATTTTTTTGATTAATGCTTTTTCAGATGGTGTTCTTCCTTCTGGAAGTGGAATGCCAGCTTGAGCCAGGCTTCTCAGAATTACTTCTTTTTGTGCTAATGTTTTACCCTCAAGTGGAGTGACAAGTCCTGCAGCCTGTGCTTTTGAAATCTTTTCCCTCATGCTTCTAGTTTTTGCTTCCGGAGGGAGTCCCATATCCTTTATTACTTTTTGAATAAGTGCTTTTTCCGACGGCGTTTTTCCCTCAGGCATTGGCATGCCTGATTTAGCTAATCCTCTTAGAATTTTCTCCTTTTGTGCCGAAGTTTTACCTTCAAGTGGCGTTAGTAACCCGGCAGCTTTCGCTGCTCGCAACTTTTCCATCGGCACTCGTGTCACAGGTTCAGCTTCAATTTTCTTAACCATGGCTCTTTCGGACGGTGTTCTACCTTCAGGCAATGCAACCCCAGCTTGGGCCAAACTTCTCAGTATAGCTTCCTTTTGTGCAGGCGTTTTACCTTCAAGCGGAGTAATTAAACCAGCAGCCTGTGCTTTTAAAATTTTTTCTTTCGTACTTGGTGTTTTGGGTTCTGGAGGGAGCCCCATATCTGTCCTTATTTTTGTAATAAGTTGTTTTTCTGACGGCGTTTTACCCTCCGGCATGGGTATTCCTGCTTTTGCTAACCCTTTAAGGATTCTCTCTTTTTGCGACAAAGATTTTCCATCAAGGGGCGTTAGCAGTCCAGCAGCTTTCGCTGCTCGCATTTTTTCTGAAGGTGTCATTGCTTCTTTTCTGGTTGGTCTTCTGCTTACTCTCTCAGACTCTGGTGTCAACTGTGGGCAAATGCATTCGTCGACTGGTCCTTCTCCTTCTTGTATATTTGCTGCAGTTTGTTCATCTAATTTTCTTCGTTCTTCATAGGGAAGAGCTGGTGGGCCCACAGGAATTATCATTTCTTCTCTAACTTTCTGGATCATTGCCTTCTCAGAAGCCGTTTTTCCCGCAGGAAGGGGAATGCCAGCTTCTGCCATACTTTTGAGAATCCTTTCTTTTTCTGCAGAAGTTTTGCCCTCGAAAAGCAATCTGTCTTCAGGTCTTCCTACTTCTCTAATAACTTTTTGAACTAATGCCTTGCCAGATGCTGTCGTAGCTTCGGGAAGTGGTATCCCGGCTTCTGCCATCCTTCTGAGCGCCTTTTCTTTCTGTGAAGTGGTTTTACCTACTAGTGGTGTTATGATTCCTGCTGCATGAGCCTTTGCCATTCTTTCCTTCATTGAAATCGTGGTAGGTGCAGGAGGTAGCCCCATGTCGAGTCTTACTTTTTGAATGAGTGCTTTTTCCGACTGCGTTTTTCCCTCAGGCATTGGCATGCCTGATTTAGCTAACCCTCTTAGAATTTTCTCCTTTTGTGCCGAAGTTTTACCTTCAAGTGGCGTTAATAACCCGGCAGCTTTAGATTCTCGCAACTTTTCCATCGGCACTCGCGTCACAGGTTCAGCTTCAATTTTCTTAACCATCGCTCTTTCGGACGGTGTTCTACCTTCAGGCAATGCAATCCCAGCTTGGGCTAAACTTCTCAGTATAGCTTCCTTTTGTGCCGGCGTTTTACCTTCAAGCGGAGTAATTAAACCAGCAGCTTGTGCTCTTGACATTTGTTCTTTCATGCTTGGTGTTTGAGGTTCTGGAGGAAGTCCTAAATCTTTTCTTACTTTTTGAATAAGTGCTTTTTCTGACAGCGTTTTACCCTCTGGCATCGAGATTCCCACTTTTGCCAAACCCTTCAGTATTCTTTCTTTTTCTGCATAAGTTTTACCTTCTAGTGGTGTTAATAATCCAGCAGCTTTTGCTTCTCGCATTTTTTGTGACGGCAATCGTACAATTGGCTCAGCCTCTATTTTTTTGATTAAAGCTCTTTCGGACGGTGTTCTTCCTTCCGGAAGTGGAATGCCAGCTTGCGCCATGTTTCTCAGAATTACTTCTTTTTGTGCTGGTGTTTTACCTTCAAGTGGAGTGACAATTCCTGCAGCCTGTGCTCTTGAAATTTTTTCCCTCATGCTTCTAGTTTTTGGTTCCGGAGGGAGTCCCATATCCCTTATAACTTTTTGAATTATTGCTTTTTCTGACGGCGTTTTACCCTCAGGCATTGGCACGCCTGATTTAGCTAACCCTCTTAGAATTTTCTCCTTTTGTGCCGAAGTTTTACCTTCAAGTGGCGTTAGTAACCCGGTAGCTTTCGCTTCTCGCAACTTTTCCATCGGCACTCGTGTCACAGGTTCAGCTTCAATTTTCTTAACCAAGGCTCTTTCGGATGGTGTTCTACCTTCAGGCAATGCAATCCCAGCTTGTGCCAAACTTCTCAGTATAGCTTCCTTTTGTGCAGGCGTTTTACCTTCAAGCGGAGTAATTAAACCAGCAGCTTGTGCTTTTGTCATTTTTTCTTTCATGCTTGGTGTTTTAGGTTCTGGTGGGAGCCCTATATCTCTTATTACTTTTTGAATAAGTTCTTTTTCTGACTGTGTTTTACCCTCAGGCATTGGGATTCCCGCTTTTGCCAAACCCCTCACTATTCTTTCTTTTTCTGCATAAGTTTTACCTTCTAGTGGTGTTAATAATCCAGCAGCTTTTGCTTCTCGCATTTTTTGTGACGGCAATCGTACAACTGGCTCAGCCTGTATTTTCTTGATTAAAGCTTTTTCGGACGGTGTTCTTCCTTCCGGAAGTGGAATGCCAGCTTGCGCCAAGCTTCTCAGAATTACTTCTTTTTGTGCTGGTGTTTTACCTTCAAGTGGAGTGACAAGTCCTGCAGCCTGTGCTTTTGAAATCTTTTCCCTCATGCTTCTAGTTTTTTGTTCCGGAGGAAGTCCCATATCCCTTATCACTTTTTGAATAAGTGCTTTTTCTGACGGCGTTTTACCTTCAGGCATAGGTATTCCTGCTTTGGCCAAACCTTTTAGGATTTGCTCTTTTTGTGACGAAGATTTTCCTTCAAGGGGCGTTATTAGTCCAGCAGCTCTCGCTGCTCGCATTTTTTCAGAAGGTGTCATTGCTTCTTTTCTGGTTGGTCCTCTTCCTACTCTCTCAGACTCTGGTGTCAATTGTGGACAAATGCATTCGTCGACTGGTCCTTCTCCTTCTTGTATATTTGCCATCGTTTGTTCATCTAATTTTCTTCGATCTTCATAGGGAAGAGCTGGTGGGCCCACAGGAATTATCATTTCTTCTCTAACTTTCTGGATCATTGCCTTCTCAGAAGCCGTTTTTCCCACAGGAAGGGGGATGCCAGCTTCTGCCATACTTCTGAGAATCCTTTCTTTTTCTGCAGATGTTTTGCCTTCGAAAAGTAATCTGTCTTCAGGTCTTCCTACTTCTTTTATAATTCTTCGAACTAATGCCTTGCCAGATGCTGTCGTAGCTTCGGGAAGTGGTATCCCGGCTTCTGCCATCCTTCTGAGCGCCTTTTCTTTCTGTGAAGTGGTTTTACCTACTAGTGGTGTTATGATTCCTGCTGCATGAGCCTTTGCCATTCTTTCCTTCATTGAAATCGTGGTAGGTGCAGGAGGTAGCCCCATGTCGATTCTGACTTTTTGAATGAGTGCTTTTTCTGACGGCGTTTTTCCCTCAGGCATTGGCATGCCTGATTTAGCTAACCCTCTTAGAATTTTTTCCTTTTGTGCCGAAGTTTTACCTTCAAGTGGCGTTAGTAACCCGGCAGCTTTCGCTTCTCGCAACCTTTCCATCGGCACTCGCGTCACAGGTTCAGCTTCAATTCTCTTAACCATGGCTCTTTCGGACGGTGTTCTACCTTCAGGCAATGCAATCCCAGCTTGGGCCAAACTTCTCAGTATAGCTTCCTTTTGTGCAGGCGTTTTACCTTCAAGCGGAGTAATTAAACCAGCAGCTTGTGCTTTTGACATTTTTTCTTTCATGCTTGGTGTTTTGGGTTCTGGAGGGAGCCCTATATCTCTTCTTACTTTTTGAATAAGTTCCTTTTCTGATGGCGTTTTACCCTCAGGCATTGGGATTCCCGCTTTTGCCAAACCCCTCACTATTCTTTCTTTTTCTGCATAAGTTTTACCTTCTAGTGGTGTTAATAATCCAGCAGCTTTTGCTTCTCGCATTTTTTGTGACGGCAATCGTAAAACTGGCGCAGCCTCTATTTTTTTGATTAAAGCTTTTTCGGACGGTGTTCTTCCTTCCGGAAGTGAAATGCCAGCTTGCGCCATGTTTCTGAGAATTACTTCTTTTTGTGCTAATGTTTTACCCTCAAGTGGAGTGACAAGTCCTGCAGCCTGTGCTCTTGAAATTTTTTCCCTCATGCTTCTAGTTTTTGGTTCCGGAGGGAGTCCCATATCTCTTATTACTTTTTGAATAAGTGCTTTTTCTGACGGCGTTTTACCTTCAGGCATCGGTATTCCTGCTTTGGCTAACCCTTTTAGGATTTGCTCTTTTTGCGACGAAGATTTTCCATCAAGGGGCGTTAGCAATCCAGCAGCTTTCGCCGCTCGCATTTTTTCTGAAGGTGTCATTACTTCTTTTCTGGTTGGTCTTCTGCTTACTCTCTCGGACTCTGGTGTCAATTGTGGACAAATGCATTCGTCGACTGGTCCTTCTCCTTCTTGTATATTTGCCATAGTTTGTTCATCTAATTTTCTTCGTTCTTCATAGGGAAGAGCTGGTGGGCCCACAGGAATTATCATTTCTTCTCTAACTTTCTGGATCATTGCCTTCTCAGAAGCCGTTTTTCCCACAGGAAGGGGGATGCCAGCTTCTGCCATACTTCTGAGAATCCTTTCTTTTTCTGCAGATGTTTTGCCTTCGAAAAGTAATCTGTCTTCAGGTCTTCCTACTTCTTTTATAATTCTTCGAACTAATGCCTTGCCAGATGCTGTCGTAGCTTCGGGAAGTGGTATCCCGGCTTCTGCCATCCTTCTGAGCGCCTTTTCTTTCTGTGAAGTGGTTTTACCTACTAGTGGTGTTATGATTCCTGCTGCATGAGCCTTTGCCATTCTTTCCTTCATTGAAATCGTGGTAGGTGCAGGAGGTAGCCCCATGTCGATTCTGACTTTTTGAATGAGTGCTTTTTCCGACGGCGTTTTTCCCTCAGGCATTGGCATGCCTGATTTAGCTAACCCTCTTAGAATTTTTTCCTTTTGTGCCGAAGTTTTACCTTCAAGTGGCGTTAGTAACCCGGCAGCTTTCGCTTCTCGCAACCTTTCCATCGGCACTCGCGTCACAGGTTCAGCTTCAATTCTCTTAACCATGGCTCTTTCGGACGGTGTTCTACCTTCAGGCAATGCAACCCCAGCTTGGGCCAAACTTCTCAGTATAGCTTCCTTTTGTGCAGGCGTCTTACCTTCAAGCGGAGTAATTAAACCAGCAGCTTGTGCTCTTGACATTTTTTCTCTCATGCTTAGTGTTTTAGGTTCTGGAGGGAGCCCTATATCTTTTCTTACTTTTGTAATAAGTTCTTTTTCTGACGGCGTTTTACCCTCAGGCATCGAGATTCCCGCTTTTGCCAAACCCTTCAGTATTCTTTCTTTTTCTGCATAAGTTTTACCTTCTAGTGGTGTTAATAATCCAGCAGCTTTTGCTTCTCGCATTTTTTGTGACGGCAATCGTAAAACTGGCTCAGCTTCTATTTTTTTGATTAAAGCTCTTTCGGACGGTGTTCTTCCTTCTGGAAGTGGAATGCCAGCTTGCGCCATGTTTCTCAGAATTACTTCTTTTTGTGCTGGTGTTTTACCCTCAAGTGGAGTGACAAGTCCTGCAGCCTGTGCTTTTAATATTTTTTCCCTCATGCTTCTAGTTTTTGGTTCCGGAGGGAGTCCCATGTCCTTTATTACTTTTTGAATAAGTGCTTTTTCCGACGGCGTTTTTCCCTCAGGCATTGGCATGCCTGATTTAGCTAACCCTCTTAGAATTTTCTCCTTTTGTGCCGAAGTTTTACCTTCAAGTGGCGTTAGTAACCCGGCAGCTTTCGCTTCTCGCAACCTTTCCATCGGCACTCGCGTCACAGGTTCAGCTTCAATTCTCTTAACCATGGCTCTTTCGGACGGTGTTCTACCTTCAGGCAATGCAATCCCAGCTTGGGCCAAACTTCTCAGTATAGCTTCCTTTTGTGCAGGCGTTTTACCTTCAAGCGGAGTAATTAAACCAGCAGCTTGTGCTTTCGACATTTTTTCTTTCATGCTTAGTGTTTTAGGTTCTTGAGGGAGTCCTATATCTTTCCTTACTTTTGTAATAAGTTCCTTTTCTGACGGCGTTTTACCCTCAGGCAGGGGCATTCCCGCTTTGGCTAACCCTTTTAGGATTTGCTCTTTTTGTGCCGAAGTTTTACCTTCAAGTGGCGTTAGTAACCCGGCAGCTTTCACTTCTCGCAACCTTTCCATCGGCACTCGCGTCACAGGTTCAGCTTCAATTTTCTTAACCATGGCTCTTTCGGACGGTGTTCTACCTTCAGGCAATGCAATCCCAGCTTGAGCCAAACTTCTCAGTATAGCTTCCTTTTGTGCAGGCGTTTTACCTTCAAGCGGGGTAATTAAACCAGCAGCTTGTGCTTTTGACATTTTTTCTTTCATGCTTAGTGTTTTGGGTTCTGGAGGGAGCCCTATATCTCTTCTTACTTTTTGAATAAGTGCTTTTTCCGACGGCGTTTTACCCTCAGGCATCGGTATTCCTGCTTTGGCTAACCCTTTTAGGATTTGCTCTTTTTGCGACGAAGATTTTCCATCAAGGGGCGTTAGCAGTCCAGCAGCTTTCGCTGCTCGCATTTTTTCTGAAGGTGTCATTACTTCTTTTCTGGTTGGTCTTCTGCTAATTCTCTCAGACTCTGGTGTCAATTGTGGACAAATGCATTCGTCGACTGGTCCTTCTCCTTCTTGTATATTTGCCATAGTTTGTTCATCTAATTTTCTTCGTTCCTCATAGGGAAGAGCTGGTGGGCCCACAGGAATTATCATTTCTTCTCTAACTTTCTGGATCATTGCCTTCTCAGAAGCCGTTTTTCCCACAGGAAGGGGGATGCCAGCTTCTGCCATACTTCTGAGAATCCTTTCTTTTTCTGCAGATGTTTTGCCTTCGAAAAGTAATCTGTCTTCAGGTCTTCCTACTTCTTTTATAATTCTTCGAACTAATGCCTTGCCAGATGCTGTCGTAGCTTCGGGAAGTGGTATCCCGGCTTCTGCCATCCTTCTGAGCGCCTTTTCTTTCTGTGAAGTGGTTTTACCTACTAGTGGTGTTATGATTCCTGCTGCATGAGCCTTTGCCATTCTTTCCTTCATTGAAATCGTGGTAGGTGCAGGAGGTAGCCCCATGTCGATTCTGACTTTTTGAATGAGTGCTTTTTCCGACGGCGTCTTTCCCTCAGGCATTGGCATGCCTGATTTAGCTAACCCTCTTAGAATTTTCTCCTTTTGTGCCGAAGTTTTACCTTCAAGTGGCGTTAGTAACCCGGCAGCTTTCGCTTCTCGCAACCTTTCCATCGGCACTCGCGTCACAGGTTCAGCTTCAATTCTCTTAACCATGGCTCTTTCGGACGGTGTTCTACCTTCAGGCAATGCAATCCCAGCTTGGGCCAAACTTCTCAGTATAGCTTCCTTTTGTGCAGGCGTTTTACCTTCAAGCGGGGTAATTAAACCAGCAGCTTGTGCTTTTGACATTTTTTCTTTCATGCTTAGTGTTTTGGGTTCTGGAGGGAGCCCTATATCTTTTCTTACTTTTTGAATAAGTGCTTTTTCTGACGGCGTTTTACCCTCAGGCATTGGGATTCCCGCTTTTGCCAAACCCTTCACTATTCTTTCTTTTTCTGCATAAGTTTTACCTTCTAGTGGTGTTAATAATCCAGCAGCTTTTGCTTCTCGCATTTTTTGTGACGGCAATCGTGCAACTTGCTCAGCCTCTATTTTCTTGATTAAAGCTTTTTCGGACGGTGTTCTTCCCTCCGGAAGTGGAATGCCAGCTTGTGCCATGCTTTTTAGAATTACTTCTTTTTGTGCTAATGTTTTACCCTCAAGTGGAGTGACAAGTCCTGCAGCCTGTGCTCTTGAAATTTTTTCCCTCATGCTTCTAGTTTTTGGTTCCGGAGGGAGTCCCATATCCCTTATTACTTTTTGAATAAGTGCTTTTTCTGACGGCGTTTTACCTTCAGGCATCGGTATTCCTGCTTTGGCTAACCCTTTTAGGATTTGCTCTTTTTGCGACGAAGATTTTCCATCAAGGGGCGTTAGCAGACCAGCAGCTTTCGCTGCTCGCATTTTTTCTGAAGGTGTCATTACTTCTTTTCTGGTTGGTCTTCTGCTAACTCTCTCAGACTCTGGTGTCAATTGTGGACAAATGCATTCGTCGACTGGTCCTTCTCCTTCTTGTATATTTGCCATAGTTTGTTCATCTAATTTTCTTCGTTCTTCATAGGGAAGAGCTGGTGGGCCCACAGGAATTATCATTTCTTCTCTAACTTTCTGGATCATTGCCTTCTCAGAAGCCGTTTTTCCTGCAGGAAGGGGGATGCCAGCTTCTGCCATACTTCTGAGAATCCTTTCTTTTTCTGCAGAAGTTTTGCCCTCGAAAAGCAATCTGTCTTCAGGTCTTCCTACTTCTTTAATAATCCTTTGAACTAATGCCTTGCCAGATGCTGTCGTAGCTTCGGGAAGTGGTATCCCGGCTTCTGCCATCCTTCTGAGCGCCTTTTCTTTCTGTGAAGTGGTTTTACCTACTAGTGGTGTTATGATTCCTGCTGCATGAGCCTTTGCCATTCTTTCCTTCATTGAAATCGTGGTAGGTGCAGGAGGTAGCCCCATGTCGATTCTGACTTTTTGAATGAGTGCTTTTTCTGACGGCGTTTTACCCTCAGGCAGGGGCATTCCCGCTTTGGCTAACCCTTTTAGGATTTGCTCTTTTTGTGACGGAGATTTTCCTTCAAGGGGTGTTATTAGTCCAGCAGCTTTAGCTTCTAGCATTTTTCGTGACGGCAATCGTGCAACGGACTCACCCTCAATTTTTTTGATTAATGCTTTTTCAGACGGTGTTCTTCCTTCCGGAAGTGGAATGCCAGCTTGAGCCAAGCTTCTCAGAATTACTTCTTTTTGTGCTGGTGTTTTACCTTCAAGTGGAGTGACAAGTCCTGCAGCCTGTGCTTTTAAAATCCTTTCCTTCATGCTTCTAGTTTTTGGTTCCGGAGGGAGTCCCATATCCCTTATTACTTTTTGAATAAGTGCTTTTTCTGAAGGCGTTTTACCCTCAGGTAGGGGCATGCCCGCTTTGGCTAACCCTCTTAGGATTTGCTCTTTTTGTGACGGAGATTTTCCTTCAAGGGGTGTTATTAGTCCAGCAGCTTTTGCTTCTCGCATTTTTCGTGACGGCAATCGTACAACTGGCTCGGCCTCTATTTTCTTGATTAAAGCTTTTTCGGACGGTGTTCTTCCTTCCGGAAGTGGAATGCCAGCTTGCGCCATGCTTTTCAGAATTACTTCTTTTTGTGCTGATGTTTTACCCTCAAGTGGAGTGACGAGTCCTGCAGCCTGTGCTTTTGAAATCTTTTCCCTCATGCTTCTAGTTTTTTGTTCCGGAGGAAGTCCTATATCCCTTATTACTTTTTGAATAAGTGCTTTTTCTGACGGCGTTTTACCCTCAGGCATAGGTATTCCTGCTTTGGCTAACCCTCTTAGGATTTGCTCTTTTCGTGATGAAGATTTTCCTTCAAGGGGCGTTATTAGTCCAGCAGCTTTTGCTTCTCGCAGTTTTTTTGAAGTTATTCTTGTGACTGTTTCAGCTTCAATTTTCTTAATCATGGCTTTTTCGGACTTTGTTCTACCTTCCGGAAGCTGGATTCCGGCTTGTGCATAGCTCTTGAGAATAGCTTCTTTTTGCGAGGTCGTTTTACCTTCCAAGGGAGTGACTAAACCAGCAGCCTGAGCTCTAGATAGTCTATCTTTCATACTTAGAGTTTTTGGCTCTGGAGGAAGGCCCATGTCGGCTCTCACTTTTTTAACGAGTGCCTTGTCTGACGCTGTTTTACCCTCAGGCAATGGAATTCCCGCTTTGGCTAACCCTTTCAGGATCTTTTCTTTTTGAGATGCAGATTTTCCTTCAAGAGGCGTTAACAATCCAGCAGCTTTTGCTTCTCTTAACTTCTGTGATGGTATGCGTATAAATGGTTCAGCTGCAATTTTCTTAATTAAAGCCTTCTCTGACGGTGTTTTACCTTCTGGAAGCGGAATACCTGCTTTTGCCATACTCCTTAAAATCACTTCTTTTTGGGCAATAGTTTTGCTCTCAAACGGAGTTGGGATGCCAGATTTTATAGCTTCTGATTTAACTTTTTTGATTAATGCTTTTTCTGATGCAGTTTTTCCTTCAGGTAGCGGTAAGCCAGCTTTTAAACGAGCTCTAATAATTTTCTTTTTTTGTTCAGTAGTTTTACCTTCAAGTGATGTCAAAAGTCCTGAGGCTTTTGCTTTTCTTATTTTTTCTGATGGTGTTACCTTTGGTTTTTCACCAGCCTTAATAGTGGCTATTAAAGCTTTTTCTGATGGAGTCCTTCCTTGTGGAAGTTCAACCCCAATATCTCGCAATCGCTGCAATATTTTAATTTTTTCTGATTCAGTTTTGCCTTCCAGAGGCTGCACTAGACCAAGCCTTTCGGCTTCCTGGTATCGTTCTTTTTCAGCAATTGTCTTTGGCTGGGGGGGTAATCCCACATCCTTCCTTACCTTTTCAATTAGTTTTTTCTCGGATTTTGTTTGTGCTTCTGGAAGAGGAAGGCCTAGAATAGCCAATCCTTTTATGATTCTTTCCTTTTCTTCACTTGTTTTTCCGGTTAGTGGTGTTATTAGCCCCGCCTGTATTGCTTTCTGCATAGTTTCTTTCTTTTTTTGCTTTGTGCTCGCCGTTTCTACTCCTACTGTAACGCTTACTTTGGACTTGCGAAGTTCGCCCAGCCTTCGTTCCTCTCTTGGAAGATGGCCACACAGGATACAGTCGCAATTGTCGCAATTTTTCTTTTTATAACAGTCATAAAGGCTTTTCATGACCTCAAACATGGCGTCAGAATTACATGAACAGCAACAGCTTTCTTGAGCCGTACTCAACTGGCATCGGTAAATTCTGATCTGAGCTTGCATAAGTGGGTTATTTAGTACATGTTGGCAGTCGAGGGGTAACGTTTTTGGGTATAATGTGACGGTATTGATTATTATTTGAGTTCGATAAGGGGTGCTTAAGTGTAAGTAAGTGTCGGAGCGTCGCCTCTTCGTCATATGTCTCCCATGGTGAACATTGGCATGGATCCCTGGGACGCTGCACTTTTTAGTCATCATCTTAAAGTATTCTTCTGTGGTTAAGGCGCTCGGTCCTGGCCTTGATTTATTGAGTCGCTGAACAGTTGGCTTTTTGTATTGCTTTTTAAACTTACTTTCTCTATTGGTGCATTTACTACTTGAGGAAAAACTATAATTTTCACAGCCCCAACTTGGACTTACGTCTCGTGTACGAAAATGACGGCCAAAGTATAATGTTTTAATCACTTTCCTCTCTTTGTCCTTGAAGTTGTCATTTTCGTAGCGTTTGTTGCAATATTTCGATTCATTGCCGCGGTGTTTAAGGGAATAATTATGTCGATGACGGTAGTAGCTAACAGCCATGTCGTCTGCCATGTTTTCTTAAAATACTGCTTAGACCATTTCAGATGAACTTTAAAGTTATTGTCGCTCCAATCTCGAACTGAAAACAAGTTGATTAATAAATGCGAGATGCTACTTAGTCGCTACTTCATAAAGCTTTTATAGTACGCCATAAATCCACAAAACAATGGTCCTAGCCTCCAACAATAGTCCACTTTTCCTCATTACATTATTCTTAAAATATGACAGGTATAGCTAAGGTTATAGCGAACGATCTTAGGCAAAACAATACATGTATTACCCAGCAATGTTAGCAGTAAGCTATCATATTTAAGAATAATGTAATGAGGAAAATTGAACGTTTAATCCCTATCTCTGTTACATACATACACACATCCACCCACGCCTTCATTCCCAGGGTCAGAGCTACAGAATTACCAACAACTTTAAAAACTTGTTGTTAATTCTGTAACCACATTTTGCACAATCAGGCTAAGATGTTAACCAGTGTAAGTATATTAGTAATAAGATGTAAGCCCATCGCCTAACAATACAACTGCCTTTATTCCCTTATGGCCGAACCCTATATTCAAACCGCGGATAAATAGTCTCAATTCGGATTAAGATTGGACGCATTTTGTACGGGCTAATGTCAAACTTTAACCCCAAGTAAGCCTTAAGTATCTGTCCCCGGTTTGAATATCGAGTTCGGCCGTAAGTCGCTACTGGCTGAGTTCATGTGTAATAAATCACTGACGTCAACTAAAACCGTGTAGTACCGTAACAGGGACAAAACGCAACGCCGACGAAACGACGGGCTTGACGATCCGCAACTGAAAAAGATTTTTAATCAGATATCAGAACAAGATCTCACAAATTGAACTAGTCCCTAACAAAGGTGTAGGCTTGCGCAATAAAACCAGAATATTAATGGTACTCGGCTGGTTAATGGTGTCACGCTCTCTGCCATCTGTCAGTATATTTGCTAGGCCAGAGAGAGTGCGAAAGAGAATAATTGCACGGGTCAAAAAAGAAACAAAAAACATCAACCACATCAACCACGTCCATGTCTTCATACTAACCAACAACTAACCTAAGCAACGAAGACCAAATACTGCCTCTCAGGGGCAAAAACTCGTGTACCTTGGAATAGTTGTAGGGAATGGTGTTTTAAACCACATAGGTACTAAAAGTACTGATGGATGGGGGTGAAGCTAACTATGTGAAGGTCACTTTTTTTAGTTTTTTTTTATCTGATACCTTGTTGTTGTTTTTTGGGAGGCGATACAAATCTATAAAAATAACAATTTAAAAAAATTGAAGCATAAAATATTCTTCATAATAAGAGGTACTTATAAAAAAAACCCGAGCTTATTTTGATGTAAGGGATTTAAAATGGAAACCCGAAAATGGCCTTTCGGAAATCATGCTTCCCTATCTCATTAAATATTGATCCCAGACAAAAAATGTATAATATCTTTTTTGTAGAGAATTATTTGCAGATTAATCATGAAATGGAACATTTTTTTGCGTTTAAGAGTTATTTACGAAAAACTAAAAAAGGGACCTTTACAAAAGTTAGTGGGGGTGGACTCCCACCCATAAATACTTTTAGTATGTGGTTTAAAACAACACCCCCTTTTTTTCACTGATTTTGCTTCGTCGCTTAGGCTAAACTAACGCTATCCCGCACGGCTGGCACGAATGGCAAGCGGTACACCGCTTTGGCCAAGCTTCTTAATGGACAAAACCAGCGGCTAAATTAAAAATTCACGCACCAAAATGTTAATATTGCGCTGAGAGAACAATTTACACTTACCGGTTAATAATAAATTCCATCGACGAATTGAAAAGTAGTTATAATTCCCTACCAGAAGTTGACTATTGTGCAACTTTAACATCTATGGTAGAGCAAGAATTCCCCAAATTTGCTATCTTTAGACACTTCTAGGCTACAAGTTAGAGCAGTAGTCGACTTTTTTAATTTTGATTGCTAGGTTGCCTATTGGCGACCTGTGTAGGACATACTTCTTTGGTACAGTGCAAGAGGTCCCAAAAAGACTTGCATAAGAGCGGAGAAGAGCGAGCCAGAGACAAGTACAATACCAAAAGAGCACTGTACATTCCCACCCCGCATAGAAGACTTGCTTAACATAAGTCCAATAAATTGTGGTGTTCCGATTAACTTCGCGCACCACAAGTAACGTCCAACCTCTCCCCGTCACATGTGGTGCCAACTATACCGGTGTTACATTCTTCAGGTTTACATTTTTGTTAAATATTAAAAATACTGTTTTATAAAAAGAAACATTTTGTTGGTATATTTACAACTGTCAAATGTCATTTATTTTGATTCATGAAATGTTTTTAAAATTTTCGTCCTATATTACTGGGAATAGACTAGAAGTAGGCAAAATTTTATTTGTATTCTTGCTGGCATAGAGAAACTCTTTATATACTGCTTGGGGTTCTCTGCCATTTCTCTGCCTGATGAGTGTTGTCAATCAGAAGCATGTTTACGTTTCAGACGGTATTTTAGTTCTGAGTCAAAATTAAAGGTATGGGATTGTGATTGCTATAAACCAGGTTATATTAAAACAAAAAAATAAGCACAATTATGAATTGCAGCTGCGCAGGCGTCAGCGTACGTAATTGCTTGTGTGACAACCACTGCCGGGCGTCGTGGAAGTCTGAGTCGTCGGTCTCGACCATGAGAGTCGACTGCTGCCACCATAAGCCAGCGCCCTTTAAAACCTTGCTCACCGGACTCGTCGAGAACTTTTACGAAAAATGCGCTGCCTACAATCTGAGGTAGTCAACACGAACTATTCATTATTACTACTTATCTGAAAATTAAGCCACAGTATCGCATAGAAAAATACTCCACGCACCATTTTGATGCCGCACAAACTAGACCAAATTTTACGCACGAAGATTAAGCCTAGGCTTCCATTAGTGGCTTCAAGTTTGACGCGTCAGCGGTATGAAACTATCATTCTATGGGGGTTTCTTCACTGGTCGACCCGGCCCAGCACTGACAGCATTCGACGCCCACCCCGACAGCTTCATTCTTCATTCTTCATTTTTTTCCGCTGGGAAAATGCTTATACCACCTGAACCCGGGGGAGCCTAAGGTGGCCAGAATACCCACTAAAAGCCCAGCGAATCGACAACGACCCTCAACGGTAAGCCCACGTAGCGCCGGCTCCGAAATTGAAAGAGCGTCCCGGGAGAATTCAGGGCGCTCATAGTCCAGTGGACCGTAGAAGGCGACAGACCCCCGATCCATCACCCGCAGGTGCACACGTTTTTGCTGCAGAGGATAGGGAGAATGGAGCACCGTAATACCGGGACTCTTCTTCCTCTGCGGCCTCACCACGCCGCAAACAACTTTGCGGCCTCGCCAGATTGCGGAGGGTAGGGAGAGTAGTAGATCTCAATACCAACACGCCTCTTCTCCCTCAATCCCGGCCACAGAGTCACAGAGGAGAGGGACAACGGCGCACTGTAACACTGGCAATCCTCATCCTCGCCGACCCCGCTCCAACTGCGGGTAGAAGTTTCCCTCACCCGCAGTAAATGCATCACGTCGCAAGCGGGCCCAAAAAAGCCCCTTTGGTCGCTCCAAAGGGGTTTCTTTGAGCCCGCTTGTGAAATCCACGCGGGCCAGCTCAACGCCCGTCACAGGCCGGCCCGACAACGCGGCAGTGAATCGGACTCTGGCTCAGCATAATGCTGAGCTGTTAAACACCTGCAGCGCTGATTTTCAGCCAGCTCCGAGTGTGACAGACGGACGGTACGCTAAACGAATAGTGTAATTTAAAAATAAATAAATATATAGGTACTATTGAACAAATACTTATAGTTAGATGCAAAATAAATACAATAACTATATGCAAAACCTTACATAAACATATTTAAAGTAGAAATACGAGTACGTACGGTCACAAGCGTTAATTTGGGACCCATTTCAAGAAAAATATGCTTGAAGTCGTCAATGTCATTATAGATGTCAAGTCATTTGCAACTTTTAGGAAACTCAACCTTATTGTTGTAGAATGTCAGATTGACTTTGGACCTAAGGTGGGTACCAAATTGAATCTCGTGACTGTACTTAGCCAGTATACAACATCGACTATTAGGCACAATTAACGAAAACAAAAGAAAACTAAACTCTAATTTACAAAGTGCTGGTTGGGAAATTAGGATTTTAGGAGCGTCAACAAATAACCTTTAAGCTTACGCTTAAAGGTGTATTTGCTAGGCGCTCCTTGGATGAGAGGGGGGAGATCATTCCAGCACTTGGACGCCGCGAACTTGAAACTACCCCGAAACGCCGCGGTTCGGTGCAGTGGTACAATCGCCCTAGCTTTAAATCTGCGTACATTACTGGACCACTGGATCTAATAATAGATAAGTCATCACACCACTTACACGCCCACTTGGAATTGTGCGTGTGTAGACAACACATACAAAGATACCAGCGGGAGACTTGCTGCTGACATGGTGGTGCGGAGTCGAGCCAGTGAGACAGAGTGCAGTACAATTTCATAGAATTATGCAACCACCGATGCGATGTCAGTGCCGATATCGGGCCGCGTCGGCAGGGAAGAGACGCCCTATGGTATTCTAAAGCTACAATATGATCAAGTGATCACCCTAAAAAGTCTTTTTTAGGGTGATCACTTTACCTAATACGTCAAATATAAATGTATCCACAAACATTTGGCTGCGGCTCCACTGAGGCGGAGTGGAGCGGAGCTGTGCCAATATTAACCAATAGAATCTAAACTAACGTGCGCAAGGCGCGCTCGACGTGACCGCATACGCCTTCTATTGGTTAATATTGGCACAGCACCGCTTCGCTCCGCTCCGGCAGAGTTGCATTTTTAAATTTTTGGGTAAAGATACACATATTTATAAGTTTGACTTACTTATACCATTTATCAACCCTATATGTTTTTGCCCTTAAGATATTGCCTGTTCCGCCGCTATACTACTTCTGGGAACAATTTAACTAAAACCCTTAAAGACTTCATGGTGCTAGCTTGTTTCCTAATGGCGAATCTAGTGGTGTTTGTCACCATCGTGACCTCGACAACCTTCCACCTGGGGCGAGTGATCTTGGAATCCGCCGTTTGGGTTAAAAAGTACGTTTTATTTCTTCTTACTAAGTAGTTTAGTACCCAAAGAGAGCCAATCGGGAGTCAATTAACCTTTTGAACGCCTAGCTTGAGTAGTACGGCAGTATACAGCGTTTTTGATAATTTCATTCCCGAATGGATAAGGGTAAAACTGACTGACTGATCGATCTACGCACAGCCTAAACAGCTGGAACTAAGGACATGTTTCCAACTATTAAAATGACCATAGTCCAATACAAACTTCTCGCCCTATTTTATTCTCTTAAAATTTCAAGTCCCTAGGTCTAGCGGTTTAGGCTGTGCGTTGATCGATCAGTCAGTCAGTTTTACCCCTACCCCTTCGGGAATGAAATTATCAAAAACGCTTATTTTACGTAAAATTAAATTTTCAATCGTCGACCTAAATACAAAATTTAAAGATTAACTTCAAAACTGACGGACTTTCATACAAATTTTCATCCCCTTTTTACCCCCTTAGGGGCGGAATTTCCAAAAATCCTTCGTTAGTGGATCTCTAGACTGTGTAAGGTTAAATTTCAAGTCTCTAGGTCCAGCGGTTTGGGCTGTACGTTGATATTATATTAGAATTTGGAATTTTATATACCTATAAGTGAATATCGCATTTTTTTAACTTTATTCTACATTTGTTAAAAACACATTTCAAAAGTTTTTATAAAGATACATTGACTGTCCCTGGATTCCGAGGTTTTACAATTTTTACGCCTTACGGCTCTCCGCTAGTTAGTCTATAAGGTATTTGTAATAGGGAATATGAATGGATTTTTTAAATCGCATTTCTTAACAAAATATGAAAATACCGTAAAAGAGATAACCAAAAGTTGAATTAAAATTAAAATCGGCCAAGAAATACGGATGATGTGAGGTCCGATCCGATATACACTGTGAAGTCATGTATCAGGGCCCTGTTTTATAAAGCTACAAATTACAATTTACAGGTTACAAGTTTCCATTTGACACAACCTCGACCAATGACGACCAGTGGCCCGTTTCACGAAGCTACAAGTTACACATTACAAGCGGAACTCACTTTCTATTAAAAGGATTTAGAAAGAGACTTCCGCTTGTAATTTGTAACTTGTTGCTTCGTGAAACGGGCCTCAGCCATTTGAGTAGTGTTGCCAGTTTAGACCTGTAAAATTGTTACTTGTAGCTTTATAAAACGTGCCCCAGGTAGGCCATATAAACTCCATGCTAAATTATATTTTGCTAGAATCTCTTGAACAAATCTTTGTTGGCTAATCATGGTTATTTTTACAGCTTTTTCAAAAAAAAATTTTGCTTTTATTGAAGCCGTGAAAAATGTTGTGAATATTCCCTATTACGGAACTCGTTGCTCGAAATAAAAAAATCCTGTTCTTATGTAGGTATTTATTTGGTGCTAGCTCATACAATAAATTATTTTCAGAGCATGTACGAAAACACGCATCGAATGCCAGACACATAGCGTCGATGGTGCACTGCCGCAAGATAAACTTGTTTCATAGCGGTTTAACATTTGGATCATACTGCTCAAATATATTAAAAAAATATATAACCCGCCAATCCCCAAAAAATGCGTTTTATTTAATGGTAAACTTAATTCACTACCTTACACCATATGATCAAATTCAAGGTTTACCACCTTTTTGAAGTGATAACTTCTTATGTTTGCATTCTGTGAACGTTAACCTTTTGGACGTCATTGACGGATATCCGTAACAGGTTAACCGCCAACGACGGATTTATCCGTCAAAATTGACAACGCAAATTAGATCTAAGCGTCTATGACGTAACGTTGGAATTATTTCGTAATGTTCAATTAAAAAGGTTAACAAAATTGTTCATACACAAAATACTGCCACGCTACATGCTGAAAGATTAAAATATAGGCGAACAATTTTGTCTGACCTATCATAAGAAGTTATTTTCATTCGGTAAATCGATCAAAACTAAAATAACTGATGTAGCCCAAGCAGACGCTTGTAATATTAGGGGCTGACTCGTGGTCACACAAGGTTGCCACACCACTGATATTCGCTTTCGTTGGAAATTCGTCAGAAATCATTTATATTCCGCAAAAGTAGGTAGGTTAGGTCCATTGGGTATCTTTGGATGCCCGAAGGGCAAATCGCCCAGAAATAGGAGTCCTGCCACAGGCAGGCCTCCGTCGAATAGCAGTGGTGTGATAACCTGAGTCTCTACTTTGAAATCCGTAATTAGAACTTCGTCTATTGCTATCCCTTTTACTCTCGACGCGTCACTAATTCGCAAGCAAGTGACAGGGCGATCCAAAGTTCGAATTACGGATTTCAAAGTAGAGCCCCTGGTGTGACGACGAGTCTGCACCCTATATTTAAAGGTTAAATTAAAAAGCGACAGGAGTAATTTAAATTTCCAGTGGTACGACGTACGACGTAGTACGGGCAAAAAATAATCCCCTTGGTACTACCAGTTGTACCACCGGTAAGAAGGGAGCTCAAATGGGAATGGGTTGGGCCTGTCGTATGCCGGAGGTATCGTGGGCTAAACTGCCGTCCAACGGCAGAACGCTGCAAGTCAAAAACCCTAGTTTTGAGAAAAACGCGTTTAAAGGTTTTTATGTTTCACGCTAGAAATCACCTATTAATTATTGCTTCCAAGGGTTGGTGGTTTTTGCAATTTATGAGTATTTATTCCTTCTATGTAGCCGAATAGTCAAATAATGATTAATGAATATCATTAATATAATATATGCGATAAAGTGTTTTGCCACAAGAGCTATTAGAAAAAAAACGCTTCAAGGCCTGGGAAAAACGCTATAAGTTGTAAATTAAAGCGTTTTGCCGTGTTTATGAACTACTTATGATGTTTTGGCCTTTTCTCATCTCGCTTTTCTCTTTTTAAACGACTATACTAAATATTATTACAACTATACTTGCAGTGTTTTAGTCAGTTGAAATTGCCTTATTATATTGGGATTTTTACTATACCTAGTCTGTTTATTTTATATGATGTAGTAGGTAGATAAAAACACAACGCTACAAAAAAATAACCATTTTTTAATCAATAGACGGACCGAAATTACTTTCGCATTTAATATGAGTATGGATAAATTTTTATACTTAAACAACTTTACATGTAATATTAAAGCTTCTTCCCACGACTTCGTACGCGTAAAATTGAATTTCCGAGGGAATAGCCTTGCAAAAGGTATCCTGGACGTTACTCCAAGTTTTAAGCTAACTCCATTCCGAATTTCATCAAACATACATACACGCATACATTCATCATCACAATCTATCGCAGTTATATAATACTAGCTTCTGGCCACGATTTCGTCTGCGTAAAATGATGTATGATGTGTTAAGCCAAAGTATAAGCCAACTCCATTCCGAATTTCATTAAAATTCGTTTAGTAGTTGTTGCGTGAAACATTCACAAACATGTATGCCTGTATCCTCGCAATAAAATAAAGTACCTACTAAAGATACATAATCTCTCATTTTCGCCATCGTCCCTTTCCACCCTATGTATACCTACTTAAACATAAACAAATTGTTAAATTTTGTGTGAATCCGTCACCAATTTAAACGTAAACTTATTAAGGAGATGACACCGGGGTACTCACGTAAAAATGGTCGAAAAACGCTCGACATATTTCACGGAAGTTTTATGTTTAAACATAAACTTCTTTGTTTTCTTGTCATTTTAAACACTCACTGTCAGTCGTCACTATATTATTAAACAAAAATCAATCAGATATTTATTTTTCACCCGCAAAATGCCCGCAAACGTTACCGTATATCGAACGACTAGAAAACAAATTACAACAAGTGTGTCATGTTTCTAATTCGATTTTTTGGAAACGAAACTGTATTAAATATGCCTACCTCATTCTGTAAGCTTTAAAAGTCAATGTAACTGTCTCTTTTTCTCTTTGTTACCGCGTTTTGCCGGTGATGCAGCACATAGATTAAGCAAAACGCTGCAAGTGGAGATAACGCGTTCAGACTTGCTCGTTCCTCGTTCCGAGGTAGTGGCCATTTAGTACTTGCAGTGTTCTGTTATGATCAGTCGACATTAACGGTTTTGATAGAAACATCACAATTGCAGTCATGGTGTTTTGGCTAGTTTTATGCAGAGTTGCCGCGTCTTGACAGATTTCTACAGCCTAAACTAGAACATGTATTGAAAAGGTCTTTAGTAGGTACGATAGAAGCACTCATGAGGAATCGTTTGATGCAAGTTAACACAAAACGCTGTAACTCGAGTTGCAGCGTTCTGCCGTTGGACGGCAGTAAAGTGTGTAGCAAATGAGCCCCCGGAATAGAATTCTGCGTAGCGGTGAAATAGGGCTGTCTACTGTACCTACTGCCTCCTGAATTTGGTCTACCAGAGGGACCCGCCAACGTCGGCCGTGGCGCAGTTTTGGGTTCTACTTTTCGCTCTTTATCCCAACAGATTAGTTTAAAGGACCACATAAGGACAAAGGAAGTTCTATTTCCACTGGTTGCCATCTGAGGTGCTGTCAGCTGTTCTTATAAACCACGAACACAATACATTATGTACATCCATCCATCCATACTATAATATCTTCTCTAATATATAAAATTCTCGTGTCACAGTGTTTGTAACCAAACTCCTCCGAAACGGCTCGACCGATTCTTATTAAATTTTATGTGTATATTCAGTAGGTCTGAGAATAGGTCGTAAACTAATTTCATAAGGTTTGTATGAAAAAAAAAATTACACTCGGGCGACGCCGGGCGCGGACAGCTAGTACTATATACTATTAATATTATAAATGTGAAAGTGTGTCTATCTGTCTGTCTGTTACCTCTTCACGCTTAAACCGCTGAACCGATTTAGATGAAATTTGGTATGGAAATAGCTTGAGTCCCGGGGAAGGCCATAGGCTACTTTTTATCCCGGAAAATTGGACAGAACCCGAGGGAGCAGCGATAAACGACTCGCGAGAGTCGCGGGCAAAAGCTAGTTATTAATATTTTACTATTATTTTATTTTTCTTTTGTTTGTCTAAATGTCGCGTAATATCGTGTTTTCACCGAGTCCTGAAGGAAAGCGATGGCTTAACAGCGAAAGGGACTTGAAATACTTGAAATATGTATCGTAGTACTAACACAATTCAAAGCTCACTCTTCAACGTTTCTCTTTGAGGCGGTGCTGATCTGAGGGCCCTGCCAAGATGCATTACGCTAACTAGCGTTTCTATTCGATTCGTTTTTAAACCAATCGCGTCACTGGTAAATGACGTGATACGAAAAGTCACGTGATCTACCAGTGACGCGATTGGTTTAAAAACGAATCGAATAGAAACGCTAGTTAGCGTAATGCATCTTGGCAGGGCCCTCTGGTGCGCCGGGACATTCTAGTGTGTGAAATGTGTGATGTCCGGGCTAGAAACGACCGATATTTTCTAGTAAATAAAAAATAAACAGAATAATTTATAAGTATAATAAGCAGAACATACAAAAATACATCTTGTTTAACAGTCACAATTCTGTAGCTACCGTTTTACCACACAATCAACTTAACGTTAAGTTATAATAAAATTATGAAAAAAATATAACAAACAGAACACTAGCCTAGTCAGCCATTACTATAAAATCTTAACATAATATGTCAAATGCGCGTTTAGTATACAAATTACATAACACACTTTATAAATTACATTACGATTTTCTGTCGTTTAACCTTTTTAAAAACGAGGATATATCCGCACCGGTTTAAGGTCAACGACCCTTTTCATGATATATGGTTAAAATTATTCTGGTTTTCGCTGGTATAGGCAATAGTAAATAGTAACGATTAGTTACGATTTTATTTGACATTGCGTTGAAAAGGTTAAAATCGAATTCATTATTACAACACAATTTATTATTATTTTAATATATGGACACAATTTCATATACAGATAACGAAATAATATATTTTGTTAAGGATATAAATAGGGATTTGAATTGTAATAAGTTTGCCTTAATTGGGTTGCTTCAGTTGCCCAAAGGGTAAACCCCCCAGGTATAGAAGCCACGCATTTTCTGTCCATATTCTAATAAAATTATGACTATATGAAGCTAAAATTAACCTTAATCCGACAATGTATAAAGCTTAGCAATCAAATTCTATCAGGGACCTATAATTCTACAGGTATTTCCCGGTTTTATCAAAAGTGCAAATATTTATTTGAATTTTCATTCAATTGTGCATAATTGTGTATTGTGGCCATGTAGCCATAGGGCCTAAAACAGCCTTCGGTTTTATACCGCCTATCCGCCTTTATCTGAATCCGAAAGACGTTTAAAGACCTCTTGCACTGTATGTATCTATACAACTTATTATTTAATCAGCTCCTAAGTAGGTACAAATAATGATGTACATCATTTAATGCTTGTTTGATGTTATTTAAAGTACGATATACAGGCAGCCATATACATAGCTGCACACTTTAGTATGTAGGTATGTATGCATAGTCTACCTTAAGGAATTGGGTAAAATAAATGTTCACACTTTGTAACAAATCGGCAAAATCACTGACATACTTAGACCAAAAAGGTTCAAAGTTTTCGTTTATAAAAACATAGAATTATGATTAACAGCCCTCATATTCCTAAACAGGTAGCGTGACTTCATAAATTTAGGGCGATCTACAAGCTTTTTCTTTGCATATGGATCGTCTTTTGTGCCCCAAACATCAATCACTGATCTGATCTCATTGTAGCTAGTAGCGTGTAAAACCATCAGGAGCGTCGAGAAGCCAACTCCTCCTCTTTTCAAAGACGCCTTAGCCCCACAAGTCTTTTGTGCCACATTTTCCACGTTGACGTACCTTATAGTGTATCCGGGGAAGGTATTCTCGTACACGTAGACCTGTCCTTCACTAGCTGCAACGGGATTGTTTTCAATCGTCGCCGAGTCCATCTGTCTCATGTAACTCGCCCATTCACCCATTTCAAATGATACATTGGTTTTATCACAAAATTTGGCGTATATTGAGTGACAAACAAACAGCAGTCTAAGCAGGTGCATTGCCGTTCGCGTAAGAGGTATGGTTGGACGCACTTGCGATTGTTAACAGAGCGTTCAAGTTGTTATGGATTGAATGGCGCCTTCGAACTTTACCTTTTGTGTTGGAAACAATGGTTTAATAGTTACGTATAGAGTGCAGAAGCTTGCATAACACATAGCAGTGATTAACATTTTAACCAGTCACTGGTTTCCAATCTTTTCCAGCACATAATTACCACAAACTAAAAAAAATACCAGCTCCCTGAAGGCCAAGGAAACCTTAGTCAATGCTCCACAACGATAGTGTTAAAATGTTACATTGTTTGGATTCAAATACTCAATATACTTACTTCCGCCATTTTTTTAACCACCGTCTTAGTTCATTAATAGTTTAATGCTCAACCAGGGGCGCTATTCCACTCGGTAAAACAATATTACAGGCAACACACGTAAAAAGAGCTCTGAGCGGCTTGTGGACATATCCCATGTTTGCGCATGTTGTCTACTGACAAACCAATAGCGTGGCAGCAAAGCGGAAAGGTTTACACTCCCGCCCTCGCCCCCACCAATTTGTCCCGTAATTTGCTCACTGCTCAGGTAGGTCGCTCAGAGGGCTTACTGTCTAACGCACTCGCAATCACGATCGTTTTCATTTTGAAAATCGAAGGCTTATCTGCATACAAAATGAAAACAATTGCTCCACTTAGAAGCCGGTTGCGATTGCGAGTGCGTCAGACAATAATTCCTCAGGGCTCTTTTTTACGCGCGTCGACCAAGGTATCTATTCTCGGCGGTAAAAACCATATCGTATTTGACCTGTTACGGTATTGTTTTGACGTCAGACGCCATTACAATCAAGTAAATAAGAGCTATCAAAACGTTGACAATACGATAACAGATAAAAGAGGATATGTTTTTAGCACCTAGAATAGGGACCAGCCTTGTACGGACGTGATATCGTATATTTTCAAAGTTATGAAACCTCATTTACTTGAAACCTTGAAAGTAATGGCGGCTGAGTTAAACACAATCATAATACAAATAGTTACATTAATAATTATTTTTTATTAATGTAACTACTTGGAAAAAAAAGTCCAGGCAGTTCCAATAAGGAAACCCTCTTCGTTGAATGTAACTACTGGGAAAAGAAAGTTTATCAATGGAACTAATAATGTAACTAGTCGGAATAGACCTATTTTTGAGCCTTACATACTTTTGAGGTATTTAAACTTACCGCCGCCGCACTCACTTTAGAGACAAATTAATTCGTTCCATTTTTAAACTTCGTATGATACACAAACACAAACACACGCGGAGACGTGACATAATTATATTTTTAGTTTTCTATTCCGCTAAATTTAAAGGGATTTTTGAAATTAAAACAGGCAAATAATAAAAACATGGTATATTTACGACATATAACTACACATAACTAGTTTATATCATGCTCAATATAAATATTAGTTACTGCCACAACTGTGCTATATAACAAAAGAATGTGATACTTCATCCCAGTTTGATTACAATACTTAAGAATAGTATTATATCGGGATCGACCAAACAAATTAACAGATAGTTAAACTTTAATCGGCTGTCGTCGAATATTTAACCTTACGGAAACACGATATATCCGCTGTTAGCGATAAAAAGGTTAAAAATTAACAGTCTGTTAAACTGTCAGTGAAAAAGATTACTCGCATACAAAAGTTATCAAATATATAGTTGCTTATATTATAATCGGTTACAGGGTGTTTATTATTTATAATGCGATCTCTATTTACGATACACCGCTATACAATCTAAAGTATGCTATATTATTTAAATCGCAGCCCATTAATTCATTTTATTGACAATATTTTTGAAACACTTAGCTGCTCTACTGTATAAGATTATATTATATTATATATATATGTAATATATGTAGTTTTATATCAAATTATATATTCCTCTTTGATTATTGCTGAAGCAGGTACAGTTAAATATTGAACCGAGTTTTGCTATCGTTTTTTTTTCTCCTTTTAATCTCCGAATTTGCACAGTCAATGACACAAATTTGCCAGCAAATGAAATTCTCAAAATATTTATACAGGTTTTAATCTCTTGACAATAGAGTAGTGTGGATACAATTTTGAGGCTGACCGCTGTCATATTTTTGTGATAGACTGTACTTGTCAGCTCTTATCGAAACTAACTGATCTTACACAAGCCATTTAATCGCTTAATGCGTTAGAATTACGTATAACATTATTTATTTCTAACCACTAAACATATTTTACGATTAAATATACATCAAGAAATAAAATCCACGTTTTAAAATAATGAAAACCTATACCTTAAAATTTGAAGATGTAGATAACTAAATAAACAGTACAGTTTAAACATGTGTATCTCGAGACACTAAGTGGTGATAAGAACATGAATTGGTTAATAAAGCAAAGTCCAAAAATTATTACACATGCTGTATTAATTATATCTTTATTACTATCAAATACTGCATCACAGAGAAACACGACAGTTTTAACATTACTAGTTACTAGCTAGTGGCCTAACATTTACTAATTATTATTGTATAAGTAGCTAATCGTAATTTCACAAGCTTGTTGGATGGTTCGAATCTTATTTTTATAATACTTCAACACACATAATATTGATATACAGATATAGTACGCATTTATATGCATTGCCTTTTCGACGCCGCCGTTTTAAATAAAAGTTGTGACCAATACTCATCCCTGGCCATGAATATGAGTTACAAATATATACGTCATAGGTAAGGGTTAAACATTTTAATTATGAAATAAATACAAAATACCTTTAAGATATATTACCGTGAAGTATTCGGTCAATCACTATTTAACAGCTGAACCTAAAAAAAATGTTTTCATGTGTGTGGATAGGTCTCTAACTAGTTAAACCCGTGAATAAGTGTAGAGCGCCGGACTACACAGAATGTGGGCGGCATAAATTTTCCTTGACATAGCAGCAGGAAAGTAGAAACCTTAACTCTCGAGCTTACACCTATAATCCTAATGCGTAACGCCTATAATCATACATGAAGAACTCAGAATTTGAAAAATAAATACCTATACCAGTATCAGATGATACGTCATTGTGTGGTGTAGCCAGGATAATGATTATTCTGAAGAAAAAGAACACATCTCCAAGCTTGTATGAGATGGAATGTAAGTTGCAATTGTGTTATTTGCACGTGCTACACAAATAAATGCATACGTATTGTGATTTAGCTATTATTACAAATACAGGATTGGTAAAATACTTTTATAAAAGATAGTCCGCATTATGTACATTACAGTAATTCCAACTTCTTAAGAGGCCACCTATGGTGCCATGCCCCCACAATAATGAAAAGGGATGGCTTTATGTGCTTCCGCGCGAAGAATGTGAGATGAAGTTAGTTCGCGCGCGCCTTGATGGCAGCGTCAAATTCAATTAATTGCTGTTTACTTTTAAACTAAAAATGGTTTACCAGGATTAAGAAGTTACATATTTTATACTCAACTATTGAATCGAAAATCATTGTTAAAGATTATAGGGTCTCGAAGATTCAACCAAAAACATGCAAAAAAAGGTTTCATGTTTGAAAAATACAACTATCGAGGATTTTATTTCTAATCGTGTTTTCACGTGTGCCAGTCTCAAGCAAATATGATCAAGTTTAATATATCCAAAAAATAGATACAAAGGCGTTATGGTTATTGAGATCAAGATTGCGGAACACTCCAAACTTTAGCATAGGTGGCCTTTTAATAGCCTTTGGCAAACGCTATCCCACTAGCACTTGCTACTGATAGTTCATTCATTTGTCGCTCGTGTTCCGTGGGAAACATGCCATGCTGTTAAAAAGCCTGAAGTAGGTACTGTATGGGTACATGTACGTTTTCAATGGCATGCCATCTTACGTACCTACTTACGCTTACTTAATCTGCGCTGTCAGCGCGATGGATATATCCTTCGCGGTTAAAAGGTTGAACCATTAATTGTCGAGCTGCTAAAAAACCCTGTCATAATGACAGGTCCCAGCCACCAGAAAGACATTATGTCAAATATATCATTGGCTTTTTGCAACAGCCCATAGTGACTCAACATTTAAAGTTGACTATATTTATGGTTGTTCGGATAATATAATCTATATTAAAGTTACGTACGGTACCTAAAAACAAATTAGGTGCTGATATGTTAGGTTCTAATTAAATTAAATGAATAATAATTGACAAAAGCGACTGATAACCCTAAATTTCTGCAAGGTGTTTTAAGCTGATTTTTTTCTTTTTAATTTCTTACATTTAAACATAAAAAACGACAACCAGCAAATACTTTTTAAATGAAGTTTACCGTTAAAATCTCCGCATCTAATTTCGTTGCATACTGTATAGCTATGATTAAATAACTAAATTAATGAAAAAAACTATTGTCACCTTAATAGGAATTGAACCCGACCGTTACCTTAGGCAGGCTCACTAACCAGCTAAGCAAACCTCGATTGGATTTTGTAAAAAAATATAACGTGCGTCAACTTTCTTCTGAAAAAAAAAGAGGTTTTCAATTAAAAAAATACACACTTGTAATACATTACACTAATTTCATTACAATATTACAAGGTATAGTTGATATTAAAACCCATGTCCAAATTTTTATACATGGGTGAATTTCAAAAATATTGTACGTAGTTAAGGACCTAAACTACACGAAAAACTGTAACGAAAAATACATCAAATTATCGTTACAAAAAAGAGCTAATGACCTTTATACAATCGAATCCATAACTACGCTTAATAAATTTAAAACTCATTTTTAAATGACTTTTTGCCTTTTATATATATGTAATATAAAAAAGTCAAAAATTCATCACATTATGCCAACGAAAATAACTAATTAAACATGCAGGTCATTCTTGTTTTGCTAGGTTAAGCATAAAACAAACATGCTGTAGATATCACAATTAATTACAACTGCTGGGCCACAGAAAACGTAATGCACATTTAAACACGCCCCTGCGTTTCTTAGCACACGATACCTACACTTAAAATAGACATTATAATAGATACGTACTCGATTCATTAAGGAAACGGAACTTGTAAATTTTCGAAAAAAAATGGCGTCTTAGGACGGACGAATGGACAAGTCATCTAAAATTATGACGGCGTAGCTTTTAATACCGGACTCTGAATTAGTTTATATTTCTACTCTGAGCACTAAATGATTTTTTAAAGGAAAGATAAGGCGAACGAGCTCACACGCCACCAGGTAATTTTAAGGCAAAAGCAAAAGATCGCTTAACTTAAAACTCGCATAAGTCCATGCAAAAGGACAACGGATTTTGGTCTTTTTCAAACAACTATTCGAATACCAAATTTCAAGGACATATCCGAATTTGATGCTAAGCGACTCAAATGCGTTGCCTACCCTGAAGACGAAGATGGAATACCTACATCTATGCTAGTAATTTTACTGGTTATATTTTTGTACGTGTTTCAAAAACGTACTTGGGTCCTGAGTCTCCGAAACACGCTTTTTTTTAGTCTAATGAAAATGATCGAATGGAAAAATCAAATTTAAACTTTGTAGATGGATTATTAAGACTCCTTTAGTTTAAATCACGAGCAATTAATAACAGTTTTAGGTTAAAACAAATGTAAATTAGTGATTAGGTAATATATATTTGTATATAAACAAACTCATCTATCGATAAGCACGCTTATAGATAACTGAATTTATCGATATATCTTTACTTACTTGACATTTGATTTGCCCCAACCCTAATACGATAACCTGTCAACGGCAATATGGTTTTAACCAATAGAATAGAGCCTCAGCGTTTATGCCGGTAGTATGTTTTACTGCCACTATAATGCTGTCAGGAATTGGCCTAAATTCTTCTAAATCATTGTTGTGCTGGTTGATACCTATCAGCCTAATCCAGTATAATAAATAGAGATAGGACTTTTGGTGGCAAATCGTGGTTCTAGAATCCATGGAGTCGCTATTTAGGTCCTTTTTATTACAACACATATGTGATTTTGACCTTCACTATTTTAATGTTTCAAAATTAATTTTATTTATTAAATCGCTATACTAATTTTAACGAATTTTGGTATAAAGAATACTTCTGTGTGAAAGCGTTACAAACTAGCAAATATTGGTAAGAATGGAATAACCCAACCAAAAATTGTTTTTAGTTCATTTTGAAATATGGCCATACTGTAGGTCAAAATCAGTGTCATAAATTATAATAATTAGGAAATAGCGACTCCATGGATTCTGGAACCACGATATGCCACCAAGTCCTAACCCTAATAATAAATGAATGAACTCAATGAAAGCAAACAAAAAAATCACACCAAGGTATTTAAACAGGAAGCAAGTGTTGCGAGTTAGTTTGACAAAAAAAATGATGAAAATTGGACTTTTCTCCCGATGAAATAACGGGTGTTATTTCTTTATGTAATTTTGTAGCTCCCAAATGGATGGACCGATTTCAATGGTTTTTTTATTATTTAAATGGTAGTTCAATGGGGCTGGTTCTTAGCTAGGTTCGATGGATATCGGTCGGGCAGTTAAATATTTATGAGCTCTGATAGTACAAGTCGCAATTACCACGGAATTTTTTAATCCTCATTTGTATATTTGATAATCCACGTTCATTCGTACAATCAAGGATTTAATTATAATGCCACTATGGAACCCTGTCGCATAACGTTAATCATAAATTTTGGTTTGACGCTGTCATTATGACAGGGTTCCATAGTGGCATAACAAATAAAGTCGTTGACTTTACTTGCCTAAAGTGTTAAATAAATTCCTAACTTGAACATTTAGAAAGTATATTATTTTATGAGGGTATTTATTACAAGTAATATTACTAATATACAGAGGTACTCGTAAAAATGTTTGTATGCTTGTGTGTAGGATTAGAATTAATCTTAGGATCTACCGATCTAATCAAGGATAATCAACGAGAAATCGCGAAACGAAAGCAAGTGTACCTACAACCAAATCTCATCTCTTTCAATTTAGTTTTCGTAATAACTGATAACTGACGCAACCATTAAGTGATATTCTATTTAGCCAGTGCCTTAGGGGCCCTATATACGGTACGATCCGTCGGTTCAGACTGAAATCGAGCGATGGATTGTACGTGTGTGGCAATATCGCATCTAAATTTCAATAGAAATATGAATCGTCACGATATCGTTTCAGATTGATCGTAACGACGGATCGTTCCGTGTATGGGGCCCTTTAAATGCGTTCGTAAAAACAAAAGAAACTTCGAAAATGCCGGCACGGCAACGTGAACTAATTACGTTACATAAAGCAGTTCTTTTTAAACTTTAGACTGGACTTTTTTAAACCGACTATAAAAGAGAGGTTTTATAACTCTAGCGTATGCTTCGTGTCTATCTGTGTGTCGGTATATCCGAGTATAGCTCCCAAACGAATCGACCTATTTAAAAGCGTTCTTTTACAAATGAAAGCTAGATTGATCGGGGTGGTTCTTAGCTCATTTTCATGACAATCGGTTAAGCCGTTTAAGAGATATCAGCTCCGAAAGGGATTACCATTATATCGGGGGCTTCTATCAGAAAACAGCAATCACAATTAAGGTAGCTTTTGAATTAGGTATAACAAGCAAGAATAACAGCAGCCATTGTTTAAAACTTCAAGTGTGAACGCATGAGTTAACTAATAATGAATTAACTGAACAGTATAAGGTTTTAATGTTTTTAATCCACGAACGCGCGCGCTACCTAATTTTTTAACGTTACACGATCGAGCCCCGTAAATGGGGGATTCAAAAATTTACTACTGTAAGGTCCCATTATTAACGTCATTAAAAACAACATGTCCCGTCCCCAAAAAGTTATCTCTTGTCCATTTTGTTACTTAGGGTTAAGATTTTGGTGGCAAAACGTGGTTCTAGAATACATGGAGTCGCTATTTCCTAATTATTATTACCAGTGATCGGAAATAGGTGAGCTAATTTACCTAAACTTGATGCATGTTCATTCAATAATGTATTTCCATCTCACTCACGCATGAATGAATATGCGTCAAGTTTAGGTAAATTAGCTCACCTATTTCCCATCACTGATTATTACACATATAACTTCGATTTTGGCCTTTAGTTTTGTCATATTTCTAAATGAACTAAATACATTTTTAGTTCAGTGTATCCATACCTACTAATATTTGTTTCTTTGTTACGCTTTTACAGCGGAGATATCCTCCGTACCAAAAATAATATAAACTCGTTTAGCGATTTAATAAAAGGTTGAATTTTGAAATATGACAATACTGAAGGTCAAAATCAAGGTGGTATGTATTATAATAATCAGGAAACAGCGACTCCATGGATCCTAAAACCACGGTTTGCCACCAAAAGTCCCAACCCTTGATATCCAATACATTTTTCGGCAACAAAACTGACGGTAAGAATCACATATCGGGTTTTCTTTTCAAACTTATTGTCCGTATTAACGTAGTCTTTATCTCTAAAACTGTAGGAAAAAAAACCTTAGTTTTAAAAAGTGGTGGAGCGTCGGGGATTAAAAACACTAAATGCGTTTTTTTTAAACAATTGTTGGCGCCAAACATAAGCTAACAAAATTTAAAATAATAGTGCTTGCTCGCTCGGTGCTAAAGTAACATGACGACAATGAACATCTATTTTTTATGTAAGTTTGGGATATGTTAATTTACCTAATCTCTTCACTCTTCCGGTTCCGTATTATCCTCCGATTTAAACCTGAAATAAATAACTTCCGGTCAAGTTTCACCCGCATTTGTCTTAATTTTAACCTAATTCATACCATCATTTTAAAACGGGGTTAAAATCGCGATTCTCACACAATATAAAGTTATGGCTGATCTAAGGTACAGCGGGGGTCGTGTTTTAATAGCAATATAGAGATTTAAATAAATGTATCGATATTAATTATTATATTACATAACAAACCAAAATAACATTTCCAAAGTATCAAATCAAAAGGGAAAACGTATTCCTCTAGTAATAATTGTTAACATAATTAAATATTTCAATTTGATATATAAAGTTTAGTATGTCATGATTCTAAACAAGTTTATACATATAACGTAATTAACCTAACGTATTACAACCGTATTTATTTATTATTTTACATATTTTTCTTCAGTTTGACAATTATTTCTGCTGTTCATAGGGTGCCCAACCAAGTAAGCGCGGATCTTAATATAACTACTTTTGTCTTCGTTTGTCCGTCAAAACTTTTTAAAACAGACCGCTCGGATTCAAAACGGTAATATAATATACTAAAAATAAAAAATAATAATATTCGTTTCTCTTTATCTTCGTTGCATTTACAAACCGAGTTAGTAATGGATATAAAAATTTCACCTCCTTCTTGAAGAGCGCAAGATGGTTACCGTAGTTTAAACAATAAATATAATCGTAAGTCTTGTCATTTTATATCATAGTATTGTAACGTTTTAGGGCACAAAATAGTTTTGATATAAACCGCTTAGGCCTTATATATTATCATTAAATAATACTATACAAGTACATTAGTGATATTACGCCTACATAGTTGCGTTCATTTTTATTATGGCTTTGATCAAAACAGTCACGAGACGGTAATCTCAGGATTGCAATTGCGTTACCGACACGAGGACCAAGTAGGGATGTCTCTATGCTAGTCGTGTCATATTAAACAATGCTAGAATAACCAATACGAAACCGAAAATTATACATTTACATTAGAGTAAATGTTAGTAACTCCAGTTACAATTTTATTATTCTTTCACAACCCGATTATTAAAGATGTTGTTTAGAATGTAATAAAGCGTTGATAGCTAACTCTATTTAAATATATCCCAAAAAATTGACAAATTTCCCAAAAAATATATGTATCGACGAAAAATAGTTACAGTTCTTAAAATAGAACTTGTAATGTCCTAGAGCTGGTCTTTCTAGACTCCTTTCTATTTACGTTTAGATTTAATTTTAAAATTGAAGTTAACCCTCTTGTCTGTTCTTTAAAAAGGGATAGATATTCTAAATGTTAAGAATTAATTAGAAAACCCTTCTCCTTCGTAGGAGATCAACCATTCTTGGTTTATTTTAAACTAATGAGCTTAAAGGGCATTGTGTTAAACCCTTAAATGCATGATGTAGCATGCATCCTACGTAACAAATACTCGAAAATGTTTACCTGTAATCAGCACCTTATTACGTGTAATGGAACTTTTAAGGGACTAAAAAAATTAAATCATGGAATTAAGGGTTAAAAACTTCTCTTAGTCGTCCAGGCATTTTAATTTGTTTGAAAGCGTGTGTTCCGGCGTTTGATTTTGATAAGTTTTATAAAAGGTATTATCTTTGAAACGTCCGTGCTCGGATTGTGATCAACATATGAATATTTTTCAACGTTTATCAGATGTTATTTAGATCATAATTCTATGGACGAATGTTTACTTCAAATGAAGACTTCATTATAAAATGCAAAATTCTCACCAATTTTATAATAAGACATCACAACAATGTCAGCATAGAACATTTATACAATAAAAAATGATTAGAAAAATCGTTGTATCATTAGTATGTTGACAAGAAATACTTATATATAACACTATTTTCAAGGTAAGAAGTAAGAATGCTTCTACTACCTCTCTCTCTCTCTCTCTCTCTCTCTCTCGCTCTTTTCCAGCCTACTGCCACCCAATGCTAAGTGTAGGCCTCTTTCATTGCACTCCATTCTCTTTTACTACCTAAAGTCCATCAAAAGTATGATCTTAATATTTTTAGTGCATGGTCATGTAAAACCATTTCGAGTTAGCTTTTTTCGAATCTTGTTTTGTTGATCGAATAGTAAATTAATCGGTTCCATATCAGAACCCTTGCGTTTAAATAAAGAATAAATTATATAGCAACTATTACTTACGCAGTTTTTCACGACCATAATTACCAATTACTTGTTTTTACCATAAATTTAGTACTGTATTTGCTCTATTTTGACGTCATAGTTGAGTATCGACTTGTTATGTAAACACTTTATTGAACAAAACAAAAAAACACTCAAGATTTAAAAAAAGAATGTACAAAGGCGAACTAAAAGCACGCTTGCAAAAAAAGGTTGTACAGGCTTTTATGGGGCGTCTTCAACGCTTAGTAGATACTGGACTGGGTACATATCTGAATATCGAAAGTTAAAATATCGAAGTCCATAATATCTACGTCCGAAAGGACTACGATCAAAATGCCACCCTTTTAAAATATGGAATGATTAAAACATCAATTTGAACTTTAGTAATGTTAAAATATCGAGGTCCAAAATATCGTAGGTTACAAAATCGAACGGTTGACTTACCTAAAATCGTAATATCAACGTCTGAAATGCCACACGGTTTAAGCATCGAAAGTTCAGATACTTCACATTTTTCTAGAAAGGTGTTTAAGTGAAGTGAGCGAGCGTAGCGAGCGAACCAGTCTGTTTAATGCGATATTGTCTCTGTCAGGTTAGGTTTTTTATTATTACCCACAAAACAATGGGCATATGTATACTTTAACTTAATATGTATCAACTTTCGATATTTGATTACATACATAAGTACGTTCGATAGTTTACAATGACCAGCATTACCTGTGGTAGTAGGTGACAGCGCTGACAGCTGTTAATTTTGGAAGATGTTCCAAATTTGGATCTCATTACCTTACAATATTCGATAACGTAATTGTATAACGTTACAGCTGTCATCGCTGTCACCTACTACCACAGGTAATGCTGGTCATTTGCCTTTCGGCTTCTGAACCCATCTTAGAGTACTTACAATATGTGTTTAAGTATTGTACGCGACTCTGCGTAATTGGCATTACGCAACCGTCACGTAAACTACTATTAAACATCGGCATAATAGCCGGTCGATGTTTCGAGTTTCGATGTTTTTGATATCGATATTTTAACTTAAGATCAATCAACTATCGATATTTGATGACATACACAACAAGTCCGTTCGATATTTCAATAAACGGCGTAGTAAACGTTCGATATTTCAACTTTCGATGTTTTGGCCTTCGATATTAGATATATTAACTTTCGATATTCAGATATGTACCCGTTGGACTATAACTTTTGCAGCACTTCGATTTCGGTTGCTCCGATTAATATACAGTTTTGATCAAAAAACGGGATCGTTTGGCGGCATAAAAAAGATGTCATCAAGTTTTATGTTTTTTTAATGTAAGTAGGTTTTATATTTGTATTTCACAATACAATCACAATAGGGGTAAAGACAGTGCAAAATAAGGGTCCTGGTTTCTTAAATAGGTACTTAAGTATATCATTTCGACAAGTTACCAAAGGATATATACTTGTTCAAATTTCGAGCCAATTTTTCTTAAACAAAGTTGTTATTCAAAATGAAATGAGTTTCAACGGGCCACTTGAACTACAAAGTTAACATTAGTTTCATTTATTAAACTTAATACTGACATTTCGATACATTTTTCAACGCAATATAAATAACCACTATGCCTCGAACATTTTATCGTTCCCACTTTACAAAAAACTCGTATCTGATATTTCGAGATGTATGAATTTGAACTTAATTGTCTTCGTGTTTAAGTTTAAAATCGTACGTCACAAAATATGACATACGAGGTTTTTCTAAAGCAATGTTATTTTGCTGAGTTGACAGCTGTCAAATCGGAACTCTTGGAAGTCTTGGAACAGCATAACTATAGTTGTAGAAATGTCAGTCAGATTTTGTATCAAGTGGCTCTTCGTATTTCTAAGAAAACATTGAAAAATTTCTCCAAATAAGTACGTGGTTACGACAGGAGCTTTTTATTTTGTTTTTAAATGTATTGTTAGATTTTTCATGGCAAGAAGGCAAACTAGCTCACAGGCTACTTGATACCTGGGATCAAATTCTCAAAACTACCATCATAAGACTGCAATCCGAAGTTTTTTACTCGGCCGTTATTACTGTAAAGTAAATAGCGTTGACAATGCGATAACATACCAAAGCAATATGGTTTTACTGAGTAGGATAGAGCCCCGTAGCGTTACATTAGTTAAATATATAAACATGCAAAATGACAAATTAGCGTAGTAGGTACGCTACATATCATTACTTTGAAAAAACCTCGTATCTCATATTTCGTGACGTACGATTTTAAACTTAAACGTGAAGAGAATTACGTTCAAACTCATCCTAGAAACATCAGATAAGAGTTTTTTCTATAGAACGATATTTTCATAACCTAGTTATCCTAAAGTGTAGGTAATATTAAGCGCTAAAAACACTTAAGTTTCAGTGTCATAAAAAAGGCGTTGTATTCTCTCATACATTTCCGTTCAATCTCTACATGAAATACTACTAGTAAATATCGCGCTAATAGTTCGACTATCGACGCGTAGAACTTAGCCTATTTTAGAATTGTTGGCAGTTGCGTTAGTAGGATAAAGCCGGAGCCTTCCCTAGTCTAGAAACATCGTAAAAAGGATCACAATAATAATATTGTAAACCTAGAGCTATCCCACTCTTTCTTGCATAACAAGTATATTGACAGAAGCTAGAGTATTATTAACCCTTCGTGTCGGACGGACACTTGCAACCATTGTTTGTCGCAAAATGGCGCGTCAAACGTCAAATTCAAATTTAGAAATGTTTTATACGTTTCGTTCAACGAATGACGACTAAAATTTATTAGTTCATTGGGATTGGATAGTTAAAACATTCTAGACTCTTATTAAGTTCGGTTTTAAGATCAAAATCAAATCTAATTTTGATTGTGTGACTGCACTCAGTCGTTAGTCGTGGTCCACCTACGTTCTCCACCTGGGCATTTTAGCAAACCTTAGCAGGTCGACGGAGCTCCGCTAACGCGGAGCTCCTATTTCTACATAATTTTGGCCCTTCGGGCCCTCTGAAGAACTATCATAATCTAAACCTACCTATTGATTTTGTCCAGTTTACTCTCCGTAATCCACAAAGGTGGACCAACATAGGTGGACCACGGCCAATGCCCCTTTGCACTGATCAGAGCTTAGAGATGCCAAGCGTTAATTGGTCTCACTGTAATCGTTCAAATCATTCATAAACGTACTCACGTAATGTATCCACGAGATGCGACAGCCAGCATCAAAAGTGTAAAAAAAATAAAAACAAAAAAAAAATTCAATTTCATTTAATATCCTCTTAACTTGCTCACATTATTTGGCAAACAATACAGAGGTCAGTCGATTAAAAAATTAAATATAATTAAAAAATTAAAACTATTCTAAAATTCGATTACAATATAATCGTTAGTGGAATTGATTTAAAACATATAAAAACAAAAACACTTTTGCCGCTGACTGTGAAATATAAAGCTATGTTTACACTGGCATTGATACGTATACACATGACGGTGTTTAATCTAGCGGCCGATACGGATAAGGGCATTACTATAAAAAAATGCACAACCAATTCCGATTAAAAAAAAATGTTAGTCATACATTTTCTGTAACAAATTGGACAGTTCCCATACAAATTTTGGGATGAAATTATTTAGCTAATGTACATGCACCCTACATTCCGATATTTTTATATGTGCATTTTTTATAGAAATGCTACAAAATGTCGCCTTAATCTAAAAACTACACCCTCTATTAAATACATATAATATGACCATCACAAAGTTATATTTTTCTTGTCTGCAACGATTCCCGAGTGCTTGTGTAAAAGCGTGTATAAATGCGACCCTGCCCCAATTAACATAAGGTTTATTCTATCATGTATAAATAGTGCGAGATAAGCAGTGGATGAATAAATCTATTATAATTATATCATATCGGGCAGTCCGCGTAAGCAAAAAATAATGAACAGGGTGTCCCTAAAACCAACGTTATAACGATACAGGCTGATCATATCATGAGCTATCAAGGCAAAATTGACTTAAATAAAAAATGTCTTAACTTGGAGATATTGTAATTTTGAAATTATTTACGGCAACATTGTTTTTTTTCTTTTAATAGCATTGTTTTTAGTAACAATATCAGATGATTCGAATGCGTATAAATTCTTAGCACTCGAATCGCAAATTTACTGGTTTAAAAGCGCCTATTTCTTGTAAGATAGGGTATTTTCATTAAAGTCAAAATCATTTGATGTGGCAATATACAGTGGGGGCCACATAATTAGAGACGCTTGCGTTTTTCCCATACAATTGTCTACAAATATGACTTTTCAATTTTGACAACCAATCAAATAGTTCTTAACCAATTTTATTTTTAGTTACACTTATCGTTAACTAATAAACTAAGGTTTAAATGTATGTTCAATTAATCGCTGTTAACAGCGAATATTTCATTTCATAAAGAATTGTTTTATTTTTATTTTGGGCTTTCAAAAAATTTTGTAAAAACTTTATATGGACGCGTCAGCACTGAGTTTTTAAATCCCTATAAAATGAAATGTCCGTTTTTAACAGCGATAAAATAAGTGTAACTAAAAATAAAATTGGTTAAGAACTTTTTGATTGGTTGTCAAAATTGAAAAGTCATATTTGTAAGCAATTGTATAGGAAAAACGCAAGCGATCTTAATTATGTGATCACCACTGTATTTACTATATAGTCCCTCGCAGTTCCTACATACGAATAAAAAATATTGTTTACAAAGGTGCATTAAATTTTCAGCGGTTTTTATTAATGTCCGTCTTTAAATTCCAAATATATTCACATTTATAAAATTTGTTAAGATATTTAAACAAAACTAAACGAAAAATAGCATACTCTACCGTTTGAAAATGAGCTCAATAAAATATAGAATAAAAAAATGCAGCAAAATGCTTCTATGTTAGTATACAGAGTCTGAGATCCTCCACGAGACCACTTAAATAATTTTATAACAGAATATTGTAAAAAACGCGATTGTTTTGGAGCCGATACGCAGCATGACTACAAAAAGGACTATATACAGGATGGGCATTTTTTTGCAAATAGCAACAGTAAGAGCTAGCAAATGTGCAAAAACTTTTGGCCCATCCTTTATTTAAAAGCCCTCTGCAAAAAAGGACATTTTCTAGTAAAGAAAGTAACTTAAAGACTTAATTCCTATCAACCCCCCACAAAACAGGGGTGTTACAAGTATTAACGTGTGTATATGTATGTATGTGTGTGTGTGTGTGTGTGTGTGTGATTCTGTGACCAAACGACTAGACCAAATCGGACGAGTTTTTTGTAAAGCTATTTCAATCGATATGGTCCTTAGCTAGGTTTCATGAAAATCGATTGGGCCGTTTATGATATATCAGCACGCGGGAAACTTAGTACCTTGTAGCTTGAACGCCTTTAAGAGATCAGTGCGACAGTTCAAACTTGACGTTACAGTGACAAAGCTCCTAAAGCTTGACAGCTAGTCCAATCCCAAACTAATCGCGATCGAACTCTGTACCTCGCGGTCACGGTTGAAAACTCACACCACTAATCTCATGCCTCAGAGTCGAGTTTTATATAGTATCCTCCGCTGTCTGTCTGTCTGTCAATCTCATGAATCGTAATTGGTAGATAGTTGAAATTTTCAGCGTGGCTATTTAACCAATAAGAACAAATAAAAATAAATTTTGAAATGAAAGGTCCGACTCGCACTTGGCCGGTTTTTTCTAGATGGTGATTTATCAGTAAGATATGTAGGGTGTGAAGTAAAAATGCATCCAGAAAATACTTAGCGTTGTGATGGAACAACAATACCGTTGAATATAAGAAAATGTAACAGAATAAAATTACAGCTATTTTTTAACCGCTCTCCTATTATTATTTTTTCAAGAAAACCTGACATGGATATTACTTTTTAAAAATACTTTATTTGTAAACATAATGATATTATATTTTAGAGAGTAAGTGACAAAATAAATAATAATAAATATCTCAGATTGACCTAGTCCCAAACTAAGCTCTAGGCTTGTACAGTCACGAACCGGGATTGTTGAGCCACTTGCCATTGTTCGTAATTTAGCCGTGTATGCAATAACCGATGTCACCGACTGGCTGACAGCTATTCGATTTGCATTACACGGCCAAATTGGAAAATTGGGTAAGTGGCTCAAAAATCCCGGTTCGCGACTGTACATAGGGTACTAGACAAAGATAAACATACTTATGTAAAGAAATACATACTTAAATACATATAAAACAGCCAAGACTCAGAACAAATACTCGCGCTCATCACACAAACATTTACCCATAATCGAACCCTGGACAGCTACCTTCGTAGGCAGGGTCACTACCACGGAATAGAAAAAACAATGGAAGTGGCATGAGCTTCGCTTAGTATCAGACCTGTTGTCGCCAATACTCACACTATCATAAAAACAACACGCCACCATGGAAAATGTTTTTGGTGCGGCTATTGTTTTTACATTCCAAAATAGCACAATAAGGCATGCTTCTGGATTTATTTCCTATTTTAGAAATATAGAAATATTGAAATATCGAAATAAGCGATCGCGGCAAAAGTATGGTAGGTTGCGCGGAACTCCGTATAACCATGCCACACGTTACACGCCCACTTGACACTTCTACTGTTTTTTTCTGTTCTGTATATCGTGTTTCTGGAACGTATATGGATAGACATCTGACGTCAGTAATGATAAGTGACACGTCAGTACTAACGTCTTGATACAGTATAGAATGTCAAGCGATAAAGAAAGTGACACCCTAGACACCGTATTGGTTTATGTTTGACGAAAGCGTGCTAAAGTGACACCCTAGACACTGTAACAGTTAACTTTTGACGTTAGCTTCGACCGCTACGTTACGAAGTGACATCTTAATGTTTATCAGATACTATTTAATGTAAGCGTAAAACACTGCAACGTCAATCTAGAAACAAATTAAGTGGCAAAGTGACATCCTAGACACTGATTATTAGTTGTGTGACGAAAGCGTACCCCGCTGCGTCTAGCGTTAAAGTGACACCCCAGACACTCTATAACTTAATGTTTGACGTAAAAGCTCTATGTCAACCGTAAAATAAAGTGGCAAAGTGACATCCTAGACACTGATTGTTACTTGTGTGACGTAAGTGTACCCCATACGTCATAGTGGTAAAGTGACAACCCAGACACCATATAAATTAATGTTTGACGTTAAAGCTCTATGTCAACCGTAAAATAAAGTGGCAAAGTGACATCCTAGACATTGATTATTACTTGTGTGACGTAAGCGTACCCCACTACGTCATAGCGGTAAAGTGACATCCCAGACACCCTTTAAATTAATGTTTGACGTTAAAGCTCTATGTCAACCGTAAAATAAAGTGGCAAAGTGACATCCTAGACACTGATTATTACTTGTGTGACGTAAGCGTACCCCACTACGTCATAGCGGTAAAGTGACATCCCAGACACCCATAAATTAATGTTTGACGTTAAAGTTCGATGTCAACCGTAAAATAAAGTGGCAAAGTGACATCCTAGACACTGATTATTACTTGTGTGACGTAAGCGTACCCCGCTACGACTTTATAAATTAACTTTTGACGTAAAATCTCTGTCAATCGTAAAACAAAGTGGCAAAGTGACATCCTAGACACCTAGAGACCCGCTGCGTAGTGACATCCTAGTTATCAGTTAATGTTTGACGTAAGCGTAAATGACGATGCCGGCGATTATGACGCCAAACGTGATCGTAAGCGGTTTGTACAGAGACCTCTTCAGTTCGTGCCAGCGCTCCGCGTCGCGCGCCCGGCGCTTGATGGCGGAGACTCGCTCGGCGAGGTCCGTGTTCCTGCGGCGACGGACCTCTTGGACCGGCTCGGGGCTAGAAAAAATAAGAAGAAGGTTATAGCTTAAGTAGTAGAACGCGTCGGTGGCCTGGCGGTTTAGAGGGTCGATTCTTGATCGTAAGGTTCCAAGTTCCGAGCCCTGCGGTCACCACGTACTATCACGAACGTTAATTTGGGACCCATTTCAAGAAAAATGTGCTTGAAGACGTCAATGTCATTAGAGATGTCAAGTCATTTGTAACTTTTGGGTAACTCAACCTTATTGTTGTAGACTGTCAGATTGACTTTGGACCTAAGGTGGGTACCAAATTAAAGTTCGCGACTGTACAAATCAGTTTTTCTAACTTAAGTAAATTATGTGTAGAAAAAATATCGTGAAGAAACGTGCACATTCGAACACGTGAGTGTGTAACTGCCGCACTCAGAGACGTCAATTAAATTGAATGCTTGATTTAAGTAGTTGTTGTCATTTTCTTTGCTATAGCAATAGAATAAGATAACACGTCACTTTAACGAGCATTAAATTTAATTGACGTCTTTGAGTGCGGCAGTTAGAGGCTAATTGCACAAAAGATCATAAAGGGGTCGAAGTATATCCAAAAGGGACCATCTGTAAGATAAGATAAGTAGTAGTAGTTTATGGTGGATGCTATCATCATAGATTATATTTTAATCATTTCGGCTCTGATTTGGTACAACTCAACAGTCAATCTGAGGCTAAAATATTGCTTTTGTCCTGTTATGTGTCACGTCCAACGTCTGCTGTCACCTGTACTATCGTCGTCTCACCTGTCACCTCCAAAATATCTATTGTCACCTCTAAGATCTTCAAACTCCCCTTACCCTGCTGCATCACCCTGCCTGTCACGTCCAACGTCTGCTTTGTCACCTGTACTGTCCTCTCACCTGTCACCTCCAAAATATCTATTGTCACTTCTAAGATCTTCAACCTCCCCCTACCCGGCTGCATCACTTTGCCTGGCACGTCCAAGGTCTGCTTTGTCACCTCTACTGTCACTCACCTGTCACTTACAAAATATATATTGTCACCTCCAACATCTTTATCATCCCTTTACCCGGCTGCACCACTCTGCCTTTCACATTCGTCTGCTGTGTCACCTATACTGCTGTCTTACCTGTCACCTCCAACATTTTTATCATCCCTTTACCCGGCTGCACCACTCTGCCTTTCACATTTGTCTGCTGTGTCACCTATACTGCCATCTCACCTGTCACTCCCAAAATATCTATTCTCACCTCCAACATCTTTATCATCCCTTTACCCGGCAGCATCATTCTGTCTGTCACATCTGCTTTGTCACCTATACTGCCATCTCACCTGTCACCCCCAAAATATCTATTCTCACCTCCAACATCTTTTTTAATACAGTTGCTCAAAAAGTGGTACTTTTCGTAGCTGTATATCGTGCGGAAAGTTGGTTTTCGCGAACTAGTGCGTTTTACTTTTCCATTTTTTTTAAATAGACTGCCGTGCATCCAACCAAAGGGTTTGCATGTTTAAATAAAGTACCAGGAGCGCAGAGGTAATTAGGAGGCTAGCACGGTGCGGCGCAGGCGGGGGGGCGGTTGCGCCCGACACAGCGCGGATGACTGTAGGTTAGGTAGGTACTTCTAATGTTTATGCACTCCTAGTATTTGACGATTTTTGTTTTAATAATTTTATTAAAATTTAAGTAATTTCGGTCATGTTTTCGCAAATGTATTAAAAAACGTCGTTCGATACACGTGCGGAAATGTCATTCTTCACTCGTCCCGAGTCTTGCCACTCGCCTACGGCTCGTGGCAAGATATCTCAGTACTCGTGAAGTAATGACATACGTTCCGCACTAGCATCGAAATGTACTATATCATCCCTTTACCGGCTGCATCATTCCGCCTGTCACGTCTGCTTCGTCACCTATGCCGTCTCACCTGTCACCTCCACGTCCATTTTGTCACCAACTCATCCCCTAAACCTGTAACTCTTCGTGTCTAACCTTTCCAGCGGCGGCTCGTCGTCCTCGTCGTCGGCGGACGGCGGCAGCGACGGGCCCGGCGCGGGCGTCGGCGGCGGGCTCTCGTCCGAGGATCCCTCCGTGAACTGATACACGTTGCCTGAGGGGTGGAGTTGATATTTTAATTACGACGCAAATAATCTTTACGTGATTTGTCAAGATCGTAGCAGGTGGAAAGAAGTTGTCTCTGCCTACCCCTCTGGGAAACAGGCGTGATTTAATGTATGTATGTATGTAATCTTTACGTATAAAACAGAGTAGCTTCCCGCCGCCTGTCCGTCTATGCACGGTTAGATCTTTCAAACTATGCAACGGAGCGTGATTCAAAAGGAAGGTTTTGATCTATATATAAAAATGAACCCCTATTTCTTCTGGTCTTGCTATAACTTGGGAACGGCTGATTTCTTTTTTATTGTGTTCGTCATTGTTAGGACAAGGTTTATATGAAAGTACCTAAAAATTTGAAAAATCCACAAAGAAAATCAGAAATTTGTAGCGGGGCGAAGCCGCTGGCTGGCCGCTAGTGTATAATAAATTCTGGATTACGTACAGTCCAGAACAAAGATATGTATTATTCCATTGAAATAAGGTGCAAAAGCTTTACCTACCTACGATTCTATAACCAAACCCGACTATTTGTAAATATCATGTTTTGCTAGTATTATGTTATACGTATATAATGTTTTGCTAGTATGCGAATGTGATATTCTGTGTAGCAACGCTTCAGCGTTTAGGGTATGTCCACGGGAAAGAAAGTAACCTAAATCTGTGTATGACCCACATTATGTTAAGGGTGCGGCTCCACTGAGAAGGAGACGAGCGGAGCTGTGCCAATATTAACCAATAGAAGGCGCATGCGGTCACGTCGAGCGCGCCTTGCGTATGTTAGTTTAGATTCTAATGGTTAATATTGGCACAGCTCCGCTCGTCTCCGCCTCAGTGGAGCCGCACCCTAATAATGGCGGCTGTACTACTAGTTTACTACTAGTTGGGTCTTACCGAGCGAAGCACTAGCGGGTATCGAGGGCAAAGGGCGCGCGGGGGCGCGGGCGAGACTCTCGCCGCGCGGGGGAGGGGGCGGCGCTTCTTCCTCCGGTTCGTCCGGCACCGAGGAGTATAGGCTCTCCTCCAGTTTCTGCTCTTTCTGGAAGGGGGAGAAGTAATCATACATAGAGACCGAGCAGGAAAAAAGCGGGCACGTCATTGTGTAAGGTTTATAAAAAAAAGTACTTAGTAGGGTAAAACACCTAATAACTGGCCTCTAAAATACCAGTTACTGGCACCTAGTGATTGTTGAATTATCGTCTCTATTACCTCGTGTTAAAGTTTATGGGGCTATCAACGTGACAGTAGGTGGCCAACAATAGGTCAGTTTACCCTATATGTACAGTCGCGAACCGAGATTGTTGAGCCACTTACCCAATTTTCTAATTTGGCCGTGTAATGCAAATCGAATAGCTGTCAGCCAGTCGGTGACATCGGTTATTGAATACACGGCTAATTTACGAACAATGGCAAGTGGCTCAACAATCTCGGTTCGTGACTGTACCTACCTGGTATTTATACTGGGACTCATTCGTAAGGCATAATGATTGTTTGTCCTAACGATTGTATCGCACAAAACCCTTACTTACCTTTTTATAAAGGTAAGTAACAAAAAGAATCGCGGGATTGTAAGTCATATTCATATCAATGTTAAAATATCGCGGGATTGTAAGTCATATTCATATCCATGTTAAAATAACGGACTTAAACCCCGGGATATTGCATCCTAGATCCGATCACCAGTGATAGGATTAGGTAGTGCCATTTCACGGGACTTCGGTGCTTAAGATTAGTATGGATATTAAACCTTTTAACCCCGGGATTTCATATGAAAAGTTTTAAGTTTGTGTGTTGGTTCAGAAATGTTATACATGTATAATTTTACAATTATTTTGCTAGCACAGAATATGGCATTGACGAAATATGAAGACACAAGTTATGACATTCAGACAAACAAAAAAAAACCGTACGTCTTATCTATTGGTATTCACATATTGTTTTTCAAAGGGCATTCTTAAGAGGCCTTATGTTCATGTAATATAGTAATGTTGTTGTTTCGTGTTTTATTCTATGATTGTACAATTGTTACTTGTGACTGTTAAACAAAAGTAATGTTAAATAAACGATGTATTTTTGCATTTTCTTATATGACCTACTCCAATTAATGACGTGTCAAGAAAAAATTTGGTGAAAAAATACGAATTCCGGAATCTCAAGTCTTATCCATGTTATGTACAATGTTTAAGGCCATTCACCCAAAATGGCACTACCTATTCCGATCACTGCCGATCACTGCTGAAGACAGATCGTTTCGGCGGCGTATGTTAACTACATTCGGTTCGATTAAAAACCATACCATAAAGTTACGCCCACACCGGTGCTTAAAATATGGTGACGGTACGGAATCGCAGTGACGCGTCGTATCAGCACCGTTTTTGACGCAAGGACCACACACCAATGCTTAAAAAACGGTGACGGTACGGAATCGCAGTAACGCGTCGTATCAGCACCGTTTTTGACGCACGCTCCCCACACCGTTGCTTAAAAAACGGTGTCGTTGCTTAAACAAACGACGGGGCCATAGTAACAACATGGCGCCGTTTTTGACGTACCGTAATATACGCACCGTTAAGCATTGGTGTGGAGGGCATGCGTCAAAAAAGGTACGGATACGACGCGTCACTGCGATTCCGTACCGTCACCGTTTTTTAAGCATTGGTGTGTGGAGCTTGCGTCAAAAACGGTGCTGATTCGACGCGTCACTGCGATTCCGCACCGTCATCGTATTTTAAGCACCTGTGTGGTCGCAGCTTTAGAAGCGTTAACATCATGACCAATCAGAGGGCTTATTGTCTAACGCACTCACAATCGCAACCGGCTTCAAAGTGGAGCAATTGTTTTCATTTTGTATGCAGACAAGCCTTCGATTTTCAAAATGAAAACGAACGTGATTACGAGTGCGTTAGACAACAAGCCCTCGGGTGATTGGTTAGATCATTTTATCACAATAATTTATTTAAAAAAAAGAATTTTCCAACCGCATTATTCCCCATTCATGGATTTTACCACACTCATTTAATTTTATTCTTCTCCTGGTTTTTCTATTCGCATTTTTCTCCATCTATCTATCTATATATATAAAAGGCAAAACTGACTGACTGACCAACGCACAGCCCAAACTACTGTACCTAGAAACTTGAAATTTGGTACAGGGGTTCCTTTCATGATGTAAGTGAGCACTAAGAAAGGATTTCCCGAAAATCGACCCCCAACGGGAAGAAATGGGGGGAGTAGCGGGAAACTAATTCTACGCGTACGAAGCCGCGGGCGTCCTCTAGTTTATAATTTAACCGATTGTTTTTTTAATTGATTTTGAGACTTATACTCTCTTCACTAGCCTATAATGTGTTCTGCATCGGCGAGACAAGGATAAAAATCTCGCTGACCCATTTCAACTTACATATTCAGGATCCAGCCGCTTCGCTCCATCTATGATGGCCTGGTACGAGAACCGGAGCTGGTCCGCCGTCTGGATCAGCCCCATGCGGTCCTTGCGCATCTCCAACAGGATCTGCTGGATGTTCACGCTGTCCTTACCTTCCTTTTCAATCTGGAAAAAAAGCAATAAAAAATAGCCAAGGGTTCTTAAAAAAAAATATCGCATTAAAAAACGAAAAAAAAATTTTTTTTTTAAATAGTAGGTTTTGGTTTATTAAAAATATGGTGGGACGCCGACTTCAGTTTGACTGTCCTACCATTTTAAAAGAAGTTATTCATACTAATTTGTATGAAAACGTCGGCGATAGTTGTTTAAATGCTTCCTCCGTGAAAACTACGACATGTATAAATATTTATTATATATAATTTTGAACCTTATTTAATCAGCTAACGAACAACTATAAAAGCAATACAATTGGTCAATTATTTCTTGATTGGTTGACAGTTTTGGTAAGTCATATTTGTATGGAGCGTACGAGATGTAAGTACAAAGGCGATATATTAGTGGCCGGATCTGTAGCTATAGCTAGAAAACCGTTGAGCCTAACACTTAACTACCAAATGATACTTTCTGAATGCAAATGCTGGACTTGTTACTGAAAATACTACCCCCTCCTTTTTTGAAGTCGGTTAAAAATGAGTTCGATGGATACGGATGGTACGGAGGATATCTCCGCTGTGAAAGCGTAACAAACAAACAAATATAAGTCGGTATGGATAAAGAACTAAAAATGTGTTTAATTTATTTAGAAAAATTACAAAACTAAAGGCCAAAGTGATACGTGTAATAATAATAATAATAATTAGGAAATAGCGACTCCATGCATTTTAGAACCTATACTTCAATTGTTTAGGTACTTAACTAAATGTAAACAATCCAAACCACGTGGCTCAGTTAAACAGCCAATCAAAACTGTTTCGTCGATCTTTGACGTATCAGTGTTCTGCTCCTATTGGCTGACGAACTATATCACGTGGTTATTTTGTTTACATTTAGTTAAGTACCTAAACAATAGGCTATTTGACTAATTTTAGAAAACCTTTTTAAAGGATCTTTATTACATAAGAAGCACACTACATTGATATTTCCGTGACATTCTACTGTATTATCAATAAAAATCTATGTTAAAGTTTAAATTTTCAAAACCGCGCTTAAAACGCTGTTTCTATCATGGCGCTGGCCATATGACAAGTGTGACGTCACACGCAAGTAAACAATAAAAAATCATTTGAAGAGATATGCCCTTATGATCTGTGGTTACTTGCGTTTGACGTCGCCAGCGAGTAACCACAGCTACAAAGCAATCACATAGCGTTTCTGCCACAGATAAAATTTCAAAAAATATTACATTTTTTTGTGTAATTTCCAAAAAAATATACGTAATTTAGTTTAAAATAAAGTGAAATATGTTGTTTTACGCTATTATCTAATAGGATGACCACAATTTGTAGTGTATTTTCAATGTTGTCACATAGCCTATTGAAGTATAGTTTTGCCACCGAAATCCAAACCCTATTTTTCGACAGAGAGCGTAGTTTTCAAATATTAACTTACAAGGACAAGGCAAGAGTCCACGAGGCAGAAGGTGCCCGAGCGGCCGATCCCCGCGCTGCAATGCACCACGGCAGGCCCGCAGTCGGCCTCCAGGGCTCCGGACGCCCTCACTTTCTTGAGGAATTCGAGAAACGCCACTGGTGACGAGGGCACCCCGAAATCCGGCCAAGTGGTGTAGTGGAACTGAATCACTTCGCGGGATTCGGACGATTCCAGATCAACGATTCTGTAAAAAAAGAAATAATAATAACCAGAGACCGGAATTATTAATTTTTAATAATAAGTGACTTCTCTTTTATCGATGTCCGTTATACATAATAATCAGGGCCCGTAATTTTCATGCCGATGACATCAATTTGACGTCACGCTCCATATAGGGTGATCCCAAATAGTTTTATTGTAAATTATTAATCATTAGTCGTCATTCATTTTAATCATGTACAAATAAATGACTTCAAAAGTCCTCTATTTACACGTGGAATAAATAATACCTACTTGATACGTGAAAGTAAATAAAACTATTTGATTTGTTTTTATACATAAATTTTATTAAACGGTATTGTTAATAACACATTACAATAATTAAGTAGAAAACAGAATTCCTCTCTAACGTAAAGCATGCCATCCTTCTTGCATTAATTCCCGTGCAAAGAAAATCCAAGTCATCTTCGCGTTCATATGTAATGCAATGTTCATAAAAATCCTTTTGTTTTGTAATCGTATTTTTGTTCGTTGTGTCACACATTTGTTTAATTATTATTATCTGCAGAGGTTGTTAAATGATTAATTATGACGAATTTAATCGAAATCATGCTCTATGCAGCGTGACGTCATTTTTGCGTCAACGGCATGAAAATTACGGGCCCTGATAATAATATATCGATACAGAACACAACATAAAACCTAGACAGTAGTGACCCTGCCTACGAAGCTAGCGGTCCTGTGTTCAAATCCCGGTAAGGGCAGATATTAATATTACTAGTTGCTAGGTAACGGTTTATTTTAAAGTTTAATACATCGACATGAATTTATTTTAAACTCGATAAATTAGAAGTCAGTATGACCGCTCAAAAATCCACGAAACATCCGGTCTCTGACAATAACACATAGAAGGGTAAGGGTGCGGCTCCACTGAGGCGGAGACGAGCGGAGCGGAGCAGAGCTGTGCCAATATTAACCAATAGAAGGCGCATGCGGTTACGTCGAGCGGCCCTTCCGCACGTTAGTTTAGATTCTAATGGTTAATATTAGCACAGCTCCACTCCACTCCGCTCATCTACGCCTCAGTGTAGCCGCAGCCTAAATCCACTTTTCGACCCGCACGATTTTGTCCAGTAACGCAAAAGACAGATCATATTTTGAAACATTTTGAAACGTTAAATTGAATATCTAAGTTAAAAAATTAAATTTAAACCAAGTGCTGAAAACATTATGCATGCAGCGTTGCCCGTTGTATGACCAACAAAACTTGTTGAACCGGTGTACTGGCGTCTGGGGTCACTTTCCTGCCCCCAATCTTGCACCCTAGGTCTCTAACAAAGGACTTCAACAGCTCCCGGTGCAAAGTCATAATGCAGACATCAGGTCAGAGTACTTGGCGAACTTGCCTCGTTGCAACTGCCGCTGACCGCATTTTGTTCATTATTTTTCTCAATAACATGCTCGGAAAGGATGGCTTTTCTTTTGAAACCAAAGACGGAAGAATTTTAATTCTTCCTAGAAGTAAAATAAACGTATGAAAACCTATTCCTGTCCGATGCGATATTTTGTTTAAAAATGCTCTCTGTTGCATATAAAATCGAAAGGACCACAAAAAAATCCAACTTGTGGATGGGCGGCGGACGGCGGCAGTGCATTGAGGGAGAAACTATCATAATACTCTCTCTGAATTTGATGAAAGCTTTTTACAAATACTTTTAACAATTTATTTGTATCATTTCCTCGCATTGCTTGAGAAAAGCCAAGGCTCGCCCCGCCATCCGCCTCGTCAGGCAATTCCCTACTTTCCGGGCCTAGGCAATAATGCACAAACACTCATAGTAGGAAGGTTGCCGTTTGTACCTTTGGCGTAAGCTTAGCATAGTCTCAAGGTGCTATTACATTTATCCAAATTTAAGTTGATATGATTGGCCATACCCTATTTTCAAACCGCGGACAGATAGGCTTACTTGGGTTAAAATTTGACACATTTTGTATGGACAAAAGCCTGTTACACGGCTACGAAGTACGTCGGCGTGTAGCGAGTCGAGCATTAGTTGACCGAAGTTTGTTGATCTTCAGCGTGTGGCAACACTGGTCACGTTGTAACGTCGATAAACAAAATAACCGTGTATTTTTGCGTCAACAACGCGTGTTTCTCCAAGCTGTCGCAACAAATATATTGTGCCAATTTTCGATTAAATTCTTGGTGAAACTTTTCCATTTCCGAACCACCTACGTCGCTGAAACCCGTTGAAGTACAAGTTGGTTATTACTTATTAGGAGAAAGAAATTCGCTTTTTATACGGTTTCCCTAATTGGCCAACTGGGAAATGGGAAAAATCTTTTCAAAGGGACAAATTGCTAAATGAATTGCGCAAATCGGTTGCTAAACGTATTAGCGGAATATTGGAGTTGAAATAAAAAAATACTATTTTTCCTGAAAATAATGAAGTGACGGTTTAATTAAGACTATTTAGGCGAGTAGCATGTTGTCAGATAAGGTCAGGTGGGGCAAGTGCGTCAACGGGGCAAGTGCGTCAAAGGGGTAAGTGCGACAAACTATATATTTGTGGGAGATATTGTTGGTTTGACCCATTTGTCAACAAAACATAAAAATACCGTAAAAGACAAGAAAAGTGAAATTAAAATTAAAATCGGTCAAGAAATACGGATTATACAAGCATTTTAAACTGCTAATTAGACAGAGAGATAACACTGCTGTTTGGCAATAGGTTAAAGGGTAACATGGCGGTAGCGACGTAGACAGTCGTTCCACAATTAAAATAATGTTAACATTCGAACTCAAAGTTTTACTCCCCGTCTGACTTCGATCGGTAATCATATGTGGCGTTATCTATGAAAAGGGACCTTATTGTCGATGGCGCTTACGCCACGCGACGTTGTATTTATATCGGAGCATCGTTAATAATGGAAGCGCCATCGACAATAAGGTCCCTTTTCATAGATAACGCCACATATTGTGGTCATGACGCGAATAAGAATTCACTGAACAAGAATTAAGCTAAGATAGTGAGGGAGACAACAAACAATAAAGAACAAGGAGAACAGTTTTCTAGTATTTCATGCGTGAATATATATATATTTCACACAAGGAAGCAAGTCAAATGAAAGCTGGGTAGTGATTCTTTCAAAAGCAAAGGTGAGCGAATGTCCAAGCGGCGAGTTTAAGTAGTCCCGTCAAAGCGAACAAAACACATTTCAACGCGTGTATTCAATTTGGCAGCAGGGCTTCTCGAACGTATAAGGTATAAGGTATTGAGAATGCACGCGCTAAAATGTGTTTTGCTGGCTCTGACGGGACTACTTAAACTCGCCGCTTGGACATTCACTCCTGCATTCGCTCACCTTTGCTTTTTAGATAATCAACTACCCTGTTAAAAAATGAATTCAATTTACAAATATTTAATTTCTACAATTTTTTTGCTTTCAACGGGTCTTCTATGCCAGATTAAGTTTACCGATATAAAGAACCCAATAACATCTTTAAGAATTCAGTTAAGTCTAAATCAATATAGGTATGTCGTCATTGCCACCCCCCGTGGGCGTGGACCACAGAACAGAAAAAACTGTAGAAGTGTCAAGTGGGCGTGTAACGTGTGGCATAGTTATGCGGAGTTCCGCGCAACCTACCATACTTTTGCCGCGATCGCTTATTTCGATATTTCGATATTTCTAAAATAGGAAATAAATCCACAAGCATGCCTTATTGTGCTATTTTGGAGTGTAAAAACGGTAGCCGCATCAAAAACATTTTCCATGGTGGCGTGTTGTTTTTATGATAGTTTGAGTATTGGCGACAACAGGTCTGATACTAAGCGAAGCTCATGCCACTTCCACTGTTTTTTCTATTCCGCGGCGTGGACTTATGATATCGTCTTCATATTCACGAGTAATTTCCCTGGAAATTTACAACACCGCAAACAACTTCAAGGTATTCCGTCTAAGCAACTAATTGCGTCCTTAGAAGGCTTTCATAAAGTATAACGAGAACTTCATTACTTTCCTATTGAATGTAAAATATTTATAGCGTCTTTAAAGGTAACTCAAGTACAGGGTGGCAAAAACGATCGCCACATGGACGGTAACTACCTTAAATATTGGAAATAGCAAGTTCTACGCAAAGGAGACTTACTTTTATTTTTAAAAACAAAAATTACTGCATTATTGGATTTTTGGAAAATTCCTCTTCCTTAACCGGGAATCGAACGGGTGCGCTTCAATCAGTATAAAAACATTTCGTATAATTACATTTAACTAACTACGAAAAGCATAATTAACGTTTAGCATAAAAACCAATTGTATAATTTTATCTGGCATACGATCGAATAACATAACACTCATTTAGCATAACGGTTATTTTCTTGTTATTATGCATTTTAAGTCAATTTCTTCTAACTAGGTTAGGTTAGGTTAGGTTAGAACTATGACCACATCAATAGTAATGAAAGCAGTTAGAAATATTTACTGTTTAATTTATAAACATTATAGTTTTTGAAATTATGCATTTCGTTTTATGCATCATGACTATTATATCGATGGTTTATTATGCAGATTGAAATTATGCAATTAGTTTTATGTAAAATGATCATTAGACCATTTGTTTTTATGCTAAACATTACACACCCGTATCGAACTGGTCGAATATGACAAAACAATAAAGACATGTTTTATGATACAGATTGAAAGGGTCTAGGATCTATAACACATACACCTTTAAATTAAATAAATACCCTTTGCGCTTACGGTGAAGAAAATCAGCGCCTCTATTCAACACGGTAAAAACAATAACGTTTTTGTCCTGTTATCGTATTGTCAACGTTTTGATAGCTCTTATTTTCTTGACATTGGCGGCTGACGTCATAACAATACCTTAACAGGTAAACTACGATACCGTTTACATCGTCTAGAATAGAGGCGCTGGAAACCTGCACATCCAAACAGCTGAATGTGTAAGAAGGTAATGTAAGATAAGATAAGATCGTCAACAATTACCTGAAGACCCTGGTGGAATAGTAGCTGAAGTCCTCCTCGCATAGTTGTTCCACGGTCAGCTTCACGTCGTCCAAGCAGAGCTTGCTCTCTTCCCCTGCAGCCTTGGGCCAGTACCAGTGGCACTTGGTCTCGTTCTTCTCAATTATCTTGTTCAGCATCAAGATAGCGCGGGAGTTCTGCTCCCATACCATTAGCCAGAAATGTCCGACGGTGAACGCGAGAGGACCTTGTGTCAAGATGTACTTGCGGTTTGCGCGCTCCATCTGAAATGAGAATTACTTGTTACCGTCTAAGCTTGAATGAGTTATACCACTCGAAAAAACAACAGTTGTCTTTCCTGTGGTCAATAGTTAGGCTGCGGCTCTACTGAGGCGGAGATAAGCGGAGTGGAGCGGAGCTGTGCCAATATTAACCAATAGAATCTAAACTAACGTGCGGAAGGGCCGCTCGACGTGACCGCATGCGCCTTCTATAGGTTATTGTGCTATTTTGGAGTGTAAAAACGATAGGCGCACCAAAAACATTTTCCATGGTGGCGTGTGGTTTTTATTAACCCCCGACGCAAAAAAGAGGGGTGTTATAAGTTTGACGTGTGAGTGTGTGTGTGTGTGTGTGTGTGTGTGTGTGTGTGTCTGTCTGTGGCACCGTAGCTCTTACACGGATGAACCGATTTGGATGCGGTTTTTTTTATTTGAAAGCAGGTTTTCTAGCGGTGGTTCTTAGACATTTTTCTTTTTGTTGGTTAGGTTTTATGATAGTTTGGGTATTGGCGACAACAGGTCTGATACTAAGCGAAGCTCATGCCACTTCCACTGTTTTTTCTATTCCGTGCATAACGCGCAGCCGCAGCGGAACGTGGAGAGCTTTGAGCTCCTTTACTCGATCTCTAGTTATTAGTTAGCCTGGAGCTTAGTTATGGACTAGGTCATTAAAATAGACGATGTATTTTAATGACCTAGTCCATAACTTAGCTCCAGGCTTGTACTGTGGGTATTAAACAAAGACAAACATACTTATATAGATAAATACATTGAAAACAACCTAGACTCAGGAACAAATACTCGTGGCCATCATCATCACAGAAATATTTGCCCATATCGGGAATAGAAAAAGGTACGAATGGTTGGATTGTTTTTTTTTAATTAATGTGTTTTCGTCGGTATTGCGGGCTGTAAGCCACACCAGAGAAGTATGGCATTACGCTACCGCCTACTTGTTTTTTCATCGACTATCGGAAAATACAAGAGTTTTAGTGGTACAAATCGTTCGACTTTCGGAATTTATCCGACACGTTCGATTAACGCCCACGCGTTTGGGCCGCCGGTACCATTTTCCTTTTCGTCACTACGCTACGTATCCTTGAAGGGTCGCCATACTTGGTACAAATGACCGGAAATTTTGGTCTACTAAGTGAATTTAGTATATTTCAGGTAGGACGTAATATATTTACGATTGGTCTTATTTATGAGCATACGTAAATACATATGGACATATCTCTTTCGACCTATATTGGACCATTTTAATTTTAGACGTTATTTAGGTCGTTGCGTTTTTAAAGATAAAGATAAAGATAAAGATCGTTTATTTGTATAACATAGGTAGGTACAATAGGTCTTAAATATTAGGAAGTATCACCATGTTGTGCCGCGAGGCATACAAATTGAAAATGCAGTTATCAAAGTTTTGGCATGCACATGCTTAGACTTTGTAACTAATTGTAGTCGCTCAAGTACTCATTTACTGTGTAATAAGCCTTTTGTCTGAAAAAGGGGGGCAAACGAGCAAGCGAGTCACCTGATGGTAAATGATCATCGCGACCAATCGCAACTCGCAGCACCAGAGGAATCGCAGGTGCTCTGCCGGCCTTTGAGAAAAAATAACCTTGGCTCGTTTTTTGAAAGCCCCCAAGTCGTATAGGTCGTATGTTATGGTTGTCGACGTTTTACAAATTGCCTTTCTGGTTTGATTTATAAATTCGAGTCTCGATTTTCCTTTTAACCCAAAGGACAATAAATCCACCTTTGATTAAAAGCTATATAAAAACAATAGAGGACGCCCGCGACTTCGTACGCGTCGAATTAGTTTCCCGCTACTCCCCCATTTCTTCCCGTTGGGGGTCGATTTTCGGAAAATCCTTTCTTAGTGCTCACTTACATCATGAAAGGAACCCCTGTACCAAATTTCAAGTTTCAAGGTACAGTAGTTTCGGCTGTGCGTTGATATATAAGTCAGTCAGGTTTGCCTTTTATATATATAGATACGTCCCTTTCGAACTTACAACCGCATAGAAATAGAGTTCCGTGCTTACACAATTTACAGAGGAAAATCGATAGTGCAAATATATTCTTATATGCCAAGGAGACGGCTAACGTGCACAGTGGTGGGGTGCCCTTGTTACCACCTACCCATATAACCTCCAGTGATGAATAAAGAGCAAAGTGGGAACGAAGGGGGGTGAAATAATCGGGAATAGCCTAGCAGGCCTCCAGCTTGTTAGTGGCTACAGCTGCATTCTCTCACAGACTTTTTAAAGACAATTAACTATTCTTTTATCCTCCGTAGTCAACAAGTAACCCTTATAGTTTTGTCATATCCGACTGTCCGCGGATTAACAAAGACTCTTGGTACTACAAGGATGTAATTTGGACATAGTATATTTTTTTCGGCTACCTCCCCGACGATAAGGTTTTTATTGGCTAGAATCTCGGCCATGATCAGCATATAGTTATTTTAACTATGCCAGCGGCTCTACTTTGAAATCAGTAATTCGAACTTCGGATCGCCCCGTCACTTTCTTGCAAATTAGTGACGCTTCGAGAGCAAAAGGGATAGCAATAGACGAAATTCGAATTACTGATTTCAAAGTAGAGCCTCAGGGCCCGTATTCTTATTTACTTGACAGTAATGGCGGCTGAGTTAATAGTACATTATTGCCTAGGCTCGGAACGTAGGGAATTCCGGACGAGGCGGTTGGCGGGCCGAGCCTTGGCAAGACCTGCGAGTCAGGCAACCCGAGAAATATATAATGCTTTTCTCAAACAATACTAGGAAATGATACAAATACATGATTATAAGTATTTTTAAAAATGTTCTAACCAATTCCTAACCCTAATAAATGAAGTGAAATTCGATATAACCTCCTCCTTTTTGAAGTCGTTTAAAAGTGATGGGCCACCGTTTCTATATCTACATATCCCTCCTAAGCATACAAATTCACGTTAATAACAAAGAGCGAGTTTTAAAAAGGAATACTCCATGTTATTCTCTCGACAATGTAGATACTTAAGTCCACAAATCTCACAATCGATAGCATAAGCCTCTTGGGCTTTACAACAGTTATTAAACGGGAAAATTGATTTTCTGACGCACGAATTGATTGTTTTTAAAGGGGAGACATTTCATTGCTCTGCGCTCTTTCCCGGGACATAAAAGTAAACACGAGTCTAACAAAGAAGCTTTAAAAATCCTACACGTTTTGATAATGACGTCAGAGCCGGTATTCTAGGCGTTAATAACCATATCGTCCTTTAACCTGTTAACGTAGTGTCAACGTTTTGATAGCTCTTATTTAGTTGCGGTAATGGCGGACGAATTAAAAACAATTCCATAACAGGTTAAATACGACATCGTTTTTCCGCCCAGAATAGAGGCCCTCCCAGAACTGGTATAACTTGACCTCTCGCCCGGTACCAGGTTATCGTTGAATTTTGGGACACCCTGTATGTATGTTCTGTTCACCGATTTCTCCGTCAATTATGGACAGATTTTGAAAAGTATATTTTTGTTTAATAGGACCGAATTTATCTGATTGTTACCAAGTCAGTATCTAGTGAGGAATTGAGGGAACTACTTAAATATTACAGGAACACACATAGCGATTTTGGTATTTTTAATAACTACTCTAGCAAGTATCAAAAGCACAAAATGCTTTTGGTTAAAGATATTGTGGGACGCTTCAATTGGACTGACCATTTGAATTTAAAAATGTTATTTCTTGCGTTTTTGAAACGGTTAATTGTTTTTTAAACATTTAATTTCTTATCTGACTGATAAGTGTTATCTAGAGGGGAGCCCTTAGTCCAACGAAAGATTAGGGCCACGGAATAGAAAAAACAGTGAAAGTGGCATGAGCTTCGCTTAATATCAGACCTGTTGTCGCCAATACTCACACTATCATAAAAACAACACGCCACCATGGAAAATGTTTTTGGTGCGGCTATCGTTTTTACACTTCAAAATGGCACAATAAGGCATGCTTCTGGATTTATTTCCTATTTTAGAAATATCGAAATATCGAAATAAGTCGCGGCAAAAGTATGGTAGGTAATGCGGAACTCCGCATAACTATGCCACACGTTACACGCCCACTTGACACTTCTACTGTTTTTTCTGTTCTGTGATTAGGGCATCATGAAATTCGGTAGTAATGAAACGTACTCGTCACGACTTGTCACTGGACAAGTGGACAGGATCAATTACAAAGAGCCAATATTAGTCTTAATATTACCAGGTCAATTAATTATCGGCCATTTTGATAACAATCTAATTAGTGTTATTGTGTGGATGGACCGTCCACACTTCACTCCTTGTCTATACAGGGTGTTAGGCAGAAGGTTGGACAAACTTCAGGGACTAAGTCCAGGTCCAAATCGCGAAAAAAAAAACAGCTATTCCGTACAAACTTTAAGAGCTAAACAGCCGAAATGTATGGAACAGCTGGTTTTTTTTTTCGCGATTTGCTTGTTGGTCCCATAATAAAAGTTGATGAATATGACCTATAGAGTTAGCCCCTGAAGTTTGTCCAATCTTCTGCCGAACACCCTGTATATTCTTAGGCCTATAGGCGTAATTACCACTAAGTAAATAATTTGGCAATGGCATCGCAAATATAGATTTTATCAATATTAGACCGATTGGTTGATTAATTTCTATTTATCAAAGGACGCCCCCGAATTCCCATGCGTAAAGTCGCCGTCAATAGAACTTGCAAAAAATGTAAACAAAACCAAAGCAACCAATTCACCATGATTACTCGATAATCACGTACTTTTAAAGATCAAGTGAGGTCTTTGTAATGATTATTACACTAGATCATTATTTTCATACAAAGTTTAAGATGATATAACTATTAATTATACGTTATTTTTAATAAAAACACGCTTGGTGAATATTTGAGGTTATGTGTCAAACAGTACTAATTTGTTTACATCGTTCATAAGTTGACGGTGACTTTAGGATTTCTTTTTCGCTTCTCGTCCTTTTTGTTTCAGCTGTACGCCTAGCACAAGTTGTATTTTCTCGCTCAGTGCGTCTCTATCGTTACAGACTAGATTGAATGGGAGATCCGACCGACAAACATGTCGCGAATAACTTGTGCTAGCCCTCCTGGGGCCCGTTTTATTAAGCTACAAGTAACAATTTAACAGGTCTAAACTGGCAATGCTCAGATGGCTGGTCGTCATTGGTCGACGTTGTGTCAAATGGAAACTGAACTGAATGGAATGGGAACCTGTAAATTGTAATTTGTAGCTTTATAAAACAGGCCCCAGGTGCGTATACTTTTACATTATACTTCGCATGGCATTGCCTTTGGGACAGTAAATCTGGACAGTAATAGTGTAAACACCATAGGTGTGACACCATGGCATTTCAGCCTGGCCTCGACTCCGAACACGCTATGTTGTCGTTGGTTTTTTAAAAGGAGATCTGAGGGTTATTTTTTAAAATAATTATTTAAAAAAACCGTTTTGGCAAAATGACGTCATTTTGTTTGTAACCATGCGCGCGTAGCACTAGCTGTGGCTATAAATTTTGATTCTCTTGAGTGTGTCGACATATAAGTTTTTAGCGGCATAAACGGCCGTATCTTTTTTTTACGTTAACTTAGAAGTTTGATTTTTTCAGAGCAGACTGTAGACTTGAGTATATGCTTTAAATTTCAACTCGATACCTCCACGCGTTCCCGAGATAAAGGGTCTTGACAGACAAACAGACGGACAGACGGACAACAAAGTGATCCTATAAGGGTTCCGTTTTTTCCTTTTGAGGTACGGAACCCTAAAAATTGTGAACAAGATTTAATATAGAGACTTAAAATAGCAGAGCATTTTCTAAGGTATCAAGCCAATAAAAATTGTAACAAATTACGTACTTACTAAAATAGAAATGATTACGAGCGGAGCCTCTCGATATATATTATTAGGAAAATTAAATGGCTTCTTCTTGAAAGTTTCCTTTAAAGTATTATACGGAGATTTCTGAAGATTCGCAACATTTTAATTTAGAAAACGTTTCATGTATCAGTTTTGTATCACGTTTCATATTCAATTTGAGTAAGTTTCATTACGAATTAATTTCAAAATACCCTGTTACCAAAACGTTTGAATGTCAAAAGGACCGTCTCGTTATGCCTAATTAATTACCGAAACACCTGTATGTTTTCTCCAAAATACCAGATTCCTAATTTGATTAAAATTCGTAACAAATATCCCAAACAAACCTGAAATTTGAACAAGTATGACTGCGATCGCCATTATAGTAGCAGTTCAAAACGTTAGACATTAGGAGGCCAGAACACTTAAAGTTCGGACCGCGGGAAACGCCACGCGCCATTCCAATCTTCGTTCCGAACCGTACGTGTAAATGCAACTGTAATAGTAAAATAGTAAAAAATGTATTCAGATTCCAGAACGAAGATTGGATCGGCGCGTGGCGTTTTTCCGAAACTCATACCTGTGAGAACTAAACAGCCGAAATGTAGGGAATAGCTGGTTTTTTTTGGTTGTATGTAGGTACGAGAGTGAGGGATACTTTATCCACATTTTATAAACGCAACCATACTAGGCCCGCTGATCTTACAATCGCCTCATTAAATCTGTTAATCTATATATATAAAAAGCAAAACTGACTGACTTACGAGTATATATCAACGCACAGCCTAAACTACTGTACCTAGAAACTTGAAATTTGGTACAGGGGTTCCTTTCATGATGTAAGCACTAAGAAAGGATTTTCCGAAAATCGACCCCCAACGGGAAAAAATGGGGGGAGTAGCGGGAAACTAATTCTACGCGTACGAAGTCGCGGGCGTCCTCTAGTCGTTAATAATACTCCTATGATGTTTTATTTTTATTTTTTTATAATTTTCATATAAAAAAATGTAGGTATACCACAAGCGAAAGAAAACGATAAGTGGCTATTGCTAAGTATCAACCTTGTAGCAAACATATAGAATCGTCCAAGTAATATCCAAGTTGCTTCAGTGAATTGTCTGCCATCATATTAAATAGAACCCCTACTGCCCCATCCGGGGGGTCTCGAGGTCTTCTAGTAATTGTAATTTGCTCTTTCAATAAGTATTCGAAAAATTTCCACGAGTAAACTGGTAGGTGTGTACAGTCACAAGCAAAAATATATTATCCTACATTGGGTGCAAAAATATCTGACACTCTCTTATACCACTAGAAATAAAGACGTGTCAGATATGGGATGACGCGATGGCCTAGTTGGTAAGTGACCCTGCCTACGAATCTTGAGTTCCTGGGTTCAAATCCCGGTAAGGGCAGATATTTGTGTGATGAGCGCGAATATTTGTTGCTGAGTCATGGATGTTTTCAATATATTTAAGTACATATTTATCTATATAAGTATTTATATCGTTGTCTAGTACCCATAGTACAAGCCTAAAGCTTTGTTTGGGACTAGGTAAAATTGGTGTGACATTGTCCCCTGATTTATTTATTTTTGTGACTAATGTAGGATAATATATTATTGCTGGTGACTGTACATTATAGGTATTTAAAAACAATTTGCATGGTGGCGTTTTCTTTTTATGATAGTTTGAGTATTGGCGAAAACAGGTCTGATACTAAGCGAAGCTCATGCCACTTCCACTGTTTTTTCTATTCCGTGGTATTAGCATAGACAGGACTAAATATCAAATTACTTAGTTCCATCCATTCTATAACCGAGTCGAGCGCTAATCCAGATCAGTTTGATCCTGCTCCGGTATCTCGGCTTCTTCGAATGATTTTACTTTATCAAACTAATTTGCTTCCGATTCAATCCGATAAGGTATCTACTATCTTTTAAATCTCCTATCTGATCGGGATCAGGCACTAATTTAATTGAATTTGATGGCTTTGCGCTTTTCGAATCGCTATGATCCAGTTTATTGTAAGTTTATGTCGTGAATTTTCGATTCGATTTTCTCACGCGAGACTTCGACCGATGGCCGAGGATGGATTCCAAACGAGTGTACTAAAACTAACGGCTCCCTCACATTTAGCGTTTTTCGAACGTCGAAGTCTCATTAACGCCCGAGCAGCGTCGACGCAACGTTCTCGCAGCGCCGACCCGACGCAGTGGCGTTTTTCGAACGTCAACGTCACAATAACGCCCGCGCAGCGTCGACGTCGCGTTCTCGCAGCGCAATGGCGTTTTGGCGCTGCGAGAACGCGACGTCGACGCTCCGCGGGCGTTATTGCATTCGAAAAACGCCACTGCGTCGCGTCGGCGCTCCGAGAACGTTGCGTCGACGCTGCGCGGGCGTTAATGAGACCTCGACGTTCAAAAAACGCTAAATGTGAGGGAGCCCTAAGAAACGGTACTAAACTTAGCATGTGAGTAACGAAAATTACCTATACTAAAACAAATGGTTGTATTTCAGACAAAACTCCTGTAGCAAGTGCGACCATATAACTAACGGGTGAGGATTGAATCTGCTTCGTTTATTAAATTTGAGATATTATTGGCGAATGAGATCAAGTTTAACAATTTCACCCACAGACTATCGTTCGGGCGGAGGGTGCCAAATGGACTTATATTTTGAAAATTCCATTTTTTTAAAGATCAAACTTTGCTATGTTAAAAAACAGTTAAAAATCGTCTTGATTTTAATAAGCGGTAACAGAAATAAGTCAGACAAAATTCGATGTACAATATTACTGCATTTCGAACTCATTATATGCAGTTCTATGTTTGATCACAGATCAAAAGATCGTGACGTCACTACATTAGAGGTCAAATAATGTCAAATGATAAATTTAAAATAACTATTTGATACAAAATTTGGAAAATAATCTGAAGACAGGGAATGGTTCTACAACCCTTTTTCTCGAAATGGTTTTTGAATCACCATACATTATAAAATTATGGGATAACTCAAGAACTTTTTGACCCACGAGCGAGCGAGACGCGACTACTAACCAACTAGATCCGCGATACAGTTAATACAGGCCTAGCAAAGATGCAAACGCTAGTGCCGAACGTTTCTATTTTCTATCAACTAGAAATATATGGAGCGTAACGTGACATAACCGGCCGACGCGATTCGAAAATCGTTATGCATCTTGATCCCCCCGATAAGTTAGTTAGATTGCAGTTAATAACTCGAAGACATTTTAATGGGGTCACCCACAGAACAGAAAAAACAGTAGAAGTGTCAAGTGGGCGTGAAACGTGTGGCATAGTTATGCGGAGTTCCGCATAACCTACCATACATTTGCCGTGATCGCTTATTTAGATATTTCGGTATTTCTAAAATAGGAAATAAATCCCGTAGCATGCCTTATTGTGCAATTTTGGAGTATAAAACCGGTAGCCGCACCAAAAACATTTTCCATGGTGGCGTGTTGTTTTTATGATAGTTTGAGTATTGGCGACAACAGGTCTGATACTAAGCGAAGCTCATGCCACTTCCACTGTTTTGTCTATTCCTTGGGGTCACCCAAATACAAGAATTTTTACAATGACGTCACAAAACGTTTGATTCCCGAAACTAGTAAATACTGATACGATTGAATCTATGAATGGCTTAAATTCAAAACATCTGAGTCTGAGAGTCGAAATTTACAAAACAATAATACGTGTAGAGATTGGTTATGTTGGGTTAGTCATACTGACTGAACAAGGCCTAAACAAGTATATTTATTTTTAAAAAAACTTATTATGAACAGAGGGCTTAAGTTGCGACCACACCGGTGCTTAAAATACGGTGACGGTACGGAATCGCAGTGACATGTCGTATTAGCGCCGTTTTTGAAGCACGCTCCCCACACCGCTGCTTAAAAAACGGTGTCGTTGCTTAAACAAAAGACGGGGTCATAGTAACAACATGGCGCCGTTTTTGACGTACCGTAATATACGCACCGTTAAGCATTGGTGTGGGGAGCGTGCGTCAAAAACGGTGCTGATACGACGCGTCACTGCGATTCCGTACCGTCACCGTTTTTTAAGCATTGGTGTGTGGAGCTTGCGTCAAAAACGGTGCTGATACGACGCGTCACTGCGATTCCGTACCGTCACAGTATTTTAAGCACCGGTGTGGGCGTAACTTTATTGTCTAACACACTCGCAATCACGATCGTTTTCATTTTGAAAATCGAAGGCTTGTCTGCATACAAAATGAAAACAATTGCTCCCCTTTGAAGCCGGTTGCGATTGCGAGTGCGTTAGACAATAAGCCCACTGGGCCTCTATTCAACACGGTAAAAACATTATCGTTTTTAATCTGTCATCGTATTGTCACCGTTTTGATAGCTCTTATTTACTTGACAGTAATGGCGTCTGACGTCATAACAATACCATAACAGGGCCTCTATTCAACACGGTAAAAACAATATCGTTTTTAATCTGTCATCGTATTGTCACCGTTTTGATAGCTCTTATTTACTTGACAGTAATGGCGTCTGACGTCATAACAATACCATAACAGGGCCTCTATTCAACACGGTAAAAACAATATCGGTTTTAATCTGTCATCGTATTGTTACCGTTTTAATAGCTCTTATTTACTTGACAGTAATGGCGTCTGACGTCATAACAATACCATAACAGGTCAACTACGATATCGTTATGCATAAATTTACCGTCGGGAATAGAGGCGCTGTTTTTAATAATTAACAAGTCATACAATTAAATCAAAATCAAAACTATCCGCATTTGAATTTATAAAAGTAGTTTTTTTTTACAGTTATGCACTTATGTATATACTCATACTCTCATCTACACTTATATTATAAAGTAGAAAGATTTTTATTTTTGTATGTTTGTAACAAACTCAAAAAGTACTGGATCGATTTCAAAAACTCTTTCGGCTTTAGAATTCTACATTATCCCTGAGTAACATAGGCAGTATTATCCCGGAAAATGAACGGTTCCCTTTTAATAAAAATACGAATTCTACGCGGACGAAGTCGCTGGCAGAAGCTAGTCATTTATAAACGCAATAACGGTATAATAAGATTTGTTGGGTTATTCCCACCTGTTACCACCAACTTTTTACCACTGGTAACAGATGGGAATATTTTTCTCATCTTTTACCACTAAAGTACTCTGTGGTAACAACTGGGAATATTTTTCCCATTTGTTACCACTAAAATATTTGGAGATAACTACTGGGGAAAAAAATCCCGGTAGTTAGTGGTAACATGGTTGGGAATTTTTATTCCCATAAGTTACCACTGGCATAAGATGAGAATAAAATTCCCAGCTGTTACCAGTGGTAACAAATTGGTGGTAAAAGGTGGGAATAACCCGATTTGTTGACTAGGAATAGAAAAATTTTTTCTTAATTAATTTAATACAGCGATCTCTAATGGGATTAGGTAGTTTATTAAAAAAATTAGTAAGCTTCCGAGGAAACTCTCTTCACACCCGTTTTCACAAACAATACTTAAGGGATCCTGCACTGAGTAAACGCACTGCGTTCAATACAGCTTTGTGATTGGTCCTTTTTGACCAAACTTTTGTTAATGAGACGATTTTAACCACCCTGTGCGTTCGTGAGCACTGTGAGACCTCATAGTGACGTTTGTGAATACGGGTGTCAAACAATGCTGTGTTGACTTGTTGTGTATTTAGTACGTTAGTTTCATCGTCGTATTTTATCGCACATTGGATTGGAGAGTCGAGTTGATTTAACGAATCACCTAGCTAACGCCAATTCTATTCATTTTATGAATTTGCGAAAATCGCTAAGCGCTGTGCGCCCTGGGGCGCCTGCCAAGATGCACTACGCTAACTAGCGTTTCTATTCGTTTCGTTTTTAACCAATCGCGTCACAGGTAGATCACGTAACTTTTTGTATAACGTCTTCTACCAGTGACGCGATTGGTTTAAAAACGAAACGAATAGAAACGCTAGTTAGCGTAGTGCATCTTGGCAGGACCCTCTGTAATTAATAACATTCATTTTGTTTGTGTCGTCGTGTCTTATAAGTTTCGTTTTGTATTTAAACTAGAGGACGCCCGCGACTTCGTACGCGTAAAATTAGTTTCCCGCTACTCCCCTCATTTCTTCCCGTTGGGGGTCGATTTTCGGAAAATCCTTTCTTAGTGCTCACTTACATCATGAAAGGAACCCCTGTACCAAATTTCAAGTTTCTCGGTACAGTAGTTTCGGCTGTGCGTTGATATATAAGTCAGTCAGGTTTGCCTTTTATATGTATAGAAGAAGATAGAAGAAGATATACCCAGGATCGTACCATTTTCAAATTTATAGTGTAGGAAGAGAGGCTAATAGAAATATCTCTTTCCAGGAGGGTGTATGCTTGGGGACCAAAGTCCATTAAGACGCAGTTGGAATCTACATATATCAACAGACTGGGGAAACTTCGATCGCGTGTTGCAGCTCATAAGATTCCATCCGCTCAGTGTGAATATCACATTCGCAAAACATCATACTAGCAAAACACGATATTCGCAATACATGATATTTACAATTAGTCGGTTTTGGTTATAGAATCGTAGGTAGGTTTAGGTTATGTTAGAGTTACAGTAGGGCCGGAGGGCCACACCACCCAGAAATAGGAGCTCCGCGGCAGCGGAGTACCGTCGTCACTATCTAATTCATTTTTTACTAATAATTATGTTTTGCTACTGTGATGATTTGCGAATATGATGTTTTGCTTGCATGATAATTTGAGAATATCATGTTTTGCGAATATGATATTTAACGACAAGCATAAATAACTATTTACTAGCAAACGTAAGGGATATAACATCAAAACTTTTCTACGACTTCAAATTCTGTTACATAAACTTGTTCTTGTTATAAAGTCAAACAGTTACACGTGTACCATTCGTTTCATAATAATTGAAACTCTTGCAAAACGCCCACACGCCAGCTAGGGGGAGGGGGCGCTACCCCCCCGCTTTGAAAACCTAACGAGCTCCTGTCAGCTTTTAGTGTGGGTAGATTCGTTAGTTGGCTTACATTCAACTACAAAAAACAGCTCCTGCTGTATCTTTTGACTTTGCTTTGTAAAGGTATAATTGGCTGTTTATTTAAATGAAATATCTTGATAATAAATGAAAGGACGTATAACCTTTCTCATTTAAGTTAAGAGCTATGCTGTTGTCGGAGAAGTAATTGCTAAAAAAAGAACCTGTCTGTCTGTCTGTATGTCACAGCAGGTTTTCTCAGCAACTACAAATGCTATCAACTTGAAATTCGGCATAGTTGTAAAACTTGCTTGCCCGCATCTGTTTTTAGTAAAAGAAATACAAAATTAATTTTATAAATAATTGAAAAGTGGTCAAGAATGGGGGGTTGAAAAATGAAAGTTGTATGATTATAGCAAATGGAGTGTCATATGAAAGGGCTCAATCTGCATATTTCAAAACTATATTTTTTAATTTTCTGATTTGTACGTTGTGATTTATAGCCAAAAATATACAAAAAAAAAAATACCGTTCTCCCCTTATCTTCAAAGTATATAAACCAAAAAATCTGAAAAAATCCTGACGTATAGATAATTACTTTTACGTTATGGGAAAAACAAAATGAAGTATTCATTATTTACAGTTTTTGAGAAATAACAAAAAACTTTGAACATCTGTATAAAAATTTAGCCTAGTCAAAATGGACCTTATAGCATAGAAAATAAAATTCATAACAAAATGAGTATTTTCTTTTGCGGTTACCAAGCATATTATCATACGAAACCCTAGGTGCGCGAGTCCTACTCGCACATGACCGGTTTTTTAAATTAGCATCACTAAAACAGATTTCAGCGAAACCGAGGTCTAGTTCCGCAACTTTGTAGCTAACAAGCGAACAGCGTTATCAGTTGGCATTTATACCAACATCCTTTATACATTGATAGCGACTAAATCAGAAATATTCTAGCTAGAATCATAAACATTATGTGGGCTGGCTATCATAGAAATATTACCGGTTAATGGCGCGTTCCTATATTCAAAACCGTGGAAAGAGTTGTAACGTCTTGATAAAATTTGACATCTGCTACGTACAAAATGTGTCAAATTTTAATGAGACGTCACAACTTTAACCCTTAATAAGACAGAGGTTGACTTGGCAGAAGCGCGTGGAGCTAACCCCATGTGCTTCTGTTTAGTCCACCAGAGTAAATCTTATAACCGAACAATTGTCCTCGCGTGTGATATCCATGGACTTGTTTCTCTAATAAATCCATGGCGATTGTCTAAAACTCGATACTGGCGAAATACACCTTGTTAAAACAAGGAGTGAAAGCCAATAATTAAGCAAAAAGAAAAAGACAGAGGTTCTATATGGACCACATTACAAATAGGTGCACTTGCCGTCCCAAGTCTTCTCTGGAGCGAAGCGGTTTGCTGCCATCATTTCAGAAATCTCAGTAACGCTCACTCTCTTAGCTCAGTTTATCGAAGTTTCGGCACTTTAAGTTACAATTGAACACTACCTACATTTTATGATACTATTTACTCTTTAGAGACTTGCGATTCCATGACTGTATTTCATTTTGGTCTAGTATTTTTAATTTAACGAGGCCTTATTAAGGGCTATTGACGGTTTTGCATATACAGGGTGTTAGGCAGAAGGTTGGACAAACTTCAGGGACTAAGTCTGTAGGTCATACTCATCAACTTTTATCATGGGACCAACATCCAAATAGCGAAAAAAAAAACAGCTTTCCATACAAACTTTGAGAGCTAAACAGCCGCAATGTATTGAACAGCTCCGTAACGATACGTTCATTCAAAGGTGTTACTATAAAAATTTGTTTGAAAAAGACGCAAATTCCGACTGAGTAAACGCACTGCGTTCAATACAGCTTTGTGATTGGTCCTTTTTGACCGACCTTTTGTTTATGAGACGATTTGAACCACCCTGTGCGTTCGTGAGCATCGTGAGATCTCATAGTGACGTTTGTGAATACGGGTGTCAATTTTGAGCGTCTGTCGACCTACTATTGCTGCTGACTATACAAAGTCTGCTTAGCGAGTTAAAGTAGTTTTTCTTGATTAACCTATGCACTACTTCAAATCCAATTACCCAGTTTTAATTACAATATAATAACTGCAGTAGAATTTATAATTTTAATTAAAGCAGAGTCAGACCATAAAGGAGTTGCCGGGTTGGTTTGGACGTGTTTCAAAACTGGCGCGAGCATGCAATCAGTAGGGAAGAAAGGCGGATAGAAAAACTTATTAAAGAAGCAAAAAAAATTGCTTCAGCTTTTATTTTCACTGGCAAGTCAAAAACAAGTTGTTCTTCCCTCATAAGCATAATCTGTTAGAAATACTAGAGCCTTTATTTATTACGATAAATTAATAACAATTTATATTTTCATTTGGAAAGGATGGATGAAAGAAGATTGACGAAAGAGATATACAGAGCGAAAGTGAGTGGAAAGTGAGTGGAACGGTCGGAAGGGGCCGCCCTAGGCGTACTTTTTTTAATCAAATCGGAGAAATACTGGAAAAGAGTACACAAGGGGCCACATTCATACATCGAGTCATGCACGCACGTCGGTTTCACGTGCGTGCATGACTCGATGTATGAATGTGGAAGCGAAAGAAATTTGTCAAGATCGTAGCAGGTGGAAAGAAGTGGTCTCCGCCTACCCCTCTGGGAAATAGGCGTGATTTAATGTATGTATGTATGTTATATTTTCATCTAACAATAGGTAAACATACTGATGCATTAATACTAACTACTTGTTTATTTTTGTTTTCTGTTTTTACTTTTTTCTGTGTCTTGTTTATTATTTAGTCGTGTAGCATTTTTACAATCGTTCGTTTTTAATATTATAACTTAACTACAACACTAATTTTAGTCCTTGTATCCATATTGTGTCTTGTGTGTATAGTGAATAAATGTATTTTTCTTTTCTTTTCTTTTCTTTTCATTAATGAAAATTATAATTTTTAAATTAAGTTAATCTTTTACGATAACAAGAGATTTCTCGAACTTTTTTTAATACGGCAAACGACATCAGTTTTTATACTTATCTGTTACTGGATCAGTTATAATTTCTTATAAGTTTAAGCAAAAGTATGGTAGGTTGAGCGGAACTCCGCATAACTATGCCACACATTACACGCCCACTTGACACTTCTACTGTTTTTTCTGTTCTGTGGTCTTGTCCGAAGCACAAGTAGATTAACTTCATATTACAGACGTGTCAATGTGGCAGGTATACTAATAAATTTGTTTGAATTTGGAATGTTTAAATTGTATAGAGGGCGTATGTATTATTTGGCTATATACACCTACTAGTCAACTATTTAAAGTAGTGGGTTGTGAAAAATTGAACGCGAATGCGAGTCAAAGCAACTTCGAAAAACTTCTAGAAAACACGGCTCTATTGAACTGATTAGTTTAAGCCCCTCTTCGAAGAAGTCAATTAAATAAAATGACGGCTGATCGCGAGGAAATGTTACAGATAACTCGGAATAATTTTAAATGAAGTGTCAAAACTTTGGAATAGTATCTAGTCTCGATTGAATCTTAATGGCAAAGATAGAAGAGGATGAAATAGTAATGGCATTAATGTTAACTCTAATTAATTAATCAAAAAGGTTCAATATTAATGAAATGTAATCAATTTTAACGGCTTCAAAAAGGAGATTGTCAATTCGTAGTAATCGTGCCACATGTAATAATGTAACCTACTTACGAGAATAATTCCACGTTTTTTATCAAATGAGATACGCAATAAATAATTTGAATTCGAATTTAATGTTTCTTACAAATCTATTACCATTATTTCCTCTTTTTTTTAAAAAGCTTTTTAGTACAGTATGGGTGTGATTCTCTCAACACCAAGTGAATGTTGAAGCGGCGAGTTTAAGTAGTCCCGTCAGAGCGAACGAAACACATTTTAGCGCGTGTATTCAATTTGGCAGCATGGCTTCTCGAACGTATAAGGCTGCCTAATTGAGAATGCACGCGCTAAAATGTGTTTTTTTCGCTCGGACGGGACTACTTAAACTCGCCGCTGCGCTTTCGCTCGTAAATTCGACCGACCGCCGTTTTTAAGAGAATAACACCCCTGACGTGAAGCTCATTGAATTATTCCTCTACCTAGGTAGTATTTTCCTCGCTATCATGGTGAAAAGTGTTTCGCACGGCAGCAAGTTTTTTGTACAACAAGAGAGCAAAGTTGGTTTTTTCTGTGGTGATTTTGAATCCCGAGTAAGCAAATAATTCAAAGACAAGATGCAACTAACTTTGGTCTCGTGTTGCACATTCAACTTTTTTTTGGCTTGCATTAAGTACCTAAAGTCGCCGTCATTAGAATTTGCAAACTATGTAAACAAAACCAAACGAACCAATTCACCATGATTACTCGATAATCACATACTTTTAAAGATCAAGTGAGGTGTTTGCAACGATTTATACACTAAATAATTATTTTTACATTAAGTTTAAGATGAAATAACAATTTATTATATGTTATTTTTAATAAAAACACACTTGGTGAATATTTGAGGTTATGTGTCAAACAGTACTAATTTGTTTACATAGTTCGCAAATTCTAATGACGGCGACTTTAATACATGACATTGTAGCATACTGTACTGTAGTATTACCACGTTAGGGCTCAATCAATCAATGAACCTCTCTTTGTGAACTTAATTAATGCATTTGTTTCTACACGGTGGGACCGAGTAAACCGCCAAATTTTACCCATCGATTCTAGAGCCTATTGGAGTATATAATGTGGTATAACATGAAGTCCAATAAAGCTAAATTTCCGAGATTTTTATTATTTAAAAAACAATTCCATAGTTTATTTAATTTGAACTTTGTCACCAATACCTAGCATTATTTACTAAGAAATTGATTAAATTAATTTATGTTGTACGTTGATGATATTGCTACTTACAACATGAATTTTTCTTAGTAAATAATGCTGTAGGTTAAGGTGACAGAGTTCAAATTAAATTAACTATGGAATTATTTTTTTCCTCGCTTTCCTGGGACTGCATTTGTATGCTTGCATTGCTTATATTCCTGGTATAAATCATAATTTAAAAAAAATCTAGAACTGGGTACTTTCTTTCCCGTGTCACATTATAATAGTTGATAAATAAAAAACCCTTTGTATGCTGGATATAAAAAAAACCAGGTTCTAGTCTCTTTTTATTAAGATTTAAACAAAAAAGGTATGAAAAATAAATAATGAAAATAGTTAAAGCACCATTCCAAATTGACTCAAAATTTGTGAATTTAAATAGATTGTAGAAGTACATCTAAGATAAAAAAATCGCAAGAGATCACTACATTTACAAAATCGCTTGATGTATGTTATTAAGTACAGAAAAAATAACTTAAAATTAGATCGCGATAAAAGAACAAAAAAAAAAACTAAATTCAAATGAATTCGAATTTGGAATGAAAATGCGCGACCTACCTTGACCAAGTTCGCGTTGATGTAGTCGCGCTCGCATCTTTTCAGGATAACGCGGCTGTGATCGTAAGGGTTCACGTCGCGATATCTGTTCAGAGGTTTATTCTCAGGTTTCTTCGCCTCCGTGTAGGTGTAAGGATATGCGTGACACTCCCGACCGATTTTCTGCGAAAAACCATCAATGGTTACCAAACAACAGTAGCGTCGTGGCACAATCTAAACACAGACACTTACCTGATACACTACTGCCCACGCGTTGCGGCTCGCTATATCTGCATATTCAGCCTCCATACTGCTTACAGTAATACCATCACCGTTCATAATAACTTTATAACATTTCAAACGCGAGTTGCACTGAAACAAAGTAAAAAGCGGATGCCGCGTGCGGTCGGGCCCCGGGTAGCTTGAGAACTAACCGCTACCCGCTGATTACTCGTTTTTTATACAGATTCAACTAAATAGATATAAATGCGCGTAGCATAAAATCTACAAGTCCTCGGTTAGCAGCGGAAGATAACCGAGCGAGTAGCACAAGCGGCCTTTCCTGTATAAGTGGATGCCAGTCTTGAGTCTCTCTGCTGACATGACCCATGACAAACTTAAGCTTTGCCGACGGCAAAAGGTGGAACTATTTTGAAATAAGTGCAGTGTTGCTGTAGTTTTTATTGGAAAAATCCTTAATCTAATTTTTAAACGAGGAGTGGGCCAGTATAAGAGCTTATTTCTAGTTTTCTCGAACATACTCGTAGTCTTTTTGCGTATAAAACAAGATTACAATCAATTGTTCATATTAAAACAGCTACGACACTACCCTGATTTTTTACGTTTCTTTGTTTTCAATTCAGATTCTGATGTCTAGTGGCAACATTTTTCTAAATGACACAAGATATCAACACAGTGGCGCTATCAGAAGCGGTTTGACAGCTATCATAAAGACAAGAGCAAGATGACGCTGCTTGTAAAAAAACAAAAAACTAAAAAAACATGATACTGATAATAATAACATTTGTTTGAGTTTGATATTTAAACTCTTGATCAATGTATTTCCTAACATTTCCTTGATTAAAAGCGTATTTACTGGCGGTTTGTTCATCAACACCTTGTTCAATTGTGTAAACAACGAAAAAACTTTAGTCTATGAATGCCAACTGGAACCTGTCAACCTGTGAATTTTGACAGTTTCTGTCTGTATCAGCAATCGTAGTCTGTTAGAGTTCGCAATTGCGATAAGGTTTCGTAGATTCCCTTTAAGACTTTCACTAATTTAGAGATGGCTTCACCACACACGCGTCGAAAATTAAACAACATACGACCGTTACATAACAACCACGTAAGTAAAGTTCTTTAAAGGCCTTTAATTTAAATTATTGCGCGGTTCTTACGAACTTTTGTTGGATTCCAGAAATGTTTTGAGTGCGACAGTTCAAACCCTCAATGGGTATCCGTCACATATGGTATCTGGATTTGTCTGGAGTGCTCCGGGGTTCACCGCAGCCTTGGGGTCCACCTTTCGTTCGTGCGCTCTGTCACCATGGATAAGTGGAAGGAGTTGGAGATTGAAAAAATGATGGTAAGACTTGATTGCGACACGGTTGCGTTTTTTTTTTGGTCATAAAATCTCAATGGAAGTTGTGATAGGAAACTGACAAACAATTCTGGCCAATTGCAATGTTGTAACTAAACTAGGTCATTCAAAGAAGCTTAAAAGATTTGTATTATATTTTTTTAGGCGCTGCAACGCGAGAGAAACGTATTAAGAGCTAGGTTCTGCCCGCAACTTTGTCCGCTTCGAATTAGTTATTCGGCCATCCTATGTTGCAGGGGATTTCAGTTCTCGTTATTCCCTCAGGAACTTTTAATTTTTCCGGGATGAATAGAAGCTTATGTGTTAATCCAGAATATAAGCTATCTCTATTCCAAATTTCATCGAAATCCGTCCAACCGTTGCAGCATGACTGAGTAACAAAGTGATAGGTAGTAAACTTTTGCATTTATAATATTCAGTAAGATTTAGTATTTATAGTTACTTAAAGAAAATTACATACAACTGCAGTTTTATTGTTGTATCGTAATCAGTATCTAGAGAAGGGAATAATTTTTGAAAAATAAAATTTTTAAAAAAAAGTTTGCGTATCATGTTCAAGCAATCAAATAGCACCATTGACAGTATGTTTTTCTACACCTAATTAAATTCATAATTCCTACGAAAGCAGTTATTGTCTCGTAAAGTTTTGATGCACATTATTACAATAAAAGTTATATAAAAATATGTCTGTCCTAGAAATTAACATTAGGCTTAGCTTTAAAAAAAATCCCTGCCATAGCGAACGCCACTCCGCTCGCAGGTGTATTGCATGCAGATGCAGTTTCTGAGAAAAGCATCTACTTAATATAATTTCAGCTGAATGGTTTAAAAATATATTTTCAGTTTTCATTAGACTGGCCACTGCGTATGAATGTAATATTCATCAATACTACAAGTACAATTGAACCTTAAATAATTGTATGTACAGTCAAGGACTTTAATTGTTATGCCACTATGGAACCCTGTCATAATGACAGCGTCGAACCACATGAAAGAAATTACGCCAAAATTAATGATTAACATTATGAGACATGGTTCCATAGTGGTATAATATTTAAAGTTCTTGACTGTACCTTTAACTAATTCTATCAGTAGTCATAAAGTCACAATATTTCGCAATGTTTTGCAACTCGTTATGCATAATAGTTTTTTTGGGCACACTGTTTCTGTCTTATTCCTTCATCTTATGTCAAAAACGACTATGGTAACATATTGGTTTGCGTCATTGTGAAAACAGATCTTTATGAATTATGCAGAAAAATTTTATCACTACACTATAATACAGCTAAAACATAAAACAATTTTAAACATAATGCTATATTATGATTAAGCTATATGCGATTGCGCGTAACTTATTTCTCACTACTCTTACCCCTTACTGCCTATTTACTGTGATTTAATGGTACCCAAACTGGTAGGGTTACTGGGGCCCGTTCCAGAAAACCAATCTGCAACTCTGCACTCTGCACTTTGCAAATCCACGATAATGCAAAGTGCAGAGTGAACATGTTCCAGAAAACACTCTGCGTAATTTTCAAACTCTGCAAAGATTCTGTTCCTAAAAGCTTATTTGCAAATCCACAAATCCACACTTTGTATATAACTATGCTTCTTCAACTCTGCAGTTGTCTTGTGGAACATAAATACTTTGCAAATCCACAAATCCACACTGCATTTGACTCTGCCTCTTCAACTCTGCGATAGCTTTGAGGAACAGAAATATGTTTGAAGAGTGGGATTTTGTGGAGTGCAGAGTTGCAGAGTGGTTTTTGGAACGAGCCCCTGGTCCCCTTCGAGTCTATTCAACCCACAGACAATATAATGTGCGACGGCTGTGCGATATCGTTTTCCAATACATGTTACATAACGCCTTTCGCGTTTGAAATATTTATCGGTACGGTGATCAATTAGAAATAGAAAAAACTTTATTCACTTAATGGAGTAAGTATGCCATGAGCACGAAAATACAATCAAAGCACAAATAAAAAACAAAATTTAATCATAAATGAAATTATGCTATATAAATTCGTCGGCGTCGGCTCAGCATGGACTGCACTATTATTGCTGCAGCTCTGAGGCTCTACTTTGAAATCCGTAATTCGAACTTCGTCTATTGCTATCCCTTTTGCTCTCGACGCGTCATTAATTTGCAAGAAAGTGATGGGGCGATCCGAAGTTCGAATTACTGATTTCAAAGTAGAGCCCGTGATATTTTGCCGGAAACCAGGAATGCGGAAGAGGACACACAGCTGTTATTTCGGATTTAGAGTAAATTTATATAGCATACGAGTGTAAATGAGCGAGTGAAAGGGATTTTTAACCGACTTCAAAAAAGGAGGAGGTTATACGTTCCACTGTATGTTTTTTTTTTTTTTTTTTTTTTTTATGTATGTTCACCGATTACTCCGTCAATTGTGGACCGATTTTAAAAATTCTTTTTTGGTTTGATAGAGTATACTTCCGAGGTGGTCCCATTGTCAGCAAATCTGAATCTGATGAAGGGATCAGTGAGGAATTGAGGGAACTCCTCAAATATTGTATGCAAACATATAGCGATTTTAGTATTTTTAGTAACAAGTGTAGCATTTGCATTCAGAAAGTGTCACTTGGTGAAGCGGAACTGATGATGAAGACCACAGATGGCCACCGGAACTCCTCAACGATACCGATTTCAAGGGTGGCGATAAGATATCTCGATTAAGATAGTTGAGCGACTACAACGAAGCACATTTAATTGTTTTAAAATGACTATGATTTTCCCGCGGCGTTGCTTGCGGCGAGCTTGAAATGTCTTAAAGTTTCATATATCAACTAAGAAGTGGGACTACATAAGCTTATTATGATCACTAAAAAGTGTAAAATAAAATAAATGTTTTAAAAAACAAAAAAACCGCCTTCAAAAACGCAAAAAATAACTTCTACTACTAGGTACTTAGTAGTAGGTACCTATCCTATTAGGTTAGTCTAACTGAAGTCGGCGACCACAATATTTTCAACAAAAAGCCGACTTCAGTTGGACTAACCTAATAGGATAGGTACCTACTACTAAATACCTAGTAGTAGAAGTTATTTTTTGCGTTTTTGAAGGCGGTTTTTTTGTTTTTTAAAACATTTATTTTTAAAAGGCTTATGTTACCAGATACAGTAAATACCTATAACGCTAAAAAAACACTTTTTACTGCCGAAAATATTAAATTATCACCAAAAACTAACCTAACCTAACCTTTCTCGCTGGGGAAATGCCTTTACGCACACCACCCAGGTCCAGGGGGACCTGGAGTGGTTATGTGGGACTCACCAACCAAGAGCGGCCGGAATACCCACAACCTAACCTAACTTAACCTAATCTAACCTAATTTGGTGCTCATTATATTTGTTGCCATTTTAAAACCAGAAACTTGGTACTCAAGACATATGACCTTGACCTCGAAGTCTAACCCTGAATTTCCCTCTAAACACTCAAGTTTGTACCATCAGGTGGGCGGCAATTCCAAAGCCAAGGAGTTCCTGGAGAGCCAGCCGGACTTCAAGCCGGGGATGACTATCCCCCAGAAGTATAACACCACGGCTGCTGCTATGTACAGACAGAAGGTAAGATTTGTTTATATTTTCTACGTCTTCAGGTTCCAGGGTCTTCGCTTCGCTAGCAAAAAAATGACTATTTTACATTCACACATAAACTCACGCCTTTATTCCCAGAGGTGGGGTACAACTCTAAAAAACAACAGGACAAAGCGAGTCGGACTCGCCCACCGAGGGTTCCGCACATGATTCGGTTAACTCAAAAGACCCACCCTGTTTTGTTATGATTTAATAAAAAATGTACAGATTTCAGATTTTTTCCTATACTTGTAGTAAAAGACGGTACTACTTGCCAAATTTCATATTTCTAGGTCAGTGGAAAATGAAATACCCTATACATTTTGATTCCCTCGAGAGTGTCGAAATAAACGTTTTTGGCGACATAAACGGCCGTATCTTTTTTTTTACGTAAATTTAGAAGTTTGATTTTTTTCACAGCTTCTAGGGGCTGTAGACCGGAGTATATGGTTTTAATTTCAACTCTATACCTTCACGCGTTCCCGAGATAAAGGGTCTTGACATACAGACAGACGGACAACAAAGTGATCCTATAAGGGTTCCGTTTTTTCCCTTTTGAGGTACGGAACCCTAAAAATTGTTAATAATCCTCTAAGTTTGCCGAGATGACCTAGAGTCGTTTGCGAGGAATTGGCAAGAGTGAGCTCTGGATAGGGACGAGTGGCGAAAACGATGGGAGGCCTTTGCCCAGCAGTGGGACACAAAAATTGGCTAGCAAAAAAAAAACTGTAACCACATTTTGCATAATTAGGCTAACATGTTATAAAGTCGAGTGTTAAATGGGTTTTATGAACGAGTTGTACACTCTACTTTTCACTTCGATTGCAAGGAAATCAAACAGCAACATAACAATTTCAAGTTGTAACACAAATATTACAATGACAAAATACGTATGGTTCCCGCCAATTACTTTTTTTTTCATTATGTTGGTACGTAACATCTGTCTTAGGTCGTTACATACTGCTCAGTTATAAAAATAATTAGTTTTTTTATATCTATGATAACTTATTGTCATGCTTTACATATATCGATTTAATCAAATATAAAAATATTAATAATAATAAATACAACGAAATAAAAATTATAAGTTTATTTCATGAAGTTTTATTGTGTATTTTGGCTGTTGGTATCCTTGCCTTGGTCTTAGAATACTAACGAAACGAAATAAAATAAAGAGGTTACTCTATTAAGTTAAAATTGTTCATGACAACAATGTGGCTGTTGGACCGATTGCCTAGGTCTTCGACGAAGATTTTACTTTATGCACTAGTGCATAAAATGCGATTTTATGCAGCCTATACCCGGCATAAAGAAGGACTTTACGAGCATGAGAAGTGAAAAAGTAAAATCTATTGACAAAAATACACTACAACACAATACACTAATGGGACAAATAAAATTCGTTACCATTATTCCATGCATGAGTAGTTACACGGCTTTTTCCGTTGATATACCTGAAACGCCCAATTTTTTTTACATTTTTATTTACTTTACTTTCTCAGCGTTATTTTGATATAACATTTTCCGGGCTCGTTGGAAAATGCAACATAATATCGGGTTGCAAAAGTGAAACATCGAGAGTCGATTTTTTTTGCTTGCGGAAAATATCCGTATCCAGAGCGCAGCAACATGTTTTCTTTTGTTTTTGAATCCATTTCGAAATGAAAACGTATCGAGGCGAAGGCGTTGGACCATGGCAGCCTATTTTACAGGTTTCCTAGGTTACGAGTTTAGTTTTCAATGCACATTACGGTTTGCATTCCACAAAGGCGCGTCCCGCTTTTCCAATTAAGTTACGCCCACACCAATGCTTAGAAAACGGTGACGGTACGGAATTGCAGTGACGCGTCGTATTAGCACCGTTTTTGACGCAAGCTCCACACACCAACGCTTAAAAAACGGTGACTGTACGGAATCGCAGTGACGCGTCGTATCAGCACCGTTTTAGACGCACGCTCCCCACACCGCTGCTTAAAACACGGTGTCGTTGCTTAAACAAAAGACGGGGTCATAGTAACAACATGGCGCCGTTTTTGACGTACCGTAATATACGCACCGTTAAGCATTGGTGTGGAGGGCATGCGTCAAAAACGGTGCTGATACGACGCGTCACTGCGATTCCGTACCGTCACCGTATTTTAAGCACCGGTGTGGTCGCAGCTTTATTGCACTGTAGCGTCAACGTACGTAAAATATATAAAACCGGTCGGACCCCGCAACCTCCTACCACTACTCATCAGATGTCTTCCCATTGGCTGAACGGGTAAGTGGGTATGTAAGTGTACTTGTAAAAAATATATTTTTACTAGCTTCTGCCAGCGACTTCGTCCAGGAATTCGTGTATCAATATTACCTCAGAAGGTATTTAAATTTCTGGGAGTGTGACCTAAGATATTTCCGTATCAAATTATAACAATTCGACCGCCTGCAGAATTCTGACTTTCTGACTACAGCCTCCTAAATCTCCTTGTGCTCTTGTGGTGCGGTTATTGTAGATAGGTAGGTAGTCACCCAATAAAAATGTTGAGCATACTTAGAACCTTGTCATTGTGACTGCCATTGTTATTGTCATACTTGTCATTTGATGTTCAGTTTGAAGTTTATTATGACAGTGCACTAAAATGCTTAACATTTTCGATGCGGTACTGACATACCTATAGCGATACAGATCGAATGCAAAGCAAACAATGACTTACAATAATGACAATAGAAATGTGGCTCTGTCTCAGTTACAATATTAATTGTTCACATGGTTCATACTTTGAATTTATTGACAATAGCTACTAACCGCGACTTCTTCCGCGTAAATTTTGTTTATTCATATTCCCTCGGCAACTTTTAAATGTTCGGGAATGAAAAGTCTATGTAAAAGAAAAACACACGCATTCATTCCCAGAGTGGGGTAGGCAGAGCTACAGAATTACCAACAACTCCAAAAACCAGGCTAAGATGTTTACCAGTATATTAGTGCCAAGTTGCAAGGCCATCGCCTAACAGTACTACAAGTCTTTATTCCCGTAGTCGCCTCTTACGACATCCACGGGAAGACATGGAGTGGCACTATTCTAACCCGGCAACCAAGGAATAGAAAAAACAGTGGAAGTGGCATGAGCTTCGCTTAGTATCAGACCTGTTGTCGCCAATACTCAAACCATCTCAAACTATCATAGAAACAACATGCTACCATTAAAAATGTTTTTAGTGCGGCTATCGTTTTTACACTCCAAAATAGCACAATAAGGCATGCTTCTGGATTTATTTCCTATTTTAGTAATATCGAACTATCTATAAGCGATCGCGGCAAAAGTATGGTAGGTTGCGCGGAACTCCGCATAACTATGCCACACGTTACACGCCCACTTGACACTTCTACTGTTTTTTCTGTTCGGTGCAGGCAACCACACAGCGCAACCACACAAAAGCCTATGTGTTAATGTTAATCCAGGGTATAAGCTATCTCCATTCCTCATCCATATTAGTGGGATGTATTTTTTCCTTTACCGTGTGGTGCCGGGTTTAGAATGTTGCCACTCCATGTCTTCCCGTGGATGTCGTAAGAGACGACTAAGGGACTAAAGGCTGTGTAGTGCTGTTAGGCGATGGGTTTGTAACCTGTCACTAGTACACTGGATAACATATTAGCCTGTTTGTGCAAAATGTGGTCACAGAATTATCAACAAGTTTTTGGAGTTGTTGGTGAGTCTGTGGCTCTGCCTACCCCACTCTGGGAATGAAGGCGTGAGTTTATGTTGTTGTTGTTGTTGTTGTATTTTTTCCTATGCCAATACAATTATACTTAACCTTAATTTACATTTGACGTGAATTCCTTTTGAACGTTTATTTTTAAAGTTTGGTAATTAATTTTATGTGGAAAAGGGGAGTTTCAAAAAAATAGCACACCTTTGACTTTTTCTTCAGATTTGGGAAAAAAAATGCACGTTGGTTGGGATCATCATTCTGAACAAGAAAAAATAGTACTCGCGATATGTCCCCAAAAATATGTATGGAATTTTCCGTTTTGTTACCAAGAAACGTATTGGATTTTGGTAACAAAACGGACAATTCCATACATATTTTTGGGGACATATCGGGAGTACTATTTTTTCTTGTTCAGAATGATGATCCCAACCAACGTGCAATTTTTTTCCCAAATCTGAAGAAAAAGTCAAAGGTGTGCTATTTTTTTGAAACTCCCCAAAAACGTAGTTGTAAGGTTACAGTTTCAATTACTCCCGTAGGTAAACTAACTAGAATCTGCAAATACAGTGCGCAGTTGAAATGGGCCAGTATTTGAAGTCTGAAATGGTTTCGGCCGTTTGGAATTGGAATCGTATCGATCGTTTCCTGAATTTTCATTTGCCGAGGAGCAATTTCGCGTCGCAATTGTTTTATTTTTTATTTAGTCCCCAGTCTAACCTTACTTAAAGTAATGTTGAGCGGTTTTGGTATTCTAGAAACAAAACAAAGATTCAAAAAATATTTGTTAGTCGCCGCCGCCGCCGTCATAACAAATATTCTGAAGACCCGCTATCTATTAGGCCGGATTTACACTTGTAAATTATTACTGTAAGTTATGAGACGCAAGTATGGGTAAGAGTGAGTGGCAAATATCTGCATCTCTGTCTTGCATATAACTTTGTTTCAAAACTTACAGTAATAACTTACAAGAGTAAATCCGGCCTTACGTCAAATCAGCTCCTGTTCAACCGCTGAGTTTGATTCGTTCTTGTTCGAATTAATTTCCATGAAGCTGAAGCTATACCTCAAATGCTAGATTCTTGTCAAATGTCGAGAGCGAGCACTCCGTCAGCTTCAGTGCGAGCATTTCCAACAAGCGCCGGCTTTTCAAAATACCTTTGCTATTCAGTAACGTTTGCCAAACTTTTATGGCATTCATTCGTAGCGTGAAACCTGAAAACGGACTCGCGCTATACCACAAAGGGCGTTTTCTCGAGGACGTCACTAGCGTTTCACTTCAAACTTTAGGAGCCCGCGACTTTGTACGCGTATAACAAGTTTCCCGCTACCCCCTCCTATTTTAACCACTTTCGAAAATCCTTTCTTATTTCTCGTCTATGTCTCGAAATGGTAATGTTGCAATTCAATTATTGGGACGCCGTCGAACCAGGCAGCTCAAATTTTACATCCGAACTATTTACACCTCACAATTTCATGTTGCTATGGGAATGCATTTCTCGCACCTTCCCAGCAATTAAGCCTCGAAGCTCAGTAGTGATTATTAATGGTTGAGTTGGCGTGCTATTGAATTCACTAGTGCATCTAGTCTGCTAGTGGTTGGTATAGTATGGCCGAATAATTGCCGAGCTACCAAGAACCTGTGTTGCGTCCGAGATTAATTTCCACGTAGTGTTTTGTGACTTCACGCTGGTATTGTAACGTTCTAGCTAAAAGGACTGTGAAGTTAAAAAATGTCATACAAAATTAAAACTAGTCGGATTTTTCGATTTTCGAATATGTTGTACGTATTATTAAAAACTAGGTCTGTACCTACTTTTGCCTTCCCATGAAAATATTTCACGGAAAGAAACAATTCAAAATAAACTATCTAAAACGTACAATCTTAGTTTTTCTTAACTGCAACAGATTCAAAAATGTAATTGCGCCGTGTGAATTTAAATCTCGTTCCGATACCTACCTACAGCCACAAAACAGATAGGTACAGAAGTCAATCTACATACAAAGTGCGCTCGAGCAACGCACACATAGACACTGCTCACGGACACGATATCTCGGACCGGTTGGGACCAGTGCGAGCGCGAGTGCCATCCGCTTGAGACACGCGTCTGTGAACTTTTTTGTGCAATAATGGAGCAACAAAAAAAAGTAATTATAACTGTTCAGTGGACGGTTGTTTAAATTCAATATTAAACGGTGTAGATCGATTTATATAATAGTTTCCTATTTTGAATCAGTATAAACGAAGTAAGTAACTAAATTTTTGTAAGGTAGGTAAATTCACGCCACCTTACGTAAGTTGAAAACATGTTTTTTTGTTTGTGTAGATATTGTATTGTTTTTAGTGTCATTTGACAGGTTTAGGTCTAAAACGGATAGGGCATTAGAAATTGTGTAACTAGGGTAATCCGTTTAGAAGTTATTAGGTATTTTCTATAGTCAAATTTGTAATAACATTACAATGACATTAAAATAAAAATATTATTATTAATTTATATTTACATTCTTCCCGTTTAATTCTCAACGATAAATCAAACAACTAGATATACCTACGAGTGCCACTAGTTTTTTGTGCATAAGCCATAGTTGACAACCATAGAGCGACCGCCGAGCGTAGGTATGAAAAGTGAAGTACATACATGTTATTGACTTCTGTACCTCTCTATTTTGTGCTACAGCCGCTGCAGAATCGATGAAGCGATTATAATACACTCGCCTCCGTCCGCTGCAGACACCGCAAATTCCTACCCATGCTATACCCTGATTAAATTCGCATAGCTAGATAGATGACGTCGACGTATACTCTGATTATTCTAAGATGATGCCAGTGACAGCTCATATAAACACTTATTACTCTTATTTCTTTAAATTTACATAAATACTACATCGGTATAATACAAACCTAGCGACGCCGTTCAGGAGTTTAAATAATTAATCGCGTATTTTAAACACATCGCTTGTGAGTATAGTAAGTGAATGAAAAGAAGAAATACGGCTGTCACAGGCATCATCTTAGAATAATCAGAGTATAGTTCACGCGTGTAATCTCAGAGTGGGGTAGGCAGAGCTACAGAATTACCTACAACTTTAAAAACTTCTTAATAATTCAGTAACCACATTTTGTACAAATAGGCTGGTATACATTTTATTCAATCTCATCTTAGAAAAAGTCGGTGTTTACAATAGAATGATTAATTGTTGTTTTTTCACGAAATTTACCTTAAGAATATGACTAATCTTTCCGATAGATATACAACTTTCTATAATAAAATATATAAATGCACCTTTTAAAGTTTGACTTTTATACGAAAAAGGCATGGGTGCTCAACACCTTTGGCCAAGGCTGTATATGGGGTATATACAGACTTTTTAGGTATACTCTTTTTCACTAGGACCCCATTGTCAACACTGCAATTCAAAGGGCTAGGTCCAGTGATTAATATCCCATCAAAAACATAAATGTGAAAAAACGCCAAGTTCGTAAACGATTTCGCTAATATAAAAAGTGAAGTAACTGAACTGAAAACTAAGTTCTTTCAAAGCTCCTTAGATCACGGGTCCTGTCATGCATAACGTTCAAATGTTAAAATGATTCTTATGTTATTTGCTACTTAATAGTGCGAATTGACAAGTTTTCTCTTTTAAACATTAAAGTTGGTAGATAAAAACTTGCCAAGTCGCGCTATTATGTAGCAAGTAACAAAACAAATCAATTTCACTTCTTTTATTGGCGAGACCGTTTACGAACTTAGCATTTTTTTAACATGTGTATGTTTTTGGTGGGATATCAATATCGGTATTCATTTTATTCGAGTTAAGGAAGTTGTGCATGACCACTTTTTATTCAAGTAATGTAGTAGGCGTGCATATAAACCCACTCCCTGCACGGGAAAATAAAGACAAGTTGAAAAATTGAAACTGTACTTAACTTTTTCAAAATGTAAAAAATCACTGTATTCAGATTGTGTTTTCCTTAACAATGTTCCAGCTGGCCTCTGAAGGTAGGTTAGATTTGTGATAAGTGAGTCAGTCAGTGATGAAAATCTATCAATAACTGTAACTTAAGCCAATAATCTTAATAAATAAGCTGAATTTCAAGTGTTTATGTTAATATTTCGAGTTATTACGGGCTGAAAAGTTTCCTGAAATGGTTCGTGTAATTTATATAACCCACGGCCGGTGTGTTGCCTATTTGCTTTGCGAACTTGGCTAACTGCGAACTACCGTGTGTCTAGATATTCACGGGGTGCACAGGGTAGTGATTCTCTCATAAGCAAAGGTGAGCGAACGCAGGAGTGATGTCAAAGCGGCGAGTTTAAGTAGTCCCGTCAAAGCGAATAAAACACATTTCAGCGCGTGTATTCAATTTGGCAGCATGGCTTCTCGAACGTATGAGGCTGCCTAATTGAGAATGCACGCGTTAATATGTGTTTTGCTCGCTCTGACGGGACTACTTAAACTCGCCGCTTGGACTTCACTCCTGCATTCGCTCACCTTTGCGTTTGAGAGAATCAATACCCAGTGGGTGGCGTGGCGGGGGATATGCAAACAGTTGCAACGCGCAACATAGCCAAAAAAAGAACTAATCCCGACCGGCGTAGGGTCAATAGCAGTCACTACTGCACTAATTTCCTGTGCCCTTACCACGAGTTACAATTACCGTACTCGCTAGCGAGTCGAATGCTCTTTCCCTTGCACTCTATAATAAAGCTGCAACCACACCGGTGCTTAAAATACGGTGACGGTACGGAATCGCAGTGACGCGTCGTATCAGCACCGTTTTTGACGCAAGCTCCACACACCAATGCTTAAAAAACGGTGACGGTACGGAATCGCAGTGACGCGTCGTATCAGCACCGTTTTTGACGCATGCCCTCCACACCAATGCTTAACGGTGCGTATATTACGGTACGTCAAAAACGGCGCCATGTTGTTACTATACACACGTGTATAAACACTTGTATCAACAAAAGACGGGTAGGCGAGTTTTTAGCCGGTGAGTGTATGTCGAAGATTATATCTAAATAGCATACGTTTAATGATGTCATTATATCAACGAAATACCGATGAATTTCAATAAGCTCGCTCAGATTCCTTTCAAATCTCGAACATGTGGAGTATGAAAGGTTTAATTCCAATTAACTTTATAAATTCACAACTTTCGTATTATTCGTCTCACATTAAACGTCAAAAATCTTTGTATCCCGTCCAAATCGCTTGTTATACTAATATTATAAATGTGAAAGTGTGTCTGTCTGTCTGTCTGTTACCTCTTCACGCTTAAACCGCTGAACCGATTTAGATAAAATTTGGTATGGATATAGCTTGAGTCCCGGGGAAGGACATAGGCTACTTTTTATCCCAGAAAATTTGACAGATCCCGAGGGAGCAGCGATAAACGACTTCTACGCGGACGGAGTCGCGGGCAAAAGCTTGTTTTTTTTTATAAATTACATTTTGATCAAAACAATATCGTACTACTATGTTTTACCCGTAGGTGAACAAATTTAATATTGCTAATTCAGCAAATAAAAAATTTAACATTGTTTTATGCGAGCATGCATGCATTAATGGTTCAATAACTCTCTTTGTAGTCGACTGTATTATATGAAAATTAAAATAAAGAAGAAAATGCAACGGTTCCTGTCCTGTTAGTCACGGTGACTGGGTTGTCCAATATCTATTTTATATTCCTGCGGTATATACACGTGCATAACAAATAAATTCCAATTCTTGATTGAGGACTATTCACAGCTCAACCGCATCCACCGCTGCAACAGGAAGGGGAGGGGGGGTACACACCCCCCTCCTCGCAAATATTCAAACCACGGAAACCGTGGTGTACTTTATTAAGCTTTATGTAAAGGGGGATGGTCAGTGAATTATTATGTGAATCCAATGATATCCTCGTATTCACAAAGGCAAAAGCCAATGGAATTATGTAATATGCAATATTGGGGTATTTGGGGTTGAAATCCACTCGTTCTATATTGCCGCGAATTCGAAATATCAGATTATTACACTGATTCCAAAAGCGCCTCATTTTATACCGGCTAATATTGGCTGCAAATTATTAATGGGAAGTAATTAAATGGTCAGCCGTTATTAAAATTGATCAGCAAAAAAAATCAGCAATTAATTCATTTGGGCAGCATAAAAAGATTTGGGTGGCAATAAATAAAAATCGGGCTACAACTCTTTGTTCAGCAAACAATTTATAAACGGGTAACATTAGAAACAATTTCGATCAGCTTTTTTTGTCATTTGTCTGCCTAATAAACAGTCGAGCTGCAAAATAATTATTTGGGCAGCAAGATTTTACAATTGGTCAGCAGAGAAAACATGTCTGTAAGCAGTTTAATTAAGAGGTATGCATATTAAAATAATGGTCATCTATAATATAGAAGTGGATTGCGTTTAGTTTGAAAAGTCAGCAGTGTTTACAAGTTAAGTTTTGTCACACAATTTTCTATCACAATCACACCCTAGATTAACCAAAATTTGTATCATATGAGGTAGGTTAGGTTAGGTTTGTTTTTATATCAGGCCCGGAGGGCCAGAACAACCCAGAAATAGGAGATCCGCGTGAGCGGAGCTCCGTTGACTCTGTTAAATTTGTAAATTTGATGGTGGGTTTGGGATGTGTGTGTTGCCGGCATGGCAGTAAATTTGTTAATTACACCTTTGTGTACACAACTGTACCCAAAAGTGTATCTATTAGGAAACACTGCATTGGTATTTAAAAAGGGGATCTATAAGGAATAAAGGCGAACTTTTTTCAAGGGTGTATCTGCGAGGAAAGTGTGCCCTAGAGGAATAATTCTATATAAATTGAATAATTTACAAAAAAAGAGAGTATATTTGAATGAACTTTGTAATAGTTGCGCCCATTTTGTTGATGACCAATTTGATTTTATTGCTTCCTTTTTTCTGCTGGACAAAATGAATTATTTTGCTTACCTTCTGATTGCTTACCAAAATTTAATTATCTGTGGGTCGTTCAATGCAGCTCAAATATTTAATTTGCTGACCAAAATAATTTAGAGCAGCCCAATATGTCATTAATTGCTGACAGATTTATAAATGTTTGCTAACCATAAGTTGCTTACCAACTAGCTATTTTGGCTGACCAAATACATATTTCTGTTCACCAAAATGAGAATATTTTGCTGACCGGTTAATTGATACCCATTATTAATCCATTGCTTAATTTTAATGTTCCATTTTGGCATTACAATTTAATGAGATTTAGTATTCCGGGAAACGTCAATATCTGATACGCTGTTAGGGCTCTAGTAATATAATATTGTCGATGGTATAGTAAAACATGTAGATTAACTGGTTTTAAGGGTGCGGCTCCACTGAGGCGGAGATGAGCGGAGTGGAGCGGAGCTGTGCCAATAGTAACCAATAGAATCTAAACTAACGTGTACAAGGCGCGCTCGACGTGACCGCACGCGCCTTCTATTGGTTAATATTGGCACAACTCCGCTCCTCTTCGCTCGTCTCCGCCTCAGCGGAGTCGCACCCTCATGGTGGAGGCAAACTAGAACACCCTACCTGTTGGTAAGTAGACGATGGGAGGGTTGCAATCGCATGACTGCAAATGTGTTGCCAACCCTGAGGACTTCGATAGAATGCCTTTTTGCTTGTCATTTCACCGTTTGTCTTATCCCCGAACCGAAACAACAGGGCGAACAGTGTGAAGGTGCGACCTCACCGCTGCTTAAAATACGGAGACGGTACGGAATCGCAGTGACGCATCGTATCCTTACCGTTTTTTTTTGCATGCCCTCCACACCGCTGCTTAAGGGTGCGTCAAAATCGGCGCCATGTTGTTATTATGATCCCGTCTTTTGTTTACGCAACGATACCGTTTTTTAAGCAGCGGTGTGGGGAGCGTGCGTCAAAAACGGTACGCTTACCATGCGTCACTGCGATTCCGTACCGTCACTGTTTTTTAAGCATTGGTGTGGGCGTACCTTGAAAGCTTATATCGGGAATTGAATTATATAGCAACAAAACTACATCCAAATATACAGGGTTTCCCAAAACTCAACGTTAACCCGCCTAGGACTAATAGAGCAGCTAAAAAGCTATCGATTTAACCCCTATGTATGTTCAGCGATTTTTACTAGTTTCGGAGATATTGATCATTTTAATCAGAATTTTTGTAATTTTCCCTTATCCTTAATTTCTTGTTTTATTTGAAAGTTTTTCAGTTGTATCTTACATTATTAGAATCATCACGAATCAGGGAAGTTTTTAAACCTATTTGCCTGTTTTTTTTTATCCGCCTTATCCAAGCTTTGTCACGCGATAAACGCAGAAATATTAGGGCTCCTGGATTCCTTTTAGACGTCATACGTGGAAATATTACACAATGTTAAAGCACAAAGGATAAATATCTTTAAGGTTCCTTTAGGGATTATCCTCTGGTTGCTTTGCTGGAAAACGTTTGTTTAGTACTTTAATACGGATTACAAATAAATAGAACCGACACGTGTTGGCTAGGATGCTAACTTTGTTGCATGTACGATTTACATCGTACAGTATTTAGCTGACTTGCGACCTACTTTGTTACATCGAATTTAAGGTCGAAGGACCAAATGTACCTTACATTTGGTCCTTCGACCTTAAATTCGATTTCGAAGCTCTGAAGTTCGATCCGGCTCGGAGGACCAAATGTAAGGTCGAAACTTTGAAGTTCGATCCGGCTCGAAGGACCAAATATAAGGTTGAAGCTTTGAAAAAGTTAGTAGGTAATAAGTTGAGTTGAACGTAAACCACACTTATTGAAATTATTAAAGTTCATTATGAAATTACAAGTTAAAGTAATTATGCTCAACTGTGGCCGATTGATAACAGCGCGAATTGTCAACTAACTGTAAATAAAGTCGATGTAACAAAGTACGTCGCAAGTCAGCTAAATACTGTACGATGTAATTCGTACATTGCAGGAGGGGATAAAGGATATGTAAACTTTTGAACGCCTTACGTCACACAAAATGTGTCACTATCACGCCAAACATGTTTGCTATGCTTTGCAAATTACAATTTAATTCATACGAAACAAAGTTGTGTCGGTTGTGGCCGACGGTGACGTCAGCGGCACGACTTTCATTAGTCGGCAAAATTCAATATGTATATTCAGTAAATTATTCACATGAGGGCTCTTCTACACGTAAAGTTACGCCCACACCGGTGCTTAAAATACTGTGACGGTACGGAATTGCAGTGACGCGTCGTATCAGCACCGTTTTTGACGCAAGCTCCACACACCAATGCTTAAAAAACGGTGACGGTACGGAATCGCTGTGACGCGTCGTATTAGCACCGTTTTTGACGCACGCTCCCCACACCGATGCTTAACGGTGCGTATATTACGGTACGTCAAAAACGGCGCCATGTTGTTACTATGACCTCGTCTTTTGTTTAAGCAACGACATCGTTTTTTAAGCAGCGGTGTGGGGAGTGTGGTCGCAACTTAATATGGAGATGATCTACTAGCGCGGAGAGTCTACCTTAGAGGTCGGGACAGTCGACAACCATGATGCTGCTATACCTATCTCAAAATAAAAGTTCATCATCTATTTACGGGAATATAATCCCGTTTGAAAATATAAAATGTATCTTTTTTATGATCGCAGATAGCGATGCAACTGCTCTTGAAGGAGCTCATGCCTCTACCTTTGTATTTTTTAAACCCTATTGTGAAGTCGACAAGAGGCTTAAGCTATCGATTATTGCCTGTGTGTACTCGTGCTAAAGCGCAACGCAACAAGTACGTACACTGTCGTGCACAGCAACTGGGATTTAATTTACACTGGGGAGCTAGGGTTGCCCACTGCGGAGTAATTACACTTAAACAAATCGATATTCTCTTTAAAACTTCTAAATAATGAATGTCCAGAAATGTAATCAGTTCTTTTTTTTTAGCCTCTTTGAGTGTCTCACTGCTGGGCAAAGGCCTCCCCTCTTTTCCGCCATTCGTCTCGGTTGAGTGCATGCTCCCGCCATTCGCTTTGAAACGCGTCTAAGTCATCCCGCCATCTCCTTTTTGGTCTGCCTCTGCTCCGGTGGCCATCTTGTAATCAGTTAATTAATAATAAATATAATAAAAGCAAGTAATAATTTCTACAGATGTCCAAGTACTCTAGCAAGTGATCTGTTTGCCATTGGATTCTGTCGCACGAAATATGTTAACAATTCCTTGTTAGAGCGTGCTTAAACTATAGCAAAAAGTATTCCCATATCGACTTGTTTAGTATTCGGCTAAATCAAGTCTCTGTAGTCAAAGAAAAAGTTGTAGCTAATGTCACATGTCAAATGTATTGTTGAAAGTTTCTTTTGTTAAATCATAATCAAAATGTAGGAATAAAGTTGCAACCACGGAATAGAAAAAAACAGTGGAAGTGGCATGAGCTTCGCTTGGTATCAGACCTGTTGTCGCCAATACTCAAACTATCATAAAAACAACACGCCACCATGGAAAATGTTTTTGGTGCGGCTATCGTTTTTACACAATAAGGCATGTTTCTGGATTTATTTCCTATTTTAGAAATATCAAAATATCGAAAAATCTAAATAAGGGATCGCGGCAAAAGTATGGTAGGTTATGAGGAACTCCGCATAACTATGCCACACGTTACACGCCCACTTGACACTTCTACTGTTTCTGTTCTGTGGCTGCGATTCACTCGTTCGTTCGTTCGACCGCGTTTTGGAGAGAATAACACCCCAGGGGCTCTACTTTGAAATCAGTAATTCGAACTTCGGATCGCCCCGTTACTTTCTTGCGAATTAGTGACTTGTCGAGAGCAAAAGGGATAGCAATAGACGAAGTTCGAATTACGGATTTCAAAGTAGAGCCTCAGGGCGATTGTACTCGTGGCACCCGGATCGATGCACAACCGTAACTGCATGGGCGTGCTATTCATAACGCCACGGAATTGTGATGCGAAATGATTGAATAGGTACAGTTAATTATTGGAATTCCCATTTCCCTCTGGGAATCTAAATACATTTCACCACACTGGATATCGAAATAGACGGGCGTGGGTGGATCACGTGAAGAGCAGGGTAGTGATTCTCTTCTGATTTCAAAAGCAAAGGTGAGCGAATGCAGTAGTGAATGTCCAAGCGGCGAGTTTAAGTAGTCCCGTCAGACAGAGCGAGCAAAACACATTTTAGCGCGTGCATTCTCAATTAGGCAGCCTTATACGTTCGAGAAGCCATGCTGCCAAATTGAATACACGCGCTGAAATGTGTTTTGTGCGCTTTGACGGGACTACTTAAACTCGCCGCTTGGACATTCACTCCTGCGTTCGCTCACCTTTGCTTTTGAAAGAATCACTACCTAGGGCCGAGAGTCTGGGCGGTAACCACATCGTCTTTGACCTGTTATCGTATTGTCAACGTTTTAATAGCTCTTGTTTACTTGACAGTGATGCCAAGAATAGAGGCTCTCTTGCTCGAACTTCTTATCTTATGGCCGAACCCTATATTCAAACCGCGGATAGATAGGCTTACTTCGGATTAAAATTTGACACATTTTGTATGGGCAAATGTCAAATTTGAACCCGAGGTAAGCCTTATCTGTCCGCGGTTTGAATATAGGGTTTGACCGTTAATCTATCGAGTAAGTACCTAACTGATGTTCATAAATTCATCGTTACGTACATTAAAACACAACTGATATGGCTTACCGATGTACCTGCGCAGATGACAAAATTTCGAAGCCCGGGAACCAATCAGCATGATGAACGCGTTGTGCGCTCGCTCTTCGCCTGTGTGTGTGTCTCGACAAGTGTGTACAGCCGGCATAAGTTTGATTGTCCATAAAACTACTATTTAACAGTTTTAACACGTTCACAGTCCAGTGCCCCATGTATGGAGCACGGCAAACTAGCTCCACAAGTCCAGTGCCTCATATATGGAGCACGACAAACTAGCTTCACAAGTCCAGTGTCCCATATATGGAGCACGGCAAATTACCTCCACAATATAAATTAATTTGGGGACTCTAGGAGTACATTGGTATATTATGTATAGGGACTGTGAACGTGTTAAATTATATCTTTTTATAAGGTATTTTTTGCATGCGTTGATATATACAGGGACTTTAAATAAAATACCCTCTACTTACCAATCGTCTATTTTAGAGCACCTTAGAATAGTGCTACTGTCTTCCCGTGGCAGTCGTAAGAGGCGACTAAGGGATAAGGCTTGTAGTATTGTTAGGCGATGGGCTTGCAACCTGTCACTAATACCTATATATATATGGTAAACATCTTAGCCTTTGTGCAAACTGTGGTTACAGAATTAACAACAAGTTTTTAGAGTTGTTGGTATTTAATTCTGTAGCACTGCCTTCGCCACTCTGGGAATGAAGGCGTGACTGTATGTATGTATGTATATTTTAGAGCAGACCTGCACGAACATTCTATCTATTTTGTAACGTCATTGTTACGCCATCGAAACAATGTATATATGTGTATGTGTGCGGTGATTGCAACAGCGCCCCCGTGCCGGGGATTGGATTAACGCCCCCCCCCCCGTGACCGTATAGTGCTAAAATTTGTTACCATGTTGACATTTGTACTGAACTTCCGTATCGTCATCGAGTAGTCAACGATACGAGTGTATCTACGTACACTCGACTTTATAAATATGTGTACACTTTTGTACCTTGTCACTTTAATCGCAGTGACAATTCTTATATGGCAGTTAAAACATGACATTGTAAGTAATGAGAGCGCAGATCAGTTTTAAAAGTTCGTTCTAAGGATACACTTCGTAGAATAGTGTTCCGTGAAATATCTTGGAAGGGAAAACGTACAGACCTAGTTTTTCATAATACTCGTATCTATAACCTATTCAAAAATCTTAAAAATCAGATTAGGTATAAGCGAAAAACGTTATCGCATTTTGTATTGAGATTTTACGTTCACAATCCTATACTATTAACACTTTCAGTACCAGCAACCCGCTCGGTTCCCTGTCCCACAGAATAAGTAATAGTACGCCTGTTCGTAGGCTTTCGCTACAAAGCGAAAAAGCAATGGAATCGGCTACGAGCGTAGCGCTACGCGCTACGCCACGCGCCAGCGCATTTGTTAAACCGTGCAACTGATTCTCAGAGGGCCCTGCCAAGATGCATTGCGCTAACGTTTCTATTCGTTTCATTTTAAACCAATCGCGTCACTGATAGATCACGTGACTTTTCGTATCACGTCATCTACTAATGACGCGATTGGTTTAAAAACGAATCGAATAGAAACGCTAGTTAGCATCTTGGCAGGGCCCTCTGTACCCTTGCCGCATGATATACAATTACCGTACTTGCTAGCGAGTCGAATGCTCTGTCCCTCGCTCTCCATAAGAATAATGCGAGGTCCGCGAGGGACAGAGCATTCGACTCGCTAGCGAGTAGGATAATAGGCTATTTGACTAATTTTAGAAAACCTTATTAAATGATTCTTTATTACATAAGAAGCACACTACATTGATATTTCCGTGAGATTCTACTATATTATCAATAAAAATCCATTTAAAAGTTTAAATTTCCGAAACCGCGCCAGAAACGCTGTTAATATCGTGGCGCTGGCCATGTGACAAGTGTGACGTTATATGCAAGTAGACAATGAAAAATCATTTGAAGAGATATGCCCTTATGATCTGTGGTTACTTGCGTGTGACGTCACCTGCGAGTAACCACAGCTACAAAGCAATCGCAATTCGCATAGCGTTTCTGCCACAGATAAAATTTCAAAATATATTACAATTTTTTTTGTGTTATTTCCAAAAAAATATGCTTAATTTAGTTTAAAATAAAGTGAAATATGATGTTTTACGCTATTATCTAATAGGATGACGACAATTTGATGCATATTTTCAATGTTGTCAAATAGCCTATTGTAACTCATGGTAAGGTTAGGGCCTCTATTTAACACCATAAAAACAATATCGTTTTTTATCTGTTATCGTATTGTCACCGTTTTAATAGCTCTTATTTACTTGTCAGTAATGGCGTCTGACGTCATAACAATACCATAACAGGTCAACTACGATATCGTTTTTACCGTCGGGAATTGAGGCGCAGAGGGCTTGTTGTCTAATGCACTCGCAATCGCAACCGGCTTCAAAGTGCAGCAATTTGTTGTTGTTTTTGTTTTCATTTTGTATGCAGACAAGCCTTCGATTTTCAAAATGAAAACGATCGTGATTGCGAGTGCGTTAGACAATAACCCCTCAGAATTCCAATAACCTTTGAAAGCGCGTTGCCCAAATATCAATTCAATTCTACTCCGTGAACGAGAAATATTCGTTGCAGTGTCCACTGAACTATTAAACAACAGGGTATTCGGTGGTGGCAAATGGAAGGATTTAAGGGGGGTACACTGCCCTCCTTACAAAAAGGGCGTATAAGTCATAGAACCGCGTCTGTATTAATGACCTTATTTCATGGGATTGTAGGGTTAAATTTACTTTGTCCATCAAATTGCGCATGCGTCCTTTTTATTTAGGAGGGTAGTACAGCACAACAAAGGGTAGAAATAATACCTCTCCGTGCAAATATGATGAGGTGTTTATTTGTAGGATATTTAGTAACACATATATACATACACATTTATAGGTGTCTCTCGTGTCTCCGTCCGCATAGTAGTTTATGGCTATTTCCTCGGTAACTGTCCAATATTTCGTGATAAAAACTACTCTATATCCTTCTCCGAGCCTCAAGCTATCTCTTTACCAATTTTAATCGAAATCGATTATGCGGTTTAGCTATGATAGCCTAACACACATTAGAGTTACTTTCATATTTATAATATTACTAGCTGTCCGCGCCCGGCGTCGTTCGGGTGTATTTTTTTCTAATATAAACCTAATGAAAAATAGTTTAGGTCCTATTCTCAGACCTACTGAATATACACACAAAAATTCATAAGAATCGGTCAAGCCGTTTCGGAGGAGTTTCGTTACAAACAGTGTTTACTTCTCGCAAGGTCGTCCGTTTAAACCAATACTCGGCCCGCAATTGCCTGCTTCCCTGCCTAGGCAATAATGTACTTTTAAATTTGTTATTGATACGTATAGTATAGTTAATATCTTTGTTGCTCTGTTTCGAACAGGCTTTCACGATCCAATTAACAATCCCTTTGACTCCATTTACTGCGTTTATATCCTGTCGCATGTTGATGGAAACAATTACATGCGAGGACATGCAGATTGGAACGCAAATGACTTGCATCGGGATTGCATCTATTCCTGCAGCATTGTAATCGAATCGACTCCACGAGAAATGCATTAAAAGCCATTAGGAGCACTTTACTTGATGTTCGAGTCCAAGGGATTACTAATCTACTTCCAGTTGTGTTCGGACGTCGTCCATAGTCCGTTCGAATTGCTAAAACCAGGTTATCCTTTACTTTACTCACTAGCGAGCTGTAACTGTTACAGCAGCAGTTACAGTAACGTGCTTCTAGTGGAGAGGGGGTTCGCTAGCCGTGTACACATCACGATCGTGCAACAGTTACAGTACCCTTACCATGAGTTATAATTACCGTACTCGCTAGTGAGTTGAATGCTCTGTCCCTCGCATTCTATAAAGCTGGGTCCACATTTGTATCATTTCGTCGTATCGTATCTCCGTCGCGTTGCACCGACGCGTATCAAGATTGCTAGTGTGGACGCACGAACAGCGCGATCATGCGGCGCGCCGTATCTGATCGCTCGGGATCGATGTTGATACTTGTTTATTATATACCCGCACACTCGCGATCGGATACGCGTATCAAGATCGGTAAATATGGACGTGTTTTGATACCGTATCACGATACGAAGTTATGATTTGATACGCGATACGCCGTGATCGCTCTCGAGGCGATTTTTCCCCGATCATCAAAGGGGATACGGATAGCGTCCACACTTAATGATACGGCGTTATGATACGATACGCTGCTACGCTACGGTTAGTATGGACACATTTTTTCACATGACGATGGTAGTGATATGGTGTGCCCAAAGTGAGCGTCCATACTTAGGATACGTGAGCTCGATACGATATACGCGTACAGCGGATTTGGTTCGCTCCGAACAATATCTGTCCGTCTATGGTCACAAGAACCAAACCCGCTGTCCGGCTCGGACCAAATTCGATCGTCTGTTACGGCTTTAATAATCGCTCGCAATCGCAATATAAATCAGTAACGGTCAGTCTGTTTACATTCTTTATCTCGTCTCATTGACCGTACTTTAGACAAGATTCGAAACGCTAGCTGCCAAAATGTATGGAAATAATATAAGTACTCGACAAGACCACCTGGCAGCTTACTATAACGAAAACGTGCGTCGAATATATCTTGTATAGGGCCACAAGGCCGAAATTCTAACCGGTAAAAACCATCTGTTGATCTGTTATGGTATTGTCAACGATTTGACAGCCCTGATTTAAAAAAAAACGCGACTCCATCCCTCCCAAGCTAGTCGAGCGGCCGCCCGCCCGCCACTCCGGCAGTTCTTCCTTGTACCTCGTTGCGGACACCCGCGCGCTGTTACTTCGGTCCACTCGTATTCGTTTCGCGGAAGTACTAACGCTTTTTTTTTCTCTGCCGCCTAATTGACTCTTGTTTAGTGTTGGGTGCATACTGAGGTTGCCTACTGTTTTTGGTGAGTATATAATTAAGAGCCTTGTACAACTGAGTTAAAGTTACATTTATTCAGTTTGAGTTTAAAATTAATGGACATTATTTTTCTCAATAAAAATACGCTCGATGATAATTTAGTTACATACCGTACTTTGGTTGACGGGGTAACTTTCATAAATGTGAATTTTTGAGGTGCTGGAAATCGTCAAAAGTTTTTTTTTCGCTAATGGCAACAATGATATTTGCTTGGTCTTAAGTTAAATTAAACTTTAATACTCGTATCTATCTATATATATAAAAGGCAAAACTGACTGACTTATATATCAACGCACAGCCGAAACTACTGTACCTAGAAACTTGAAATTTGGTACAGGGGTTCCTTTCATGATGTAAGTGACCACTAAGAAAGGATTTTACGATAATCGACCGCCAACGGGAAGAAAAGGGGGGAGTAGCAGGAAACATTCTACGCGTACGACGTCGCGGGCGTCCTCTAGTCTAATATATATTAAACCTGCCTTTGCAAGTAGTTGTATTGTTGTGTATCTTGGTACCAGAATAACCTAAGTTGACTACAGTTCAACTAATAGCCGTTCGAAACTTCGTGAAATTAGTTCTAACTGCACATAGTTTGCAGCGTTGTATCGGGATACCCTAGTTCTTGCACCGTCTTAGCTTTGTGCCTGGAATATTTGACGTTTATAGTTGTAGAAGTTGCTTCGATCGAAAAACGGAGAATCGTTACGTGAAGTTTCTGTTTCCATGCAATGTAAAAAATGAGTTCAAGCGATGAAGACTTTACCCCAACACAATTTTTTTCTTGCGTTTTTTGAGAAAAGCACTATTTTTGCCTTGGCAAGAACGGCAATAGGCTATTTGACTAATTTTAGAAAACCTTATTAAATGATTCTTTATTACATAAGAAGCACACTACATTGATATTTCCGTGAGAGTCTACTATATTATCAATAAAAATCCATTTAAAAGTTTAAATTTTCGAAACCGCGCTATTAACGCTGTTTCTATCATGGCGCTGGCCATGTGACAAGTGTGACGTCACACGCAAGTAAACAAGAAAAAATCATTTGAAGAGATATGCCCTTATGATCTGTGGTTACTTGCGTGTGACGTCACCAGCGAGTAACCACAGCTACAAAGCAATCGCATAGCATTTTTGCCACAGATAAAATTTCAAATATATTAAATTATTTTTCGTGTAATTTCCAAAAAAATATGCTTAATTTAGTTTAAAATAAAGTGAAATATGTTGTTTTACGCTATTATCTAATAAGATGACCACGATTTTTTGTTTATTTTCAATGTTGTCAAATAGCCTATTGCGGGCGTCTTATTTCTCCCTGTCTAGGCAATAGTGTACTATTGTTTATAACTTTTGAAATTAATGAAGAAAAAAACATATCACGCCCTTCCGTTGTCATAACAGATAGCCGCTCTTGCTGAGGGTCGACCTTGGAGCCCGTCTGATTTCAAACCAGAAATGTCGGAAAGACAGCAGTCCCGAAAAGAGTCCCGGGACTTCTACTCGTCGGGCGACGGAACGCATAGCGGCTCCGACAACAACCTGAGTTACCAGTAAGTATGAAAGATGAGAGGAGAAGAGATGTTTCTTTGGTTATAATCAGACAGAAATCTAGGGGGCAACATTTTATGACAGGTAGGGATTTACTATGTCGATAAACTCAATTATCGATGCTTGTTCTATGTACTAGTGATCACTCCAAATTTTGTTTGTGAAATTAAATTGAAGAAAATTGTAACGTAATTCTCTTTTTATATTTTCAAAACGATTTATGAAACTTTACTAATAATTTCTTTCTCCATTACTGTCCCATCTACTATTGTTAAAATAAACGATCAGAATTTGTTCAAAATTTTCGGACGTTAAACGTGTCTCCGTCTTGGCTGATAAATCCATTTCAGGTGGCTAAATGACTTTTCAATTTCTGTGGAAATATGCTTTGTGAACTTCTTACTCGTCTTCAGAACAATACTTACAAAAAATACATACAATACTGGGAGTGATTACTAGTATACAGAAAAAGTATCGATAATTGAGTTTATCGATAAAGGAACTCCCTACCCGTCATAAAATTTTGCCCCCCGGGATTCCAATGTCTGTTTATAATTAAAATCCCAAGTCTCCCAGTTGTGGTAGAAGGCGAACACAGCGCATTCTAGTCTCCAACATACAATTCCTAGAACATCCATTTCCCTAGCATGTCCGATTTCTGGAAGTTCTATTTCCCTGGAATATAAAATTCCTCGAATGTCCGTTTCACTGGGATATCTAATTTCTCGAATGTATATTGTTCATATCCCAGAACTCGTTAAGGGTGCGGCTCCACTGAGGCGGAGACGAGCGGAGTTGTGCCAATATCAACCAATAGACGGCGCATGCGTTCACGTCGAGTGTCCCTTGCGCACGTTAGTTTAGATTCTATTGGTTAATATTGGCACAGCTCCGCTCCACTCCGCTCATCTCCGTCTCAGTACTCTCAGTGGAGCCGCAGCTTAATACGAACTATGGTTATTATTAATACTATGGTGGTGTAACCGGGATGTCATGTTTGTGCAGTAGCGAAAACCGAAGCGGCCGTTACGCCGGCTTCGGCAACCAGAACCAGTCGCAGTCGACACCCATGTCGCCTATGCACAGCGGCACCGAAGTCGTGGACAACACCCTGTCGACACTGGCTTCGGTTAGTCCTTATTTTTTTTTATTACAGTAAAACTGACAGATGAATACGGCACCTTGCAACAAAAAAAACGGGCGCTCATGATTTTTTTATATGTGTACTAGGAAGTGAGATTTCATGCTACAAGATGAAGATGAAAGTATGAGAAAAATAATAACAGCTTTTTCTCCATATTTAAACTGTTTGAAATAATCATAAGCGCCCGTTTTCTTTGCAAAGGCGTTTATGTTCAATGTGAATGTATGTTTATTTTTAAATTAACACGATTTAGGTGTTTACAAATAAATACGCGAGAAATAGGCGCTTAGTCCAAAGCAACTACAATACAGGTATTTTTATACTTAAAAAGATTTAAGTATGGAATAGCTGCATTGCTGGCCTGCGCCGTAATAAACAATATAAAAATATAAAGAAGTAATATAAAAAAGACAGACAATATTTAAAGTACTTAAAGTCTAACAAAGTGATTTTTTCGGAAGTTATGAGGCTTCTTTATGGAAATGTATTTTAAAAATGGTGCTGCCGTGCAAAAAGTTTGAAAACCGTTGCAATACAGGAAAATGGCCGCCATGATACAGAAGGGTACTTTGCGTTACATCCGGTGCTTCTGTTTTTTTGCTAACTTGTTTTAGGGTAGAGAAAAATGAAAATTACTCCAACGTCAAGAGCCTAGCTCTTAGCTTTAATGATATTTAAACCCGTATCCACCAAAGTCACTATGAGGTCTCACAGTGCTCACGAACGCACAGCGTGGTTCAAATCGTCTCATAAACAAAAGGTCGGTCAAAAAGGACCAATCACACTGTATTGAACGCAGTGCGTTTACTCAGTGAAGGATCCCTTAAGTATTATAGTAGTAGTATTAAAGAATCGTTATTTTTTTCTCTACATGATCATCATTTAAACTGGTTCTTGTTTCAATGTAGACTCATTTATACGATGTGAAAATCGATAACTGGAATAGTCGATTAAAAATAATAGTCCATCCCTCTTGACGTTTGATTTTTGCTATTAACTATTCCAGGAGGATTTTGCTATTAACTATTCTATTAACTATTAACTATTGCTATTAAAAAAAATTCTAAACAACTCCGTCAAATTCAGAATAACCGGATCTAACGCAACGTCTGTACACTTTTAATATATTAAATGATTTGGAAGCTACGAGTTTGAGAACCGCTGCGTTGGTATATAATACACACCATCCACCGCACTTTCCCTTTGGAACAAAGCAAAGAATACTACGCGGAGACGAGTAAGATAGTTTTGCTCTTCAATTGAGGAAGTTAAACGGAAATAAACGTCGCCTCTGCCAACGAGAACGGCGGAGGAAGCGGGACAGAAAGTGAGATAGGAAATTATGATTTACTGTCATTAGGTACAAATGGAAAATCGTCCACGTGAAATAACCATTCTGAAAATGGGTAAAAGTAATAGTGTCCAAAGTGAATTTAGTCAAAAACCAACCAAATTTATTTTCGTTGTAAATTAATTAAGTCCCAATGGAATTTTGTCCATTATAAATTATGACCAAAATGAAATACGCACAAGTGAATGTAGTGTAATATGAATTAAGACCATACAATATAATATAAATTGTACAAATTTCAGGTAGGACGTATTTACAATTGGTCATATTTCTGAGTGTACGTAAATACAAATAGACATATTTTTTTCGACCAATACATATTGGTCAATTTTACCATAGGACATGATTCCATTTTAGACGTTTTTCAAGATGGAAAATTTTCCTTTTTGTTGTATTTCAAATGGACATTTTTCTGAACTGACGTATAATTTCAAGTGGACGATTTTCCATTTGAACCTAATGACAGTAAATCGAAATTATGTATAGGCGTGCAACTTAATTGAGAGCCGAGGTATTCATAAGGTGCGGGGAGACGGCAATACCTCTTCTCACACCTCACGCCTACCCCTGCCCTCAATTAAGTTGTACGCATAAAAACATTAAATACGTAATTGATACTTTATTGTTGACCCTGCCTACGAAGCTGGTCCTGGGTTCAAATCCCGGTAAGGGCAGATATTTTTGTGATGAGCACGAATATTTGTTCCTGAGTCTTGGATGTTTTCTATGTATTTAAGTATATATTTCTCTATATAAGTATTTATATCGTTGTCTAGTACCCATAGTACAAGCCTAGAGCTTAGTAGGTTAATTGGTGTGACATTTGTCCCCTGATATTATTCTTAAACGCACAACAACTGTAGTGTGCTTCAAATATGGTGCATCCTTTTATTTCATTGTGACGTTTAAATTTGACGGAAAGTGACAGCACCTACTTTAACTAAAATAGGTTTATTGTACGTTTATGAATATAGGGGTTTGTTATTGCGACCATATTTTACCTACTTATATTTTTTAAGAAATTATGGCTGTTTATTGTTTTTTTTTCATTTCTTAGTCTAAAAATGAACAGTTATATTTGCAAATTCCGTCCGTCTGTTTGTCTGTGTTTCTGTGTGTCTTTATTTCAGTCTGTCTGTCTGTCTGTTTGTCTGGCTACCAGTATGTCACAGTCACTGTTTTTGATTTATAAAAGTCTATCACATACCTGAAATTTTGTACTCTTAAATATAGATATTTGAATAAGGAACTTAGCATTCTTTATAGATAACCAATTTATATAACCAGTAACCAACTATGAATTGTTTTTTTTAGCATAAGGTTGAGTCTAAGGAAATAACAATCGTATTAAATACTAGATATTTGGTAAAAACACATTTGTGGTTGGTTACACGGAATACCCTTCTACTAAAAATATCCTTACCTTACCGAAACTTTACATCCTCGCGGCGAAACCTGCTGGCAAAGACAAAAGACAAACAGACAAAATAGTATACAATAGTATACAAGCTGTATTTTTTTCCTTATTTTTGTGTGTATTTTTTTAATTATACGACGCAGGGATGGTCCATATTCGCCTCCACCGTTACTAAAGCCGCACGTACGGCCACGGAATCCGCCGTACGCTACGGAGGCATGGCCACTCAAAAAGTATCCGAGATGGCGACTACCGTAACTGAAAAGGTAACCGGAGAACTGGGTCCAATTCGAACTGTAATCTTTAAATCTAGACCTGTTACAATAGGATTAGACACGTCAAAATATTAGGATAAGACACGTCAAAATATTAGGATAAGACAGGTCAAACTATTAGAATAAGATACTTCAAAGTATTAGGATAAGATACGTCAAAGTATTAGGATAAGACACGTCAAAATATTAGGATAATACAGGTCAAAGTATTAGGATAAGACAGGTCAAAATATTAGGATAAGACAGGTCAAAGTATTAGGATAAGACATGTCAAAGTATAAGGATAAGACACGTCAAACTATTAGGATAAGACACGTCAAAATATTAGGATCAGATGCGTGAAAGTATAAGGATAAGACACGTCAAAATATTAGGATAAGACGCGTCAAAGTATTAGGATAAGATGCGTCAAAGTATTAGGATAAGACACGTCAAAATATTAGGATAAGACACGTCAAAGTATAAGGATACGTTAAAATATTAGGATAAGACAAGTCTAAATCCATCATTTATACCGTGTTCATTGTTACTTGTATGTACTTTTAAATAAAATAAAGCAATCACAGATAAAAGAGCTGTTTTAGCCAAAAAGGTTCATTTTGAGGTTAGAAAGTTGTTTGATATAAATTTAATTAAAATTGTATACCTTTTAGACAAGTAAGGATGAACACCGTATCGTATAGTTTATTTTTTATAGCAGAGCAATTCATGTAATTAAATCAAGTCGTTGCGGGCATAATTTTTAGGGCTTTTTAGCATGCAGATTTCGAGAATGATGTCAGATTTGGGATTGAAGATGGCGGTTATGTTTTTTTTTAAGTTATCTCAAGGGTTTTTGACAAAGTGTCAAATTAAAGGTAACAGTTTCAAATTGGAACCATAATTGAGATAAATCTCAAAAAAATATAGGACATGGAGAATTCTGCGTTTAGCCTAGTCGGTAGTGACCCTGCCTACGAAGCTAGCGGTCCGGGGTTCGATCTCCGGTAATATTTGTGTGATGGGCACGAGTATTTGCTCAGTAGCCTTGGATTTTTTAAGTGTATTTCAGTTTTTTTTATCTATACAAGTAAGTTTATCGTTGTCTAGGCCCATAATAAAAGAGCTTAGGGATTTCGACAAGTTATGTTAAAAGTCTATAGTTTGACAAGGCTCTTTGCGACGTAGTTCAATGTATTTAAAAAAATATTGTGATGTAATAGTAGGATCTTTATTTAGATTACGGGACAGAATAACAACAACAAAAAAATTATTCACCTATTTAATATATCATCATCATCATCATGTCAGCCGAAAGAATTTAATATATGTACAAATCAAAATCCTTAGTAGGAAATATACATCTTAGTGTAACAAGTACTTATTAAATTAAACCTTCGTTTTCAACAGAGATTAATTATACATAATTTTAGTTTATTAGATAACGTCTTTGGCCTAACGATAAGTGTTAAGTTACAATAAATTTGGTTAAGGACTTGTTTGAAAAGTTAAATTTTTAAGCAGTTGTATGGAATTAACGCAAGCGTTTCTAGTTATGTGACCACCTTAGTAATATATAAACAGTGTATTTTTTTAACTGGGACATTAAGGGGAAATCCAAATCTATAGGAGATACTTACAGGGCCTCTATTCCCGGAGGTAAAAACGATATCGTCGTTGACATTGCAATACCGCGGAACTTACAAATTCGATAAGTTGCAAAATGTCCCTTACTGATCTACGTGCTGAGGTGTATTTTGCATCTTATTTAATTTGTTACTTACGCGGTATTGCAGTTTCAACGACGATATCGTATTTGGCCTGTTACGGTATTGTTTTGACGTCAGCCGCCATTACTGTCAAGGAAATAAGAGCTATCAAAACGTTGACAATACGATAACAGATCAAACACGATATGGTTTTTAGCGCCTAGAATAGAGGCGCAGGTAAACTGTCCAAGCTCTAATGATCTTTGTTTGTTAAAACATTTTTGGCATAGTAATTTTTGGTCAAGAGTGAGTTATCCGTAAAATGAATAAATTTGATAGAAAAATTTGCAAATCGACTCAGTTTAATGTAAGGATCATATCATTTTATGGGAAAAAAAATGGAACAGTAGAAGTTGGTCAAATTCACATTATGAGTAAATATAACCAAATTCTGCTGTTCTAATTTTTTCTTTACATAAAGTGAAATGATCCTTAATTGAAACCGAGTCGCTGATATCATTCATTTTCACGAACAACTCACGCCTGACCAAAAAAAGGAGAAAGCCAAAAAAAAATTACTTATGTTTGCTAAGTCAGTTTACTTGTATCTCCTATCGTACTTGTATTTATATGGTTTTGATTTATGAAAAACTATTTCAACCTTTTTCAATTTTATTATTATATCTTAGTGATTATTTAGGACGTTCTAGGTAAAACCGGATGATTTTCCACCACTCTGGAATAAAGAAAGAAAATCATAACCGGTTATAACTCTAGTTTTAAGTTTGTTATTAAAAATTGTATAGAGTCATTTCAATTGAAACGATACAATAAATATTTTAGAAATCAGACATGTCATTTTAAAAGCATGATTGCATGAGTTAGTTGCATGGTACGTTATTATTTAGTTAACAGCCCCGTTTTTTTTTATAGTTATGTTGACGATCTCTAATGAAATTTCGTATATTTTGAAATGAGAAGCTTGCGAATATAGTTACTGAACTATACCATAGTAACCCAAGCAATGTTGTTAGTGAAATGACAACAGCGTTTTATGTAAAAGACAGTAAGAGAGAAAGAGATGATCCGGACCAACAGAAAATCAGAGATCTTCCGCATACACTTAGGGTCTCCCCACACCTATCGACGCGGAATCAGCGATAGCTGATTAAAAAACTCTTTATGTCTACGCAATAAGAGCGAAACAAACGTCAATCGGCTCGGCTCGGCCCGCTTCGGCGTTGCGAACGGAACGACGTCGTTTTCGTTCTTATTGCATGGACATAAAACATTTCCTTACCGGCTCAAGCCGATTCCGCGTCGATAGGTTTGGGGAGACCCTTACGATAGTAAATTTAATTTAAGAGGTCACATATGCTAAGCTCGGTTGTGTTCCCGATCGGAATCTCGGTAACCATAACGCTATATGTTTGTTATTTGGATATATTTAACTAGATCATTTTCTCTTGAAACTTAAAAGTGAAGACACGATTGGAAACAAAAACCTCGATAGTTTTATTTTTCAAACGTGACACCTTTTATGCAACTGTTTGGTGGAATACCTATTCGATGATTTTTGATTTCATAGTTTTGTACTAATCATCCTGGTAAAACCACATTTTAAATAAATTTTGTGGTTTTAGAGTAAACAGTAATTATTTGAATATGACGCTGCAATAAAAAAAAATCGCTCGCACAAACTATCTCCAATCTCCATTTCACGTTCTTCGCATGGAAACACATAAAGCCATCCCTGTTCTTGCCATTCTTGTGTGGGCGTGCCATCATATGAGGCCTCTTAAACATATTTTTCTGATTCATTCGCATTTGATACACTTTCGCAGAAATTCTACGGAGTTCCGCTGACGCGGAGCTCCTATTTCTGGGTGGTTTGGCCCTCCGGGCCAGCTAAAAAACTGACATAACCTAAACCAACCCCATATTTATGATACTAAGGGGCGCCTGGAAAGTGTATACAATGCGAATAAACCATTATTTTTTAGGTATGTTACTAGCAGCGCTACTTTTCAACATTGGTACACTCTATGGGCAGTACTCCCAGCATCTTAATAGTATTTGGCTATCAAGTGATAGTGATAGCTTGCAACTGACAGTATGCAACTCATATTTAATTAAAAAAGGTCGCCGAACTATTAAGGTCCTGATTGTACTGTAACAGTTCCCATTCTAGTTCAGTCTGTTGGTACTTTTGCTATGCGAAAGTTGGAAAGTGAAGTGGTATTTTATATTGCACCTCTTTAGTTTTAATGCCTCAACTATAGACGTTTATTCTCCACCTTTTGTGAAGCAAAGGCATGTTTATGTCCGCACAGACTGGGCTTTGCCGTTCCAAATAATAACGATTCCTTTATTCAACTCGAAGGTGAACAACCGCGGAGGGTGGAAGTCGCTGGGAGGGGCCTCGGATGAGCGCAATAGTGCTCACCAGGTCTATTTATACCAATCGCAAAGTTACGGTGCGATGAAGACCTCTACCTCCGAACCATATTCACAGTGGTGAGTAACCTAGTAAAATATGGTCTAAGATCCGAATAGGAGACGATTTGCACCGGGCTACTTATTCGATCAAAAGTATTTTATATCAAATTTGATACGCTAAATAATATGTGGCGAATAGGTTGCCTGAAAAATTTCAGTCCAGTCCATATATCATTAAAAAAAATATTAATAAACTTTTTTTTAAATTGCAAATGCTTGTTTAATAGTCAAATTACATACTAATCGATAGTATGAAGCCTATAGAATATGCAAACGTTCGGTTTGGTGCAAATGATTAGTACCGACTTACCTGTTTATACCTGCCTATCCAATAGTTTGACGGGAAAAAAATAGTCAACCTAACGTTTGCAAGTTCTATAGGCTTCATACTTTCGATTGGTATGTAATTTGTCTATTAAACAAGAATTTACATTTTTTTAAGCCAAAGTTAATTTTTAATTTTTTAATTAATTATATACTGGACTGAAATGTTTCAGGCAACCTATTCGCCACATATTATTTAGCGTATAAAATTTGATATAAAATACTTTTGATCGAATAAGCAGCCCGGTGCAAATCGTCTCCTATTCGGATCTCCTACTAATAGTAGTAAAATTAGCAGGGCTCGGAAAGGGAGGGCTGTTATGAGAGTTTGCATACCATTTTTTGTCTATTTCTTTCTCACAAAACGATGTTTTGCGTGTAATTCATATGGCGGTTGAGTAATATGACGTCATATTACTGTATTTTCCTCTCCGTCTAAAAGCAAGTTTCAAACATTTATATCTTTTGTATTTTTAAAGATATTAAAAAACTATTTATACTAGGCTATTCGGAAGGTAAAGAAGCTTCAATTTAAATACTAATAAAAAAATAGGCAAATACCCTATTCGGAATTATGACTCTTCGGAATTATGTAGTCTATCCATAGTATCCATCTTAAATCTATCCATCTCTATCTCGAAACAGCGTCGCTATTGCCTAACGCACTCGCAAACGCAATAGACTTCAAAGTGGAACAATTGTTTTCATTTTCAAAGCAATGATTAAAACGATTGCAATTGTGAATGCGTTGAGCAACAAGCCCTCAGGTTTACCTGGCCGTAAATGTAAAACTACCTCTAGGTATATTTGTGATGTTTTATCTTAGGAACGAACAAAATTTGGCATGGAAGGATTCCATTGCCACCCGAAACTTGGATACCAACGATCTTTCCAAAGTGGGCGTGGACAGCCCCCCCCCTCGGGACTTTAAGAAGCCACCACCGAAGAAGCCCGACAAGCCCGAGGAACCCGCGAAGGAGGACAACTGGGACTGGCTGAATAACTAGATCTGAGGTGGGTCCGTGGTATATTACTCCTGGGTCATACACACTCGAAAAATATAACTATAAGATAGATAAAATCCCCTGAACACACATACACGCACACACACAAACACACACACACGCGCACACACACGCACACACGCAAGCACGCGCGCGCACACACACACACACATACACTCGGGGGTTGTCGTTCCTGTTTAGTAATAGTTAAAGGCTTGTGTGCATATAAGTTATGTTTTTATCTGATAAGCCTAAAGTACACCTGACGCCGTTTATGCGCATATGGGTATAAGCCAGAAAAAGAATTTTAAATTTAAAAAAATATCATGGCGTGTACGGTCGGCCTTATAAGAAGCTGCACACTTTAGTGTTTTGTCACTTTAACGTCATATTTGAACTGCTGCACTAATCTGTCAAAGGCGTTAAAGCGACAAGGTACAAAAGTGTGCAGCTTCTTATAAGACCGACTGTACCTGAATGTTTTTTCTTTTTCCAGATGGACGACGGAGGATCCCCAAAGGCCATTAGAATAATTATAACTAAGTTAGCTTTTCCGATGTTCGCACATACGAGGGGTGGCTGAAAAGTTATCTACCTGACTATGAAAGAAAAGATGTAGTTGCCTGGTTTTTTTTTATTTTTCTATGTAATCCCCTTCTACCGAAATGCACTTGTTACATTTGTCAAATAATGACATTAAACCGTTAAAAAAAAATCTTTCGGTTTCTCGTCAAAATAGTCGTTCACCGCGGCTATCATCTCATCATCGGTAGAAAATCTACGCCCCCTGAGATCTTTCTTCAGAAGTCTGAATAGGAAATAGTCACAGGGGGCTAAATCTGGACTGTAAGGGGGATGGTTTATGACATCGAAGCCATTTCTGGTCATGGCGAGCTGTGTTGTGCGAGCCGTATGCACAGGTGCATTGTCGTGCAAAATCAAAATTCCTTTGCCGAGTTTGCCTCTCCTTTTTTCTTTTATAGCTTGCTTCAGTTGGCAAAGTAAATCTGCGTAATAATTGGCATTCATTGTCGTTTTTTTTGGCAAATAATCAATGAGCATAATTCCTTCTGAGTCCCAAAAAATTGTCGCCCTGAGTTTACTAGCCGAAGGACGAACCTTAAACTTCCGAGGAGGCTTTTCGTCTTTGAATTTCCATTGTAGGGACTCTTGTTTACTTTCTGGGTCCCATTGTCTAATCCAAGTCTCATCACACGTCACAATCCTGGAAACAATTTCTTCCTCTTTCCCGCGACTCATGTCCAAAAACTCCTCACAACATCTGACACGTCTGTCTTTGTCTAACGGAGTCAGCATTTTGGGGACCCAGCGTGCACTTACCTTAGACATATTTAAATGACCATGAATTATTTCGTTTACCTGTTCCTTACTTATGCCCACATCTCTAGCTATCTCCCACTGTTTCACCCGTCGGTCTTCTAGAATAACTTTTTTTACTTTGGCTACATTTTCTTCAGTGACTGCAGAAATTGGTCGTCCGCTACGAGGATCATCTTCTAGGCTCTCACGACCTGATTTTAACTGTTTACACCAGAATTTTATGGTAAATCGGAAGGGCACAAATCACCAAATACAGGTAACATACGCTGTTTGATCTGGGATGGCGTATTACATTCCTTAGAAAGAAATTTTATTACTGCACGCTGCTCAATTTTAATCAAATTAGTTTTTTCAAGCGACATGATGCAAGCAATGACGTGTAAAAAACAAATGAAAAGCAACGAACAAATGAGTGTGCAAAATTTTGAAAAGAGAACAGTCTATAAAGATGAATTCATAGTGGCCAGTATTTTTTTTTAACTACACATAGGCTAGGTAGATAACTTTTCAGCCACCCCTCGTATATAATCAATAATCATACAGTATTATACAGTACATGTAGGACTTCCACGGTAGAAAAAAAATGACGGAGCCCATATTACACATTAGCAAATAATTTCGCGACGTAGACAGCAACAGCTATTGAGGGAAGACAAGAAGTTCTACTCGTCCCGGTAACCCTTTACCGATCTAGATGATGAATTGATGGCCGAAGAGCTAGATTGGCCGGGCACAATACATTAAATTTAAAATGCTTATACTATTACTATGCAGTAACCCGCTTTCTTTAGGATGACGGAATTACAGCTGAACTTCTGAAGGCGGAGCAAACCTGTTCTTAAAGCCCTTCAGACCCTTTGATTCCATTATTGAACGCATTGCACATGAGGCTCGAGGGGGGGTTCGGAAAAATTACGATATCACAGAAAATCACGTGTATTTTTATCGTTGCCAAGCAATTTGCAACCCCGCGCGTAACTCTGTGTTTTTGGCGGGTCTAAAACCTCATTCATATCACTAGTGGGAGGTTTAAAAAGTTGCTAAAAAAACATGTAATTAGTGGGCAAGCTAACGCAACGGACGGAAGGATTACGCCGGTCGCATGCATGGTAAAGCTGGTGGTGCTCTAGTTCAAAAAGAGTAAAGATACCCTGCTGAAGAATTACAAGCCCATCTCACTTCGGAGCCGCGTTTATAAGCATAGCTCGGACAGGGCACCTCAAAACAATCGCCACTTTGTAATAGAACAAGATTAATAGAGTCGTATTATGTACAGTATTATTTAATAACAGTAACCCACAATTTAGGTACCAAATGTTTGTGAAGGATTCAATTAAAAAAAAAAACTTTCTTTAACTGTTTAATACGAATGTCACATGCAGTACACAATATTTTACAGAGATTTTCATTTTTCATCATTCAGCTCGGGATAGTTCTTAATCCACTTATTAACCGTTTCTAATTTCACCACATTTAGAAATAACCATAAGTAAATAATTTAACTAATTTCAATTCTCACAAAACTGTTTCATGAATGCCACTCTGACAAAACTATGACAGATATGCAACTTCAAATGTTACATTACGATAATATCAGCTTTAGAAAATCATTATCTTAGGTATTACGACTCTATTGAATCTTGTTCTATTTCCATATCTGTTTTTGCGATGACCTGTCCGAGCTATGTTTATAAGCTTTACTCGAGAGTCATTCTCGAGAGGTTGGACGTCTTCTCCCAAATATGCCGGTTTCAGCGTGATGGCTTGAAGGCACTCACACCCGTATTCACAAACAATACTTAAGGGATCCTTCACTGAATAAACGCACTGCGTTCAATACAGCTTTGTGAATGGTCCTTTTTGACCGACCTTTTGTTTATGAAACGATTTGAACTACCTTGTGCGTTCGTGAGCACTGTGAGACCTCATAGTGACGTTTGTGAATACGGGTGTTAGCAACAGGCCGGACTAGGCATCAATAAGCATCAAAATACTTTTCGTCCCCGGCCTTTTGGTGAATTGAAAGAATAACCTGTTATTTTATTCATTTTTCATGTATTATGTTCTGTTTCTTTTACATTTCTTGGTAGAAACTAACATCAAACAACGACAAACTGCATTAAATTTATAAACTTTCACCGTAGTTTGTTTCTTACTCATAACTTTTGATTGGCCTCGCAGTTTGTCGTGAAACTAGGTCAAGAAACACAAGTTTTTCCAATTATACATTGCCTTTTTAATAACGTACAGACTGACAAATGGTGTTGGGGGTCTATGGCTGGCTGTCATTATGAAAACATCTGTCAAATTTTTTAATTTTTTGTAAATTATTTATTGTTGATTTTGGTTCGCAAATCCAGAGTGTAGTTAAGAAGTTTGCTATAATTACGAGTGGAATCTAACGTGGAAGATCCTGTATTTTAATAGCAACATATATGTATAATTCTTTACGGTGCATGCTTGTGTTACCTTGCTATTGTAAAAAGTAATATATTTCGACTTGTCAGTGTTCAACGAACGCGCCCTCTATAATGGGGAAGGTGTTCTTATATGCATATCTCTTGTTTAAACTTTCCAGAAGCTTGTTATTTATTGATAATAAAAAAAACATATCGTGCGAGATTCTATAAAATATATAATGACCAGGGTTCGGAGTTTTCAGAGCTGTGGAGTGGACATTAACATTAAAATCCAACTCTTACTCATACTCATACTCATTCGTTTTTTAATTGCAATATTTAATTTTATTATAAATACAGATAATGACTTTTAATATTCATAAGGATGAGATTAATATTAAATAATATGTACTAATAAACATTTTGTTTAAAATTGTAATCTTTCATTACTTAGCTTAACAGCTTTACCCAGGGGCTCAGGGCGAATATAAAAGCATTTTGGAATTAAATAAACAAATGAGTATGAGTATGAGTAAGAGTTCAATTTTAACGTTGATGTCGACTCCACTGCTCTCTTTCGTCTTACCGTGCTATGAAAACTCCGAACCCTGATAATGACCATTAATTGTAAATATATTATTATCTCGCGCCAGATTGCACCAAAATTTACACGGGTAATTTTGGTGTGATTGATTCTCGAATGTCCTTTTTTATTTTTCAAGTCCCACTTCTTATGAAGACTGTCTAAACAGTTGTGCCATATTTAAAATGAAGACCGTTGGCGGTGACGTTCGATTTTTGGATCGGGGCTTGTAACATTTTTTAAAGGAGTTACGTTTCCTTTTTATATAAACTTGTAAATTTTCAATCTTAGTAGTAATCTATAATAGATAAATTGAAATCGACCATATGTGATCGATTAGTCTAAATTTTTAATAAGAGGGACTGCAATGCCATGTCTTCCCTCTCATTTCTCTGGCTTTCGTCCATGTGTTATATATAATATGTTTTATATCGTTGTTCACATATTTTTGTATTGGCTAGATGTCGGGAAATGTATCTTACTATTTTTTCTAATTGGCGAGATGTGGAACAGAAAAGAAAAGCTTTATAAATATAAAATTGGAGTAGTTCCATTAATTTTAGGAAAAAATATATAAGTATTATGGCCTAATGTATTGTTATTTTTGTATTTATGTTGCCTTATGACGTCGCTCGAGTTATTTAATACTAAAAGTCAACTCGAGTTGCTTAAATAAATAAAATATCACTAATACAGACAATATATAAAGAATATTGGGTATGATTCTATGAACAAATAGTATTTTTTTTCAAAGGCCACGGATGACGTTCTTACAATGGTTTAAGGGCATCTAAATACACATAAATTATAATTAGGTTAGTTTTTGTTGAATTTTTCAGTTAGTGTTTTATACATCATGTTTTATTTGGTCGGTTGTCAAATAAACGAAGTTTATATTTAATTCATCGTAATAATAAAAGAAAAATTAAACGGCTCCTAGTCACTTGAGAGCGTTAGCGCCGGTACAGACGGACTGCATTTGAACTGCAACCCAGCTGCAAAATGGCAGTTCGAGGGTAGTTCTGTTGCAGTTGATGTAACTGCAACAGTTGTATACAGCATGTGATATTCGTATTAAACGTTTAAAGAAAGATAATATTAAAAAAAACGTTAACCTTCACAAACATAATTATGGTCAATTTTGTGTAACCGTTATAAATGTAATTGAAAAATATAAATAAATAATACTGTACATAATACGACTCTATTAATCTTGTTCTATTGCCGTTGCGATTGTTTTGCGATGACCTGTCCGAGCTATGTTTATAATCAGACATTGGAAGGAGGCAAAATTTTATGACAGGTAGGGAGTTCCTATATGGATAAACTCAATTATCGATACGTTTTCCATATACTAGTGATCGCCCCCAGCATTGTATTTATTTTTTGTAAGTATTGTTCTAAACTGTCATGAAGTTCAAACAGTATATATTTTTTTAAATGTTATCCCCTATTACCTCCACAGAAATTTTATAAAAAGTCATTTAGCCACCTGAAATGGATTTATCAGCCAAGAAGGAGGCTTTTAACGCCTGAAAATTTGCAACCAATTCTGATCGTTTATTTTAACAATAGTAGAAAGGACGTGATGAAGAAAAAAAATATGATGGATGAGTAGAGTTTCTTTTTGAAAAAAGAAGAAAATATTTTTACAAACAAACTTGGAGTGATCACTAGTATATAGAACAAGCATCGATAGTTAAGTTTAACGATATAGGAACTCCCTACCTGTCATGAAATTTTGCCCCCTGGATACCTATGTCTGTTTATAATCTTTGTTAAGTTTTAGTTGTTTTTATATTTCATTCTTTACTCAAAATGTTAAGTTGGCTCAATTGTTCAAGCAAAAACTCGCGGCTGTCGTAAGGCTACTTAAATAATTATATGTAATTAAAAAACTATTCCGAAAATAATTAATTAGGTAGGAAATTGTTAATGTCTAAGTTTTAAAATGGGGGCCGTAGTTTACTGATATAAGCGTCGAAGAATTTAGGACACAAAACCGCTCACTTAACTAGATTAGTTCCTAGCGGCCATGTTTACCTTTTCATTGGGGCAATTGTGCATTTACATCAAACTTTCCAACGACAAATCAATTAAAAAAAGTTCACATAATCACAGTTAAAAAAAACCTCAATCTCCAAAAGGTTAACGCCCGTATTCACAAACAATACTTAAAGGATCCTTCACTGAGTAAACGCACTGCGTTCAATACAGCTTTGTGACCGACCTTTTGTTTATGAGACGATTTGAACCACCCTGTGCGTTCGTGAGCACTGTGAGACCTCATAGTGACGTTTGTGAATACGGGTGTAAGCTTTAAAACCCCATTTAGGCACAATATGAATAGACAATAAAATCAGTTTACTACGGTAGAATTCAGCAGTGAGGCTTGGTATTTGAGCTACCTACCCTCAACTGAACGTTCCGCTGGTTACCGCAATAACCAGTGATCGGAATAGGCAGAGCTAATTTAGGTAAAGTTTTGCAAAAGGTCAATATATAGTCTGTGCCAATTGAAATTGGCAAAGATGTAAACACAACAAAACGAACCAATTTAACATTATTACTCGATAATCAAGTGCGTTTAAAGATCAAGTGAGGTCTTAGCCATAATTTATACACTTGATCTATACTTTCAAATTAAGATTGAGATCAAATAACTATTCATTATTAGTTAATTTAAATAAAAACACGCTCGATGAATATTCGAGGTTATGTCAAACAGTAATAATTTGTTTACATCTTTGGCAATTTCAGTTGACACAGACTATAGAGTGGTTACAACCGGGAAAAATATTAATTTATTTCTATTCAATTCCGGATTTTATTTCTAGCAAGTGTTGAAGTATTGTAAGTACAATCATATACTTACAATATACTTCGTACTTTCGGATTACGGTTTAATTCTACATATGTCGCTTCATCTATGACGCGGGAATTCCTACGAACAGGGTCTCTATTCCCGACGTTAAAAAACATATAGTTTTTGACCTGTTATGGTATTGTTTTGACGTCAGCCACCATTACTGTCAAGTAAATAAGAGCTATCAAAACGTTGACAATACGATAACAGATCAAACACGATATGGTTTTTACCGTGTTGAATAGAGACTGAGAAACAACTCACTTTCTGTTCGTCGATGAACCAGCAAACCTAAGTTGTTTCAAATGAATTATTATGATGGTAGGGCACTTGGTTGTTGGGTCAAAATCTTTTTCGATGCACTGAAATTTTCCACTCTGTCACGATCGTAATTTTTTCTTTAAGTAGTAATGTGTTTTTAATATAAATAAATGTCTATTTTATTTGAATCAGCACAGTGTTGTCAAACATCGTCAAACAAAATAAAATATTACTTCCTCCAAAAACAACCACTCTGTAATAATCCCGGGGACAAATTTCAATGCATCGAAAAAGATTTGGACCCTGTTATTATTTGCAGGTTTCGACAACGAAATAGCTCGCGGGGCAACTTTACTTTGCTGGTTAATAGTTCGTCGACGAGCTCGAAAGTGAATGAAAACTTTGAATTTGACCACCAATCAAAAAGAACTTGACCTATTTTATTGCTAGTTACAATTTGCTTTACACCCGTATTCACAAACAATACTTAAGAGATCCTTCACTGAGTAAACGCACTGCGTTCAATACAGCTTTGTGATTGGTCCTTTTTGACCGACCTTTTGTTTATGAGACGATTTGAACCACCCTGTACGTGCGTGAGCACTGTGAGGCCTCATAGTGACATTTGTGAATACGTTTGTTAGATTATTAAGTAAGGTCTAAATTTGAATGACCGGAGGACCGATCGACCGCCCGCCTGATCCGCCCGGGAGTCCACACTCATCATCACCATCATCATCATCATCATCATCGTCATCATCATCATCATCATCATCATCATCATCATCATCATCATCATCATCATCATCATCATCATATTTTATATTTATAGGAATTTTAAAATGATGTTTGGGCGCGTCCATGTAAATTTTTACAACTTTGTATGAACGCCAAAGATTTGTTTTCAAAACCTTGTTAAATTAAAACATAGTTTTCAAGAGAGATTTATAACATTTTGATTGGTTATCGAAATTGGAAAGTCATATTTGTAGGCAAAGTGACCACCTTTGTAAATATCGGAGATGATGTGGCCTTACTGTTAAATCTATCCAAATATAAAGATTTTTCCAGCCGGCGAGCCAGCCAGCCTACATGGCAGTTATCATTTGTAAACTTATACTTTTAATTAATCTAGTTAGGCATATATACAATTATCTATAACTTAGTTTGACGGATTCGTGCACTTTGTACTACAGAATGAATAATTTAAATAAATACTCAAATTACTTCAAATGCTAGCGACTTTAATCCGTAAACCCGTGAAAAATTGTTTAAAAATAAAATATTTTGTTGTATGTATTACCTTATTTACAAAAAAAAACTACGTTTTAAGCGAAGAGTTATTGTTCGCGTGTGTAACTGTGAGAGTGTATTTTTTATGAATATCAAAAATGACAATCTGTTTCTATTAGTAAGAAAGTGCACAGTCACCAAAAACTATGTAAACCTTGTTTTAAGGCTAATTTGTGTACAAAATGTATTTATTTTATATAGGTAATTAATTTGTATAGGTTACGCCTTTATTTGTATTATGTTAAGGACCATGAGAGTTTTGAAAATATTGCAATTTTCTGTAAATTATAATAAAAAAAGAGTTAAGACTTGTATACAGCTAAAAATAAGTCAATTCTGATGTGAGACCGCATTTTATTGGAAGGGTACTTGACTCAACTGGTACAGTCAAGAATTTTAAATGTTATGCCACTATGAAACCCTGTCGCATAACGTTAATCATTAATTTTGGCGTAATTTCTTTCATGTCGTTTGACGCTGTCATTATGACAGGGTTCCATAGGGGCATTACAATTAAAGTTCTTGACTGTACGTAACTAGTAACGTTTTCATAGTTGTGGATTTGGTAAATATCTCCGTATAAATGTGATTTACATTCGTAATGCATTAGTTTATTATATTTTCTAGTAATATGCGGACATCTCACTAATGTAATAATAATAACTTAATATAATACTACTACTTCTACTTTACTTTAGTACCAATATTCAAACTTGACATATGGTCCTTGTATTTGGATTATGTAGGTATATCAAAAAATAATAAATATATTAGTTAGAGAAATGTTTATTTTATTTTAGTCATCAGGTAGCACAGCACATAAGGCTCTTACTGCCGCACTCAGTAACGTCAATTAAATTTAATGCTTGTTTAGTGACGTGTTGTCTTATTATATTGCTGTAGCAAAGAAAGTGACAGCAGCAAATTCAATCAAGCATTAAATAAAATTTGGGGGACCTGCAGCATATCGGAAGATATGAAATAACTAAAGCAAATAAAACTAAAAAAGGTTTAGGTAAGCTATTATTAAAACAAAAATATAAAGATCACATCCCTTTATTTAATAAAAGTACAATAAACAGTTATTCATGTAACTAAGATTATTCCTTACCCCTAACAATAATATGACTGACATCTTAAACCTAAGTTACATTAAAATACATTTTGATTTTATGATTTCCGCAATTCTATGACTAGACATTAATATGGCCTATCTATTTTTGTTATTTATTCTTCCATTCATACACAAGAAAATGAAGACGAATGGATGATTCAAGTCAAAATTAAAGAACTAATAAAATATAAAAACAACGCCATTTATATTCACGATTTTTTTATGAACATCATATGAAAAAACTAACCAAAAATATGTACAGTCGACCATAATAATCACCACTTTAAGGTTAAATTCCGTTTGCACCTTACAGGATATTGTGTCAAAATTGAAACACCACTCATTTAATCGACTGCACATTTACAATTATAAAGGATTAAGTAACGGACGCTTTCTAAATGCCATTGTAAGGATTTTTCTTCCTCGTCTATAGATTTGAAGGGTCGTAACGTCATATATAAGAAGTACCTACAAATGTTTATTTATCTATATTATGAAGCGCAGGTGAACGACTGCACCGAAGGTCAGTAGCGCCCTCGTTAATATTAGGTTAATTGTTATTAAGTTATGTCATATACCCCACAAATTGTGTATTCATTTGTACAACAAAAACCATCCTTCGATTTCAAGATAATAGTTTAGTTTACTAGAAAACACAATAACAGTAATGAGGGCGCCACTGAACGCTCGGTGTAGTTTTAAAAACGATACGATTACATGCCGAAAGCAATAGTTTTACCGAGTAAAAAATAGGGCTCCAGTTTTTAAACTGCGTCAACGTTCATATACACAGGACCTTAATAAAATAATAATGATGGGTTTAACTATGAATCCAACTACTATAATTGATATCAAATAGAAAGCTTTGAGAAACTACAATAAATATACTATTGTTACTCATTAATCATTATACAATCCACAACGGGACATAAACAGACATTGTTTGTTATAACACTATTAAAAGTACATAATTAAATTGTAGTCATTGTAAAATACGACTTATAATTTGTGCGACACAAAGCAACCATTACGGAGAAAGTACTGATCTATTCCCACTAGTTCTATAGATGGAACTAGCGGGGTTTTACCAACAAGTAGTTCCGTTATTAATAGTGTTATAAGTTATAATGGAACGAATGGGTGTTTTCGTCATTAGTTCTATCATAAATATTATAATACAAAATTAATCGCCCAAATTTTTAGTAATATTATTACATTATTGCATTATAATATTTATTATAAAACTACTGGCGAAAAACCCGATAGTTAGTAATAATAATAGAACTATAGAAAAAGGCTAATATTTCCATTCATAGAACTGATAGTAGAACTAGTGGGTATAGGCCGTATTACGTAACAATAAGTTATTATGGCAGTACCTCTTAAATAAGGGCCAAGGCAACCGGTCTGCATTTAAACTGCCCGCCAGCTGCGAAATTGCAGTGTGGATGCAGTTTTTGTGCAGTTGGCATTGAAAGCGAAAACTATGCAGTCTGCTTGAAGTAAGCATGCAATTACAACGACTGCACACTGGCTACAGGCTAGTTGCACGGTTGTAATGTTGTTTTATCGCAGTTAGACCAACTGGAAAAGAACTGGGCGGGGATTCTAGGCGATAAAAACCATATCGTCATAGACATGTTATCGTAATAACAACGATTTGATAGCTCTTATTTACTTGACAGTAACGGCAGCCGTGTTGTTAATAATACCATAACAACGCCTCTATTCTAGGCGGTAAAATCCAAATAGTATTTGACCTGTTATGATATTGTTTTTAACTCGGCCGCTATCACTGTCAAATAAATAAGGGCTATCAAACGTTGACAATACGATAACAGGTCAAAAACAATATGGTAGGTAATAAGGCCCAGGTAAAAGACGATATGGTTTTTAGCGCTTAGAATAGAGGTCCGGTACCCTTACCATGAGTTACAATAAACATTAAACATACTCGCTAGCGAGTCGAATGCTCTGTCCCTTATAGTATTGTTAGGCTGCGGCTCCAATGAGGCGGAGATGAGCGGAGTGGATCGGAGCTGCGCCAATATTAACCAATAGAATCTAAACTAACGTGCACAAGGCGCGCTCGACGTGACCGCATGCGCCTTCCATTGGTTAATATTGGCACAGCTCCGCTCCGCTCCGCTCGTCTCCGCCTCAGTGGAGCCGCACCCTAATAGAGTGCGAGGTAAGGGTACTGACGTCGATTTATTTCTATGGAATTTAACCAACCTGTATGGTTGACAATAACTGAATAGCAGTTCAAATGTAGACCGTATGTCATGGCCCTAAAGATCAATTAACCAAGAGCGTATATACCTAAACTACCGTGTTAAGGTAATGTTTAGTGTAGAAGTGGACTTTGTATTACATTCACTTAATTAAAGTTTGAGCCGTATTTAATTACATGTTTGTAGAAATTATCTATCACATTAATTGTTACTTCTTAAAATATTTAGGGTCAAAGTCAATCGCATAAAAGCATGTTAAAAGATAAATATTAGTTTGTTGCTAGACCAAGCACAGGATTAAATAGAATCTAGGACGAGCCTGAATCTTGGGTACCCGAAAAATGGTTTCTTAGGTAAATAGAGCCTGGGGCTGTATTCCCAGCGGTAAAAACGATATCGTATTTGACCTGTTACGGTATTTTTTTGACGTCAGCCGCCATTACTGTCAAGGAAATAAGAGCTATCAAAACGTTGACAATACGACAACAGATTAAAGACGATAATTGTTTTTAGCGCCTAGAATACCGGCCCTGATTAGATTAGCCAAGGGTCAATCAACTTTTTGTTGTACCTCGTTACCATGGTGACGTCTCTTGGGTCACTTTTTAGAATTGTGATTTTAAACGATCCATCAAACATCAGTTTTTGTGGCAATTCTTTCATAGGTTTTCTTCCAAACATATTATATTATTATGACCATTTTTCTAAACTCTAGCGCAGTTGTCTCCATCAGAGGAACATCATATTTTCTACTTTTAAATTTTATTGTTATACCGCGTAACTCAGTAACATGTCAACGACTTTATCGATCTATTGATCCATAGATAAACATCAATAAGCACATAATAATCACGATTAAATATTATCTTCGTATATATAAACAAATATGAGTAAGGGCTCGTCCATCAATCACAGGTAGCCCCCCCCTATCTTTAACCTCGTAAGGCTACACTACAAACAGGGAGTTTTGTGTGAGTGGAACTTTGAATCTACCATCAAGGAAATAAAGTTCAATTACGTTTGTTCGATAATGTGCCATTTTTAGTTCATGAAGATAGGAAAATAAAACTTATTGCCATTGCAACACGGTTCAAATTGAATTGCCTTGATTATGTACATCCATTGCACACTGGGCCTTACGAGGTTATGAAAATCGGAATATTTAGCGGCGAGTAAAGCTCGGCTTTTCGGTTTAGAAATCGCGCGTTCAACGAAGAATTACACGTGACCTGATTTCATTGATTTATGTTAAATTTATGAGCAACTAAACCTAAGGATAAAAGCCATACTCCATTCGTTAAGGTATGTAACTAAACTATACGTACACAAAAGTAGCCTATATTCTAAACAGCAAAAGCATATAGCTTTTGACATGTTATCTGGGTCAATCAACTTTTTGTTGTAACCTCGTTGCCATGGTGACGTCTCCTGGGTCACTCTTATAACTATAATTTCAAAGGATATAAGTCCACTAAAAATCAGTTTTATTGGCAATTACAAACCCATTATTTTATGGCTTTTCTCCTGAGTGTCTCAGGAGTATATATCATACGTTCATAACATTTTTTTCTAAGAAACTAACTCTTTTGTCTCCTGCCTTACGGGACGGAATAACAACAAAAAAAAGTGGATCCACCCATCTGTCAATGTTTTCCTCGTAAGGCCTAGTGTGCAATAGAATGTACATAATCAAGGCAATTTAATTTGAACTGTGTTGCAAAAAACATAAGGTTTATTTAAACTGAAAATGACATTATTTAACAAACGTAATTGAACTTAATTGTCTAGATGGTAGATTAAAAAAACTGGCTATGTTGTAGTATGGTGGGCCTTACGAGGTTATGACAACTTTTATTGACTTAATAGTAAAGGCGATTGAGTTAAAAGCAATACGATATCATGTCAAAAGCGATACTGGTTTGCTGAGCAGAATAGAGCCCAACAATGTAACCTAAATGTAAATAAACATTTTTAAGTCAAAGTGCGACAAAACTTGATTAGCTGTTTAATAAAACCATGCGGTTTAGTTTATTTGCATTTATTAAGACTACGCCGAGCGTACGCCGGATGTACAGTGGTGCCCTCATCACTATTATTGTGTTTTCTAATAAAATAAAGTATTTTCTTGAAATCGGACGGTGCATTTTTGTACTACAAATGAAAACACAACTTATAGGACATATCACGTAGTTTAATAACAATTGACCTTTGAGTTATCAACTTAACGGAAAAAAGTGGCCACCTTTTCCCGTTAAGCTGACTACTCATAGGGTAATTGTTATCAAAGTTTGTTACGTATCCCATAAATTGTGTTTTTACTTGCGCTACAAAAAAGCATCGTCCGATTGCAAGAAAATTCTTTAGTTAATTAGAAAACACAATAATAGTGACGAGGGCGCCACTGGACGGTCGACGTTTGCTCGGCGCAGTCTTAAAGCGCCTAAAGAAATGGAGTATAGATACCATCATTATAAATTATAATTTAATATAGTTTTTAGAAAAAAAACATGTCTACCAATATTTCTACAACTAATACTATAGTTCAAATTATTTCCCAATTTAATACCAAGTTATGGTGTCCAAGTACTGTCAAGTCAAATCCGTGCTACGTCATCATTTTAACCACAACGCAAACAAAGGGGTTTAACTATTTAACGTGTCCATCTGTTTGTCGGTGGCGTCGTTACTCCCAAACCGATGGACCGTTTCGGACGCATTTTTTTTAAAGAAAGCTATACTCTATTTACTTTAACGACCTAGTATAGGCTTCTCTCACTCGCACTCATACAAATGACAAGGACAAAACATAGAGGCAGTTGACAAGTGGGCGGCAACAAACGATAAACTTCGGACTCTTTCACAATGGTATTTAAAAATAAAACATTAAGGAGACATCGGTCGGTGTCACTAGCCAAGTAACAGGTAAACGAGAAACAAGTCGCAAGAAGGGAAACAAACGCGTCCGCACCGTACAGATGTAAGAGCCGAGTGATTACCTGCTCCATTGTGAGTGCGGCTTTAGTGGATTCTTATTAGCCAATCACGTGCAACTGCATTTTTCGAGCACTAGGTCGTTAACCCTTTGAACGCCTTTGACTTGATACAAACGTCGTCCTCACACGCCAATGACAGCTGAAAACCACAGCGAATGTCAACCTTACGTCACAAATACTCGGGTCTAATTTGCACTGTATCTGTGACCACTATATAGGTCGATGGCGTGGTAGGCACTACAGTACACGACCATTTTCGTGGTTCTTGGCGTTCAAAGGGTTAAAGTAAATAGAGTATGATTGAATCAGGATGGTTTCTAGCTAAGTTTCATTAAAATCGGTTGGGCCGTTTAAGAGATATAAGCTGTGAAAGTATCAGTATATCGAGGGATTTTGTATATTTAAGTAATAGTTACAAGTTGAATCTGTGGAAGTATGATATGGCAATAGTAGTTTCTAGTTTCAGACCGTTTTTATACCTAATCTAGATTCCAGGCAGTGAACGAGACATGTACAGTAGTACCACAAATATAAGTTACAACGATGTACCTGCTCAGTAAGCATTTTTTTTAAAGGCGCGAAAACGTTCTTGGGTCTTTTTGGACGTTTTGTCATTAAGAATTGACAAAAGAAGGGCACATGCAAAAATAAACTTTATTACAATGACTCAGCCGGTCTGTGTGAACAGACCCTTAGCCAATTATAAGGCAGTGCTTTTGCGCGGGTAAAATGTTCGACGCCATCGCCCGCCATTTTGTTTAGCTGTCATTGCATATCCTACCTTGCCTATGTCTGCGTGAACGAAGATTGCCGACGTAACTTATATTTCTGGTTTTACTGTAACTGCTATAGCGCTATCTCTTTTACTCTCTAGAATTTGCCAGCTCTTGACATTATTATATACGGACCAGTTTAGTCGACATTGTGGAATTTCAAGATGGCGCGCCCTTTGATCTCGGAGTTGCAGAGTTTTCTCACCACCTCCTGGGCCTCCTCGGCGGGGAACACCGAGTGCGGAGGGGGCTCAATCTGTAGTAGGTAAAAAAAACATCATGTCTTAAACTGTCGTATTATATTTTATTTTACTGGCCTAAAGGGTAACAATTGTGACTTATGATCTGTGATCGGCACGACCCGTGCCACACCGCGGGATTCAAAGAGGAAATAATAATATAGACATGACATGATTCGCAAAAATTAAGAGTTATGTTATGTATTTGTAAATAGAAGTCAGAATAAGTATTTAATAAACTCATAAAATGTATTATTTTTCATTAAATAAAATATTGATAAACTTTGGTTTTACTTTATACTGCGTAAAATATTACGTGCACTCATATAAAATATGTAAGTGTTAAAATATAATTATTTGAAGTGCATAAACCCTTTTCCCTACCTGGCTACTACTACCTGGCTCTTACATATCTTATCCCGGGGAATATCAATTTTAACATAATGATTGAGGTCATTGACACCATGTGGCACGGGTCGTGCCGATCACTGCTTATGATGTCCGAGTCTGATTCAATTTTTTTAGTCGTTAGTCGTTTTTTAGACGAATCTAACGACTAAAAAAATTATAATGTGAATTAAAATAATAATGTGAATTATGATGGCATTAATGATTAAAAATAATAGTTTTATTGCATCGAGTTTTATCGATTGGAGTTTTGAACACTCCACCTCACTAGCCTCACATGTCATTTGCACCATGCTGTTTTAATCACTGTCGATTATTCCACGTAGCAAATTTTCCTAACGCATTTTCCCCATTCATAATTTTACCCAGTCCCATATTTTCCGCTATGAATTTCTCGCATATTTTGTCATGTTCTAACAGGTTTAGGTTATGTTATTCTTGCAACATGCCCGAAGGGCCAAAGCACTCAGAAATAGTAGGTCTACTGTAAAATTGATACTTGAAATAGGCAATCATGTGATTCGGAAAAAGCTACAATGTAACAAAAGTGGTTCAAATTATAATAGGAGAAAAATTCGACCGATTACAATCACGAATAGGGAAAAACGCGACTGGATACATTGAATTTGGCGAACAGATCTATGGTCCATACCAAATTACTCGTCTTATTTAGTAAACACTTTTATTACCTCAAAATGCTCCATTTTCCCCTCTGAGACTATAGTACTACCACGTAGTTCAACTGGTAGTACAAATGATACACCCTAAGGTCACTAGTACTACTACTAAAAATACAAGAAAATCACTCGGGTTTTGCCAATGAAGAAAAAGTCTCGGAGAGTAGAACGCAATGAGTTCATCAGAATCCCCTTACGGTAAACGAGAGATATAGGTACGTTTAGGTTATGTTGACACTTATTAATTTAATATTAGACAGCTTCGACGGAGCTCTGCTCCCGCGGCGCTCCTATTTCTGGGTGGTTTGGCCCTTCGGGCCTGCTGCAAAACTAACATAACCTAAACCTACCTACATATCTATTATTAGACTACAGGACAGTTGTACTACCGGTCCTCCGTTACTGGTAATACTAGTGACCTTACGGTGTATCATTTGTACTACCCAGTTGAACTATTTGGTAGTACTACAGTCTCAGAGGGCCATTTTAGACTAAAATTACAATTTCGTCATTAAAAAAAATCAGCCATGATGTAAAATCAGGAAAATGGTGAGCAAAATGTGCCAAAAATGATGCATTTTGAGGTTGTAAAGGTGTTTACTAATTAAGACAAGTTAATTGGCATGGACTATAGCTACTTCTATTATTCAATCCTGTCTCACCTCGTGTCTAGCGACGAGAGCGACTAGATCGCGCAGCTGCTGTATAGTGCCGTTAGGCACGATCACAATGTGGACGTTCAAATCCTCCGCTTTCTTGGCGAATTTAGGGAGGAGTTTCTCCCCAACGTCTTCTGTGACCAGTACCACACCGCCCTGGGGAAAGAATTGCATTCATCTTTTAATTTGAAGTCACTGCGGAAAATGGAATACGAAATATGCATGCATTTTTTTAATCGCATTTCTTAACAAAACATGAAAATACCGTAAAAGAGATCACCAAAAGTGAAATTAAAATTAAAATCGGGCAAGAAATACGGATGATACAAGCATTTTAAACTGCTTATTAGACAGCGATTCGACAGAGATATCCGATTTGCACTGTGAAGTCTTGTAACAGGTCGGCGATATAAACTCCATGTTAAATTCTGTTTTGCTAGAAAAGGAACAAATCTTTGTCACATGAATCAGCTTTTATTGAAGCTGTGAAAAAAAGTCATGAATATCCCCTATTGTCCCGTGAAAATTTAAGAGCTACTATTTATTACGACCTACAAAGTAGATTAACAAAAAAACAATGTGTGAGACCGGATGATTGCTGCTTATAATAATGAAGCACCTTCAAAGACGAATAAACAGGTGGTATTCGGAATTTAAACGTGGCCGTGTATTTATCACGGACGATGTGGATGAAGAAAGGTCGTCCAAAATCGAGTCACGGAAGAAACCATCGATGTTGTGCGTCAGCTGATAAGGGAAGACCAGCATGTGACATATCGGGAGATTCAAGAGTGTTTGGGTTGAATGAGTCAGATGCAGTATTTTACAGGAAGAATTCTTGCGGCGCTTCTTCTCCGCAATGATGGTCTTGTCCGAAGCGCTAGTAGATTCACTACATATTACCGACGTGTAAAAGAGCCCTCATGTGGCCAATTTACAGAATAAATATTTTGAATTTTGAATTTTGAATTAGGAGTGCGACAATTGTTTTATCGTTGGATCTATACTTATTGTCTGACGAGCAGACAAGGACACGTGTCAATTGGTGCCGCGAAATTTTGAATAAGTGGGTGGGTCAACTTTTTGTTGCTGTTATTCTGTCCCGTAAGCCAGGAGAAAACTGTGATAGAGTTTCTTAGAAAAATGGTTATAATATAGACTACTAATACGCTTGGAAGAAAACCCATAACAGAATGGGCTTGTAGGTAATTGCCAAAAAAACTGATGTTTGCTGGATTTATATACTTTAAAATCGTGATTTTAAAGAGTGAACCAGGAGACGTCACCATGGCAACGAGGGGCAAAGAAAAGTTGATTGACCCAAATTCAACGGAAGAAGCTCAAATACGGTTTCTAGCGTCGTATCAGGTACGTACTGGAGCCAAGCACTGCAACGACCGGTGCAGCGAGCGAGACGTGGTGCCGAAGTTCATCACCAGGTCGACGGGCCCGCCGCACGCGTCCGTCGTGCGCTCGATCAGCTGGCGCTCGTAAAGATCCTCGTTCCACTGCACCACGCTGATGCTACGACAAAAAAAATATGTTTAAACAAGATTAGAAAGCAAGCACCCTTAAATTGGCAGTGTATCTAATAATGCATATAGTACCAACTATGTTTACTGTAGTGTTTTTATATTAATTTTATTTTATATATTTATTTATTTTTTATATGTTTTTGTTCTAGTCTGTCGGACAATAACAATTAACCGTCTCCATATCAATATGGAGTTCCTTAAATTTTTAACCGACTTCAATCATATCGATAAGAAATCTCGATTAAAATAGTTCAGCGACTATAACGTAGAACATTTAATTTTAAATGTTTAAATATGACTAATGAAATGAACTAATGACTTTCCCGGGACGTTGCTTGCGGCGAGCTACAAATGTCTTAAAGTTTTATATCAACTAAGAAGGGGACTACATAACAGCTTATTATAAATACTATAATCACCAAAAACAAAATAATAAAAGAAATGTTTAAATAAATAAAAAACCACCCAACTGACCTATTATTATTAAGTTATTTTTTGCGTATCTGAAGGCGGTTTTTTGTTTTTTAAATCATTTATTTCATCCATGGATCCCATGATCAATTCACGTCACTTCGACATACCTATATCAGAATCTGAAATATCTCGAAAAAAATGGCAAATCTCGATTAGTAATCATTTTACATCGTTGGCTACTCACTCCTCAGTGTCTTTGGTCAGTAGGAAGCCCTCGTCCTTCAGCGTGGCGACGGATATCCGGACGCTGTCGTGCCACTGGCTCTGCCGGAAGTTGTGGGTGGCGATGCGAAGGGCCCACAGGGCCAGGCCGCCGGTGCCCACGATCAGCACGGTAGCTTTATCCTTGTGGTTAGGACCTTGAAAATATTATTAAATAAATATTAGGGGACCTTTTTAGGGTTCCGTACCAAAATGGTACAAAAGGAACCCTTATGGTGAGACTTCGTTGTCTGTCTGTCTGTACGTCACAGCAGGTTTTCTCAGCAACTACAAATGCTATCAACTTGAAATTTGGCATAGTTGTACAACATGCTTGCCCGCATCTATTGGCAGTAAAAAAAAATGAAATTAATTTTATTAATAATTGAAAAGGGGTCTAGAATGGGGGGTTCAAAAATGAAAGTGGTTCGATTATAGCAAATGGGATGTCATATGAAAGGTCTTAATCTGCACATTTCAAAACTATTTTTTTGAAAATTTTCTGTGGTGTACTTTTTGATTTATAGCCAATAATGTACTAAAAATGACCGTTCCCCTCCCCTTATCTCCGAAGTTTATTAATCAAAAATTCTGAAAAAAATCCTGCCGTATAGATAATTACTTATATTTTCTGGGAAAAATAAAATAAAGTGTTCATTATTTACAGTTTTTGAGAAATAACAAAAAAACTAAGAAAATCTGTATTAAAATTTAGGCTACTCAAAATCGACCTTATTACCTGGAAAATAAAGCGGTTGCCAAGCATATTATCTTCAATACGGAAGCCTCGGTGCACGAGTCCGACTCGCACTTGTCCGGTTTTTTATCTTACAGGTGGGCCCTTTCGGATACACTTCGACCCTTTAGGATCTTTTGTGCAATTACCCTTTTACACACTCAGCTGTTCGAATGTGCAGGTTTTCTCATGATGTCTTTCCTTAAGGGTGATTTCCAACCAACGGCTCGCATCGCATCGGATCGGAAAGGATACGGACGAATGCGGCGAGAGCCGATCGCGTCTATTAAAATTATTATTGTCTATTTATGACGGAGCTGATCGCGCGTCGCAGCATACTTTCGGCTACGACCGCGTGTCGCGGAAGACGCCCGCGGTCAGGTTGCTGTACGCGGCTTGGTAATATAGACTTTAAATACTGTGTATGATTTAATATCATTTGCAATGCATTTGTCGTTAAAAAAATCAATGTCATAAAAATTGACTGAGCCAAACTATAATTATATTGCCTGCGCATCACTTGAGTGCGTTTGGACTAATTAGGTTTTTTTTTAAAGTTCGCAATAGTTCGACATGTTTTTTAAACAGGAAAAGTTGCTCGAAAAACAAAAAAGAACAACCTTAGCCATTAAGTAGTCGTTGGTTTCAGCAGTGAGACCGCCTGTTGACCCTGTTGTATAGCTATAATTTAAACGTACTGTTCCGCGTTTTGTTTTTTTGCTGTTCAATAGTTTTTTTTTTGTCGTTTGATGCCCGGTTTCAATATTCAAGAAACGAATCGTTTTCCTTACGTCTCGTTAAAATTTGACATTTGTTACGTACAAAATGTGTCAAATTTTAACGACACCTAAGAAAAACCATTCGTTTCTTGAATATTGAAACCGGGCATTAGTCAGTCAGTATAAATATAAAAACATCAAGTACCTTCTAGAATCTTCTTCAAGCAATCGCTGCCCGTGTTGACCGTGTTCATAGCTAGCAGGGCTCCAGTGGGCAGCATAGCAGCCACGCTGAGGGGCAGCTCCAAAGGCACCGGCACTAAACACTTGAAGTCCGGGACCACTATGTAGTCCGCATACCCGTGAGGCACCCCCTCGTAGGGATACAGGACAATCCTGTCCCCTTCTTTGATACCCTCTCGTTCAGCGTTCTTCCCTGTATATTGGATTGAAGTTAACCTTTTGATGTTTGATGTGGCCTGTTTTATAAAGCTACAATTTACAATAGGCTATTTGACTAATTTTAGAAAACCTTATTAAATGATTCTTTATTATATACTAGCGACCTACCCTCGCTTCGCTTCGGTTCATTTGAGTTTTCTGTAACACCCGTACAATAAATCAGCATTTATTATACATAAAAACTTTTCTCTTGAATCACTCTACCTATTTAAAAAAACCGCATCAAAATCCGTTACGTAGTTTTAAAGATCTAAGCATACATAGGGACAGACAGCGGGAAGCGACTTTGTTTTATACTAAGTGGTGATGATGAAGAAGCACACTACATTGATATTTCCGTGAGATTCTACTATATTATCAATAAAAATCGATTTAAAAGTTTAAATTTTCGTGACCGCGCTAATAACGCTGTTTCTATCATGGCGCTGGCCATGTGACAAGTGTGACGTCACACGCAAGTAAACAAGAAAAAAACATTTGAAGAGATATGCCCTTATGATCTGTGGTTACTTGCGTGTGACGTCACCAGCGAGTAACCACAGCTACAAAGCAATAGCATAGCGTTTTTGCCACAGATAAAATTTCAAAATATATTAAATATTTTTTCGTGTCATTTCCAAAAAAATATGCTTGATTTAGTTTAAAATAAAGTGAAATATGTTGTTTTACGCTATTATCTAATAGGATGACCACGATTTTTTGTTTATTTTCAATGTTGTCAAATAGCCTATTTACAGATTACAAGTTTCCAGACAGAACCTCGACCAATGACGACCAGCCATTTGAGCAGGGTTGCCAGTTTAGACCTGTAAAATTGTAACTTGTAGCTTTATAAAACGTGCCCCTGACGTTGAATACATAATGTGTCACTCATATGAAACAAAGTCTGTTTCAATCTTCAACTAGTGTCGGCTATGACCACAGAACAGAAAAAAACAGTAGAAGTGTCAAGTGGGCGTGTAACGTGTGCCATAGTTATGCGGAGTTCCGCATAACCTACCATACATTTGCCGCTATCACTTATTTCAATATTTCGATATTTCTAAAATAGAAAATGAATCCAGAAGCATGCCTTATTGTGCTATTTTGGAGTGTAAAAACGATAGCCGCACCAAAAACATTTTCCATGGTGGCGTGTTGTTTTTATTATAGTTTGAGTATTGGCGACAGCAAGTCTGCTACTAAGCGAAGCTCATGCCACTTCCACTGTTTTTTCTATTCCGTGGCTATGACCGACGACGGTGGCGTCGTGGCACGGCTTTCATTTGTCGGCCAGAGCCGTCTGTGGCGTTCAAAAGGTTACACTTTTTTTCGTAAATTTGAGAATAAATTTGTTTTTTTTTCGGCGAAAGACCATTCTGTACAGTAAAAAAGTAACATTTTTGTAAATGTCCATTTTGTTACCGGCAAATTTATTTTGGTAACAAAACGGACAACAAGAATATTTCTTCTGGCGACAATTCAGAATTTTACCAATTGTTCAAAAGGATGTTTTTCAAAAAAAAAAACCCGGTCTAACCAATGATATTTAAAATGACAGGATTGTAACAAACTAATTACATTTTCACTGGCCGACTGTACCTATAGCATCCACGACCCCAGCCACTTCGTAGCCGGGGAACAGCGCACCGTCCCTTATCCCGATGTGCGCAGGAGTTGAGGAGTGGAACCCGAAGTTCTCCATCTCACCGGAGAGACTGCCGATGGACGAGACGGAAGACGTCGAGCATACTGACGCCGAACGCGTGCGGTTGGCCCTGTTGAATTTTTTTTCTTACAGTCTGTTCAAAACAGAGTGATCACTTTTAAAAGTAACCTAAAGGATCGATTCTTTAGTCTCACCAGAATGGACGATTTTTACTGATTTCTAGAGGCTCGATTTTGGGAATCTCACAAGTGACTGAATTTCTCACCAAATCGCAAACTCGTTAGCAAAATCGCCGCGTGAATTAATTCACGTTATTACATCTAATATATAAAATTCTCGTGTCACAGTGTTTGTAACCAAACTCCTCCGAAAGTTCCGAAACGGCTCGACCGATTCTTATGAAATTTTGTATGTATATTCAGTAGGTCTGAGAATAGGTCGTAAACTATTTTTCATAAGGTTTGTATGAAAAAAAATATACACCCGGGCGACGCCGGGCGCGGACAGCTAGTAATCTATCTATATATATAAAAGGCAAAACTGACTGACTGACATATCAACGCACAGCCGAAACTACTGTACCTAGAAACTTGAAATTTGGTACAGGGGTTCCTTTCATGATGTAAGGGAGCACTAAGAAAGGATTTTCCGAAAATCGACCCCCAACGGGGAGAAATGGGGGGAGTAGCGGGAAACTAATTCTACGCGTACGAAGTCGCGGGCGTCCTCTAGTAGTACATAACCATACCGTGCCATAACCACTTCGGTTATGGCAAATCCAAATTGTCCACCTCGGAAACCCTCCGGATCATTAGCTATTTAGCCATAAGACCGCCTGTTGTATACCTATATTTAGTTCAAATGTACTTTTCCGTGTTTTGTTTTTCTGGTGTTCAATAAAGAGTATTTGCATTGTATTGTATTGTATTGATCATTCTTAAATTCTTGAAAAACCATTCTATTGCCAGTTTCTGCCGATTTTTACCACCAAGAAGAGCTATAAGTATGTACCAATTCCATGGACTGCCATTTATTTCAACTTCGACTTTGACTCTACCTGTAGCAAGCGCCAGCGTAGGCGACGCGGATGCGAGCGCCGTACACCGGGACCTCGGGAACTGGCACGTCGAAACTGAACACGCACTCCTTCAGCGTGGCCCCGGGGGACTCGATCGACACCTGGCGGCACAACTTGCTCATGGTTGCTGTAACAATATCACTCATAGTCAGCGAGCGAATTTTTGGACGAAAGTATAACATGGATATAATTCTACATTTTCGTGCACAATTTATAAATTACAAATCTATGCAGTTTTATTATAGAGGGTTTAACATGTCTTAAACGATGAAATATCGGTTTACAACTACGCACCTCTCACATCTGTTGATGTAAGGTCATTCTCTTTTTTAAATAAATGGATCCTCTCTATTATAAAAAAAAAGTTATTAATGTGATTTTACTTATTAGGTAACGAACTTTCGGTATCAGTTTAAAGTTTTCTGATATATATCTGTTACGTTTACGGAATAAGTTGTCTACTAACACCTGTGCACTTAACGATTACACCCTGTATAACTTTGACAAGCTTGCGCGTCGTGCGAGTCCGCATAACAATGCGTACTGCTAGGGCCTTTCGTTCCGTTCTATATTCAAGTCACCTAGTCACATTTTTAAAGGAGAAAACGGGACTCTTATAGGATCACTTTGTTGTCCCTCTGTCTGTCCGTCTGTCTGTCTGTCTGTCTGTCTGTTTGTCAAGACCCTTTATCTCGGGAACGCGTGAAGGTATCGAGTTGAAATTAAAACCATATACTCCGGCCTACAGTCCCTTGAAGCTGTAAAAAAATCAAACTTCTACATTAACGTAAAAAAAGATACGGCCGTTTATGTCGCAAAAAACGTGTATTTCGACACTCTCGAAGGAAACAAAATGTATAGGGTATTTCCCGTTGACCTAGAACTATGAAATTTGGCAAGTAACACCGTCTTTTACTACAAGTATAGGGTAAAGTCTGAAATCTGTACATTTAAATTAAATCGCCAAAAAACAGTTTGTTTAACAACCCTAACAGAAATACTGTTTATAAAACAGATGGCGCTATTTCCGGCACAGGTCACATAAGTGAGGTTCCAAAATTACAGATAATAAATGAGTATTACGTGACCAGGAACGGAAGATAGGGTTTACTTTACGTAATTGTACACCACGGAATAGAAAAAACAGTGGAAGTGGCATGAGCTTCGCTTAGTATCAGACCTGTTGTCGCCAATGCTCAAACTATCATAAAAATAAAACGAAACCATGGAAAATGTTTTTGGTGCGGCTATCGTTTTTACATTCCAAAATAGCGCAATCATAGCATGCTTCTGGATTTATTTTTAGAAATATCGAAATATCGAAATAAGCGATCGCGGCAAAAGTACCTATGGTAGGTTATGTGGAACTCCGCATAACTATGCCACACGTTACACGCCCACTTGACACTTCTACTGTTTTTTCTGTTCTGTGTTGTACACTATGTAGTCACGCATACGCATTTGGTAACAAGAGGTTTTTTTTTATTCATGGTGAAGGCAAAGGGGCACACAAGCCTGATGGTGGTATTTTGAAAGAACAAAACAAACCACACCATGGACTTTCTCGCTTGTCGCGTAGAGCGTCTCGTTCGTTTCATACTCGGTAGAGAGGGACGTAGTAAATAAACAGGCGATAGGAGTTTATCGCAATACGGAAGAACGTCATGAAAATAACTTGAACTTGGGTCGTGTCATTAATGATAACCAGTAATAATAAATCTATATAACTATCTATACAGATAAAATAAATATATACAATGACGCGGCTAGCCTCGTTGGTATAGTGATCCTGCCTGCGAAGCTAATGGTCCCAAGTTCGATTCCTGTTGTGATAAGCGCGAGTTTTTTTTTTGGGTATCGTTGTCTACCCATATTACAAGCCTAGAGCCTAGTTTGGGACTAAGTCAATTCGTACGAGATTACCCCTCAATATTTATTTAAGACTTTCCGTGATTGACTGAAAGACAACGCCCAGCCTGAACCACTGAACCTAGGGACTATTCCTTGGGTACTTTAGTAGTGCACTAGGAAAGGATTTTTCAAAAATCTGCTGCTAGCGGATATAAAGGGGGAATAACGGACAACTAATAGTGAATATTCATGTAACAAACAGTTGAGCAAAATCATTTGTTCCTATCTCTTTCTAGCAAAACAGAATTTAACATGGCACAGTTTATATGGCCGACCGGTTACATAACGTCACAGTGCATATCGGATCTCTCTGTCCAATCGCTGTATAATTAGCAGTTTAACTGCTTGTATCATCCGTATTTGACACCAGTGTTCGACAATTTAAGCTGACATGCACTAATAATTATTTATTATATGTTTGCAATAGTGCAAGATCAAATTATGTAGCAGGGGTCATCTTCTTGGATTAAAAACATTACATAACGTACAATGTAACATTAATATCATTCTGTTATTTTACAAACAGAACACAAATAGCAAGGCAAATGGACGTACAATTGTTCATTTACCCATAGATATTTTTGGTTGTGACACCAAAGTATCATTGTTCTATTAACTAACAGACTGTGCCAAGTTACACAATTCCCATATAAATTCGAACCTCAAATGTAGTCCGGGGCTCTGTAAACGAGATGTATTATGATCAATGATATGCCAACTTGATTAGATGACAGCGAACACGTTATGGTTTGTTAGAATGTTAAACAAGGTCACAATGATCTCCATTACATTACATAAATTAATCAATATATGAGTCATTTTCAAAAATATTGTACATAATTAAAGGCTTAATGAAAACAAAATCACGATTGCATCCTTTGTGTAACGAAAGTTAGTCATACAAACTATATGGGTAACTTTCGTTACACAAAGGAATCAATTAAGTTTTGATTTAATTAAAGCCCTTAACTATGTAAATTTGTTTTTGAAAACAACTCATTTTAGAGATTTTCTTTTTTTAAATTTCTCCACAATAATTGCCAATATTTTAAAGAAAAGTTGTTGTCCATTTTGTTACCAAAATCATATATTTTTCAGTAACAGTACAGTCCCTTTTGTTACCAACATATTTTTAGGTGACGCATTGGGATCTTTTTTTTATTTACTAATCATATTTTTTACAATTCAATATATGTACATTAAATCCATAACATAAATAAGGGAAAACAAAATGCAATTAAAAAATCTTAATTAAAAAAATTACAACTAAAGTAGCTACACTTTCAGTAACTATAATAAATCACAACAGGAAAAAACTATAAATAGACAGTTTGCAAGTGATAACACTGACAGTACAAACAGTTTTCAAGTTTATCACATCACAGGTACTTACACTACAAATTAATAAGCAAACAAGGACAAGTAGAGGGCAAGAATAGAGACCAAATAACTACTAATCTTATAAACAAAACAAAACTGATATTTCTAACCAACTTTAAAAAAAGGTGATTCTTCTCTCCATTTGTTTTTTATCTCCTATATTTTTTCCACGGGAAACATTACCGCGCAAAAGAGTAATAATTCAAATCGTTTTGAATTTAGAATTAGGTCGCGTCTAAAGAGTTTGTATAGTTACAACATAAGCAATTTTTTAGGGCATAAAGTACTGTTTTTTAAGACTGCGGTCTTACTGTGTAATACTGTCACTGCCACTGAATTCAAAAACAAAGCATCCGAAAAATTATATAAACAGTATAATGACCTTTCAGCACGTGAAGGTCACTTCCAAAACACAATCGGAAACTATTCAGGCCTCTCAATAACAATACAAATAATGACAAATGTGCTAAAAATAGCCTACGATGTTATTTTTAAGCGATCGAGGTAAAGTAAAATTACATAAAGAACGTCTTTGTCTCACGGATAACTTATTCGTATTGTAGACGCGTTTAAATACGCAATTTATCTATTAAAATATATTTACCTGTTTGAAGCGATAGATCTTACACTTTCTGGAGAACTGCGTCAATGTTCACGTTTTATTTACGAGTTCGAGTTTTATTTACAAGGACAAAGACAGCCAACAGATAAAGATATCTACATAAATATGAAGTTTTATCGTATTCTCCTATTTTGACTCGATAAATGACAGCTGTAAGAGGCTGACTCTGACATTTCGACGTTCCGTTTAAACAAACAAATGAGCACTTACAACATTCAATGTATGTCACAAAGAAACACAAAGTTTAGTTCTGATGCGTGTAATGAGACATATATTCAGTGTTGCTGTTAATAAGCTAAATATTTCAGAGATATTCATCTTTCCCTTATTGCATTGTCCGCGCCCGGCGCCGCCCGGGTGTAATTTTTATTTTCTTTCATACAAACTCTATGATATACTTTACAACCTACTAAATATACACACAACATTTCATAAGAATCGGTCAAGCCGTTTCGGAGGAGTTTTGTTACAAACACTGTGACACGAGAATTTTATATATTGGAGATGCAATAGAATCTCCGGAGAAAATTAATAAACAGCCAGTTCTTTAGAGCAATTATGTAATACAAAATATTTTAGTAGAATAATGCTTCACAATGTATAATTTAGAACATTATATATTTATAGTGGCCCCTCTGATTTCTGTTTTAGATTGACCAAATAATATGTTATTTTTTCAATCGGGTAAGGTTATTTTCAGCAGAATCAGGCTAATAATATCCTTATTCTCGGCCAATAACTTTAATACTACTTAGCTTCTTGACGTTGGCGTTGCCTGCCACTCTCGCCAGTACACTCAGCGTTTTTGATTTTTGGGGTTAGCAACACTTGTCGGCGTGGGTTTTGGTGTTAGATTGTTGGCGTGGGTTGATTCATAACAATTTATGTATATTTTTAACGAAAACCTGAACGAAATACCGTGGATACTAAAAAATATAATATTATGGGTGAGTAGTTGTAAAATTAGTTGAAGTAACATAGCGCGCTGTTAACATTGTTATTGATTGATGTCATCGTGCCCGGGTGGTCTCCGTTTGGTACGGTTTTTTTTGTTAAATTGTGTTCGTTATTTTAGTTAAAATCAAGTGATGTGCCGTGCTAAACTGTGTTGTTGAGCGAAGGTTGCGTTGAGTGTAAATTGTTGGTATTTCTCGGTGGGTTCTATAACTACAGATAATTCAATATTTGTTGCTCACTTCCAATTCTACCTACCTACGCATTTTTTTTGTAAGCTCGTATCATAGTTTTGTACAAATCTGGAGGACCATGTGAATTGGATTTTTAGTGTATTTGTTACTGCTCTAGGCGGTTTTAATGTCACGTTTAATGATAATACGAAAGATAAAGAAAGATTGGTTTGAATCAAAGAAGCCCAAAGAATAAACAAAGTTTTGCACTTTCAAACAAAGTAAGTTGGACAAATTCTTTTAAGATTTTTCTGCCGAAAAATTAACTGTTTTGGCAGTGTATTGTAGGTATGCATTAAATGTCTCGTTATAATTGCAGATTGTAAATTAAATACTTAACAATAAGGTTTATTCTTATTGAGACATTTTTAAATTTTTCACTTAAATTTGAACTTTTACAAAACTGTCCAACTATGTACCTATCCATGAACTATTGTGCATTCTGCCATAATTAATGACACTGAATTTTAAATCTGAATCTGTTAGTTTGGTTAGAATTTGAAACTGAACTTAACTGTTTAACAAATTACGAATGTTACACTCGTTTAATTTTCTTTAATTTTAGTGACGCATAGCTCTTTGTAACTTAACATTTTATCTTTTATTATAACCAGTGATCGGAATAGGTAGAGTATATTTATCTTAAGTTCGCAAAGGGACATAATATAGAGTGGTTGCAACCGGGTGATATATTATTTTATTTGATTGAATTCCAGATTTCCAGTATTTTTCTGGTACTAGGCAGCTTTTATAACAAACTAACATAAAATACCCCGTACCTGTGAATATTACGTATATTTAGCATTAATACTAGTACCAGAAAAATACCGAAAATCTGGAAATCAATGAAATAAATTAATATTTCACCTGGTTGCAACTATACTCTACCTATTCCGATCACTGATTATAACTAAGCACAGTGCAGATACTTATGAAAGCAGTCTAACTCTAAAATTATTTCCTTCTAACGAGCAACATTAGAAATATGTATTGTTTTTTAATACTAATTATTATTAACCTCATAAGTCCTGTGTTTTCTTAATAGCGGTAGTCCTAACTACCGAATGTACTATACCAAGTACACATTAAGAATAGTGGTTTAGACTCTATTAATTAGTGCTTTAGAGTTAAAATTATTTTGTACGATAGTGAGTAGTCAGGTCTGAAGTACTATCATTAATTTGTACTTGTACAAGTACACGGGGACTTACGAGGACAAAGCCACTTTTTAGACAGGCTTGGTAAGGTATATAATAAACAGGTAATCCGATACAAACATAACTAAGTTAATTAAAAATAAAAAATAATTTCGAGTAGTGCTTGTTGCTTAATGGACTATATTTTGTACAGTAATTTTACTTATCAAGACTTAATTGTGGGTTCACTTTACGTACAGCACTGCCGCTGTAATGACAATCACCGTAAGATAGACTTTTTCTCAAAATTGAATCAGATAACATTCTTGATCTGTATATACGTTTTATTTTTGTTGCTTAAATGCCGCAAGATAGCACAAGCCTAGTTTAATAAAAAGACTTTCCTTCGCATAGACACTAACTTGAAATACTATGATTATTATATTAATATTCATAATTACAGTATTGAAATTTTTCTAAGTGATTTGACTAACCATTATACAGTAGGTTCAAATTTCTTAGCCTTAATGGGGTATGCCATCGACTTACTTTGTTTATTCGTAAAATGTCATGGGTTTTCCATCATCAGATTGATTGTAGACACCGTGACATTGCCTCATAGTATTATTGTTAGGCTTACACAATGGTATATTCTAAATTTCAGCTCATTTTGTTTTATTGGAATCTGGTTTAAAATTGACATGCGAGAATTGAAGTTAATTTACTGATAGACTACCAAATACGTGAAGTTATAAATCGAGGTCTTACTCAGACTACAAAATATTTATAATAAAATCAAAAAATCAAATCAATAGCAATCAACACACTTTTTTTAAATGAACTAGAAATAAGTAGTAAATTCTAACTGTTATTTTTGGGACCTCGTAACAAAACGTAAAACCATTAAAACAAAGAAATTCAACTAAAAAAAAAACTTAATTAGTAGCAGGCAGCAATAAAGCCAACTCAGCCGAACTAAACGTGATATCGTTTTTTAAATCAATAAGAGTCTTCATAATAGGGTCTTAAACATACGCGCCAACTTTGAAAGTTGTATTTTGTACGCATCAAATTCTGAGTGTGGCGTTCCGGACTAGGGAATGCAAATAACCGGTTATAACCGGTTTTAACCGGTTATTTTCATACAGAAACGGTTAATAACCGGTTAAATTGCATTCCCTATTCCGGACATTGGTCGAATATTCGAATATCGCAAGTTATATATTCGAATATTCGAACCAGTTTATTATTCGAATTATTCGTATATTCGTATTTACGAATTACGAATGCAATTCCTAGTCATACAGTCAAAAACTATACCTTTGACAGCTAAATAATATGTGTTTTATAGTGCCATTATCAAGGCCATTATCATTTGTCTTGAACTGGGTGTCAGCTGAGTGACAACTTTTTAAGTTTTCTAAAAATACCTGTGGTTAGGTTAGGGTTATTATAACAACACAAAGTTTTAAAATCCAGGCACAAATAGATATAGGATAAATTAAAATTCAAATAAAGCGCGTTAGGGAGTCATGACTTGATGATGATGATGATGATGATGATGATGATGATGATGATGATGATGATGATGATGATGATGATGATGGTGATGATGATGATGATGAGTGGGGACGCGGCTGAAGCAGACGGGCGGTCGAGTGGCTCTCCATTCATTCCGCCCTGTTCCCGTTGATCAAGCCTCAGGTTACTGGCTCGGCGGCGCTCCCATCCAGCACTGATCCCATCTTCTTGTTTTCCTACAGAAGAGTCATGACTTAACCCTCTAAGACACTCAGCCTGAACGTGCAGGTTTCCTCACGATGGTTTTTGTTAAGGGCGTCAGGTAATGTGCTTAGCAAAACTAATAGGGATTAGTCAGGACTTTTTTTCACAGCTTCAATTAAAGTTGATTCATGTAACTAACAGTTGAGAAAAATCATTCTTTGAATAGCTATAAAAATAACCAAGATATAAGCCAACAAAGATTTTTTCCTGTCTCTTTCTAGCAAAAAGCACTGATTGTCAGGAACCAATAGGGAATATGTATGGATTTTTTTAAATCGCATTTCTCATCAAAATATGAAAATACCGTAAAAGATATCACCAAAAGTAAAATTGAAATCGGCCAAGAAATACGGATGATACAAGCATTTTAAACTGCTGATTGTACAGAGAGATCCGATATGCACTGTTACGTCATGTAACAGGTCGGCCATATAAACTCCATGTATAGTTTTGAGTTTATGCAAAAAATAATTTACTCCTTTGCGACAGTTTCGTGGACGGGTCCATGGCTGACGTAAACACAGATGTCGGCATTTTATTTAATTCTAATGTAATCTTTCGAATTAAACCGTGTACATTTATTCAGCTAAAACGCTATAATAGTAATTAGGGCGTGAGAGTCAAAATGGCGGGTGTACCTAAATAAATATAAAAAACAACTATACTACAAAAATGTACTCAAAATGTACTATTTAGTACCTACTTTAAAAATAATTGTACCGCCTTTTAGATTTAAAGTTGAAAATGTGGTAAAGCTAAGAAAACTTATCTACCCACATTGAGTCGAAAAACGTTAAATGAGTATAACTCGGAAACCACAATCAGATTGCTCAAATGTTAACAGTATAATATGATAAAGTACAAATTTGGTACATTTTTTTCAAGTAATTACTAATATAACATAACATATATAAAAGGCAAACCTGACTGACTTATATATCAACGCACAGCCGAAACTACTGTACCTAGAAACTTGAAATTTGGTACAGAGGTTCCTTTTATGATGTACGTGAGCACTAAGAAAGGATTTTCCGAAAATCGACCCCCAACGGGAAGAAATAGGGGGAGTAGCGGGAAACTAATTCTACGCGTACGAAGTCGCAGGCGTCCTCTAGTAGCGACATAATTTTCTTCTTGAAGCTTTGTTTATATATAATGCGGCAGACGTACTCTCAGACAGACTATAGTGGATACGTTCTTCGGGTGCATGGAACCCTAAATGGAATCAGATTTCATATTTTTCTACATCTGAATATGACGAGTCAGAGGGCATTTCGAGGTAGGCTATGACGCAAGTTACTATTATTCTTGACATTACAGATCCTATCTGGTTTTCTCTCTGCTATCTCGCTCCATCTGTTGACGGTTACCCGAGCGATATTCAAGAGGAAAAAACTGTCGAGAAAACTTAAGAGGCCATAAACTGGTTAAAAAAATTGTTTCACCAGAAAATAGCGGTCGATCAAATGATATAATCTATGTGAAATTCGATGAAATAATGGGTTACTGTTTTAAATATTATATTTATTAATGATCGGCGACCGGCAATTTTGTCGACAAAAGTATAACATGGATACGATTCTATTTAAATTTCGTGCACAATTTATATATTAAAACTGTATGCAGTTTTACTATCGAGGTTTTAACATGTTTTAAACGATGATAAATCGGTTTGCAACTACTCACCTCTCACATCTGTTGATGTACAAAGGTCATTCTCTTTATATAAATGGATCCTCAATGTTAAAAGGAATCGATTAACAAAATATGATAATTTACTATAACAAATTAAATTCAGTGAGTTTTTAACAATATAATTATAGTTTTATTTTGAACACAGACTTATCCATATTAGTCAGTACGTTTGACGTTTAAGTGACATAAATTGCTACCGGTCGCCGGTCATTAGTATCATTACTAATTATGTATCTGGACTTGACAGAAGCGCGTGGAGTTAACCCCATGTGCTTCTGTTTAGTCCATTAGAGAAAATACTCTTTTACCGAACAATTGTCCTCGCGTGTGATAAATAACTTGACATTGGCGAAATACACCTTAACAGGAGTGAAAGCCGTTAATTAAAATTAGAATCATGTATCTATGCAAAGTTTTCAATCGTATGCTTTTACTGGAGGACGCCCGCGACTTCGTACGCGTAGAATTAGTTTCCCTCTGCTCCCCCATTTCTACCCGTTGGGGGTCGATTTTCGGAAAATCATTTCTTAATGCTCACTTACATCATGAAAGGAACCCCTGTACCAAATTTCAAGTTTCTAGGTACTGTAGTTTCGGCTGTGCGTTGATATATAAGTCAGTCAGGTTTGCCTTTTATATATATAGATAGACAACACAGACTTATCCATATTAGTCAGTACGTTTGACGTTAAAGTGACATAAAATGCTACCGGTCACCGATCATTACTAATTATGTATCTATGCAAAGTCTTCAATTATATGCTTTTATTTCAGTTCTAAAATACACTTTAACTTTTGCTATGCGCACGGCGTGTTGATATTTATGTCGTGTATGGATGTGCTATTCCAATTAAGCAAAGCGAACTGCAATTAGGGTCGTATTCATAAACCGAACTTGAATGAGAATCTCGTCCTAACGCGTCAGATATTACAGTTTTGAGGGTTCCGTACCCAAAGGGTAAAAACGGGACCCTATTACTAAGACTCCGTTGTCCGTCTGTCTGTCTGTCACCAGGCTGTATCTCATGAGCCGTGATAGCTAGACAGTTGAAATTTTCACAGAAGATGTATTTCTGTTGCCGCTATAACAACAAATACTAAAAACAGAATAAAATAAATATGTAAGGGGGGCTCCCGTACAAGAAACGTGATTATTTTTTGCCGTTTTTTGCTAATGCTGTCTAGATAATGGTACGGAACCCTTAGTTCGCGAGTCCGACTCTCACTTGGCTGGTTTTTTATTACTTCGGCGTCGAGTCGAGTTGTAATCGATTTATTATACAGCCCGCTCTAGTGGGAGGGGAATCCGTTGCGTGGTTTGAAAGATCTAAGCGCACAGACAGCGGGACAGACGGCGAGAAGCGACTTTGTTTTATACTAAGTGAAGATTCTTATTCTATACAACGTGTTACAAAATACCCCTAAAAAAATATAATAAATTATTAAAGCCAAATATATTGGCAACCCTAGTAAGCTGTCATGTTAGGGAACCGGAGTTAGCATAGATTATTTAACAGAGAGGCCAACCTACCAATTTAGTAATTGTCAACTTTAATGGTTTTTCTGGTTTTCATCCACAAAGGTTCAATACTATGATGCCATTATGCTTAAGTACAGGCTTCAAAAAACGTCAAGAGAGAAAAAAAAAATGTAGTCAATTTCAAATCTTCTTATCGATACTCTACAATTGTTTCGTGTTTTTTCCAAAATGACGATGCTTTCTAACTCAGAAAATTACGACTGTTCTGTACGAATATTCTGTACATTTTGTTAGTATGTCTCTTGATCCTTCCACGAATTAGGTAAAAATGTACATAAACATTCTGCGTAGTTTACTCTTTAATTTTACTGAAATAGGGTTTGCACAAAACAATAATGTTTTTTTTTTTGTCTGTAAGTCATATGGTGATAGTACGGTTCTCAAATATTGTAAATGGACTTGTTATAAGGCACCATTTAACCCCCTTTCGGCTTTACGGGTATTATTGTAACACCTTGTATAGCTTTAGCCTAATGTACAGTCGAGTTCATAAATATTTGTACATTTAGTACCTTGTCTATTTAATGTCATGTTTAAACTGCCATATACGAATTGTAGCGGTTAAAGTGACAAGGTACTAAAGTGTACACATGTATGAACTCGACTGTACCGAGATTGCCAATCACCATACACGTGTGTTATTTTGTATTTATAGACATAAATAGTTGTATGTCCCGTCTGTGTTATCAATCCACATTATGCTGGATCTAGATGATTTGCATTATCATAAATATTTTAAAATGCTCCCTTTTGTTGTAGTAAGCAGTTGGCGGTGTTCGAAGCAACAGGCGAGCTGAGATTTACAGGTAGATCAATTGATTTATTTATTGATTTTTAATTGTTGGTTAAAATTAAACCCTGTTATAACTTATATTATAACGCTCAGTTAGTGTCACCAACTGGTATCATAAAGTGTACTGAGGGCCAAAAATTGCGTATTGGTCTCTGCCCCACTCTATGTTTTGTCTATGGCATTAAGAAAAATGGCGATTGCCGATGTGCATTATTAACTTGGTCAGTGAAATTAAAAGTGTGTTTTTCTAACTGGACGTTTGCATTTATAATTTTATGTTCATGGAAAATAAATCCCATAACTGGTGCGACGAGCTATCGAAGAAATAATAGTTAGGGGGCTAATGTTGGGGCAATTTCGATAATTTGAATCGATAGAAATGAAGTTGACTCGCTCGCTAAAATATCAAAATATTTGATTCATACTCAACAGAGCTCTGTTATAGTGTTTTTTTAAATTATTATGAAATTAAAGATTTATTTTACTTTATTTGTTTATGATTGTATGTTTCACAATAAATTAACAATATTTTTTCCTAATTACATAAAGTCAAACTTCGTCGCCTGCATGTAAAAATCCATTTAAAAAATGATTTTTCCACCCCTACAGATGTAACTGGCAAAGACAGTAATTTTCTAAAGCTCTATGCAGTTTTTGTTTACAATAGGTACTGCTATCAATTTAAACTTCCTTATTTTCTATCAACTGATTAATATTTTTTACAGAATGAAATCCTGGATTTTTATATAATATTTTTGTTAAGCAACGTCACTATTTTAGCGTGCCCCCAAACTGAGCGTTATATAATGGGGTCTAGTTGAAATAGTTATTTGTGCTACAACAGCAAAGTTTTTGCCGCGAGTGTCGATTTTGAAACTTGAGTAACAGGATGCAAATAACTTTGGGCTCGTGTTGCACATATAACTTTTCACGTCAGAAGCGAGAACATAATGGAACATGGTATTTAAGAGCATTTCTCAAATTTTTGCCACTTTTAGTGACATCTTCAGATTAAAAAAAAATGGCAGGTAGGTAGAGAACATCGAACTATGCAATAATTTAATAATATTCTCATGTGTCCCACAATATTTGTATGGAAAGTTCCTTGTGTTACCAAAAACGTATGAATATCGGTAACACAAAAAGAAACTTTCCATACAAATGTTTTGGGACACAATAGGTAGAATATTATTGCATAGTTCGATGTTCTCTACCTACATTCCAATTTTTTTTTAATCTGGCGATGTCTCTAAAAGTGCCAGATTTTTTGAGAAATGCTCATAAAATAAACCACATGTGTATATTTACCCACCCACCCATTTATATTGAGCCAGCACTGTTCTCGGCATATTTATTTTGATTAAAACGTGGTTTTATCTTACGCTTTTTTAGCATTTTGCACAAATTCCTTCGCTCGTAGCTAAATCGAATTTGCCCACTGTCTATAATGCATTCACTGCCACCGACGCATATATGCGTCCACTGTCATACAAGTTTGTTCCTTGGCTACGCCCCCTAACATTAAATGCGTTAAACAAAAATTTACCGTTATTAACCGTTTTTTTTACGAAAATAACCGGTTATTTGCATTCCCTACTTCTCAGTAAAAATGATTAAAAACCTCTCAGTAATTGATAGAAAATTAAAAATGGCTTCTTATTGAGAGGTCGTTGCGGAGACTTTAGAAGACTTGTAACATTTTAATTACTAAACCTTTTCATTTATCTGTTTTGGTATTACATTTTATAAATGTAATTATATCTATCTGACTTGTGATAGAGGGCCTCTCCTAAGCGGTAAAATAATTGCTAAGCGTGCATACAGAGGGACAGACGCCGGGAAGCAACGTTGTTATATCGTCATTACTTTGCACCGCCATGGCACAATTAATGATCTGATCCGTCGTTCGCTTGCCACTGCCTCTGTACCAGCTGTCCTGGAACCAGTAGGTTTACATAGAGACGATGGCAAGCGACCAGACGGAGCTACATTGGTGCCGTGGAAACTGGGTAGGGCACTGGTGTGGGACGCGACGTGTGTTGACACATTCGCCCTGTCCCACGTCCAGTCAACCCGTAATCGGGCCGGTGCAGCAGCTGATCAGGCCCAAACCATCAAGCGCCGCAAATATTCATCATTATTAAATAATTATGAATTTGTGGCGCTTGCAGTGGAGACCATGGGACCTTGGTCAGCTGATATGAAAAGCTTTATTAAGGCCCTGTCATCCCGGCTCATAGACACCTCCGGAGATCCTAGAGCTGGTGCTTACCTCTCCCAAAGGATTGGGCTAGCTATCCAGAGAGGTAACACAGCCAGTGTCATAGGGACCATGCCGCGAGCGGACCTGCTAGAGGGGGTGTTCTTTTTATAGTGGTGATTATTATTTACGTCTTTAATATTTGAGTAGCTTAGTTTTTATTTTAATGTAAATAAGTTTAGTTTTAACTTTTAATTGTATTATATTAAATATGTATCTACTTATGTCAATAAATATTATACTTTATTTTGAAAAAACCTCGTATCTCATATCTCGTGACGTACGATTTTAAAATTCTATTTGTAGTTAAGTTCAAACTCGTACCTCTCGAAATATCAGAATACAAGTTTTTTCTAAAGTATTAACGATATACCATGTCAAGAAGATGAGAGTAACTGCATTCACAGACGTATTTAAAACTTATCTGAGCTTTTAATAAAACCAACGAAAGAAAAAACACACTTGTACTTTTCACTCATATTTTATATTAAAAACTGGGTCTTAATGATTACGTCCAAGACGACGTCGTCAACACTAGTTTATCGGTGACCACGGCCGATGCAACTCATGTGGAACACCTTATTAAAATAAAATAAATAAGGTATGTAGCTAATTGTAGACCTTGTACGTTTCATCGTGTTAAGACCCGTTATTAAACTTTCTTAAAAAAAATAAGAGGTTCCTACTAAGTATGTATTTATTATATTTTTGCGTGAATGTTACTCCGTTTTTCCGCCAATAAAGGCCCAGCCACACCGCTTGCATGACGTGCACGTGCACGTGCGCGTTCGCTTTCCACTGCGTTGTACAGTATGAATTCTCATTACGACATGTCACTATACAACGCAGTGGAAAGCGAACGCGCACGTGCACTTCACGGAAACGGTGTGACTGGGCATTTATTAGGCGATTTTAATGTTTTTTTTTTTCAAGAGTAGGATGTATCTCAGGGGTTGGTCCTATTTAAATTTCGTCGGGATCTGCTGAACTCATTTGAAATCGGTTCTTTGTTTAAATCTAATTAATACTACAAGTACAGTCACGAACTTTAATTTGGTACCCACCTTAGGTCCAAAGTCAATCTGACATTCTACAACAATAAGGTTGAGTTTCCTAAAAGTTACAAATGACTTGACATCTCTTATGACATTGACGACTTCAAGCATATTTTTCTTGAAATGGATCACAAATTAACGTTCGGGATAGTACCTATCCTAAACTAAACTAAGAGTACGGTTATGATTTTTTATTAATCTCCGTCACAAGAGGCAATGTATAAAATATTCAGCACGGTCATACTGCCCTTCAAAGAGAAAAGGGTGCATGTTAAATCAAAATCATAATGCACCTGCGACCTTATTACAGGGTTTGATATGCATCTTTAAATAAATCAGTGCAGTATATCTATTTTAGTAATGAATCCGATAAATCCTTGAGTGTATAATTTGCGTATTACTTATGTGTCCTTGATATAGGCGCAACAATCGATATGTATGCATGATTTATTTTCGTAGTTTTCTTCAGGCTTCAGACAAACTGAAGCTAGTTTTTCTAGGGTGATTTTTATCTTAGCTTTGAATTGGATCTGAAAGTAGCGGACGTAATTATTTCGGGGCTTTTTATATATTTAACTAGCGCCCCGCCCTCGCTTCGCTTTAGTGTGATATCTGTAACACCCGTACAAAATCCAGAACTTATTGTAAAATAAAAACCTTCCTCTTGAATTACTCTATCTATTAAAACTAAAACTACGAAACTAGCGGTCCCGGGTTTAATTCCCGGTAAGGACAAATACAAGTCGACGCAAGTAAAAAGAGCCCTGAGCGACCTACCTGAGCAGTGAGCAAATTACGGGCCAAATTGGTGGGGGGACGGGGGAGTGTAAACCGCTCCGCTTTGCTGCCATGCTATTGGTTTGTCAGTAGACAACATGCGCAAACATATCCCCTGGTGTACTGCCGTTTGGTCAAAGTATTTTTCGCCAAATTTTACTTCACAAAAAACTTATCGCATTTTATTCATTTGGTCAAATGATCATTTAGCATCATTTTACTTTGTCAAGTTTTATTAAGTCAAACGTTTATTAAGCAAATGTTTCCCTTTGGCAAATATTATATCCCAAAAAAATGTTTGTTCAAATTGTTATTTCGCACACTCAATTTATAGCATGTCCAGTTAGCTTAGTTTAAGTTAAAATTAGGTAAGTAGGTTTAGGTTAGGTTAGATTTCATCAGGCCCGAAGGGTCAATCTACGCAGAATAGAAGCCCCGCGCAGCGGGGCCTCGTCGACTATGCCACAGAAATAACTCCATCGTACGAGTATCTACTTTCGGTAAAAACAAATAACAAGTTTGCGCAAATACGATATTTATGCGCCAGCACGCAGTAAGAAAACTACCCACTTAACGAAAGATAATCATACCCTAAATTGTATCCTATGCACTACTCAATTAGGATGTAAATCGTATGCCATACAATATTTTGGGAAGAGTATGTTATGCCAAACTACATTTGACTACATGAAATTTGGTAATATGAAACTTGACCAAGTAATTATTTGTTAAATAATAATTCGCCAAAACAAAATTTGCTAGCTGTTAAATTGCGAAAAGTTGTTTTGACTTATGATTTTTTGCCAAATGATAATTTGAGTAAAATAGTTTCGGAATTAATACTTTGGCAAAAGTCTTTTGACCAAACATTAGTAAACCATATCCCCTCCACTAGACCTAGCCGCTCGGAGCTCTTTTTAAGCTGGGTCCACATTTGTATCATTTCGTCGTATCGTATCTCCGTCGCGTTGCACCGACGCGTATCAAGATCGCTAGTGTGGACGAACAAACAGCGCGATCATGCGGCGCGCCGTATCTGATCGCTCGGGATCGATGTTGATACGCGTTTATTATATACCCCGCACACTCGCGATCGGACACGCGTATAAAGATCGGTAAGTATGGACGTGTTTTGATACTGTATCACGATACGAAGTTATGATTTGATACACGATACGCCGTGATCGCTCTCGAGGCGATTTTTCCCCGATCATCAAAGGGGATACGGATAGCGTCCACACTTAATGATACGGCGTTATGATACGATACGCTGCTACGCTACGGTTAGTATGGACGCATTTTTTCACATGACGATGGTAGTGATACGGTGTGCCAAAAGTGAGCGTCCATATTTAGGATACGCGAGCTCGATACGATACGTGTGATCGTGATCGGCAAAATGATACAAATGTGGACCCAGCTTTACGTGTGTCGATCAGTATTGAGCGCGCAAATATGTAGGGTAGGTAAACTGACCTATTGTTGGCCGCTTACCGATTATTGGCCCCATGAACTTTAACATAAGGTAATAGAGACGATAATTCAACAATCACTAGGTCCCATAAACTGGTATTTTAGAGGCCAGTTACTAGGTGTTTTACCCTATTTCCCCATATAAGTATATTTATCGTTGCCTAGTTAGTTAGTACCCATAGCAGGTATAAACCTTGAGCTTTGTGTGTGTCTCCTAATATTTATCGACTTTTCCACGTATTTCCTTCACTTAACCTATAAATAACCTATTAACCTATCTAAGTTGGTTGGTGTACATGCATTTTATATGTCGATAAGTTGATTTAGTCTAGTTAACGACCCTTGGAACACCAAGTTACAAACACTAAAAATAGGGCAAGACCGAGGCTATTTCATTCGATCTTAGTTAGCTATGCACCCCTAACGACTGACGACGCACCTCATTTCGAACTGCAGTGTAGCGATCACGGTAATTTGTTGTACATTTTTTGGCTATAAATTAAAAAGTACATATCAGAAAGTTAAAAAAAATAGTTTTTAAATATATTTGCATATTGAGCCCTTTCATATAACACCTCATTTGCTATAATCAAACCACTTTCATTTTTCAACCCCCATTTCAAGAATCGGTCAAGCCGTTTCGCCGGAGTTTTGTGTTTTGTTTTGCCGAGAATTTTATATATTACTAGCAGTCCGCGCCCGGCGCCGCCCGGATGCATTTTTTTTTATACAAATCTTATGAAATATACTTTACGTCCTATTCTCAGACCTACTGAATATACACACAAAATTCCATAAGAATCGGTCAAGCCGTCATATTCCTTATTCGACACTTTCCTAACTGGTCATATTCCTCACTCGTCATATTCCTGATTCGTCATATTCCTAACTCGTCATACCATGTACATTTGCCTGCACAAACTTATTATAGAGTCCTCTGTGGTAAATGATAAGAACCTCTTTAGCTAATTAATAGATGAGTGTTACTTGTCCATCATTAAGTTAATGTCATTGTCACTTATTCCTTTAAGCACGTGTTCGCGATTTGACTGACTGTACAGTGACGACTTAGGAATATTACGAATCAGGAATATGACGAGTTAGGAATATGACCAATTAGGAATATGACGAATCAGGAACAAATCCTATTTAATTAATAATATTAATGTCGTGTGGTTGCCGGCTTAGAATAGTGCCGCTTCATGTCTTCGCGTGGAAGTCGTAAGAGGCGACTAAGGGGATAAAGGCTTGTAGTATTGTTAGGCGATGGGCTTGTAACCTGTCACTAATATACACTGGTAAAAACATCTTAGCCTGATTGTGCCAAATGTGGTTACAGGATTAACAAAAAAAATTTAGTCTTGTTAATTCTGTGGCTCTGGCTACCCCACTCTGGTAATGAAGGCGTGAGTGTATATGTATATGTAATTAATAATATTAAAATTAATAACCCTAAGCAGCCTGCAGTAACGTATGATTATTCCACAGTGCCTAAAGATGTCGCAACAGTACAGCTTGCGGTGGAACAACCATCAGCCGAACTTCATCTCCATGTTCACCACCCTGCTGAACACCCAGACCCTGGTGGACGTCACGCTGGCTGCCGAGGGGAAGCATCTGCAGGCGCACAAGATCGTGCTGTCTGCGTGCAGCACTTATTTCCAGGCAAGTGAAAATAAAAGGAAAAAAAAACAAGTGGAAGGACTCGCGAACCGAGGGTTCCGTACCACCATTAACTCCGTGCCCACTTCGTTGGGCAATAATCTTTTTTTTTTGGGTTAATATACAGGGTGTCTCATTTAAATCGGTCAGTATGGGAATGTCTGAAACTATAAGACACACGAAGATCTGTTCTTAGGAACCATGTCATCGATTTTAATAAGAAGAAAAACTGCATTCATACATTTTAAAAAAAACCTGTAGTCAGCTCGGGAATCGAAACCGGTTGTTTTGAAAAAAAAAAACGTACACTATTTCTATTCAGATATCGATTGTGTAGGTCTTAAGCCAGTAAATGGCTCTATGAAACATGATCTCTAAAATGAATAAAATACATTGTTTTCACATACTTTAATTTATTTTAGTAGGTGTTCGGTACAATTTTAAAGTAAAGTATGTGAAAACAATGCGTTTTATTCATCTTAGACATCATGTTTCATAGAGCCATTTACTGGCTTAAGACCTACACAATCGATATCTGAATAGAAATAGTGTAAGTTTTTTTTTTTTTCAAAACAACCGGGTTCTCCAGTCATCTCTTGTTCTGGCTAATCCTTGCCAGCCTGGTTTGTATTTATCCAAACCGTCCCGCCATCTTCTTTTTGGTTGGCCTCTACTCCGGCTGCCGTTACTTGGGATCCAGTTGGTCGTGATCTAGCTTCATCGGTATGACATAATATTAATTACATATTTTTTAATTCCAGGCCCTTTTCGTGGATAATCCCTCGCAACACCCTATAGTGATCTTGAAAGATGTAACATTCGCCGATCTTCGCACCATGGTTGACTTCATGTACTGCGGGGAGGTGAATGTTACCGAAGAACAGTTGCCACAGGTAATTATACTATAGACCTAAAAAAAATACGGACGTAACCTCGTCTAAGTAGTGCATGCAAAATGGCTGTCTGTGTGCGTGCACACGCACACACGCAAACTGTCACTCGTGCTCGGCACGTTGTCTTACCTAATGTATCTGTGTGCGTGCGGTAAGTCGTGTATAACGAACGAAAGTGCCGACCTTGCATGCTTCACACCTTTTTAGTGCAATGTTACGTCTGTATTTTTTTTAGGTCCGTGCTTCTAACTAGAAAGTTACTGTAAAAATGTTCATTTTTGGGACAAACTTTTGTTGCCTGCTGTACTTTTTTTGCACAGTCATCAACTACCCGTCAAGACGATTCTAACGAGCCCTAACAACGGGTTTATATGTAATTTAGGAGTTCATACATTAAGGCCACTCTACGTTTCCATCATCAGACCAACTCGATTGTACCATATTGTCATCGAAGTTACGTAGCTATACAAAATTTCAGCTCAATAGATCAACAGATTTATACAAAACTAGCTTTCCGCCCGCGACTTCGTCTGCGGAGAGTCAGAACTTCTGTTGAAAGTACAGTTTAAGTTTACATAACCTGCTAAGGCTTTAAAAAAAAAGTCTAGAGCGTGAATTAAGTAAGCAGTCCACATAAACAACTTTAATTTTATGGCGCTAACCTTAACCAAAATTGACATACAAAATAAATTCACTGCCTCTCTTTCACCACTACGTTTTTTTATATGAGTCAAGATAAATTTGCCACATTTCTATACAAACAATTAACCCACTTAGCAGAAGATTTTCGATTAACACCGAAGCTGAATATTTTCTGTACGTAATAATAATAATAATACCCATTTTCATATCTTGAATATATGTAACTTTGAATATTACATAATTTCGATACAAACTTTACAGTCAGTAGTCTTAGATCCCAAGTTTTTTTGGATTTGCTCTTAACTAAGTAACTATTAGGTACCACCTTTTATCTACGTTTCTCACTTATAAATATACCATACAATTTTCTACCCCCTGTTTTACCTCCTTAGAGGTAGTTTTTCCTGAATCGAGCATTTCTACCAAGTTTCAAGTAAGTAAATCAGAACATAAAAGTATTCGTTCCTGTAGAAACTTTGCAACCCCCTTTCATCCCCAAAGGGTTTGAATTTTAGTTATCACGTGACTCATTGTTTTCATTGCAGAGCAAGCATTTCTACCAAGTTTAAAGTAAATTTAAGCATACCAAATATTTTTTCCTTAACAACCTTTGCAACTCCCTTTTATCCCTAGGGGTTGAATTTTAGTAATCACTGAAATACGTGTTACATTATTTGCATTGAAGAGCATTTCTACCAAGTTTCAAGTAAATTTGAGCATACCAAATATTTTTTCCTAAACAAACTTTTCAACCCCCTTTCATCCCTCTAGGGGTTAAATTTTAGTAATCGCTGAAATACGTGTCTCATTATTTGCATTTAAGAGCGTTTCTACCAAGTTTCAAGTAAATTTGTCCATAAAAGTATTTTTTTCCATTCAAACTGCAACCCCCTTTCATCCCTCTAGGGATTGAATTTTAGTAATCGCTCAAATATATGTCTCATTATTTGCATTGAAGAGCATTTATACCAAGTTTCAAGTAAATTTGACCACAAAAGTATTTTTTCCATTTAAATTTTGCAATCCGCTTTCATCTCTCTAGGGGTTGAATTTTAGGGTATCACTGACATACGTGACTCATTATTTTAATTTCAGAGCATTTCTACCAAGTTTAAAGTAAATTTTCGCATACCAAATATTTTTTCCTAAACAAACTTTGCAACCGCCTTTTATCCCTAGGGGTTGAAATTTAGAAATCGCTGAAATGCGTGTCTCCTTACCAGTGATCGGAAATAGGTGAGCTAATTTACCTAAACTTGACGCATATTCATTCATGCGTGAGTGAGATTGGAATACATTATTGAATGAACATGCATCAAGTTTAGGTAAATTAGCTCACCTATTTCCGATCACTGCTCATTACTTGCATTGAAAAGCATTTCTCCCGAGTTTCAAGTAAATTTGACCATAAAAGTATTTTTTCCCATACAAACATTGCAACCCCCTTTCATCCCTCTAGGGGTTGAATTTTAGTAATCGCTGAAATACGTGTCTCCTTATTTGCATTTAAGAGTATTCCTACCAAGTTTCAAGTAAATTTGACCATAAAAACATTTTATCTTTAAACACTTTGCGACCCCCTTTCATCCCTCTAGGGGTTGAATTTTAGTAATCGCCGAAATACGTGTCTCATTATTTGCATTTCAGAGTATTCCTACCAAGTTTCAAGTAAATTTGATCATAAAAATATTTTATCTATACACACTTTGCAACCCCTTTTCATCCCTCTAACGGTTGAATTTTAGTAATCGCTGAAAAACTTGTCTTATTATTTGCATTTAAGAGAATTTCTACCAAGTTTCAAGTAATTTGATCATAAAAATATTTTATCTTACACACTTTGCTACCCCTTTTCATCCCTCTAGGGGTTAAATTTTAGTAATCGCTGAAATACGTGTCTCATTATTTGCATTGAAGAGCATTCCTACCAAGTTCCAAGTAAATCTGATCATAAAAATATTTTATTTATACACACTTTGCAACTCCTTTTCATCCCTCTAGGGGTTGAATTTTAGTAATCGCTGAAATACGTGTCTCATTATTTGCATTGAAGAGCATTCCTACCAAGTTTCAAATAAATTTGATCATAAAAATATTTCATCTGTAAACACTTTGCGACCCCCTTTCATCCCTAGGGGTTGAATTTTAGTAATCGCTGAAATACGTGTCTCATTATTTGCATTGAAGAGTATTCCTACCAAGTTTCAAATAAATTTGATCATAAAAATATTTCATCTGTAAACACTTTGCGACCCCCTTTCATCCCTCTAGGGGTTGAATTTTAGTAATCGCGGAAATATATGTCTCATTATTTGCATTGAAAAGCATTTCTACCGAGTTTCAAGTAAATTTGACCATAAAAGTATTTTTTCCCATACAAACTTTGCAACCCCCTTTCATCCCTCTAGGGGTTGAATTTTAGTAATCGCTGAAATAGGTGTCTCATTATTTGCATCGAAAAGCATTTCTACCAAGTTTCAAGTAAATTAGACAATAAAAATATTTTTTCCCATACAAACTTTGCAACCCCCTTTCACACCTTTAGGGGTTGAATTTCGAAAAATCCCTTCTTAAACGACGCCTCCAATATAAAATCAACTTCCCCTCAAAATTCCAAATTTGTATCTTTAGCGGTTTAGGCTGGGCGTTGATATGTCACCCGGGACATTGCCTTTTATATATATAGATTAATATTTTCTCCGTCATCAATAACTGAAACCCACTTTCAGGTTTTAGACACAGCAAAGCACCTGAAGATAAAGGGCCTCACAGAAATGCCGGAGACCACGTCCCTGACTCGCTCGCAGGGCCAGTCGGCCGAGATCCAGTCCCAGGAGCCCGTCGAGAGCAACCGGCACTCCGCCTCACCGGCCACCTCGCCTTCCACCAAGAGGAAAAGATACGGAATGTGAGTGGAATACTTTATCATCTTTATTACGTAGTGTAAAACAAACAACCGTATTCATAAACAATACTTAAGGGATATGGGTCAATCAACTTTTCTTTGCGCCTCGTTGCCATGGTGACGTCTCCTGGTTCACTCTTTAAAATCACGATTTTAAAGTATATAAATCCAGCAAACATCAGTTTTTTGGCAATTACAAGCCCATTCTGTTATGGGTTTTCATCCAAGCGTATTAGTAGTCTATATTATAACCATTTTTCTAAGAAACTCTATCACTGTTTTCTCCTGGCTTACGGGACAGAATAACAGCAACAAAAAGTTGATCCACCCACCCACAGCTTTGTGATTGGTCCTTTTTCGACCGACCTTTTGTTTATGAGACGATTTGAACCACCCTGTGCGTGTGAGCACTGTGAGACCTTATAGTGACGTTTGTGAATATGGGTGAAAATCGCTTTCCGCATCGGTCTGTCTATCCCCTAACTCCTGCTAGATCATGCAACTACGTCTTTATTGTAGGCAGTAAAATCCAAATCGTATTTGACCTGTTACGGTATTGTTTTAACCCATTCATTGCCGAAGACGCGAATTAGCGACCCATGTATGTGTAATCGTAATACCGAGGACGCGATTTCGCGTCCTCGAGTAATTTGTTTTTTTTTGCTAGAAAACAAGGGATAGAAGCTTTTCGTCCACATCTCGATATGACTAGGTAGCAAATACGACCAGATCGCTTTGCGACTACATCTCGATCTGACTACATCGCTTTGTGCCTAGATCGCTATACGACCAAATCGCTTTGCGACTAATTCTCTAAAAGTTCGAGTTGCAAAATGACCACTTCGCTTGCGATACTAGGTAGGTTAGGTTCTTTAGGTAACTTCAAATGCCCGAAGGGCAAATTGCCCAGGAATAGGAGCCCCGCCATGCGGGGCTCCGTCGACATTGCTAACACAGACATAACGTGAAAAAACAAAGTGGTCATTTAGCGACTCAAACCTATTGAGATGTAGTCGCAAAGCGATCTGGTCGTATTGCGATCTAGGCACAAAGCGATGTAGTCAGATCGAGATGTAGTCGCAAAGCGATCTGGTCGTATTATCTACCTAGTCATATCGAGATGTGGACGGAAAGCTTCCATCCCGAAAACGAAAACAACTGTACCAAAAGGCAGATAACAAAAAAAAAATGTTGCCTGGAAGGCGGCGGCACTGCGTGATGAGTAAAAATATGAGGCGTCGGCAATGAATGGGTTAAACTCGGCCGCCATTGTTGTCAAGTGAATAAGAGCTATCAAAACGTTGACAATACGATAACAGGTCAAAAACTATATGGTTGGTATCGTGTTGAATGGAGGCCCAGAGGGCTTATTGTCTAACGCACTCGTTATCACGATAGTATTTATTTTTAAAATCGAAGGCTTTTCTGCATACAAAATAAAAACAATTCGCTCATTGAATACAAAACGGACACATGCCAAAATAATTTGCTCTTGCATTGAAAATAGTATACCAACAGCTTCTAAATTTAAATACACAACACTGACTGATTTTGGAATGTGTCCGTTTTGTATTCAATGAACGAATTGCTCCACTTTGAAGCCAATTGCGATTGCGAGTGCGTTAGACAATAAGCCCTCAGGTTTTCGTCATCCATCTGTTAGTAGTCGCTTTCCGCGTCTGTCTTTCTTTATATTCGCTAACTCGTAAACTACATAACAGATTTCAATACTGTTTTCACCGGTTTTTTCAGGTACAATATTTAAATAATTACCGCGATTTATGCACATAGGGCAATGTAAGCCAAAAATCGTTAGTCGCTCGGCGGACAGTTGCGTCACGGTTTATTTAAACCCCGTAATGTTCCCGCCTCAACGGTTAACCTGTACCTTGTCAGACGCAGAAAGAGTTCGACGGGCTCGACGTCGCTGAACATCGGCGAGGAGCGCCTCGATGACTCGCTGGTGCACGAGCCGCCGCGCGAGTCGGTCACGCTCAGCAGCCTGCCCCAGCGCCGCCGGGACTACGAGGACGCACCCCAGGTACGCCAATAGGGAATGTTCAGTGTAGCTCACAGGTTGCGAAAGTTGTAACAAACAGTTGAGAAAAATGTAACAAACAGTTGAGAAAATTTTTATGATTACTCGATAATCACGTACTTTTAAAAATCAAGGTCTTTGCAACAATTTATACCCTCCTGAGGGTTCTTGTACTAAAAATAGTACAAAATACTGCCATTGAAATAAAGATCTAGTGCAATTGAAGTAAAGTAAAATTTCTTTTGTTTTTAGAACTCGCGATCAAATAAGAAAATTGACTTTATTTCATTCGCAGTAGATTCATATTCCATTGACAAATTTCGTTGTATGGTGGGTCTTAGGAGGATACACTAAATCATTATTTTCATATTAAGTTTAAGATGAAATAACTGTTTATTATACGTTATTTTTAATAAAAACACGCTTGGTGAATATTTGAGGTTATGTGTCAAACAGTACTAATTTGTTTACATAGTTCGCAAATTCTATTGACGGCGACTTTATATGATGACCATAATTCGTCCCATACTGTCGCACTAAGAGACGTCAAATGAATTTAATGTTTGTTTGGTGACGTGTTGTCTTATTCTATTGCCGTAGCAAAGAAAGTTACAGCAGCAAGTTTAATCAAGCATTAAATTATATCGAAGTCTCTGAGTGCGGCAGTTAGTGCCGAATTTAAAAAAAGGATCTAGTTAATTGTCTTACCGCCTGTTTCACAATCGACAAGTAAAGCATATTTGACAGATAAATTTAGCCCTTTCTCTTTCTGACACTTGAAAATAGACAAGGAGCGAACCAACTTTATATGGCAGATAAATTTACTGGTCGATTGTGAAACAGTCCCTTAATGTCTTTTACGTAACACCTGGCCGTAATGTGAGTTTTATCGCACGCTGCGCGCACGGTAAAACTCGCATTGTGGCCAGGTGAAGACGTAAAATTGTGTACTCATCACGGGCAGTAAAAAAGAAAGCCCTCCATCGCATATTTACAACCCTCGCCTACGGCTCGGGTCTCAAATACCTGCGATTTCGGGCTTTCTTTCTTTTACAGCCCTTGTTAAGTAATATACTATTAGTACGGTGGTTAATATTTAATATTACTGTTTCCAGAATTCTGATCCTCACATCAACGTGGAGCCTTTACCCATGGAAGCGGGCGCAGGGGGATTGCCACAAGGTAAGCCCTATACCTATCCTATAGTACAGTGCGATGGCTCTTAAAAAGGAAAGAAAATAGATTTACTGCCGGCTGTTAAGCAAGCGCCGATATTCCGTTGAGACCGCTCGGTTTCAAATGAAACAATAAAACTTATTTATTCCTTCACATCCAATCATCCAGCCGTTTTGCGCGAAGGATTAACAAATACAAAAACTGTAGCATTTATAATGTTAGTGTGAAAGATTGAAAAAAATAATGAAATGAAACAGGTGGATCTGGTGGATCTACACTCTGTTTAATCTAGGATGATTAATGTGAGAGCCGTATTTAGTAACTTAATCACTTACTTCACAAGAGAGGTGTTTAATAAAAGACGATAAGTTATTTAAATTCCTGACCGGTGTCAAATCATAGATTACATAGACTTTGCTGCGTTCAGATAATCGTGTTGGGTTTTCAACATCTAGGTTTGTATAGTCGAGAGTTCATAAATATGTATACACTTTAGTATCTTGTCACTTTAATCACTGTAATAATTCGTATATGGCAGTTTGAATATGACTTTAAATAGATAAGGTACTAAAGTGAATACATATTTATCAACTCGACTGTACCAATGTAGTATTTATTTAAAGTTAAAAAAACAAGTTTAATACGTGTTCATATGAGCCCTCATCACCCGTGGTTGACCATAATTTATATTTCAAAATCAAATTTCACAGAGTCGACGGAGCTCCGCTGTTGTCGGAGCTCCTATTTCTGAGTGTTTTGGCCCTTTGGGTCGGCTGAAGAACTAACATAACCTAAACCTATTTCATATTTATTGTTCAACCGGCCATAGCCAACCGTACCACGGGTGAAGCCACGTATTTTCATCGAGAGCGCTTTTCATCAAAAAATACAAGATTAAATAGAGATTACCACCTCAAAATAAACATGAAGACAATGATTAATTGTATAAATACGCGAATATGGAGTGATAATGGTAAATTGATTTGTTTATATGAGTGACGGATTGAAAGGGTCCCAACTATATGTAGTTATTTCCCTCTTTTGGTATTACGTCGGTTATACATTGAACATCATACGAACTTAACTTTAAAGTCTAGCTTAAAGCGTCGAAACTGCAATAAACATATTGAGCATTGAACGTCCTAGTTCTAGCTAAACGTTCGTTGTTTACTTTACGACTGGATTAATTATCCATTTTGGAAGCAGAAAAACCACTTTGTTGATTATCGTCCGGTGATTATTCCCCGAATCCGTGTTACTTTCCAGGGAAGGGAGATCAATGAGTTGTGACACAGCTAGAACTGAGTTAGAGCTGTTATTATACCTAGTTATGTATCCGTTTATCTCTCTTCCCAGGAGCGCAGTGGAGTATGATGGAGCACACGTATCCGCGGTACGGGAACGCGTGTCTCGGGCTGCAGCACGACCCCGCCATGTACATGGGGGGGGTGATCAACACCCACATGGAGGGGGAGCTAGGGGAGTACGCCCAGGCCGTGGGCGGACCCGGGCCCAGCCCTGGGCCCAGCTGCGCCCCTGAAGCCCAACCTCCTCAGGACCAACCTCCAGCACAACCTAAGCGACGCCGCGCCACGAATCCCCAGTCGGAAGAGAACTTCCAACGCGCCTTAGAAGCCGTCCGATTCGGCGGCATAGGCTTCTGCAAAGCCGCCCGCATGTTCGGCGTCAACAACAGGACCCTCTGGCTGGAATACAAGAAGAAAGGCTACCCGAACAACCGGCCGAGCATCAAGTCGCGCATCAAGCGTGAACACACGACCCCGCCGCCGGAGCATAAAGAAGAAATCCCCCAACAGGAGCAGCAGATGGCGCTGATCTGCCCGCCGCACTCGGTCCCTGTCGGCTTCATCGACTCCCGCCCCCTCGACTTCCCCCTCCAAGGCGTCCCCCACAACTCCCCCCTCAATATTCTGGGGGTGAACTTCAATAATATGCAATAGAACGCGGCCTGCGGGACTCCGACCGAGGACACGTACTCGTTGTGACAAGAGTGGGCGGGCGAGCCTGACGCGACCCCGCCGAGAGTCCCGCGCTACGATCTCTACACGCACATGTTGATGTAAATAATAAATATAACTCGTTACCGGTAAGTCCAGTATTATTGTACGCGGCCAGCTGGCGCGGGGATAGTCGCTAGATAAACGCCGAGCGAAACGAAAAGGTAATATGCGCTATGAACTTCATACCCTTGTGTTACCTTATTTTTTTGCACGGCAGAAAAGCTTGACCGCTGCAAGATGGATGTGTAGACTCCGCAATCTTGACCTTATGACGTTACGATAAGTAAAGAATGATATTAAATTGTATTAATATTGACTATTAGTTCAATGAACCAAAAAATACTATACCGCTCTATTTTGTATAGAAAATATAAAAAAGCTTGCTTTTCCATTGCAACACGCGTAACAAAAAAAAACGTCAGTGACGTCCTTATCAAGATTTTTATATTCGTGAATACTCAATAGAACGGTAACGGATTTTAAAAGTCGCTGACAGCTATAGTTTTTCGTGTTCAACTAATTTGCTTCACCTGCTTATTATATCGTGACATGGTTACTCGATTGCGGAGTCTCCATGTGATACCTTGTATAGGTCTTGTAGCGGTCAATCTATGATCGAATGTTAATACATTACTCTGTCTAACCCCGCGCGAGCCCATCGACGTTATAATGTCGATTATAAAAGCAATATTATTAATGTTGTGATCTTTTAATAGTAAGTTTAACGCGGATAAATAGTTTGTAAACACGATACATACCATCCGCTAAGGTTTTTATCCTCGCGCCATGGGACTGTGATCTCGCCGCTAGATTTGTTCACGCTAATATATTAATATTATTATTAATATGTGCTGAATATAAGCGATCCTTACAAAGATATATTTAACTGACCTCATGCCTTGGGACATTTTCCACACAATTTTTAGCAATATTAATGTAGATAATTCTAGATTTACAAGTTACGTGTAGAGCATTATAGCTTATAATAACTACGCTCTCACTTAGGTATGTTTTTGTACCGACATTAAGAGGTAGAATAGGTCTTCCGGCCTTCGCATATCTTTAAAAAAGTCGATAGTCTTGCAAGACGTCACGTGTGCCTCGCTTCATCTGTTAAGTCATTTAAAGCGCTTTAACATATATTTGACTGTTAAAGTAATTAAAAGCAATAATCGTCATATCTTAGATGCGTAGCGAATATTTTGATTTATATGTATGTATATATCGCCTTTATAAGTGTTTCTGTCTAGCTGTAAAAACTATATGTTATAGTCGGTTCTCGTTCAAAACTAGCAAGTGATGGTTTCAAAGTTATTTTAGCGTGGACAAATTCTGGTAATGTTCGAGGGGCAAAGGGAGTTCGTTTTGACTGTTATGGTGCGTTGCTATATTCAAAACCGTGGATAGAGATGTGACGTCACGTTAAAATTTGACACACTTTGTACGTAGCAACGATATTCACGGTTTTGAATATAGGAACGCGCCATTAGAGTCCATAAATTTATACGATTCGCGACTTTAAGTCAGTGTGACAAATTATATACGTGTAAAGAACGGTCTACTAAAACTGAAACAATTGTTTCATTCTAAACTCAGAAATAGTTACACCAGTAAACTTGCCTTTGCCTTTTCAATATGGTCTACGCGGTACTACAGGGAAATCTGGCTGGGCTATCTTTAATTCACTGCGACACTAGACACTCAGTGTCGTTGTGGTTACATCGTCAATATAGAAAGTGATTTGTACGTCGTCGAGAGTCGTGTTTTATGATACAGATCGAAGGGGTCATTGATAGTGATAATTTATATCTATGACACATACACCTTTAAACTAAAAAAAGATCGTAAAAAGAACACGATTTATTTATATTATCATATTGGACCGGTTCGATTCATGGTTAAGTAAGAGGATTTTTTTCAAAAATCCAATAATGCAACATTTATTTTTTTCAAAAATAAAAGTAATTCTCCTTTGCGTAGAACTTCCTATTTCCAATGTTTAAAGTAATTGCCGTCCAAGTGGCGTTTGCTTTTCCGGTATAGTCTATAAAACTGGAGTGAAAAAAAGAAGCCTAGCCAGACGCGAACGATGCTAACGTTTCTATTTTCTATCGACTAGAAAAGTATAGGTTACGTCAATCCTATACATTTATAGATTTTCGAAAAGCGTCATGCATCTTATGGCCCCTCTACACGTTGGCGGCTCATGGGCAAACGTAAGGGACCGAGCAATACGTAAGAGTGAGATGCAAGAATATGTTGCTCACTCTAAGGTGTAAATGCGTCCCTTACGTTGGCCCATGATCCGAAAACGTATAGAGGGGCCATTAATCTCTGTTCTCTCGCTTACTGTCGCACTCAGAGAAGTCAATTTAATTTAATGCTTGATTAATGTTGCTGCTGTCACTTTCTTTGCTACAGCAGTAGAATAAGACAACACGTCACTAAACAAGCATTAAATTTAATTGACGTCTCTGCGTGCGGCAGTTAGACTAACAAGGGTCCGATCACAGTCCTCAAACCAGTTTGCCATAATCAGTAATATTTAAGTAGATCTCAATAATATAAGTTGTATTATACCTATGCGAATTGAGCATGTTTTTTTTTATCATTAATGCACAATAATTTTAGCATAAGTTGTAGGGAAAGTGATATGTGATAGTGAAGTTAACATAGCAAGTACTTAAACGCGGAAATTGCGCGCGCGAGAGATGCATAGCACTGTCCTGCTTATTATGTTTTGCCAGAGATAGTCCGATCAAACGTTTCCACAGAGAAGCGAAGAACTTGTAAATGTAACTAATTTTTATTTGTAGTACTTTGTTCCGCTGTTATATTTCAAATATTTTCGTCTTTTTCATTCGATATGTCTAACGTTACAGATATAAGATCAGTAGAGTACTGCCATCAGATGGAAATCAAATGATAGTTAGTGATTTTATATCGATAGAATCACTATTCCACACTTGCCCCCTTACTAATAAACGTTGAGTAACGGGCTATACAATGTTTTGTCCTTATCTGTCAAATCCAAAAGTCACAATGACAGATCAGGACAAAACATTGTATAGCTATACCACCGTTACTCAACGTTTATTAGTAAGGGGGTTATCGTCTTAACTAAAAGATCTCATTTATTCTACGTTGCTATACCCAATCTTGTTTGATATCGTTGTTTATGTTATAATAGCTGATATGAGCAGCTCTATGCTACTCTGCAAAACCATATTGCTTTAACATAATCATATTGTAAACTTTTCTGTAGCTATTATTTACTTAACAGTAATGGTGGCCGAGTTAAAAACAATACGATAACATATCAAAAGTAGTATTGTTTAACCGAGTGGAATATCGTCCCTGTCATAGCGATAATGATATGATAACGATATAAATGCAATATGGGCTAGTACAATGTAAAATAGAGTCCCAGGTTTATACGATGATATGCATTTTTTAAATATATTTAAAATTACACAATTTTACATGTTTAATAATATAATTCTTGCCTGCTCGCGACTGGAATTACTTACATTCATCACATTTTTTCCACTCATTTGTATTTAGTTATTATTTCTAATTATATTCGTGTGTAATTTTTTTTATGTAAAATATTGTAGGCCTTAGTTTGTGAACGACTGTCTTTTAGGGTGACAGACGTACGGGGAAGAGCCATTCGTAGAATTTCTATTTAGACGGATGGAAAATAAATACTGTAACGATCACTTAAATGTATTTGGTATTCAACTGTTGCAACTGCATTTTGAGTTTCTTTCAGTTGCTGTATCTTGGTTGTAAAACTGCGCCTCTATTCCCGACGGCAAAAACGATATCGTAGTTGTAGTTCCCAAACTTTTTAGGCTGACTTAGCAAGACAATATCTTTTCACCGGCTCCCAACAAGAAATCATTTGGAAATATAAAGGTACCTACTCAAGTGGCAGGACAGTGCTTGCGTCCCTCTTGCCTAGCTGTAGGGTAGAGCAAGGCAGCTTTTTTGTTTCCAACTACCTCTGAGTATTCGAAGTATTTTTTTTACATCATTTTTTATGCTGTTTTAGCAAACCAAAATGTGCAGTATTATCTGAAAGTGTCGTACTTATGTGTACTCTACATACTTCGTATGGATTTTATTTAATGTTTTTGTAGCTAAATCATAATTTTACTCGTTTATTATGAGAATGTGAATGCACTTAGTGTCATAATACCCGGAAATTTGTAAAGTATAATATTTAGATCGCTAAGTAGGATGATATACATCTTATGTAGCCTCTATATTTTTGGTCGGAGTACAAATTTGAACACCAATAGTGATGTAATTTTTGGCAATAAAGCCTAACTCTAGTGTCAGCAATTATATTATAAGCAATGAGCAATAATGTACTTGACGCTATAAGATTCGCAAGGGCACGGCTTGAACTGTAGACAAAATTAAATGGTGTTCATGTTCAAAGTATATTAAACTTATGTCGTTTTTTATATGAATGTGGGGAGACTATTTTTTAATAGGGCCAAGGATAACCTTTAACCTTTTTAACCTTTTGAACGCCACCGACGGCTCTGGCCGTCAACTGAAAGTCGTGCCACTGACGCCGCGACGGCTACAGCCGTCACATGTTCAAGTTTAAAAGAGACGTCTCGTATTAATAAAGTTGTAATTTGCATAGCATAGCAAACATGTTTGGCGTGTGAGTGACATTTTGTATTTGACTTATGGCGTTCAAAAGTTTAACGCCACCGAAATAGGAATGAAAATCGCCTCCTTACGAAAGCCTACTTTGCTACTTCGAATTTGTTACTAAATAATGTCTTGCTCAACGTGTTAGCCAGCTGACTGCCCTTGCGTCTCAAATGTCAATACCGAAACGTTATATCACAGTGAGAGATCTCGACTTTGTATATTTTTTTATGTTGTATAGTTGACTTAGCGGAAATGTTCTGACGGTCGATTTCTTTGCCGAGAGCGCCGCGCGACTTGCCCAAGGCTTGGAACTAGAATGCATTTATAGTTGTAGCTAGCTTTTATTAACAGCATAAGGCTCGGGCAAAGTATAAACACATATATACAGCTTCAAAAGTTACACAGATTACCCTCCCCCCCCCCCCCTTATTTAGAGATCGTGCTTAGGGAATGCAATTTAACCGGTTATTAACCGATTTTGTATGAAAATAACCGGTTAATACTGGTTTTAACCGGTTATTTGCATTCCCTAATCGTGGTATCTCTAAACGTTTTGTTGGTCTGGACCACAATTAAAAGTCGGACCTTAGTCATATTGTTTATAAGATAATGTAAAGCCGTTGTTGTTTTAAATTTTGTATTGGAACAGAGTTGTTTTCTTACTACATTTTTTGTTAACTTCAACTTAAGGAAAGACTCGAGAACTGTCAGTTTACTTAATATTAAGAAAGGTATGAACTTCAATGAAATTAAAATAAAGTTAGGTTACTTATATAAAACTGTGACGAGATGCATAAAAAAGCAAATAAATTAAAAAAAATGACGTTCAATGCAAATATATTAGTTAAGAGCGAGACAGCATCGTTTAACTTTCTCATAATCATAAATTTGGTCTATTTCTTTAATTTTTAAGGTCTGCATAATGCAACTTTTGTACGCTCACTGACTTTTTATACCATTGCCGAAATAATTGAAATTACAATGAGTTACGGCTAATAAACAAACTGTATCATTGAATCTGTGATACGTTATAACCAGCTGCACGCTTTAGTGCTTTGTCACTTTAACATCAAATTTGGGCAGCTGCACTTATCTATCATAGGCTTCGAAGCGACAAGGTACAATAGTGTACAGGCCTCTATAGACTTTACGTGTTTATCCTTTGCCTTAGAGCCGAAGGTGCTCAATTTCGTAGGGCGTTGTAATATATCAACCACTTTTTTAACTAGATAATATTTGTAAAAAGTTTGAACAACATTCTCAATTAGTATTGTTACTGTCGTTGTGGCAGCACTGAGATTATGAACCGAGGAAATGTTTGAATCGAGCATTTATTAATTATTATTTAATTCTTGCAACTTGTATACATTTAATGTTAAGTATGATTCACCGTTAGTGATAGTGTTTGTGTAAAGAGAAACGAGAGTTGTAAAGGTTAGGTTAAGAGCGGGTTCGGCGGCTACCGGCTGACTAATAAGATATATTATATTTTTCTAATCGAAGTTTTTTTCTGTTGAGAACGTCGCTGTAGTTATTGTAAGCGATCTCTTGATTTTCGACTGATTTTTTTTATTCTGATTGTAATTTAGATGTAGCGATGTGTTTGTTTCGGCAGGGTCGACTGTAAGTTTACAAATTCGACCTTTGATGGGCGAATAAAATGCCTTAGTGATTTCGGCCATGCTACAATAAAAAATGACGCGTTAATATTTTTTCACGCGGGAAAAAAAAACATGTATGTCAATGTGGAGTTATTGTATCTTACTTTATATCTGCATAACTAATTAACGTCAAAATTCCCAATTGCAAAAACTTACATTTGATTTTTGGTGCTATAGATACAAGTAACTCCGGGTCGTCTTAGTACAGTCAGCAACTAAGGTAGGTGGACAGTCGAAGAGCTCAAAATTATCAACACGCACACTCTTATTCTCTTAACATTAGAATCGTGTATAGATATCATGTATTCTACTGTTCATCTACTTTTGTTGCTGACTGTAGCCAGTGGAGATTGTCTCCAAAGCGACGCATTTCTCTCTAAACCCTTTAGGGGTTGTTAACAGCTATCTCAGCATTCGAAAATAGAATAATAATTTAAACGACTTTATTTTTTTCATGACGGCATTAATATATTTTCGTTAACCACTAAAGGGTTAAGATAGTCAAAAAATCGTAAATGGCATATAGTTTTCATATTTTAACCGTCACAACGCTAAAGTGGCTGAGGGGCGCACTTTTACATGTCTGGGAGCGGTAGAAATACGCTGATCTTCATTTAGCTACCTGCTTTATATTTTTATGATTTGACATTCACTTTGACGCTTCTTGAGACGAGAATCTCACTCAAGACCAGTATATTATTAAAGCTCTCGGACTCGAGACCCCTGTATTGAGTTTCCCCAGAAACTCAACAGTCCTGATCAGTTATCTTTGCTTATCGGGCTTAAAACAGAAAACTTTATGGACCTTTTGAATGGCTCAAAACGGAATGTCAACTGTCTGGGTTCTACGCGTTACTTAGCGTTGGCACAATGCCGTAACATGACAAGATTCATGACGCTAACGTAAACTATTTTCGAAAAGTTTCGTATGCAATTGATATAAACGCTCGACGCGACCGTCCGACAGCTTACGTCAATCCTGTACATTATCGTTAACCTTTTGACCGCCACAGACGGCTATGGCCGTCAACTGGAAGTCAAAACATCCAAGTTGAAGATTAAAAAAGACTTTGTTTCGTATGAATTAAGATCTAATTTGCATAGCATAGCAAATATGTTTGGCTTGTGAGTGACACATTTTGTATTTGACGTTAGGCGTGCAAAAGGTTAACGAAATCGTTCGCCGATTTTTCAAAAGGTTACTTAAGCGACTAGACATATTCTTTCCGTGTGTCGTTCAACTAAGCCGCGTTGCCTACATGTTTAACGTGCGTACCGTGGTATTGTGGCTTAAGCTTTCGGTAGGGCCGTTCCAGATGTCTATTTTCTCGATTTTTATTGTGGCGTGGACCGAAGTCGCCACGGCGACTGCCCGGGAATAACCAATGTGTACTGTATTGTATATAGATGTAAATAGTAACTAGTTAAGGGACAAAAAGTTCACTGTCCTTAAGTCTAAATGGAAATTCGACAACAGGGAAAATTATCCATCCTGAATAACGTCTAAAATGGAATAAGGTATCAATGGTATCGTTTTGGAGGTCGAATATAATTATAACCATTAGAAGAAGTACACCTAGAAATGTCTTATCGTGAAAACGGCATTTTATTTGACCCTATTTAATTTTGGACAACATGCAAAATGAACCCAATTCATAATAGACAACATTTACTATGGGTTTTGATTATCGAAAATAAATATATTTAATCACTATTATATTTTCCTCACTTTGGATATAATAATGTTCTTCCTAACTTCAAATTGGTCCTTTCACCCTTGACGATTTCCCGTTTAGGCCTAATGTGAGTGAACAGTCAAATCACAGTTTATCACCGAGTGTCGCAAACGAAAGACCGCAGGAGCCCGTTTCTCGAATCTCACTAGACTGAAGTAGACAATATTTCACTCATTACAATTTTATATAAGCTTACTAATGAAATGTACCGCATGGATTAATATTATTTAGGACTAGGACTTGTCGTGGTTTTAGGATCCATGGAGACACTGTTTCCTGATTATTATAATACATGCTAACTTGATTTTGACCTTCGGTATTGTTATATTTCAATTTTGGTACGGAAGATATCTCCGCTGTGAAAGCGTAACAAACAAATATTAGAAGGTATGGATAAACTGAACTAAAAATTTATTCAGTTTATTTAGAAATATGACAAAACTAAAGGCCGAAATCAAAGTTATATAATAATAATTAGGAAATAGCTACTCCATGGATTCTAGAACCACGTTCTGCCGCCAAAATCCTAACCCTAAATTTATTAGTCTAGTAAGATTCGAGAAACGGGTCCCTGTAATCTGTAACTTGTGAATGATGCCAGATTTGTTAAAACGATTCGTGACGTAGCTTTTTAAACGTATAAAGACCACCACAGATGGTCGGTTCGTCGGCTGGCGTTAGAACACTGGCTGTTTTGACATGACACATTTATTCATAGAATTTATACTCGGGAAACCTCACAAGATTAGGGACATTACGTACACTGTTGTGTAGGTTTCCTTAGGCTTGATTTCATCGTACGCTGATGTCGGTCGCTGACGTCAGTCGAGCGTTCGAATATACACCAAGCGAGCGTTCTAGATACCGCACAGCGACGCCGACGTCCGCGGCAGATTTATCATACGACGGTACGGTCGACCGACGTCAACGACCGACGTCAACGACCGATGTCAGCGTGGGAGGAAATCCAGCCTTAACACGCCCGTGTAGCTAGCGTATAAAGTCACAAACCTACAGTGCGTCGGTTTAAAGGAAAATCCCACTAAGTATATATAACTTACTAATAAGTTAGTGAGTTTTTCCCCTAAAACGACTAGTGTCTGACATACTTAATAAATCCAAAGGATTAACTCCTAAATAAAAAGGACGCATACGCAATTTGATTGTCAATGTAAATTTTACCCCCTATCTTAAGAAATAAGGTCACTAATACATATGCGGTTCTATGAGACATACGCCTTTTTCCAGGGAGGGCAGTATTACTCTATTCCAAATAACGTTACGCTACAATTATCGTTAATTTATTTGGAGCAAAACCATCACAAAAAATGGTTACACGTAATGTTACAGCTAGCACTGTTCCGTTTAAATACACAAACTACAGTTAAATATAAGTACATCCTTTCAGAGATAGCCTTTTCTAAAACCTGCCAATTCCCAGGCAGAAATTATAACTCTAGCTCTGTTCCTATCTCTGAAGGAAAAAGCGAGATTGTGTATTGAGAATGCCTCGCGAATCGTAAAACAATATCAAGGATCATTGGTTTGTGCGACGTTGAATCTATTATAGCTTAAATTTTAATAATCAAAATATCACAAGAGGAAAATAATGTGCGTAGCACTACATAATAATGTTCTATACCAAAATAGATTAATAAATTCTTTGGTTATTTTGTAACTCGTATGTTTTATTTCTTTCCTATTTACCCTTATATTTATCAGGTCAGTTGACGGTTGCAAGCTGCTTAACCTTTTCTATGCCATCGACGGATTAATCAGTACCACCAGTTTAACGGTAACGGATAAATCCGTCACGAATGAAAGGGCAAACTAGACCTGGGATATCCATGACGTTATTAGAAATCAGCTCTAGGAGATCGCTATCAATGGGTTAGTTCCTGATTCTTCGGATTCTTGTTTACGATTAAGAGTTCTAATCGTGACATTTATAAGTAATTCCGGCGAAACAAGAATCCGACGAATTCGGAAGTAACCTATCATTGGCGTGTGACTAATATTCTTTTATTATTTGTCATGGCACTGAAAAGGTTACCTATTGAACTGAAATACTACAAAAGGCACACTCCATTGATAAATTTAATGAAAACGTAAATGTCAACCGTTTGCTTATAGTACGAATTTTATGAAGTGACCCGATTAGCAAAGAAATGTGATAAGGTGATAACAGAAAAGGGCCAGTTTAAAAAGTTCTTACTATACAAACAAAAAGCTTGATTTACACAGCCATCAGTGACGGATTTATCCGTCGTCGTTGAAACTGGTACGGATGTATCGGTCGATGTCGTTGAAAACATTAACCTTTCTATTCGGTAAGTTAGGTTAACGTTTTTTGTATTATGTAATTTTAACTGTCAGCGAGTTGTTCTTCAGATCATAATTTTTTATCGTGTGTTACTCAGTAACAAACGCTTTTCTAACTTACTGCAATGGGAGTGATACATCCAAGCGAGCAAAACCTAGTCACACTAATATTGTAAACGTTTGGGTGTTTGTATGTTACTCCTTCACGCTGTAACGATTGGACAGGTTTGGATGAAAGTTGGAACGGAAATAGCTTACATCCTGAATTAACACATACGCTTAGATATAGACGTTTTATCGCAAAATATCACTGATCCTGTGAGATGGTTATTGATAAAGAATTTTAAATTTAACAGAAACGTCTGTTTACGAAATTAAAAACTATCTTAGGCAGGATTCGAACCTACATCTCTGGCTCTCCGGAGGAGATGTAGATTCGAATCCTGCCAAAGACCGACGATTTTTTGTCGCTTTAATATAGTTTATGGTTATTGATATTTGAGGTTGGCGAATTAATAATTAGATCAGAGGACAGAGGCAGATAGATATTTTTGTGATGAGCGCAATAATTTGCTCACACAGGTTTGGATATTTTCTATGTATTTAAGTATGTATGTCTCTACATGAGTAAGTAGGTATATCGTTGTCGAGTACCCACAGTACAAGCCTAGAGCTTAGTTTGGGAATAGGTCAATAGGGAATATGCATGAATTTTTAAATCGCATTTGTCTACAATACATAAAAATACCGTAAAAGACATCCGCAAAAGTGAAATTAAAATTAAAATCGGCCAAGAAATACGGATCATACAAGCATTTTAAATTGCTAATTAGACAGAGATCCGAAGTGCACCGGTGACGTCATTGTGCAGTTCGGCCATATAGACTCCACGTAAAATTCTGTTTTGCTAGAAAGAGATAGGAACAAATCTTTGTTGGTTATCTATATAGCTAATCAAAAAATGTTTTTTTCTCATCTGTTTGTTACATGAATCAGCGTTTATTGAAGCTGTAAAAAAAACATGCGTATTCCCTATTGGTGTGACATTATCCCTGATATTTATTATTATCCCTATCATGCCATTGCGTCTTCTCTTCAGACACCTCGAGCGTCCGCCTCCGCCGCTCCAAGTATTTCAAGCGGCAAGGCCGCGTGCAGCCGGAGGAGCGGGAAGTGAGGAAACAGACCTCGGAACCGGTCCCGTCCACCGCCACCCCTACGCTGAAGAAACACGAGTCCTACCCACAGTATACTGGCACCACGGTAAGACCATGATAAAAACTCTTCATATAATGTCAATCCCTGCCTACTTTCAGAGAGGTAAGTTGTATAATGACTCGGTCGCAAAACTATCACATCGATTGTAGCCTATATCTCAAAATGGCCGTTTCCTCGTGGTCCTACTATATTAGTCCTACTGACTTTCGACGAAGCCCCGCCGGGCGGGGCTCCTGCTTGTAGGTGGTTTTGCCCTTCGGGCATCTGAAGAAGCCTAACGAACCTAACCTACCTACTTTTACAACTACAGTTAGTATTTAGTGATCAAAACTAGGTTCACTTTTTGACTAGTAGGACCACGTGGAAGTCACTCTCAAAATGTCTGAGTCGCAAATTACCACATTACTACTCAGCGAACCTTCTTAAGTTGGAGAGGCACTACCCTTTAAGAAGAAGAAGTCCGGTCGTAAGCCGCAATAAAACCACAGCATAATTAACTGTACGAGCAGCTGTGATAAAAAACTTCGAGTTGGTAATACAAAACATTTGATTGTGGCTCAGTTAATGACCAACATGTGTATTACATCAACTCAGTTATTTAAATTACCCTTATTTAATTATCGTTGATGTTCTAATAAAACTAATAATTAAAGGCCAAAAGTTTGATTACCCTACATTTAATACCTAACTGTCATAAGTCCCTCGATGTTATCAATCTAATATAAACACAGTGGTAGAGTGACCACATTAATTAAAAAACATTAGAGTAACTTTAAACTCGGAAAAAAAACACTTTTATTTAAATTAGCAACATGAAACTTCGGAGAGGGGTTTAGTTTAGGTAAGATGTGTAACACATTGATTTTGTATTACCAATTTGAAGTCACCCGATATTATTTACTATTACAGCCGCGCACGCGTACAATAGACCACGAGATCGGCTCGCTCTTGATTCGCGCCGTCTCCTACATCGACAAGCACGCGAACGCGGGCTCCTCCGCGTCGCTCGAGGACGCTCCCCAGACGCGCGCCAGCCACACGCCCGCCGTCAGGTGTGTCACCCAACGTAGCATTAGAACAACTACTACGCCACGAGGCTCGCTCCTGGTCCGCGCCATCTCATACATCGGCAAGCACGCCAACGCCCTCAAGGACGACTACCGAACACCCTGTTATGGTTATTATGTCTTCCGCCCGCGACGTCTCCCGCTTGTAATTAATAATTCGCTACAACGTCCCATTTCAGAATAGAAATAATTTTCGGAATAAAAGGTCGCCGATGTGCTTCAGCTAAGCGATAAGCTATCTCCATTTCAAATTTCATTCAAATCCGCCAAGCCGTTTCAAAAAAAAGCAACAAGCTTTCCCATTTATAATATTATTGGGATAAATCTCCACAGATCCGGGCCTCCTCTCAGCTGCAATTTCTGCTGGAACACAGTGGACGAGTGCGGACGTATCTTAAGACGGAAGACGCAGTACCACTGTCCCGAATGTAGGACAAACCTGTGCATAGTGCCGTGCTTCCACGAGTACCATGAAGGGCCAGAAGCGGAGGCCGCCGCAAGTGCTAGGTGAGCTGCCTGCAGATACCCTAGGATTATAGAACAATAAAATTCCGAAAACTAAGTCCATTTGTAAAAATTCCGGACAAATTAAATTTTCGGTCTTGTCCGGTATTTCGGACGAAGAAATCAATTCCCGGACGTCTTTAGACAGTTCCGGCTGTATAACCGTACCCAGGACCCGTGTATCGTGCCTGGGACAAATGTAGCGTAATCCTTTTAGATTAAAATTGTAAATTATATTTATAAAAAATAACGAAAAAATACATTCTGTAAAAGGCTTTAGTGTGCGATTTCGTTGTGTATTTGAAACCTAATCGCTTAACCCTTTCAAGGCCAATGACGGATTTATCCGCACTACATGTTCACCACGGACGGATTAATCCGTCGCGGTTTTCAACACAATATATATATCCTCCTGTAAACTTAAAATTGCCCTTTCAGCTGTCATAGACGTGTCTCGTCTTTTGTATATGATATGGCTTTAAAAAAAGCCAAAATAGCCGTTTAAAGTTCAATAATTTACTTATGAAATGCGAAAGCTGACAACAGAAATGCGTTGCGTGAGCTGTGCAGCGATATGGTGCACGAGAATTTTAATAACCAAAGCCCGGATTGACAGTGGCAACTGTGTACTGGATTTTTATGGCGATATATTTATGTTGTCGTAAAAAAAAATAACGTCGTTGCATGGATTCTTGCATAACTTGATATATCGCAATTGTTGATGTACTGTTATTTTTTAGAATGTAATTTCAATTTATACAATATGAGTCAGTACAGACTTCGATTGGTTATAGTTACGATAAGAAATAAAATACATTTCAAACTCGTATTTAAAATTGGTAAATCGAATATGAATTGTGTATACAAAACTCCGAGTTGGATATACTGTAAGGGCAAATGTTTGTGCGATAAACGCAAGTAGTATTTTGAATCTTGGCTGTATTTTATGTATTTAAGTATGGTTCTCGTTGTCTAGTATCCATAGTACAAGCCTAAAGCTTAGTTTGGGACTAGGTCAATTTTTATGAGATGATATAACCTGACATTTATTTTATTTATTATATACTATAAGTTGACTAGATAAAATCAATCACTAGCAACTCTTTTAAGTGCCACCGCGAAACCGGGATTTAGGCATGTCGCACACTGTACTACACCACCAGTTTCTTAATAATGATAGAAAATTTTGTTTTTTTTATGAAACACGTGTGACGAATATACTGTTAGATGCAAGTGCAAGTGTGATAGCGATAGTCAACCGAACGCTATTAAAAATCTGGGAGTGAGTACGTCTTCATATACATACGAGTAACTATTGGTTATTGGTATTGGTGGACATCAATTAATAAGTCACAGCTCGTTTTTATTCTTATACAGCATGAGGGCTTGATGTTACACAAAATGGCCTTTGAAAAGTTCACGTGTCCTGAATTTAAAATATATGACTTCATGGCATTAGTTTGTGATATCTAAATCTGCATGGTTCTCTACTGCAAAAGAAAATGGCGACACTGAACTTAAAAATCACGTTTCACTTTTTTTATTTATGATTTATTTGTTTGTTATGGAGATGACTTACTTGTGTTATCCAAGAGTACGATGCCGTTGGATTATTTACTATATCTGACCTGTATTATTATTTTTGAATTCTCCTATTCTAACCATCATTTCAAACATATTTCATTTCATGGTCTATTTTTTTTTCATTCTTTGTGTATCGTTCCACAATACTAATAATTCAACAAATATACATTCGAATAATTAACCGAATAATCATACTTGAAAAAAATTGACAATGAATGTCTATATTCAAATGATGACATTTTAAGAATTAGATCCCAATTCTCTTTTGCAGTAACCCTTTGTAATTTAAACGGTGTTGTAAATAAATATAAAAACCGTTTTTTTTAAATGTTAATGTTGTGCAATGAATTATCGTTTTTTAGCTTTGAAAAGCTATTTGTATGAAATATATTGTATGTTACAGTCAAGGTCAAAAATATTTGTACTCCCTGAAGTCTCAAAAAGACTGAGCAGTCGAGAGATCACCATACTGGCATTGGGATGTTGTAAGAGGTTGTATATTTTGGACTAGGGAAATGCCGAGAGCGCAAAAAAAGATGTCTGAATTAGTTGCACTCTCTTACTCGCATCATACATATGTTATTTAGTCGATGTACGTGTACATGTTTTTACAACTCTGTGGAGATATTTATAACTGTGAATGTAGACTGCAATGGGTGATATGCACTGGCCGGAAACGCAGTTTCTATACCTAAACTTGTATTTATAACCATTATATATATATATTGAGCGGTTCTATAATAATTGACAAACATTTGGCAAACGTATCTTTTTATTTTAAACAAGCTTTTTTCTTTAGGTCGTTTCACAAGATCCTCTAGGAATTGATCGAATAGGCACATAGAAATATTCATGCGTACAAAACAAAAACAGGCTAAGGGCCTGTTTCACAATCGTCAAGTAAAGCATATCTGACACATAAATTTAGCCCTTTCCTTTTCTTAAATTTGAACATAGACAAGGAGAGAGCTAACTTTAACTGGCACATAAATTTACTTGTCGATTGTGAAACAGGCCCTTAGAGTTTGAAATAAGAACAACGTTTAACCCTTTGAACGCCATTGACTTGATACAAACGTCGTCCTCACACGCCAATGACAGCTGAAAACCACAGCTAATGTCAACCTTACGTCTCTTTTGCACTGTGTGTGTGACCACTACGAGTATATGGGTTCATGGCGTGGTAGGCACGGCAGTACACGACCACTTAAGTGGTTCTTGGCGTTCAAAGGGTTAAAGGATCGACGATACCGAATCTTAAAACACGTTGACACAACGTTTACATCACGTCACGTCTTATCGATCGATATATCTTTTACACAGTACACAACTAACATTAGTTTCGTTCTGTCCATTCGTGGCAGCTCTTGTGAATCGATTTATAGTATTATTCATACAGAAAGGAACCGACATATTTTAATCGTTCTAGAAAAAGTAAGATAAACATTTAACTCACTTTTTACTGGTATTAAATACTCATGTTTAACGCAAGTTTGGATAAAGAAACTGCATATTTCAACAGGTGTTTTAAATGTTTGACTAAAAAAATTATAGGGCCATTGTTTTTCACTTAAATAAAAGGCAACTCATTTGTTAACACGCTCAGGGTAGTTCAGGAGTTATGGGGAAACAGATGAGCATTCGGACAAGCAAACATTTTCATCGCTATTTTACTTAAGAACTTTTGGGGTTGGCTTAGTTGTCACTTTTTAATTTCTATTCTTTGCTTTCAGATACAGCTAAAATTAGACGCTTCATTTTGTTGGGGTTGCTTGTGTACAAACGTTAAAGATAATTCATTTTTGCTTTTAATTCTTCATCAATTATAATTGTACGAGTATAAGTTGATGCCTGCCAGGGGTACGTTTTGTAAAGCTACAAGTTACAATTTTACCGGTCTAAACTGGCAACACTGCTCAAATGGCTGGTTGTCATTGGTCGAGGTTGTGTCAAATGGAAACTTGTAACCTGTAAATTGTAATTTGTAACTTTATAAAACAGGCCCCAGGTGACTCGAATGCTTGTCTGCCTCCTCTTTCACTTATTTTTTTTTACTAAAACTAACTTAGGCGCCAAAATAAAAACTAGCTTGTTCTACATAATACATAGTCAACTGACAAAGTTTTTTTAAATGATGATTTTTTCCATATTTTTATTAATGTAAAAATTCCCGGGTTAAAGTACCAAATTACTCTTGCCTAAACTTGAATTACCAAAATATTTTGGTCAAGCGGTTAAAACATTGACTCCGCCAATTTTTAGCAGTAGTATTTAATCTAGAACAATGTACATAAAGATAATTTAATATGATATTGTATTAGTGACCAGATTTAGTAGTTGCAATCGATTAAGTTATGAAGTGTACCGCCACGCGGTTTTGTAGTTTAAGGATTTTTTCTGATGAATGTTAAATAATAATTAACGGTAGCCTTGGGCTTTGTATATTTCTTGTTTTTATAGTCAAAGGTCGGCCTTAGCCATTTTCATTCTTGACTAACTTTAAGTGTTGACAATCTAAAATAGGAATTCATTTTATAAAGTAACTAGAGGATGGTAATCTCAAGTTTTTACGATTAGGAAGTTAGGTGTTTTGTGTAGGGAATGCGAATAACCGGTTATAACCGGTTTTAACCGGTTATTTTCATACAAAAACGTCTCATAACCGGTTAAATTGCATTCCCTAGTTTTGTGTCAGACAGTAACCAAATAGTTTTATATGTGTGTATACATATATATATGCACGAGTATGTATACTATGTATATACATATACAGGGTAACTGCGGGGTCGTGATCCTAAATTATTTTTTCCAACTCAGTAAATGATTGAGATTCTATTAGAGTAGTGGTTTTTGAAACAATTAAAGGTTCCTATTTTACTAAAATAATATTATGTTTCCGTTATTAATAATAAAATTATGGTCACCTAACTTTTTTACGTTAAAACCTATTTGAAAGTCAACCGATCAGATGAGAAAGAAATACTCAATGATCCTGAATAAAAATATTTAATTTGATGTTTATTTAAATAAAAAGCAAAGTAATGGTGTTACGGTTTTAAATCTATTTCGTCATGTTCCTAATGGCGAAGTGAGTTTAAGTTTACTTTGTTGCTACACGGCCCCGCAGTCACCCTGTATACTGACTAGGGAATGCAATTTAACCGGTTATTAACCGTTTTTGTATGAAAATAACCGGTTAAAACCAGTTATAACCGGTTATTTGCATTCCCTAATACGGACGATGCGGTTAGCCTAGTTGGTAATGACCCTGCCTATTTAGATAACGGATCCAGGTTCGATTCCCGGTACGGCCAATATTTGTGTGATGAGCGCTAGTATTTGTTTCGAGTCTTGGATGTATCTTTTTCTCTATGTAAGCATCTTTATCGTTGTCTAGTTCCCACAGTACAAGCCTAGAGCTTTGTTTATTGATTCTTCTATTTTATTTTTTAAAGTTCCAAGTATTATCTACTATCTCTATTGTTTTGTTTTTAACTATAGTTCGACACGTTTCCGTACAAGAGCCGTCAAGCGCGGCGTGAAGCGGTCTGCACCCCGCTCCACTCCCCGCTCCACCACCCGCCCCCGCTAACGCCTCTACGCCCCCGCCAACCCCTGTCCCCTCCCAGGAAGATCGTGTCAGAACTTGTCGGACTAAAAACTATGTTAAGAAGCCCTACGAAAGCTAATCTCGCCGCCGTTTTTTTATTTTTCGATTGTTAAAGTGAAATTACATGACATACTTTTTTTTTATTATGCGTATATTTTTTTATTTCGGGTTTCTTATTTGTTCAATTAGTGCGTCAACTTAGTTTTATAGTATTTATTTTTCGTAAAACACGTCGGTATTTTTATTACATATTAAAATCAAACATTCAAGTAAATGCACTAATTTAATACACCTATAAAAAAATTGAATTGATGAAAAATTTTATATTTACGCAATACTTATAGTAAAAATAGTATGAAGTCAGTTTAAAAAAAAAACATGACAGAATATTGCTTAGCACTCATATATTTACAGGGCGAATATATTAGTTAAATTTGATAATTTTAGCGAAATACCTACACTTCAATAACCAGGAAAAACGAAAAGTGTGACTTAAGCACAGATATTGTAAATCATCAAATATTTTTTTCAGTAGCGTTTTACATCGAATCGTACACAATTTAGTTTGAAAATGGATATGGGTGATCGTTGCATAATGTTGTAATAACACCAATAATTATAGTATAGTTGTAACGTGAGCTGTGGTAAGTTCTGTAAGGACTTCTTGTTGTCTCGAATGATACGAGTACCTCGACGAGTAAGATAATATATGCTATTTTGATATGAGTATGTACTGATTTATTATTTAAACATAATGTGATTGTCGATTAAGTGCCATGAAAATGTTGTATATATACAATGTTGTAAAAAAAATATGTCAAGTTTATTGCGAAATAATGTAATGTGATCACTTGATCAATTATTGTTTACTTTCTTGAAATATTAACGTAAGTGTCTATTTATATTTCTAATATTTATATCTAGTATTTTAATATTCTATAATTATATTGTTAACGTGTTGCAAGAGTATAATATTTTATCTAATGTTAACCTTTTCAATACCGTTGACGGATAGATCCGTCACGGCTAGGGTTGCCAAGTGAATAAATATTTTTTTAAGGATACAATAAAAACCGAACATTAAAAAAACTGCCTTTATTTTTAATTTCCGGAAGTCTTTCGTAAACATATCCGGACTTGTCCGGATAACACCGAATTGCAACAAATTTGGAATAACGTTATATAGGTTATCTAAAAACTACATATTTAAATTTTTTTACGATTTGTCATAGATCCTTACGAGGTTAAAATTAGTTCTCTCTAATCGTTGGTGCGTTTCTTAACACGAATAGATTTTTATTAAACAAATAATATATCAAACATATTAAGATGTATATATTCAAAATAGTGAGCATAGTAAAAAGATAAAAATAATATATATGCAGCAGTTTGAAGTTATAAAATGTACTTCACGTCTTGTTATTGTACTATATTTTTAAGTACAGCATATATGTAACTAGCAAAAGAATGCTTTCTACAAGAGCAGTTCCACTGAGGCGGAGACGAGCGGTGCTGAGCGGAGCTGTGCCAATATTAACCAATAGAAGGCGCATGCGGTCACGTCGAGCGGCCCTTCCGCACGTCAGTTTAGATTCTATTGGTTAATATTGGCACAGCTCCGCTCCACTCCGCTGATCTCCGCCTCAGTGGAGCCGCAGCCTTATAATCTGGCTGATGGATCAACGCACAGCCGAAGCCGCTGGACTAGGTCTTGGAATTTGGAGGCAACATTCCTTGGACATCCTAGGGATGCAATAAGAAGGGATTTTTGGAAATTCAGTTCGATATTTTTCTCGATTACCCTAATATTTTTGCATTTATAATATTGTCCTTTCATCGACCGATTTATAAAAATTGTAGGTTGGGTACCGGACTATGTAAAAGTATATGTTGTCAACAAACCCCGGCTGACGGAAGCAAAAATACAAAATATTTATTCAGTAAATAGGCCACATGAGGGCTCTTTTACACGTCGGTAAAAAATGCAAAAATGTACGAGTGGCTAGTGTTTGACTACGGAATTAATACGATAAATATAAATAAAAGAGGTTTACAAATTATTAAAAGGTATATAAACTTAACCATTATAATTATGATGATTGAAAATTACTTTTTGACGATGTCGATAAAACTTAGTCGATATTTAATTAATCACTAGCCACTGGTGCATTTCTGCTCCCGTCATCCGGGGTTTGGTTGTCAACAATAATGTAATAGGGTGGATGAACTTATTGTTGTTGTTATTCTGCCCCGTAAGCCAGGAGACAACAGTGATAGAGTTTCTTAGAAAAAATGATAGAAAATACTTGTAGTTCACTCAGGAGAATACCCATAAAAAATGGGGTTGTAATTGCCAATAAAACTGATTTTTAGTGGACTTATATCCATTAAAATCATAGTTTAATCATAGTTACCCAGGAGACGTCACCATAGCAACGAGCTACAACAAAAAGACTTCTTTTATTATTGCTTTTTATCGATGTCGATAAATTTTGTCGATATTTAATGAATAACTGGCACTGGTACATTTATGCCCGCGTCAATCCGTGATTTGTAAATAAATGTTACCATAATGTGTCCCAACGTTTTTCTATGGCAAGTTGATTCTTTTCTCACCGATATTTATACTTACTAAAGGCATGTACGGTAAAGTAAGAAATAGCTACATCATTCAATTACTTATAAACGATATTAAAAAATACACTTCATACATTTATTATAAATAATGATCGGCGAACGGTACCAATTTTAAGACGAAAGTAAAACATGGATATGATTCTATTTAAATTTCGTGCAAAATTTATATTAAAAAAATTATGCGGTTTTATTATCGAGGTGTTAACATGTCTTTCACGATGTAATCAGTTTACAACTATTCACCCCTCACATCTGTTGATGTAGAAAGGTAATTTTCTCTATATAAATGGATCCTCAATGTTAATAGGAATCGATTGACAATATCAAACATGATAATTCTCTATAACAAATTATATTCAGTCAGTTTTTAACAATATAATTATGATTTTATTTTTAACGACATAGACTTATATTATAGTCATTACGTTTGTCGTTAAAGTGACATAGAATGCTGCCGGTCGCCGATCATTAATTATAAACAAATTATAGTATAGTAAAGTAAAATATTAATAGTCTATCGCATTCACACATGCATCTGTAAGTACATTTGTTATGCCAGAGAGAGTGGGACAGTGATACATTGTATTTTTGATGACGTGTATTTTTAAATCGCGTTTATAAATACCTAGTTGTTTTTATATTTCTATGTTATAGCAAGGTATGGTTAAGCAGATTTATTGTTGAAATATATAATAATATCAATTATTTTTTAATTTATTCGGTTTAAAATGTTGTATTCTCGTATTTGTGTTTTATTTTAATAACTTAAATAAGATGTTTTATATGTGTAAGTTGTATGGTATAATGATATTTTATTTTTATACTTGTTCACTTAGCTATTACCAGAGGCCCGTTTCACGAAGCTACAAGTTACAAATTACAAGCGGAAGTCTCTTTAACTCCTTTTGCTAGAAAGAGAGTTCCGCTTTTAATTTGTAACTTGTAGCTTCGTGAAACGGGCCGCAGGGGGCCTAAAGGTGGGTACAGACTGGTGAAACGTAACATGCAATGTGTCATGAATTCACCGTACACATTGCTGCAATGTATCATGAAAGGTAACAACTTTGTACGGTGAATTCTTTCATTGCATGACACATTGCATGTTACGTTTCACCAGTCTGTACCCACCTTAATATGGCTGCGTTTATCGCGTGTCAAAATGTGGATATCCGTCACTTTTTGACAAGTGTATAAGTACGAGAGTGACGGATGCTTTATCCACATTTTGTCCCGCGATAAACGCAACCATGATGATTCATAAGAATAAACCGGATAAAAATTAGACATCAAACAAAGAATGGCAACACAGAAAACAAAATAAATGCTAGCTATTGGAGATAGCTTATACCCAGGGTACTAGCTAGCTTATACATAGGGTACTTTCCATCCCGGAAGTTTTGAAAGTTTCCGAGGGAATAACGACAATTTAAATCTACACGGACGAAGTCGAGCGAAGAAGCTTATAGATATGTATTTAAAAAATCCTACCGATGAAATGAAGAATTCAAAAATTAAGCTCTTTGTTTTTTTAATGGTTTTACCCGATTCTGCGATTTAAAAAGAAAGCAACAAACAGACTACTTCATATCGTCATAGTAATTAAGGGTAAGGCATACCTAGTATAAACAACAGTTTTCACTTAATTTTTTTGCATTTATCTTAGTACAAACAGACTCTTAAATTTTATTAATGTTTATTACCTATATTGATTTCTGTTTGTAACTTCGCTAAATTTAACTCGTTTCGCTCTACTGAAGCCGAATAAACCGTCAAAACCTGCAAAATGTATATTTATAGCAGTCTTAAAGTTGAATAGAACTTGGTAGGTATTACACACGGCCCTGGTCGTGCTAAAATAGCATTTTTAAGTATCTCTAAATACCGCTCGTGATAAACATATCAAAATAATGTGAAGTTGTAGTTTTATATCAAATTGTAAATATGTTGTGAATGATTGTTGTTTTGTGAATGAGCTAATATATATTAAAACTCGTACAAATGAATTGTTGATTGTAAATGTATAATTAAATATGACTGTAATGCAATAAAATATTTTAACTTGTGGAGCTGTCTCAATTTTAATTGTTTATCCTTATTTCTCCCTGGCAAAAAAGTTTACGTTAAGCGAGTGTATGTGTGTATGTGTCTGCCGTGGCATATTGTAACTCCCAAACGAATGAACCGATTTGAACGCGTTTTTAGGGTTCCGTAGTCAAACTAGGAACCCTTATAGTTTCGCCGGGTCTATATCGATTGGCATACAATTATTAGTCCTATCGTTGTGTCGCATAACGTCTTTTGTCCTAATAACGTATGGCATACACTTTGTTCCGCATATTTTTGATTGCCCGAAATTGTTGTTCCTACTATCGTTTGTCCTAAATATTATTTGTCCTATCGTTTGATGTGGCTAAGATTCAACTGTCGAATGATTGATGTGCATAATTGTAATATTCCTAATATTTAATGTTTTTGACTACATTGTCATGTCATATTGTCAAACTTGTTGGTTCTGGCGTTTCGCTCGCTCGTTAGGGTCACAGTTGTACCTAACACTCCTCCTCGCTTCGCTCGTCGTCGTACCTAACCTAACCGAAATCTGACCTGCCTGAAGGTAGAATACGTAACAATTCTGACTTCACGCCTACCATAGTTTAGTTTAGATGCTGTAATTGTAGCCAGTTTAATAATAGGCAAAATAATTATTAGGACAATTCATGTTAGGAATATTATGCTTTAGGTAATTAGACTTTAGGGTTATCAATATTAGGACAAACTTGCTTTAGGATGTTAAATGAGTATGCGCAAAAATTATTAGGACAAACGAGTAGTATGCCATTCAACAGTATGCCAAACATTCTCGGCCAAAGATTTTTAGGACAAAAAACGTTATGCGATACGACAGGCGCCCAGTTTCGCCATGTCCGTCCGTCCGTGCTCAGCATAGCTCAGACTCTTAGTTCAAGAAAGCTGTTATTTCGCATGATCTACATTCTGATGAGTCCGTCTTAATATTTTTCTTATCTTATTGTTCCTGTGACAGATTTCATTTGGCTAATTTAGTGCTGCTGCTAATTAAAATTACGCATTTTTTTTCGATTATCGGTAGGGTTTATAATGGAAATGTAATCGATTCGTATTGTTATAAATTTGTTAACTTAATTGAATTTACCTACGTACTATAAAATAAGATAACATAAATCGTCTAACATCACGCTAGAAGTATTACCATCGTATGTACGGTAAAGTCTAGATAGGTGTTTTTATGTGGTGTATTAAAAGAATAAAATCGTTTCGGCAAATCGATTTTTTCGGAGAACGTAGTTATTGTCCGACATTATGTTAATCGTACCGAAGCCCTGTGCAATTGTGATAACAATAGGTCATAGTTTGGGTCCGTGAAGAAAATTATACATCTCAATTTCAAATTTAATATATTAAGTATAAGTCAGTATAACCAAGGAGAAATCTCCAATACTGAATAGCGTAACAAGCAGGAATAGTCCCGAAAAAGCATAATAACTATTTAAACCTACCTTAAGTACTAAAAAGGCGAGATTTAAAAATGTCGCAGCATGATATAATACATTGTATTCCACAGTTCTATGACTCTAAGGCCGAGTTTTGTATCTATATCTCACTGAGGACGATCTTATGCGAGTATAAAAGACTTCACCCAAACCAGAAAGTAGGGAATGCAAATAACCGGTTATAACCGGTTTTAACCGGTTATTTTCATATAAAAACGGTTAATAACCGGTTAAATTGCATTCCCTACCAGAAAGACTTATGAGAGTCGTCTTGCACTATTCTTTATTTTCATTTGGTTTTCGGTTGAAGTGGTCCCACAATGAAAAACTTAGTTGGAACTAATAATTGTATAATTCAACAAAAACTGTCACTTAAAAAAAAGGGTGCTGTTTATTTTTGTTTCCTTTCTCTAACCTATTTCTTGTAATTTCTTGAAAAACACGGTGATATCTCAATTTTATTTTTATTTTTGTCCCCCCTTCTTACAACGTAAGAGCGCAATACACAACCGCCATTTTTAAATCTGTTCTTTAATAAGCTTACAACTATTATAACCAATGTCGCAGTCAACGACAAAAATATGGTAGAAGGCAATGTTGAAAAAAAAAGTAAACAATCAATAGTACAATTCTATACATATATTTGCTAAATATGTATAACGTTTACCATTAAATATATGTAACAAAGGTAAAGTAGACGTTTTTTAGTCGAAACAAATATATGTGTAACAATATGAAAAAAAAAAATTTACAGCTTGGGATATAAAATATACCAACTTGTATTGTAATTTACATTTAATCATTTTAACATAACTTAATATACTATCATTTCCGATGGTAATAAACGAATAGGTAAATAAATAGGGACCTACTCACAAAATAGAATTGTGTATAATCTATTCATATTGAATACTAACATTGTTTAGTCATTTTATTTCATAATTATAATATAAGGGCCTGTTTCACAATCGTCAAGTAAAGCATAGCTGACACATAAATTTAGCCCTTTCCTTTTCTTACACTTGAACATAGACAAGGAGAGCTAGCTTTAACTGGCACATAAATTTACTTGTCGATTGTGAATTTACTCATAGTCGCGGGTAGGATTCGGATCAAACCTAGACATTTATTTACCGTTTTAATCCACTGTACAATTAAGACAACCATAAAAAGGGTTTTTTTAGCATTAGCCTGATTAACAGAATCACTACATACTCTTAAGTAATATAGTTATTTAGTTAATAGTAGCTCTTAAATAACTTAAATTCTAAATGAGTCCATATAAGCTAAGTAACTAAGTCCTCGTCTCTAACACTATTCGGTCAATACAATGAGTCCTACTTATTTTCAACGCTATTGACAAATATCCGCACCCATATCGCAAGTCCAAAGTATTGTTTCTCAACTGTTTCGTATCCCAAAATTCAAATTTAGAAAACCATAAAGTAGATATTCCTATAGAACCTATAGGTAAGGTTAGGTTAGGTTAGGTTAGGTTCATAACAATTCGGGCAAATTAAAGTTAGAAACGAATATTCGGTCTCGTGTTAGTTAACGTCGCAAAATATATACCAGTGTCTAAAACGTAAGGGTGAAATTAGATTTGGCATGGATAAGTTATTGAGACCTCAGAATGGCAAAGGTAGTGTACCGTTGGCATTAAAATAAGTTCATCTATACATAAACAAATAATAATAATTGATAAATATAATAAATAATTTAAAAGAGTTAACGGAAAAATTGACTTTCAAGCGGCTCAAATTTATTGCTAGCCCCAGCCATATTTCTTGACAACTAATTCTCAAGAGTTTCTCCAACAAACTGCAAGTAAAGTATTGTTTCATTCAAACCGCCATCCAGTCAAAGTTGGTAGCGAAATACAAAGTCTTCACAGATCAAAATATAAATCCCAGATCACAGATCAATTTACAACTCGAAAAAGAAATGAAGAATTTTGATAAACATGACATTATTTGGCTCAAGACATTCAAATTGCTTTTTGGGTATTTCTCAGAGCCTTTGAAACGCTGTCACAACCGTGGCTACAATTTTGACGATTTACTGAGGAAAAGCTAAACAAATTTGATAAGAATTGTAAGCAGAGGTTGAGTTCTACAGGATAGCCGCAAATGGCATTCAAGTCTACAGGCAAGCCGTCAATAATGCGACCACGGTTATGACAGCGTTTCAAACGCTCTGAGAAATACCCTTTTACCTGTTTAATACTTTTTCAAAACATTACAAACCTCGTTTTTCACTGGTTGTACAAGAGAATTTCTATAAAATCCATCAATTAAAGCGTGCTTAATTCCGTTACTTAATTTTCCAATTATGTTACTAAATTTTGTATCAAAGGTACGGTTAACAAGAACTTTGTTGGGCTATCAAGCGGTCCAAAATGATTGCTAGCCCCGGCCATATTTGTTGACATTTAAAGGTCAAAAGTTTCTCCAAAAAACTGCAAGTAAAATTATCCAATTCAGACCGCAATGAAGTCTAATCAAAGTTGCTACTAAAAAGCGGAGACTGTAATAAAAACACATAAATACAATACAAATATAAATATGCAATGCAAAAAAACAATAAATCATTTATTTAAATTGCGTTTCATATTCCCATTTTCACTCAGACTTTCTATTGTTTTTTTATAGTTTTATTATAAATCTAAAAAAACTCGTTTTACATTGTACAGAACTAAAACGAGCATTTCTAAAAAGTTTATCCATCAATTAAGGCGAGCTTAATTCCATTACTTAATTTTCCTATGACATTACAGTTTTCTTAGTAATTTTACATCAAAGGTAGGCAACAAGAAATTTGTTTGACTTTCAAGCGGTTCATTATTGCTAGCCCCGGCCATGTCAACTAATAATCAAGAATTCCTCCAACAAACTGCAAGTAAAGTATTGTTTCATTCAAACCGCCATCCAGTCAAAGTTCTGAGTGAAAAGCGAAGTCAAAAAATAAAACATAATACTACCCATTTACAATACTAAACAAAAAACCATGAATATTTTATTCAGACATTCTTATTGTTTTTAACAGTTTTATTACTTTCTTGAAACTTTACAAAATCTTTTTGCTGATGATAATACAAAATGGAATTTTAAATTTGAAATGCCTGTATAAACACAAATACCACTACATAGGCCATTCTGAGTTCTTCTTTATAATTTGTCCGGGACAGTGGTCAACCCACCACTGCATTGTTTATATTTTACGACTTACACGTCAACTTCAAATCCGTTCGACATGAAGGAAGAATTTAATTTAATCTTCGGTGTCAATTGAAGTGGGAAAAGATGGAAACAAATTAGTACTGAATGACACATAACCTTAAATTACAACGAGCAATGTCAAACATTAAATTGAAAGTAATTATCGAGTTTACAAATCATTAAAAAATCTTCGTTTGATGTTAAAAATTCTTGACGGAGTTATTTTGAATCGGTTTTTTTGGTTATGTGCAAATTTTAGCATTTTCAACTGACACCGATTTTATTGTCCCAATATGTTACCCTTACCATTTAAACCTCTGTAGTCTGTACATTTTGACACCAATTCATTTGACAATTATATTTTTTAATCGACAATACCCATTGGATACTTTGCCACGTTAACAACTCAGTCCCGAAATACATAAATATAACAAAATAAGATGGTTAACACGATACACTATATTCGATACTTTAGGTGGCGAGTCCCTGTCAGTCCTATATCGAGACTGGAGAGAGAGAAAGGAATGGAGCTAACGTATTTTCGAACTTCGATTTTCAAATTAGAGCCTCTGTCATTTGCGTTGAAAAGGTTTTTAAACAGTTCCACAGATTAATATTTGTTTGTTCTTGTGTTTTATATTTTATCCAAGCCAGGTTAATAGTTCGTCAGCCGGTATTGGCGTGTCAAAGGCCCACTTTCAAAATCGAAGTTACGTTAGCTTCCCTTTCTCTCGAATGACGAGTGACAGAGATGGAGGTAACGTAACTTCGATTTTCGAAGTAGGGCCTGTCAGAACACACGACTATTAAGGTGCGACCTCACCGCTGCTTAAAATACGGCGACGGTACGGAATCGCAGTGTCGCATCGTATCCGTACCGTTTTTATCGCATGCCCTCCACACCGCTGCTTAACGGTGCGTATATTACGGTGCGTCAAAAACGGCGCCATGTTGTTACTATGACCCCGTCTTTTGTTTACGCAACGACACCGTTTTTTAAGCAGCGGTGTGGGGAGCGTGCGTCAAAAACGGTACGCAAACGATGCGTCAATGCGATTCCGTACCGTCACCGTTTTTTAAGCATTGGTGTGGGCGTACCTTAAAGCGGGTATTACATTATACAAGTCGCAGAGCACTAGCTGCCGCACTCAGAGACGTCAATTCATGAACGCAGAAATATAAGGGGGGCGATTTTAAAGACGACGTTCGTTGATAGAATCAATTTGAACCGTGCGGCCACCACACGCCTCAAATAAGAGGACTGACTAATGTAAAGACGACATAGGTTGGCCAAAGTAGATTGAAACAGGCGGACTAAGCAATGTAAAGCGTAATTCACAACGAGGGCGGGTCGTGCGCGGGAGCGGGCGTATTGCCGTTGGTTCACTAATGTTGTACCAAATCATTATTTGGCAAACAATGTCATTTTACAGACTTTCATTTCGCAAAGTATTACATTTCCCACGGAATAGAAAAAACAGTGGAAGTGGCATGAGCTTCGCTTAATATCAGACATGTTGTCGCCAATACTCAAACTATCATAAAAACAACACGCCACCATAGAAAATGTTTTTGGTGCGGCTATCGTGTTTACATTCCAAAATAGCACAATAAGGCATGCTTCTGGATTTATTTCCTATTTTAGAAAATTATTGGATGCTTTTGTTTTGTTAACTAAATTTTACAGTTTCTTTAATTATAAAAACATTCAAAGAAATAAAAAAAAACTGCTAACTAAAACATTATCATTTTAGAAATATCGAAATAAGCGATCGCGGCAAAAGTATGGTAGGTTGCGCGGAACTCCGCATAACTATGCCACACGTTACACGCCCACTTGACACTTCTACTGTTTTTTCTGTTCTGTGGTATTTCCCACCGCATAATTATATATTTTTTGTTGTCAAAAGTCTAACCTAACCTAACTTATTTAGCAAGCCCATGTAGCCTGTGTAACATGTAATGGTGTCAATTATACTTTTGCGAAATTAAAGTTTGTAAAATAACATTGTTTGCCAAATCATGATTTGGTGAAAAGTCAGGATACCATTGCGGTTACATTGCTCGTAATCCACGCATTCTCCTATAGGCCTTCTCACAGAGCGCACAATGTAACGGCAATACGCCCGCTCCCGCGCCCGACCCGCCCTCTGTGTGAATAGCGCTTAATTGTGCCTGAAGACGTAAGGAATGCTATGCACGCCCTGTTGAAAGATAATTAAGCGGCCTATTTCTCTTCGAGTTCCTTAAATCGGGCCCTAAGTTGTTTGGTGAACGCATCGAGGCGGTACGCGTTGGCTTCGAACGTGGATACCTGCGCGTCTATCGCGTCTATTTGTTGGAGCAGCGGCCGGATCTCATGGCTATCTGTAATATATAACAAGTACATAATCAGCATTATACAGCAATTTTTTTTAATCTCGCATTGTTTAATTAAATGATTATTCGCCGTAAAGTAGAATATAGTAAATAGTCAATCTTAGCCTAATTGTGCAAAATGTGGTTACAGAATTATCAACAAATTTTTAGAGTTGTTGGTAATTCTGAAGCTCTGCCTCCCCCACTTTGCCACATTTACCCCCTTACTAATAAACGTTGTATAACGGTGATATAGCTATACAATGTTTTGTCCTTATCTGTCATTGTGACATTTGGATTCGACAGATAAGGACAAAACATTGTATAGCTATACCACCGTTACTCAGCGTTTATTAGTAAGGGGGTAAGGATATCCATATTGATATTGTAAAAAGTTTACAGTAATTTTTAAAGGTGGATCGACAATAGGGCATTAGCGGGCCATAATAATTATTATTATGGTACAGTCGAGTTCATAAATATGTATACACTTTAGTACCTTGTCTATTTAATGTCATGTTTAAACTGCCATATACGAATTGTAGCGGTTAAAGTGACAAGGTACAAAGTGTATACATATTTATGAACTGTAACAATAAATCGCGCAGTACATAACTGGTATAGAACGCACGGCATTAACTTCGCCTTTTGTCATAGTCATATCATAGTATTTTTTTATAAACTCAGTGTATTCTTTTGTGCAATATAGATTAAATAAATAAACTAAATACATGTTAAGGTGGATTCACAATGGGTATTTACATACAGTTAAAAGTTGATCATTTACCAGATCGATTAGATTAGTATTCTAACTCTGAAAATAATAAAGCACAAGGTTCATGATGGTTCGAATCACAGAACAGAAAAAACAGTAGAAGTGTCAAGTGGGCGTGTAATGTGTGGCATAGTTATGCGGAGTTCCGCATAACCTACCTTACTTTTGCCGCGATCGCTTATTACGATATTTCGATATTTTGATATTTCTAAAACAGGAAATAAATCCAGAAGCATGCGTTATTGTGCTATTTTGGAATGTAAAAACGATAGCCGCACCAAAAACATTTTCCATGTTGGCGTGATGTTTTTATGATAGTTTGAGTATTGGCGACAACAGGTCTGATACTAAGCGAAGCTCATGCCACTTAAACTGTTTTTTCTATTCCGTGGTTCGAATGGGTCTTTATATTCAATCGCTTGCAACCTCAATGCAAATGCACTATCGCGGTGGCCAGTATGACTGTACACTCGATAAACTTAACCCGCCTAATCTGCCCTCCTAACCAAATAAGCAGTATCTTAAACTGAATCACCAAAGCAGATTCAATTTTATTCCGTTAGCAATACGGTTGATATTTCTACAGGAGGTTTATCTTAGTTACTGCGTATTAACTTAGGACGGCAACAACGGAGTCAGGTAAAACAACAGTTCCCAATAATGCCACGCATATACTCTTGCAAAGCTCACATCAGCACAGGGTAACATTCTAGAAGCCGCATAGGAAAAACATAATTAAAAATATAACTCGCATAAGTAAACATATAACTAGACCCCGTTATCTTGTCGCACTGACGTCACTTTTTTATAGGGATTGAATGTTTATTTTATCGACTATTTAAATGTCGATGGTATTGTACTTAGAGGTATATGTCACGTCACTGACAATGAGTCAAAGACAATCACTACTAAAAATGTGATAGAAAATAATGGGATCAATAATAAATAAATAATAGGTAAATAGTTGCAAATAGGTAAATTATTTATATAAGTTTATCGCATCTTGTTAGAATAATGAGGTAATCTTCTTATTTTTAATCAAGAATCTTTAATACCTACGCCATATTGAGATTTAGCAGAAATTTAAAAAGCAAAAAATCAGTCGCATTGTGGCATTAACTATAATATAAACTACAAACATCGATATAGAGGGGGTCGATAAAATAAACATTAAATCCCTACAACAGAGCGACGTCAGTGCGACAAGATAACGAGGTCTACATATAACTCGCTCGCTCGCTAAACACATACCCACAACTAACATTAATTGCTTTTATAATGAAATTAATAATAATAAAAATCCTTAATTTTAGTTTCCGACAACACCAAATCAATTTTTAACATATATGCAAACTATAGTCTACTTTTCGATTGTTATTAATTTTGTATTATATTTAATCGTTTAGTTTAAGTGGTTCTTGTGTTAAGACTACGCCGAGCGTACGCCGGATGTACAGTGGCGCCCTCATCACTATTATTGTGTTTTCTAATAAAATAAAGTATTTTCTTGAAATCGGACGGTGCTTTTTTGTACTAAAAATGAAAACACAACTTATAGGACATATCACGTAGTTTAATAACATTTGACCTTTGAGTTATCAACTTAACGGAAAAATGTGGCCACCTTTTCCCGTTAAGCTGACTACTCCTAGGGTAATTGTTATCAAAGTTTGTTACGTATCCCATTAATTGTGTTTTTACTTGCGCTACAAAAAAGCATCGCCCGATTGCAAGGAAATTCTTTAGCTAATTAGAAAACACAATAATAGTGATGAGGGCGCCACTGGACGGTCGACGTTTGCTCGGCGCAGTCTTAAATGTATAGCGATAAAGGGCATTGAGTAAGTTTATATAACATTATTGACCTTTCTTTTAAGCGGCCATAGCTGATTTTCTTATAATGGTTTCGAGGACCTCTAAATACGCATAAATAAACCCAAATGCAAAAAAAACGGGCACTTACGATTATTTTCAACTCTATGCTACGGAGTAAAGAAAACAAATTTTACGAAGTATAATTACTTGAAAAAATCGATAGTGCCCGTTTTTTTGCAAGGGGATTTAAATAATAACCTAACCAACAAAATTTTGGAAAACCCCCGACATTGACATTTCAAAGTTCAATTCTTCATAAACGGCTGAACCGATTTCGATATAAAATGTCTAAGAACCACCGCTAGAAATCCTGCTTTCAAATAAAAAAAAACGCATCCAAACACACACACACACACACACTTACACGTCAAACTTATAACACCCCTCTTTTTTGCGTCGGGGGTTTAAAAAAAAATGAGTAGACCCGACTAGCTAGTAGACTAGACGACCGGATCATTAAAGCTGAATGTGTTAAATAAAAGATATTACATATTAAAGTATAAAGTTTTTTTTACTAAAAGCATCCGTGTATCAATGTTTAAATTACCTAACCTAAGAGTATTACATTACATAACATAATATGTTTATTATGAATTGATCTATTACAATATGCCAATTTTACGAATGGACGGTCACTTAAAAAAAATATTAATTTTACAAATGACAACACTTTTACCTGTACCCCTTTATTCATATCCTTAATTTATTTGGTAATCTAGAGGAATATTTATCGTTTTTTTTTTGACAGCTTTAATGCTGATTCATGTAACACACAGTTGAGAAAAATCATTTTTGAATGGCTATAATAATAACCAAGATATATGCCAACAAAGATTTATTCCTATTACTTTCTAGCAAAACAGAATTTAGCATGAAGTTTATATGGCCGACCTGTCACATGACGTCACAGTGCATATCGGATCTCTGTCTAATCGCTGTATAATTTAATTAACAGTTTAAATAATGCTCGTATCATCTGGATTTTTTGGCCGATTTCAATTTTAATTTCACTTTTGGTGATCTCTTTTTAAACCCCGAAACAAAAAAGAGGGGTGTTATAAGTTTGTCGTGTAAGTGTGTGTGTCTGTCTGTGGCACCGGAGCTCTTAAACGGATGAACCGATTTGGATGCGGTTTTTTTATACGGTACTTTATATTCGCTATAGTCTAAATACTTACACATTTCATTATACTCATTAAGAGTCTTGCTCAGGTTCACTGCGAGGTTCTTGAGATCAGTGTACTTCGTGATTGTGAGTTGGTTTATCTGTTCCAACAGGTTGTAGTGGTCCTGAAAACAATTTTAACAGCGTTAGCCGATTTGGTTAAATGCTTGCCTATGAAGCTGGCCTCAATTTAATACTACATGAAAGAAGAAGAATAAAAGAGCGTCGGTGGCCTAGCCTAGTGGCTTAGGGGGTCGACTCGTGATCGTAAGGTACCGAGTTCGAACCCCCGCGGTCACCATGTACCAATTAGTTTTTCTAACTTAAGTGCATTACCCGATGCTCTTATGGTGAAGGAAAAACATCGTGAGGAAACCTGCACATTCGAACATCTGAGTGTGTAAGAGGGTAATTGCACAAAAGATCCTAAAGGGTCGAAGTGTATCCGAAAGGGCCCATCTGTGGGATAAGATAAGATAAAATAAGACATGGAAGAAACTAAAGATAAAAGTTAACAATGATATACGAGTATATATATATAGGTTTGTTTTTAGGCGCATATACTTGTAGTACACTTGTATACTCAGATACATGTACTGCGTTCGTAAAGGAAGACTAATACAATAAAAACCGGCCAAGTGCGAGTTGAACTCGAGTGGAGAGGGTTCCGTACCGCAAATAGGTACGTAATTATTTTTTTGGTTGAATTCCTATAGGTTTTCCTGTAATCTATAAGCAATGAACTATACTTTGAATTTTTATCAAAATTTTAGGGTCAGCAGTTTCGGAGATCAGGGGGGCGGGGGAATGGTCAAAAATATTTATTTTACAACAATAACAAAAATATATTTGAGAGTCTCATAACGAGCCCTTTTATTTGATATATGACACAGTTAGGTTAACAAAACTTTTTTTTAAATTTCCTAATTCATCCCTCGAAAATGAACCCTTATTTAAAAAAAAGAATTTGCACATTTGTGTTTGGGTCATCAATTTAATTTACATATCTGTACCAAATTTCAACTCAATCGGTCCAGTAGTTTCGGAGCAAACCGGCTGTGACAGACGGACAGACAGACAGACGTACGAGTGATCCTATAAGCGTTCCGTTTTATATTTTTTTGTACGGAACCCTAAAAACATGGTTAAAATCTTAAACTAATTCTAAAAGCGGTTTTAATATACACGTGTCAATTATTATTGTGTCACGAAATCAGTTGATAGCCGCCCTTACAAGGTTATCTTTTGTTCGAGCTATTTCTTTTCAAACACTTTGACCTTGAAGAATCATTTGTGAAGTTACCCTTCTTACATTACATACCCAGGTGTTCGTATGTACAGTGCAATATCTCAAAGGGTTTTTGGGTTTGTAAATCTCTCCCCTCGTTCTTAAAACCTATGAGAACCCTTTTAATAGGTCATCCATTGTACTGTACAACCGTAATAGCAAAAAAGACGTGTAACTAAAGCATTTTAAATTAAACGTTGTTGTCAATAGAGTATAGAATAGCAGTTAGCCTACTTTTTTGGTATAAGAGCTCATTCCTCATTCATCTCAAACATAAGTAGTTTCAAGAACAAATTGAAAGAGCTAGCTTTGTCGCTACAAATAGACAGTTGCACAGATCACTTTTTGTAATAATATGGTTGTCTTAGGGGTTTATGTTTAACTATTATCATTTTATGTTATTTTTGTATTTGTTAAATATTTTGTTATGATTGTAAGCAGATAAGAATGCGTTCAGAGCGCTAGATCTCACTTTGTTGTGATGTTTGACACTTGTAATCTTATAATTATTGATCTAGATTGTATTATTATTATTTTAATTAAGTCCAGAATATTTTATGCTATTGTTATATTTCTTTTGTTGTTTTTTGCTACCTTACCATCTCTTACGGGTCCAGCTGAAAATCAGCGCTGCGGCTCCGTGCCACAGCACAAGCTGAGCTGGCACTCCGTTTCGGCTATTGTATTTTAATTTTAATTAGTTTAATTAGTTATTAATAGATTACTTTTGTTTTGTTTTGTCAAATGCATGTGTTTTTGTTTTTTATTTAATAGCCGAATAAATGAATCTATCTATCTATCTATCTATTCCCACTATGTCGTGTGTCGGTCCGATTTTTAATCGGTCGTTCCAGTGGCAGAACGTTTTATATGAAGCTATTCACACTCGTCCGACAACGATTTTGTGTCGTATCGGATAGTGGGAACAGAGGCGCTGACACCCGATTAAAATCGGAATCCGACACACGACATAGTGGGAACGAGCTCTTACGGCAATCCACGTGGATGATTTGATATGGAATTCGAATTTTAAATACATTATTTATTATTTATTACTGAGGCCCTACTTTGAAAATTGAAGTTCGAAGTTACGTTAGCTACATTTCTTCTTCTCGATTTAGTCTGGAATGTGTAGTGACAGGGATGGAATTAATTTTATTATTTATTTATTTACTAGGGATGCAACGATTCGTCAATTACGATTACGATATTAATCGTTTATTTATAACGATAACTGATGCATTAGGATTATTAAAAAGTTGAAATTCAAAGTTTGTTTACGCAGTATTTTTTCTCTTTACAGTGATAAATGTTAGGTATATGACATTATAATATAATTATATATAATCTTGCTTTCTCATTCAACTTAGCCGAGATAGTTATAAGAGCACCCTCAGTAACACCATTTAAAAATAAACTGGATTTACAGTTAAAACTATACAACAGAGATGTTTGTTTGGACCAGTGCACCTAGTTTACCATAGTCTCAGCCTACCCCTAGGTATGTATGTATGTACAATCACCACCAATAATATTATCCAACATAGGGCGCGAAAATATCTGACACGGCTTTATTACTAGAGGTATAAGAGCGTGTCAGATATTTTTGAGTCCAATGTAGGATAAAATACAATAATAGAATAACACAAATGGACAATGATATGCATAGTACAAGCCTAGAGCTTAGTTTGGGACTAGGTCAATTGGTGTGACATTTGTCCCCTGGTATTTATTTATTTATTCCCGATACTCATCACCTTTAAGCCGCTTGTGCATTAGTAATAAATAAATAAACTTTAGTACCCTATGATAAGCTAATCAAGAAAATAATATGAGTATGAAACATCTGACAAAATTACGACGTAGTATGCTTATGCGCTAATCTGAACATGTAAAAGAGCCCTCATGTGGCAAATTGAATAAATGCTTTTAATTTTGACACCCTACCCCAACACTGCTCTAAATGTTAAGAATCGAGTAGAACGTACCTGGCCAGCAGACACTTCGCCCTGCAGATAGTCATTAGTCCGCTTGAACAGCTGCGTTGCCAGCCGGCTGATCACAGGATCGTGCGGATCCAGCACTTCGAAGCTCGAACAACTCGTTGACACATGCAGATCTATGTAAACACAGATTACCATGATAATATTCCTAGCTGAATATTAGCAGGACATTGTAGTACGAGTGGACCCAAAAGATGGCAGTATAATGCAGCCACTTTCAACGTTACTAGAGAGCAAAATTCACTGAATGGGAGCGCGGATCGAGTCGTTTTTCTTGTTTAAGACACGTACGCACTCGACAAGGGCACGCCGTTTGTGTTTAGTCGCTAAATTAAGGGAATAATACCGCCGTAGGTATGACACGACCCGCGCCGGCGATCTGCGTGTTTAATTAAACGATTGACGAAAGGGAGCGCGTAGACGAGTGGAGAATTGAGGCGAGGTTTTTACATGGAAATTTGACACAAAATTAAGCTAATAAAAAAACATGTAGTAGTTCGTTTGGTAAACTTGCATTCTGATGACGGTTTCAGCGTACTTTACCACACACATCCGTCAAAGCGTTAAAATGTTTCAAAGTAGTATTTCACCATAATATAATCCTAGCCATTCAATAAAATTCACGTTATACTGTTCTGGTTGTTTAGAGAAGCAAATGAACTCCTTTCAGTTACAAATTAAGCCCAGAAATGCTTACCCTGACTTTGTTCGTACAAACCTTTGTTCCGGCTGTCTTTCACCCATTTCTCAACATCTTCGTCCGCCATACTTTGAAACTGGTTTTTTAGTCAATTTTGACCACAATTTACAAAAAACTTTACCGAGCGAGCGATAACCACAGAATATAAAGGTATGCCGTATGTATGTCATATATGTCTAAACTGACATGACACAGACAAGAATGACGTGACAGCTTACGTTTTGGCATAAACCATTGACAACATGGTTTTAGTACGCTCAAGTTGGAAGTTGGAAAATGAAAGCTTGCTGTTGCTTTAGCTCTGTCTTTTTCTATTGCTTAACTAGCGAACAACCTCGCTTCGCTTCGGTTTATATGAGTTTTTTGTAACACACGTATCTACATAAACCAGAATTTATTATACACAACCTTCTGTGAAAAAATATGTAACTGATAATATAATATAGTGAAAAGGAAAACCGCATCGAAACTCGTTGCGTGATTAAGGAGAAGTTAGCGGATATGCAGACAGACAGATAGGCAGAAGCAGAAAACAATAAATCGCCGAAATGTGATTATAGGGCGTTCTTTGGAAGTGACCACACAGTCGACGTAAAAGGCGCGGTCAAAACGTGATGCAGTAGACGCGTTACAACGTTTTTTGCGTCAGCGTTTTTTAAGCATCGATTTGGTCGATCCTAAGAAGTGTATAGGGTGCAGTTGTATTATAACCAGACAGGGGTTTAGTTAAAGCCGCCTAATTTTATCAGCAAAAAAACTATTAAATACTGGCTCAAAACAAAAATGTTTTTTTAATGTCACTAGATCCATTCAAATTTAAAATTTAGTTCTCTCCCACAACCACATTGCATTCTATCTGTTTAGTTCAAATTTTGGATTGCTTCCAGAAGGAACAGAATAGCAAGATAATAAGGATTTTTTTAAGTTTAAGTAAATCAAACAGATTCAAAGATGCGTGAGTGCATATCTATCCACGGCGGACAGGCTGGCGTTCAGATTGGAAACGCTTGCTGGGAGCTGTATTGCCTGGAGCATGGCATCCAGCCGGACGGGCAGATGCCGTCGGACAAGACTGTGGGCGGCGGAGATGACTCGTTCAACACTTTCTTCAGTGAGACTGGCGCGGGTAAGCATGTCCCGCGAGCGGTGTTCATCGACTTGGAGCCCACGGTGGTGGATGAGGTGCGCACAGGCACGTACAGGCAGCTGTTTCACCCCGAGCAGCTCATCACTGGCAAAGAAGACGCCGCCAACAACTATGCTCGCGGACACTACACCATCGGGAAGGAGATCGTTGACCTCGTACTAGACAGAGTTCGCAAGCTAGCTGACCAATGCACGGGGCTCCAGGGATTCCTGATCTTTCACTCGTTCGGCGGCGGCACCGGTTCCGGCTTCGCGTCGTTGCTTATGGAGCGCCTGTCTGTAGATTATGGTAAAAAATCAAAGTTAGAGTTCGCTATTTATCCTGCGCCGCAGATTTCGACCGCGGTCGTAGAGCCGTACAACTCCATCCTGACCACCCACACGACATTGGAGCACTCTGACGCCGCCTTTATGGTCGACAATGAAGCTATCTACGACATCTGCAGAAGGAACTTGGATATTGAACGCCCGACGTACACTAATTTGAATCGTTTGATCGGCCAGATCGTATCTTCCATAACAGCCTCGCTGCGCTTCGATGGCGCCTTAAACGTCGATCTGACAGAGTTTCAGACCAACTTAGTGCCGTATCCACGAATCCATTTCCCCCTAGCGACGTATGCGCCTGTGATTTCTGCGGAAAAGGCCTACCACGAGCAGCTATCTGTGGCGGAGATTACCAACGCATGCTTTGAGCCTGCTAATCAGATGGTAAAATGTGACCCGAGACACGGGAAATACATGGCGTGTTGTATGCTGTACCGTGGTGACGTCGTGCCCAAAGACGTTAACGCTGCCATTGGCACAATTAAGACTAAGAGAACGATCCAGTTCGTGGATTGGTGCCCCACCGGGTTCAAGGTGGGAATTAACTACCAGCCACCGACTGTAGTGCCGGGTGGCGACTTGGCTAAAGTACAGCGAGCAGTTTGTATGCTGTCCAACACGACTGCAATAGCTGAAGCATGGTCTCGACTGAATCACAAGTTTGATCTTATGTATGCGAAGCGTGCCTTTGTCCACTGGTACGTAGGTGAGGGCATGGAGGAAGGAGAGTTTTCCGAGGCTAGAGAGGACTTAGCTGCGCTTGAGAAGGATTACGAGGAAGTTGGAATGGACTCCGGAGAGGGCGAGGGCGAAGGAGGGGAGGAATATTAATACGCTTTGTAAAAATATACTTTTAGTGAGATTTTTTTTCGTTAGGCCTAAAATGTAATTTTATTATGATCACCAATCCCGGTTTGTTGGAGCTTATTTAAATAAATTTTCGAGTGTTACCTATTTAGCCAGAGTAGTATTTTTATTTAGTCTTGTCAAATGCAGTCCAGTCGATTTAGTTTTGCCGTATTCGCCTGTATTCCGGCTCGTAATATATGTATTCATAGGATCTGGTAATTTTGGGAAATGCACATTTTAGGAAGTGGTCAAGAATGTGGTCATTACATGCCTGCATACCTGCTGTTAACGTGTTTTCAAACCAGAAGGCTTTCGGAGGCTGTTCACATTTATCCTACAGTGTCCAGGGCTAGTGCCCTCTATAGGAAATGTGCGGCTCCGGCACCACCTTCCTAATATCCTCTCGACGCATACTATCCAATACGCGTTATGTCCAATACGCGTATTGTCAAATTTGATTACGCATTTTGTCCAATACTCAATTTGTACAATACGCTTTATGTCCAATTCGCTTTTGCCCAAATACGCATTATGTCCAATAAGTGATATGTCTAACACGCATCATGAGCAATACGCGTATTGTCAAAATTGATTACGCATTTAGTCCAATACTCAATTTGTATAATACGCCTTATGTCCAATAAGTAATATGTCTAACACGCATCATGAGCAATACGCGTATTGTCAAATGTAAAAAAAACCTCGTAGACAATTGGTTGTGAAACGTGATGGTACTGAATTTCTTAGTGGACATTTTGAGATTTCGACGTTCTGCGTGTTGGACGTTTAGCGTAAAGGACGTTCTGCGTGTTGGACGTTTAGCGTAGACGACATTCTGCGTTTATATTGGACATCCTGCGTGTTATATTTTCTACGTATTGGATATCCTGCGTGCAGGACTATCTGCGTATTGGACATTCTGAGTATTGGATGATCAGCGATTTGGATATACTGCGTATTGGATCAAGTGCCAAGTTTGGACAATACGCGTATTGGACATGACGCGTATTGGATAGTATGCGTCGAGAGGCCTAATATATCGCTCCGGTTCACTTTGTCCATATTCCCATTTTGTCCACATATTCATATCGGCCACATTCCCAACTCGTCCACATACCAATCCCAAGTTGTCCACTTATCTCGTCCATATTCCCAACTCGTCCTCATTCCTAACTCGTCTGCAACCTAACTTAGGACTGTAGGGCAGTTCGATATCAATTCAATCTCGGTTGTTCACTAGTTGTTGGGAATGTGGACGAGATGGGAATGCGGACGTGATGGGAATGTGGACGAGATGGGAATGCGGACGTGATGGGAATGTGGACGCAATGGGAATGTGGAATACATGGGAATGAGAAATCGTTCGCGCAGACACGAACAACGATTCCGATGATTTCCGAAAGCACTGTTAAAACCCACGATCGGACTTATACATCATAGTTAAACTCGTCCTCATTCCTAAGTCGTCTGCAACCTAACTAATGCCTGCTACACACGTTAACGATAATCGTAGCGATTTCAGACTGTGCAGATAAATCGAACGTTCCTAGTGTCTCCACACGCCTCCGATATCGGCGTCGATATCCGAGGCGTCGATATCCGCGAAGTACTACCGAAATGAGCGATCGCCATCCACACGCGACGATAAAACTGCGCAAACGCAATCGACAACGATATCTAATATAAATTGCAACTGCCACCGATGAACGATAATCTGCAACGATTTGTCATACACACGATCGATAAAACTGCACAAACGGACTGCGCAGTCACATCGCTACGATAAATCGTTGTCGTGTGTAGCAGGCATTAGGACTGTAGGGCAGTTCGATATCAATTCAATCTCGGTTGTTCACTAGTTGTTGGGAATGTGGACGAGATGGGAATGCGGACGTGATGGGAATGTGGACGAGATGGGAATGCGGACGTGATGGGAATGTGGACGCAATGGGAATGTGGAATACATGGGAATGGGAAAGCGTTCGCGCAGACACGAACAACGATTCCGATGATTTCCGAAAGCACTGTTAAAACCCACGATCAGACTTATACATCATAGTTATAAGGTTCAAATTAAATTGCATCTACTTTTTCCATCACACTCACGGCTGAATGAATGACACGCGGGCGCGCGTCAACATGGCGTCACTAGTAACCAATAATAGCACAGAATACAGACGCGCAACGCGTGGATCACGCTGATTGGTTCCCGCGCTTCGAACACTCTGCGCAGGTTCATCGGTAAGCCATATCAGCGGGCCTAGTATGGCTGCGTCTATACCGCGTGTCAAATGTGGATAAAGCATCTGTCACTCTCGTATTTATTTATATACGTGTCTGAAGGTGACGGATTCCTTATCCAAACTTTGTCACGCGATAAACGCAGCCATATTAGGGCCCCAGTTGTGTTTTACTGTACTTAGGGTGACACACGGGCGAGTAAGTTCGCCGAGCCATAAGTACGGCGTACTTACAAGCCCCTCTATCTGGGACTTCAGAGTTAAGAGCTCTGATGGTAAAGGTCACCATTATACAGGTGTTATAACGAGACGAGATGAATAAAACAAATGTTAAACAGGACAATTTATTTCCGAGGATATAAAATTAGTAGACCCCTTTTATTAACTGATTCGTAAAACTACATTCCAATACAACCTCTGGCATGATATCTCTGAACAACCCCTAAAAATTGCGATTTCAAATATTTCATACATCTTTGGTGTAAAAGATTTCATACACCGCTAGTACATGAAATTTAGAAAATGTTACATAAAACGTATGATTAATATATATTATATTACACGTAATATCACTTTAATATCAATATCCATGGTCTTAATCTAGTATATTATGGGCAAGGGTCACCGATGACGAAATTATATCCAATAATGTGCACGTCTATACTATACTCTGTTTCTTTAGAAGCTCAAATAAATATAAACAACCCAAACCACGTGGCTTCGCTGAATAGCCAATCAAAGCAGTGTTCTGTTTTTGTTGGTTGACGAACTATATCTCGTTTTGTTTATATTTAGTTAAATACCTAACAAATGAAGTATGGAAACCACCAAAACTAACTTTATTTTACCAGATTTAAAAATGCCCTAGTATGGTTGCGTTTATCGTGTGACATAATGTGGATAAAGCATCCGTCACTCTCGTACTTATATGTATATACGTGTCAGAAAGTGACGGATGTTTTATCCACATTTTGCCTCACGATAAACGCAGCCATATTAGGCCAACAGTGGCCCGTTTCACGAAGCTACAAGTTACAAATTACAAGCGGAATCCTCTTTCTAGCAAAAGGAGTTAGAACCAGATTTCAGCTTGTAATTTGTAAGATGTAGCTTCGTGAAATGCCTCTTGATCTCAATGATGCGATGCTTCTCCTATACCTCCAGCACAAGCTTGCTATGGTTTGGTTATAATTCGACCGATTTAGGAAGTTCCCTGTGAAATCCGTATTCTATGATTTCAAACAATTGCTAACCTCGCAAGCCAGGCGTATGAAATAGGTGATTAATAATTTAAATCACTGAATGTCGTCGCAAGGATGTATGAATATAGTATTAAAAAAAGCCGAGGAAACAAGAGTAGTGTTTATATGAGCTGTCACCGAGATAATTCTAGATTGAATCAACTATAGCCGCGCTGGTCTGAGACTTGATTTGACAGCCGTGTAAGCCGTCAAATTGGGCGTTTGATAATGGCGCGACTGTAAAGTCTGTCAAGAAAGTCATGACATTACAATGATTTTATTTTAATAAAACATAGCATAGTATTATACGTACCTAGTCTGTATACTGTATTTTTTATGCTATTTTATACTGTAATTTAACTCTTTAGATCAATTATAAAATCATATTCAATTCATGAATTTCTTGACAGACTATAATAATAAAAATGGAGGCCCTACTTCGAAAATCGAAGTTACTATTAGCTCCATCCCTTTTTCTCAATTTAGTCTCGAATGACGAGTGACAGGATGGATTTAACCTAATTTCGAACTTCGATTTTCAAAGTAGGCGCCACTAGGGCCTCAAATATATACAGTGCGATAGGTCTAAGAAGGTGCTTCGGGTTTGTACTTGTCTCTCACTCGCTCTCACTCATACGATATTATTAAGAGCGAGTGAGAGAGAAATACGAAACCAAAGCATCTTCTAACTGCTCACAGACTGTACGAAATTCGGATTTCAAGCAGTGACCGTTGCCCATGTAAAATTGGTTAAAAGTGCAATAAATGGTTAAATCTGGGGCTCCGCGCGGTTTTGTCTGTTATTTTTGGCATAATTCGATCTGTATTTGTAAAATTAGGTATAAGCTTAAATGCAGGCCAAATGTAGATATGTAAATTCAGTTGATATCAGTCGATATAGAAAATAGTTGTAGGTTAATGATTCGATCGATTTTATTTATAATTAAAGTTTGTTATAATGAGATTACGTATTTGAACGCTATCTATGATAAATGTTTCTTAATGTTACATTTAGTTCAAGTGGTCCCTTTAGAATTCTGCCAAAATGTACGTATTTAATACTTTAATTAGTTAGCACGATATATATATAGAACTATTATCAAAAAATATTAGTTTGTAGGTCAAAAAGTGACGGAGTAAAAAACTCTGATAAACTGTAATTTTATCCTTCAACAGTACTATGAATTATTTAGTTGATTTTTTTTTTTTGTTAAACAACACTTTTTATGAACACAACTTTGTTGTTGTTGTCATATAAGCCAGGACAAAATGCTAAGAGTTTCATAGAAAAATGGTTATAAAATACACTACTGACATGCTTGGGAGAAAACCCGCGAAAAAAACAGCTTGTAATTGCTACAAAACCTCATGTTTCGTGAGTCAATTTCGTAAAGGTGACTTAAGTCGTCACCATGGCAACGTAACAACTAAAAATTGATTAAAACTTTAACCAACTGAAACATAACTGACGCAACCGACACGGTTCCCCAAGGCACTGTGTGATCAATGTGATCATACAGTGGTGGCCATTTAATTAGAGAACCATAGCGTTTTTCCCATACAATAGGGATGCATCCTCGGTAACAAAATAATAATTCTAATTAGTCCGTTAGTTAGATTATCAAAAAATATTGAGCACGTATTTTTTTGCTTGATCAAAACAATCAAAATTGACAAAGATAACGTCAAAGTTCGGGGGTGGGGGCTCGTGACGTCACAACGTGGTAAAAAGTGTGCCACGCGGAACTTCAACGCACTATTTCTTCGTAATTTATTGTTTGATTGACAAAATAAAAAATACATGTTCAATGTTTTTTGATAATCTAACTGACGGACTAATTAGAATTTTTTAAGCCTACAAATATGACTTTTAAATTTTGACAACCAATCAAAAATATCCTGGCTTATTTTACTTTTATTAGTTCCACTTATCGTTAACTAATAAACTAAGGTTTAAATGTATGTACAAGTTTCCGCTGTTAAAAAGGAATATTACATTTTATAGGGATTTAAAAACAGTTCTGACGCGTTCAAAAAACACATTTTCAAACCCATATAAAATGAAATATTCGTGTAGAACATGCGATAAAATGTACATACATTAAAAGCTTAGTTTATTAGTTAACGGTAAATGTAACTAAAAATAAAATTGGTTAAGAACTTTTTGATTGGTTGTCAAAATTGAAAAGTCATATTTGTAGGCAATTGTATGGGAAAAACGCAAGCGGTCCTAATTATGTGACCACCACTGTATTTAAAAACCTATGAAATACATATATGTAATTCTTACCTGTAAGTATAGCCTGACCTGTATATTTTTTTACTTCCTTCAACAATTCTGAGATATCCATCATACAAAACTTAAAATAAAGGCACTGGAAAACGTTAACACATATAGACCAAAATTCGAACAAAGAGCTTTGAAAACACGACTACCCTTGCATCATGAGGACTGAGGTTCTGCTATAAGCAGAGATCGGAATAGGCAGAGCTAATTTGCCTAAACTTGATGCATGTTCATTCAATAATGTATTCCCTTCTCACTCACGCATGAATGAATATGCGTCAAGTTTAGGCAAATTAGCTCTGCCTATTCAGATCTTTGGCTATAAGCTATGACGCTCCTTCGGTGAATACAATTACAACGATTGCGGGCACTTTAAATTCGGCCAAGACGTTGAATCTACAGATCCCAAAAAACATGGATACATGTCGCTTAGACTAATAACGCATAGAAGTTTCATACAGTCGCCTTGAAGCCACAAATGGATGGAATCTTCTTGTATGACAAGCACAAAAGTGCATGAATAATGTCGTACTGAGCAGATCTCCCGCGACTCGGCAATCGTAAAGTCCATTCCATCCGACTTGGCTTATTAAGTAAACATTTGTATAACCTCAAAATGCTTCCTTTTCGGCTAAAATTTCAATTTTGTCATAAAAAAATCAGGAGAATGGTGTGCAAAATGTGCTCTCTAGTTGCTTTATCTACACTCATATCATAAGTTATCTATAATCCGTTCAGAATCCGTAGACAATGACCAGCATTACAAGATACAATTTTACAATGATATGTTTTCTTATCTGTAGCTGTAATAAAAAGTTAAAATTACGATACAACTTTTGATAAAGTAATGTTGTTCAAATTTGGAACATCTTCCAAAACCAACAAAATTCAAGCAGGGGGCCAATTCTAGTATCAATTGAACGTCGACTCGGTATATTTGAAGTAAAGTGTCGTACGCCATTTTGATTTCGAATGACATTAGAATAGGGACTTTGTTAGTTTGTCTATGATTTAAAAAAAACATTCATATTCGTGACACAGGTTAGCTTTGCCGCCATGTTTGTTCTGCCGCCTACTGAACGCATCTTAGAGTACTTATAATATGTGTGTAGGTAAAGTAATGTATGTAACTGTACATAATTAGGCCTTAAAACACTCGTGTGATCTTATTATGAAACTCGCCTTCAGCTCGTTTCATAAAACCACACTCGTATTTTAAGGACCCTCTTTATGTATCAGTTACATAAAATACTATTATGCACGAGAAAACGGGCGTTTTAACCAAAGACGATGCATTTTGAGGTTATAAGTGTTTACTAAATAAGACAAGTCAGAGGGAATGGACTATAGTGTAGGACCACGGAATAGAAAAAACAGTGGAAGTGGCATGAGCTTCGCTTAGTATCAGACCTGTTGTCGCCAATACTCACACTATCATAAAAACAACACGCCACCATGGAAAATGTTTTTGGTGCGGCTATCGTTTGTACATTCCAAAATAGCACAATAAGGCATGCTTCTGGATTTATTTTCTATTTTAGAAATATCGAAATATTGAAATAAGCGATCGCGGCAAATGTATGGTAGGTTATGCGGAACTCCGCATATCTATGCCACACGTTACACGCCCACTTGACACTTCTACTGTTTTTTCTGTTCTGTGTGTAGGACGCCCAACGAGATGGAGTGATTTGCGAAACGCTGCTGGCAGATGTTGGATGCGACAGGCCGAGGACAGGGTGAAATGGCGCACATGCACCTTCAGAACAATAGTGACCTAATTCAGAAATTTTAAATTTCGATTTGTCTCTATGATACTAAATTTATGACTTGAAGTTTGAAGGGTGAAATTTTGAATTAGGTCACTATTGTTCTGAAGGTGCGTAGGGGAGGCCTACGTCCAGCAGTGGACTGATATAGGGCGATGATAAGCAGACCGAATTTGGTCTGGTTTGAGTGGCATCACATCGATGCGTGGAGAATGTTTCTATGTATTATTATTCTAAGTTATATTTGGGTAGTCGGTAAAAAGTTATAAATGCTAGGGGCAGATGCACATTTGAAAAATCTTAATATATAATAATTCGCATTGTTGGGGTGCAAACAATTTCTCACACTTAGTGTATCCGTGCATAATACCTAATAACAGTCGCTTTCTTTTCATTATATCGCAATTTTCTTTACTAACTTAAGATTCTTTGCACCGTTTACTTTTCTTTGGAACTTAGAAGTAACAATTGTTGAATTTGGATACAAGATAACAGAACCAGTAAGAAAGAGATGCAAGAAAGATAATTTGAAATTTTCAAGTTATGGATAGTGACCGTAATAAAAAATGTTACAAAAGGTAGCAAGAGAATTGCGATCCATAGAAATGCCGCTCCTTATCAACCGTTGTCCTATAATCTATATTAAACTAAGTTTTAAGTAGACAAGCGATGTATAAAGTGTTTTTTTTTAAACCGGGACACTATGGGGAAACCCGGAGCTACAAGAAAATTTGTCTTACGTGTTTTTCCGTAAAAAATCAAGACGCAGATTCTTTAAAAGAGTAATGTTTAGTTTTACCAAGCGAAAAGCAGTTCGTTTTCAAGATTAACTTCTGTTAATATTATCCTCTGTTAAAATGGCAAAGTTCTCTTTTCAATACAAAAAGGAATTTCCCCATGCCGTCCCACTAAATAAAAACACGCTGTATAAGTAACTAAATGATTTAAAATCTCTTTTAAAAGTAATTACAATATAATATGCAGCTTTAATTAAAAAAAGTAAAACGACCGAGAAAATATAAACGGTGAAATACACACTTATATTATTTAAGGTTAGAATCTTAATTTATAAGTTATAACCGAACATTAATAAGCACAGCGGATGGAAAAAACCCATTATACCGATATTGATTATTGTATTTATACCGTTTATAATTTCTACCGACAATTTAAAAACGATTCGGTAACAATCTGTGGCTTGTAATTTAAAAATGCCATTATGCATTCTAATATACATATTTAAAACTAGGTGGATTTTATAAAATGAGTATAAAATTTATTGTCTTGCAGGACGGTTTCCGAAACGAGTAATCATTAACACTAGGCTTAAATAGGTGTAAAACTGCAGAAAACTGGATGAGTTCAGGATAAATAATTATAGTGGCGTTATCTATGAAAAGGGACCTTATTCTCGATTGCGCCTCCGCCATTATTAACGATGCTCCGATATAAATACAACGTCGCGTGACGCAGTGCGGCGTAAGCGCCATCGACAATAAGGTCCCTTTTCATAGATAACGCCACAATTATCTATATATGTAAAAGGCTAAACTGACTGACTGACATATCAACGCACAGCCGAAACTACTGTACCTAGAAACTTGAAATTTGGTACAGGGGTTCCTTTCATGATGTAAGGGAGCACTAAGAAAGGATTTTCCGAAAATCGACCCCCAACGGGAAGAAATGGGGGAGTAGCGGGAAACTAATTCTACGCGTACGAAGTCGCGGGCGTCCTCTAGTCATGTATAAGAAGACAAGTCACTTAGAAACGTCGAGCTGCGGGCCTAATATGGCTGCGTTTATAGCGTGACAAAATGTGGATAAAACATACGTCACTTTTTGCGGATGCTTTATCCACATTTTGCCACGCGATAAACGCAACTATACTAGGCTCGCAGAACTCACTTACGTAGATGAAGTTCACGAGTCATTCTTTTGGTGAAATATTACGGAAAATGTACACATAACTTTGCTTAAATAACCCTGTTACATACCTATACCTGCATGTCCATACTATTATTATAAATGCGAAAGTAACTGTCTGTATGTTACGCTCTCACGGCTTAACCGCTGAATCGATTTAGATGCAATTTGGTATGAACATAGCTTGAGTCCCGGGGAAGGACAAGGTACATTTTTGTGCTCGAAAATTGCACGGTTCCCGAGGGAGCAGCGATAAACGACTTCTACTCGGAAATAATGGGGTAGGCTGAGACTATGGAACGCCAGGTGCACCGGTCTAAACATACAACTTTCGCTTCCTCTACATTCATCAATCTCTTCATGCACGTACGTCGGTTTCGGGTGCTTTCGATTTGCCCCTTGTTCAGTACATCGCGAATCTAATCACTGTATGTGCGTCAACAAATAAAACGACTTCTAATTAAATACCATACATGAACCTGACACTAGCGAAAAAAGCGAAAAATGGTTTTTTGTGCGTTTAGTCCTAGTATACAGCAGTTGATGTTTGTGTATCTGTTTGTATTCCTCATCCAATTCACTGTAGCTTTTTGTTGGTGTACATAGTGCTATAATATCTAGGTTTTAAACGTAATTTGGACATTATTATAAAATATCCAAGTATTCCACAAGTTGCCAGTAAACTAAAATATAGCTAAAGTGCTGCTCCAATAAGCTATCAAGAATAGTTTTAAAAATATTGAGCTACCACAATGGTAAGATTCAAAACTGGGTAATAAAAAAACAATTAAAATTATGATATTAATTAACTTTTCGAGGTTAGGAATCTTACCACGTTTTACCTAAATTAAAGTTTTAATATAGTTGCAAATTCTCAACATTATTTATTTAATAACATTTATTATATACCTACTAAGAGATATAAATTCCTAAGTGCTGTAAATATATTAATAAAAGTATTTTTTTGGACATGATTAGTTGTATATTTAAAATTTGATTTCAACAATACTTTAATAAAAAAAATGGTCCGCTCACGATGGTAAAATTCTTTTTTTACATTAGATCATCTGATATGTTCTCGTACAAATACATAAAAACAACAAGCTAAATCCATATTCTCATTACAAGATAAAAATCTTTTAAAAATCTCATTTTCTTTCATTTAAATAGTGTCTTCATAATGACAATTTATTGTAAAAATATCTTCGCCAACCGGCAGTGCATATAAACAAAATAATAAGATTCTTCACGAGTAAGGCAAAGCCCAAAATACTAGAAGGCAACGTTTTGATATGTTCCAATATAACAAAGTACAGTGATCCTCAATACTTCCAAAAAATACTAAGAAACAAAGCGTTTTATATATACGAAGCGGTGCTTAATCGATATAACATTGCATCAAAGCACGTGAATTCTTAGTTAAACGCGACTCCGTGTATTAAAAACACTAAAATTTTCTAGTTATCATTCCAGTGTTACTAAAAACCCTGATAAAAGAAAGCTTAATAAGGAATTAATAATTATCATAACAATAAGACTTTACTGAGCATGTCGGTCATCTCCGCATTACTAAAAAATTCCAACTCCATCATTATCCAGGCAGAACTATCTGTCAAACTGGTATGCCTAAATAAGAAATCCACTTACATAATTTTACTGCAGTTCCAAGAAAAAGGTTCCAATTCCTTATACAACTTCCTTTACACACATATAACAACTCAAAATAAAATACTTTTCAAAATGACATGAGCCGTCACACAGGAGTTCTCATAAAACCATTCATATCGGGTCACTGTACTAGCATAATTGTATGTATAGTGACCGGATTACATTGCCATTTGAGATTCCTGTACAATCATTTTCTCTCATTAGGTTATGTTTTAGCTAGCAGTCGGAAAAGTTGAAGCTTATGTATAGATGACCGTGAAAAAATAAATTTCAGCTCTATATGTTACACATTAAGGGCGATTAGTAAATGATTTGGTCGACTATACCTTTTATAACTTATTTATGATATAGAAAACATCCATGCCTTTCTTATGCTTTGGCTCCATTGCTTCTACATCGAAATCATCTTGTTAATGTTATGATCTCTATTGACATTGAGCTACAATAACATATTTTATAGCAAATCTTCAATCTTAGGACTGTAATCCTAGGATACAAATTGTCGGTTATACTCCAATACGGCCTAATTAACAAATTCAATAAGTTGCAAAATGTACCTTACTAACTTGCTCGCTAAGGTGTATTTTGCATTTTATTCAATGTGTTAGTTACGCTGCAGTATCAACGACGAAACGACTGGAATGCTATGCTAGTAATTTCACCATTAGCTTAGATTATCCCGAATACTTGGGACAGATAGATGACTACGTTATAAAAGCAAGGTGGGTCCCCGAAATATATATTTCTAGCTCCATATCTAATGGTGCTCCCACACTAGCTGTTATAAATGTTATATAACGTTATAAAACATTTGTATAATAACATTTTATCACAAATTATAACAAAAGTTATACATTGTTATCATGTTATATAACGTTACATAACTTTTTAAATGTCATATAACAAATTACAACACGGTAACAAACATTTTATATTTTTTTACCAGTGTTAGCGTTTGAAACATCTAATAAGTTGTAACAAAATGTTATTGAGTTAGTGTTATCGTGTTTTATAACGTTATATAACATTTATAACAGCTAGTGTGGCACTATAAGTCAATCACTGGTGACTATAACAGCATTCTTTTCCGATTACTAGTGATGTACATGATAAGGATAGCGAGAAAGGTACCAGGCTTACATATGTATGGTGGCAGCGGTGTAGCGCGCTTCGCCCCGTCTCCAACTCCACTGCGAGGGACGATACTGGAATCAAATAAAGATAAGAGATCGTGTTTAAATATTTTATGGTATGATCAGAGCCCTCTTTTTAGGGTTCCGTACCCAAAGAAAAACGGGAGCCTATTACTAAGACTCCGCTGTCTGTCCGTCTGTCTGTCACCACAGATCTCATGAACGAAGTTGAAATTTTCACAGATGTGTTTCTGTTGCCGGTATAACAACAAATAATAAAAACAGAATAAAATAAATATTTAAGGGGGGCCATGCAAACGTGATTTTTGTGCCGTTTTTCGCTCGATATTAATGACGGCTACAGGTAGACGCTTGAATTATTTACAGAATATTTAGTTGTATATTCACTTAAAAAATTAATAATTTAAATATCCCATACAACAAACGTGATTTTTTTTGCCGTTTTTTGCTAATATTGAAAAGATAGATAAAGGTACGGAAACCTTCGTGCGCGAGTCCGACTCATACTTGGCCGTTTTCTTTGACCTCTATAAGCACTTTGTTTTTCAAATCACCTTTTATAAAAGTTCCTATTGTTTTTAGGGTTCCGTACCTCAAAAGGAAAAAAACGGAACCCTTATAGGATCACTTTGTTGTCCGTCTGTCCGTCTGTCTGTGTGTCAAGACCCTTTATCTCGGGAACGCGTGGAGGTATCGAATTGAAATTTAAACCATATACTCAAATCTACAGTCCCTTGAAGCTGTGAAAAAATAAAACATCTAGATTTACGTAAAAAAAGATACGGCCGTTTATGTCGCAAAAACGTGTATTTCGACACTCTTGAGGGAATCAAAATGTATAGGGTATTTCCCATTGACCTAGAACTATGAAATTTGGCAAGTAACACCGTCTTTTACTACAAGTATAGGAAAAAATCTGAAATCTGTACATTTTTAGTTAAATCCCAAAAAAAACAGGGTCTTAATGCAAGGAACGGCGGCAGTGCAAATTTTGAATTAAGTTGACCATGTCATGTGCGTTACCCTCGGTGGGCGAGTCCGACTCGCCTTGTCCGGTTTTTTTACCTTAATAAGCATCTGTCCACTGCGTGTATGCGGGTTCTTGAACGCGTACAGCACCCAGGCCCCCAGCGAGGCGACGATCGCGATCGCGGCGAACGCTGACAACGCTGCGCCTATCGGGGAACCCGCTGCGGGGCTCGGTTTCGGTTGTGTCGCTAAGGGTGCTTGTCCGGAGGGAATCTCTTCTAGGGGAAACAGAAATAAACTGAGTAAAGGTCTCTACCCACTACACCGTATCACATCATGGCCGTAACATGAACGTTTCAGGCCCGAGTGGTAATTAGTAGACCCCATTAGTAGGGATTGAAGCATAAAGATTTTTTTGCATACATATTTTTTGTTCTTAAACACTTTTGGTCTAAAATTGTAATTACTAAAAGGCTAAATCCATAATATTGTTTGGTCGAAGACCCCCCCCCCTTATAACACACCTAGGTCTCAACTAATCTATAGGTTAGGTTAGGTTAGAATTAGGTCAAGGCGCGAAGCGCCACAACTACGCGGAATAGGAGCTCCTTCGACTTAGCGTCACGGACAAAGTTATACAAAAAAATAAATAAAAAAAAAAGGTATTCTAAACAAATGTTGTTGTAGTTTTTAGTTTTTTACTGTCAATTTTTAAAAATATTCGTACATAGAACAATCAGCTGTTTTGTCTACTTACTTCAATGAAATTCTTCACAATGAAATCATTAAACATTATTTATTAATTTATTTCAACAAATGTTGTACTAAACAATTTTTGGACCAAATAATATTATGCAAAACAATTTCGATCAAACAATTTTAGACCAACCGATATACACCCCACCATATTAAATGTATCTTGCTATACCTGATGGAACGTGCACGACCACTCCGCTCGGGTCGACGTCGGTCCTGTACGGGGGGCTCCCCGGCTCGCTCCCGTTCATATGGAGGGGACACTGGGTCACGTTCGTTATTTGAGAGCGGTCGCACGCTGTAGATAAAAGTTTAAAATTATTGGGGAAACACGATCTGCCGTGACCATAGAAGGCTAACTGCATGGTAATAGTATGAGCATTTTAAATCTAATGTCGTTACCAATAGAGTATAGAATGCTTCGAATACATTGCAGTTAGCTGCCTTCTTTAGTATCACGGCAGTGATAACATTGCCACGTACATTTGACAACCGATAACATAGCCACATACATTTGACAAACTGCCGTAATACCAAAGAAAGCAACTAAATGCATAATAATAGTATAAGCATTTTAAATTCAATGTGGTTACCAATAGAGTATAGAGTGCTTCAACTACACTGCATTTAGCCACCTTCTTTGGTATCACGGCAGTATAACATCGCCACTTACATTTGACGAATAACATTGCCATATACTTTTGACAACCGTTCCTCGTCCGTCTACTGTCAACTTTCCGACCTTTAAGAAAATGTCCCCTGGCTCACCTCTAACCATCCAGTCTTGCTTGTTCCTGTCGGTGCCGCTTGAGCATTTCCGGATATTTTCGCACCACGAGCACTGGAACAATACATCTTGATAATCTCAACAAACCGGGTGTCCGTCTGGTCACATAACAACTATTGTCATAATGTCGATTGTCATAACACTTTACGCATAAAGTTGTTGCTCATACATAAAAGTCTTTTTTGTACTCGTCGATTATAATCTGTGTATTAAGATTTCATAGAGAATACTGCAACGCCACTCATTTCATCGTTGTATAGTCTATGTTACTTCCGAAACAACCGAAATAACTATTTCGATACGCTCTAGACAACCGAAAAAAATTTGAAAATAGAACTTCTCATTTCAATAATATGTGTAAATTGCCAATCTATGGCGTTTCGGAACGTAGTAGCGTCGCGTCATCTGTCAAAAATCTACTTAAACTTGCTGCTGTATCCAGGGCATAAAAAAAAAACTACGCTTTGTGATTGGCTGGTATTTAGTTAGCCAATCACAGCACAGTACTGCAACATTACGGACGCCGGTGGTGTGATAGTACAATTATGATATTTCGTTTTCTTATATACTCGTATTAATGACTTAAATTATAATTTTAATGAACTCGTACAAAAAGTATTGTTCACAATAGTGTCATAATCAAGCTTGTTAATCTCGTACATTACTTAGGCCACGAAGCTGAAAGTGCGCATAATATTTTCATTGTACTGTCATTTTTTAAACCATAATGTTTTTAGTCATACTGCTACCTGCTAGTATTACATTACATTAGTCTTGATAGTATATTGCGGAGCTTATCTGTGCCAAGAGAAGTGTGTAAGGTGTGCGAGTTGTGTGCGGTTTGTGACTCACGTTCAACTCTTACACAATCTGTATTACATTACATTAGTCTTGACCGTATATTGCGGAGCTTATCTGTGCCAAGCGAGGTGTGCGAGGTGTGCGAGTTGTATGCGGTGTGACTCACGTTCAACTCTAACACAATCTGTATTACATTACATTAGTCTTGACCGTATATTGTGGAGCTTATCTGTGCCAAGCGAGGTGTGCGAGGTGTGCGAGTTGTATGCGGTGTGTGACTCACGTTCAACTCTAACACAATCTGTATTACATTACATTAGTCTTGACCGTATATTGCGGAGCTTATCTGTGCCAAGCGAGGTGTGCGAGGTGTGCGAGTTGTATTAGGTGTGTGACTTACGTTGAACTCCGTGTCGTGCGTGGCACATGACTCGCACGAGTCGTACTGGAGGCAGGTGGGCAGCGCGACCATGCGCAAGAGTGTATGGCTAGTAATATTATGGTTTTTGTACGAGACGCGATGGTACTCGTATATGGTCTTCCTTCTTACGTCTGTAAAAAGAAAAGTTCAAGGTTTAACTTTAATACTACATTTCCCCAACATTCGTCCAACAAAAGCATGCCAGTAGAAATACATTGACGAGTTGGTTTTAACGTTTGAGGCGAGAGCTATTGTAACGACGCAATGTACTTCTTGCTGGACCAATTTAAATAAACGCACAATAAACCTATTATAGTTAAAATATTCATTGTCCTTTTCTGTCCAATTCAAATGTCATAATTACACACACATAAGGACAGAGTATATTTCAAGCACAGTTTTGCTATTGCTCGTTTACTTGGTCAATTTCGTTCTTTATTTTCTTTTCATTGGACAGTGTAGTCCAATTCTGAGATGCGAATTTGTTGAAACCCGGATGTTCTCTATGTACACTTGGGAGCAAAGAAATCGAACCACTTAGTACTGAATTTCCATAGAAAGTGGCTCGATTTTTTTGCTCCCAAGTATATTTCATTGTACTTACAAGTTTGTTTATCGTTGTCTACTACCCATAGTACAAACCTACGAGTTTGGGACTAGGTCAAGCTGTGTGATATTTAATGATCGGCGCCCGATAGCATTTTATGTAACTTTAAAGACAAACGTAATGGCTAATATGGATAAGTCTGTGTTGTTAAAAGTAAAAACATAATTATATTGTTAAAATCCCACTAAATTTAATTTGTTATAGTAAATTATCACATTTTTTTCTGTTTGACATTGTCAATCCATTCCTTGATCAACAGATGTGAGAGGTGCGTAGATGTAAACCGATATTTAATCGTTAAAGACATGTTAAAACCTCGATAATAAAACTGCATACATTTTTAATATATAAATTGTGTACGAAATTTAAATAGAATTATATCCATGTTATACTTTCGTCGAATTGTGTCCTGTGACCCGTTCCACGAAGCTACAAGTTACAAATTAAAAGCGGAACCCTCTTTCTAGCAAAAGAAGTTAGAAAGAGACTCGCCCGCTTGTAATTTGTAACTTGTAGCTTCGTGAAACGGGCCTCTGATAATTATATAATATATACTTACAGAACAGCATTCTATCGGTCTGGTACGCGTCGGAGATGCCCACTTTCACCGGGTGTTCGTTGTCGTTGATCAGTTGAATAGGTATCGGGATGTCCTTGTAAGCGAACACTATATCGCCGTTCTTGTATAGGGTCACAGCAAAAGTGAAATTCTTGGTTTGGTCCTCGCGAATGTTCACGTTTTCCCAGAGAGCTGTGAATTTTTCACCTGTAACAAAAAAAAAAACAAATAAATCAAATGATTTATAATTACACTTTTCCGTTATATTTTCTTTTTTTCCAAGAGATATTTTCGTGGAAAGGAGAACGCAGACCTAGTTTTTCATAATATCTACAAATTATTCAAAAAAAGAAAAATCGAACTAGGTTTAAAGGGAGAGAAACGTCGTCTTGTTTTGTATGGAAATTGTCACCTTTACAACGCTCTTAATTTTTTTTCTTCGATGGTTACCCAGTATGCTGCGGTGCGATCTATATATATATTTATACAAAAGGCAAACCTGACTGAATTATATATCAACGCACAGCCGAAACTACTGTACCTAGAAACTTGAAATTTGGTACATGGGTTCCTTTCATGATGTAAGTGAGCACTAAGAAAGGATTTTCCGAAAATCAACCCCCAACAGGAAGAAATGGGGGGAGTAGCGGGAAACTAATTCTACGCGTACGAAGTCGCGGGCGTCCTCTAGTTTTGTATAAAATTTTGTTGTCTCCTGGGTAACGCGGAATTTAACACAAAAATCTTAGTCTGATTTGGATTATTTTATGTACACTAAATATTTTAGTGTACAACCAAATGTAAAATAAATAAATATGTAAAAATCACTTACCATCATCGTATAACTTCACACAGCTATCCACTGTAAGCTTAGTATCAAAGTTGGCCATAAGCGGAGCGATGTACTGTGTTGCAGCCAACCAGTTGTGCACATGCTCTCCAGTGTACAGGAAACCACCGGTGGCTACTGTGATGTTGTGGAGGGGATGTCCATAGAAGGGGAAAGTAAAGGAGAGCCTCAGAGTCTGGAAAACAATACATTTTTTTATAGCGGTCTTGAGCGTTTCGGGCTCAATTACCGTACCGTTACAAAATATACACTAAATAACTAGCGATCGAAAAGTACTTAACATAACAATGAGCGAATTTATAAGGACACGGAATAGCTTTGAAAAATATACGCTTCTTTATGGTAACCCCGATTACGTCAGAATCCTTAATAAGAATAACGTACGTCTTAACGCATCGTTCTATCTGCTATAGCTTTGTCTTTATCACTCGCTGTAAAGTGAAAACGGAACAGAAGTCGTATTATCAACTGTTCATAATTGCCAGGTTCCAGTCAAAGAAAGAAATATAGCTATAGGAGCCATATATGTCTGTCCCGTTCACTAATTGCAACTGGTTTGGTTTTGACAGCTCATAATACTGCTTAAGATCGCATTCGACCAAACTGGAATAAAGTCTTATTTTATTTCGATTAAACGTCGGTTTTTTATGAAGTATTCTTCTGTTTGGTCGAATGCGGCCTTAGACAAACAAACAATACACGATTGCATTTGTAATATTAGCAAGGATGCCAAATTATTAATAAACTAGTATCTAAAGTTATTTTAACATCAGTGGTAGTAATTGGCCGGATCAACTTTTTGTTGTTGTTATTCTGTCCCGTAAGCTAGGAGACAACAGCGATAGAGTTTCTTAGAAAAAATGCTATAATATATACTTCTAGCACACTCACGAGAAAAAAACATAAAATTATGGGTTTGTAATTGCCAATAAAACAGAATTTTAGTGGACTTATATCCTTTGAAATCACAGTTTAAACGAGTGACCCAGGAGACTTCACCATGGCAACGAGCTACAACAAAAAGTTGATTGATCCAATTATGTAATACATGAAATCATGTACAGTCAAAATTACTAATATCTATACGACCTTATTATCAGTGACATAGGAGCGTGTAGATATCCATGACTTTGTACATCAGGCTACATCACTAAATACATATAATTATTTTGTTTAGGTTCTAGACTACTACTATATAAACTAAGTATAGCATGTTTAGTATAGCATGTTTAAACCAATATGGCGTCCAGGGTAACGGTGGCACTGCGCGGGTCCGGCGTTTGGACTAGTAAATAATCGTCGTCGAAGACCTCTTTCTTACAAATTAGGCACTGAAGAAAAGAAAAGTTTTTCCAGTGATTTCAATTCATGAGTCGTACGCCACTATATTTTGTTCTACCTCGCTATACTGACGTCTCTTGGGTCACTTTCTACAACTATGATTTTTAACCCTTTGAATAGCTTACGTCAAATACATAATGTGTCACTCACGCAAAACATGTTTTGCTGAGCATTTCTTTTTTTTGCCACTATGAGTGACATATACAGAATTAAAAAAAAAAATGGCTGGTACGTATGCAATAATTAAATAATATTCTGATGTGTCCCAAAATATTTGTATAGAAAGTTCCTTTTGTGTTACCGATATTCATACGTTTTTGGTAACACAAAAGGAACTTCCCATACAATATTATAGATGTCACTAATAGTGGCAAAAAAAAAGAGAAATGCTCTGCTATGCTATGCAAATCACAACTTAATTCATACGAAACAAAGGCTCTTTTAATCTTCAACTTGTGTCGGCTGTGGCCGACGTTGGCGTCAGTGGCACGACTTACAAATGTCGGCCAGAGCCGCCGGTGGCGTTCAAAAGGTAGGATCCATCCAACGTAAGTTTTAGTGGGAATTAATAACAAGTCTCTCTTACGGGTTTTATCTTCACCATATTATTCGTTTTTCTTTCTAAGAAACTATCCCTGTTGTCTCACGGGATAGAAAAACAACAAAAAACTTTGATCGGCCCGTGCGTGCATGTCACGCAACTGTGCTATTTCAATTCGAGTACCGGAGCATGAGTGGATTGTAAACACTATACAGGGTGGAAAAATCGAAACCCACATGGACGGCAACTACCTTAAATATTGGAAATAGCAAGTTCTAGACAAAGGAAACTTACTTTTATTCTCAAAAACAAAAAATACTGAATTATTGGATTTAAACAAAAAACCCACGTGATATAGTTCGTCAGCCAATAGAAGTAGAGCGTCAAAGTTCGATTAAACGGTTTTGATTGGCTGTTCAACAATGCCACGTGGTTTGGATTGTTTACATTTTTTTAAATACCTAAAAGTACAGACTATAGCACTGGTACATTTTTGCCCCCGTCAATCCAGTGTATGGTTATTAACTTATTAATATGTATAAAGGTGGACTTACTGTGGCTCTGCGATGGGAGTTGCTCAGCACTGCGTGTATGTCCGCCTTAGACTTCGTGATGTTAGCCCAGTGCTCACTGAAGTAGGTTTCGTTCCCGATAAAGGTGCTGTTGTAGAATATGTGATTGTCCTGGTGGACAAGACGTAATTTCTAGTTAAAAATAAAAAGGTCAAGGTAAAAACTACCGGTCACCTTACACTCGAAAATCTAATTAAAGACCAACGTGGGTTGCCACTAAAAAGTAAAAAAATTGCGTTAGTATATTTCCACATAATAATTGAGTACCTCTAACATTTGAATCATGGTGATCCATTTGTTTTAAATAAATGTTATAGTTTTATATTATGAAACCGCGATTCCAAACTAATCGCGTTTTGTTAGAAAGAAATAGACAAAAAACTTTAAAAGGATATAACTATTTTATTTTATTACCACTTTCTGATTTTGAATTATTTTATCATACTACTTATATTGATATTGATATACTATCCAAATTAATATGTGAAATTTAATATCAGGCAAATACCCTATTAACAGTTTATGGGAACGGGTTGAGACTCAAAATTTTCACTTACGTATCTCAGATTGGTCAAATTAGTCTGGGAGTTGATCACGTCAAAATGCTCTTCGAAGGCACTTGTGGTAATATCTGAAACAAATAATAAAACTTACACCTAAAGCCCACCATACAACGAAATTTGTCAGTGGAATATGAAAGTCAATTTTCTAATTTGATTATTATTCGTAAAAACAAAAGAAGTTATACTTTACTTCCTTTTCACTAGATCTTTATTTAAACAGCCGTATTAAGCTGCGACCACACTGGTGCTTAAAATACGGTGACGGTACGGAATCGCAGTGACGCGTCGTATCAGCACCGTTTTTGACGCACGCTCCCCACACCGCTGCTTAAAAAACGGTGTCGTTGCTTAAACAAAAGACGGGGTCATAGTAACAACATGGCGCCGTTTTTGACGTACCGTAATATACGCACCGTTAAGCATTGGTGTGGAGGGCATCCTCAAAAACGGTGCTAATACGACGCGTCACTGCGATTCCGTAGCGTCACCGTTTTTTAAGCATTGGTGTGGGCGTAACTTTATGTACTATTTATAGTACAAGGAATCTCAGGAGGTTAATATAAAGTAACGGTATATTATCCTAGTAAAGAAACTCAACGATCCCGCAGTCAAATTGTGTAAACAGTTTTGTGGAATAATGTTCTATTGTTAAATTGTAACCGATTGATTCGTTAATCAGTCCCGTCAAAAAAGCTGAACGGTGATCCTGACGGATACAAATTCCCGGTTTATCCCAGAAAATTTCATGTTTCCTGTGGTATAACAAAATTATGAATTCTACGCGGACGAAGCCGCTGGTACTCTATTCTACTCGGTAAATGGGTCAATCAACTTTTTGTTGTAGATCGTTGCCATGGTGACGTCTCCTGGGTCACTCTTTAAAACTATGATTTCAATGAATATAAATCCACTAAAAATCAGTTTTATTGCCAATTACAAACCCATTATTTTATGCCTTTTCTCCTGAGTGTGCTAGAAATAAATATTTTTTTTTCTAAGAAACTATCACTGTTGTCTCCTGGCTTACGGGACAGAATAACAGCAACAAAAAGTTCACCTATAAATACACTCGAAAAACATAAAGGTAGTCGAAAGAAAAGAAAACAAAATTATTATTTAAAAAAAATTGATTAAAGTAACAAAAAACTTCTCGATATAATTTTATGTAATAATAACATGGAATTACGTTTTGTTTCGCGGAACAAAACAAGGCCTTTCTATTCAACACAATAAAAACCAAATCGTTTTTGACCTCTTATCGTATTGTTAACGTTTTAACTCTTATTTACATGACAGTAATGGCGGCCGAGTAAAAAACAATACCATAAAGGATGATTTCCACCAAACGGCTCGCATCGCATCGGATCGGTACGCATTTCACAATCTTTAAACGATATTAAATCATGTACACAGTATTTAAAGTCTATATTACTGAGCCGCGCGCAGCAGCTTGTCGGCGGGCGTCTTCCGCGACACGCGATCGGAGCCGTAAGTATGCTGCGACACGCGATCGGCTCCGTTCGCTTGCGATCGGCCCCGTTCGCTTGTCGTCGTGTGCGATCAGAACCTTTCGGCCCTGAGCCCACTCATTCTCGAAAGTGCACTCAAACACGTGGTAGGAACTAAACTATTTGACTGAGTGCGGTTACGTTCGCAAGCAACCGTACGGTGCCGATCGTGTGCGTCGACATGCTGCCGGACACGATCGGTGGTCGCCGCATCCGTTCGTATTCTTTCCGTTCCGATCCGTTGCGGGCCGTTTGGTGGAAATCATCCTTTACAGGTCAATCACGATTTCGATTTTAACGCCTAGAAGAGAGGCGCATTAATGGATAAACTGTGGTTGTAAGAAGGCGACATAATTCGATACGGTCACGGTTGAACAGTTAGTTATCTTTAATGTGAATGACAAAGGATACTGCAGGTGGTGACTAATCCGCCATTGTATTTTGTCTGACAAGACATATAGATTCATAAATCAATGCAATACAAATACTCTGTGAGAGGTGCCACACACACGGGCGTTGCCGGTGCGTTTTTAGGGTTCCGTACCCAAAGGGTAAAACCCTATTACGAAGACTCCGCTGTCCGTCTGTCTGTCTGTCACCAGGCTGTATCTCGTAATAGCTTTTGCTTTTTTGATCTCTGGGGCACGTTTTATAAAGCTACAAGCCACAATTTTACAGGTCTAAACTGGCAACACTGCTCACATGGCTGGTCGTCATTGGTCGAGGTTGTGTCAAATGGAAACTTGAAACATGTAAATTGTAATTTGTAACTTTATAAAGATTGAAAAGGGCATGCTTCGATGGTTCGGTCATTTGGAAAGGATGGATGAAAGAAGATTGACGAAAGAGATATATACAGAGCGAAAGTGAGTGGAAGGGTCGGAAGGGGCCGCCCTAGGAGTACTTTTTCGAATCCAATCGGAGAAATACTGGAAAAGGGCCGAATTTTAAGTACCCGAAACCGACGTGCGTGCATGACTCGATGTATGAATGTGGAAGAAGCGAAAGAGATTTGCCAAGATCGTAGCAGGTGAAAAGAAGTGGTCTCTGCCTACCCCTCTGGGAAACAGGCGTGATTTAATGTATGTATGTATGTAGCTTTATAAAACAGGCCCCTGGTGAAAGTTAACAGAAGTGGACTTACTGTCATCGGGGAATATCGGATCGCTGACTTTATTAGGGATGGCAGGGGGACCGCCGACCTTGGATGTCCCGTTCCCGCTCAGCAATGGGACCTGGGTGACTTGGATAGGAATTTTACCTGAAAAAATAAAAAAATAAACATTTAAAATTTCACACTTCCTTCGCCGACTGTGCTCTGCGCAAAGCAAAGGAGAATCATTACTCATATTAATATAATATATTTATACATCTATTTAAGGGGTGCGCTTCAATCAGTATAAAAACATTTCGAATATTTTCATTTAACTAACCACGAAAAGCATAATGATCGTTTAGCATAAAATCCAATTGTATAATTTTATCCGGCATACGATCAAATAAAATAACACTCATTTAGTATAACTATCATTTTCTTGTTATTATGCATTTTAAATAAATTTCTTCTAACTAGGTTAGGTTAGGTTAGAACTGTGACCATATTTATAGTGATGAAAGCAGTTAGAAATATTTATTTTTAAAATTTATAAACATTATAGTTTTTGAAATTATGCATTTCGTTTTATGCATCATGACTATTATATCGATGGTTTATTATACAGATTGAAATTATGCAATTCGTGTTATGTAAAATGATTATTAGACCATTTTTTTTAATGCTAAACATTACACACCCCTAGTTAAGTAGATATTTGAATGTATTGATTTTTATAGTTAGGTTTTATTTTCCTAAATTTCCTAAAAAATAAATAAAGTTGTAAACTTGCCTACTCACAACCTTTCACTATTCTCAATCTCCCAAGGGTTAGATGGAAGAGATCCCTATTGTTGTATAAGCTCGCCTTTTTAAATCTAAACACAGCATACATACAAAACTGCAACAACCGTTGTATGCTATGTTTGGCAGAATAGAACAGCGTTACCCCATATCTTCCTGTGGGTATCGTAGAAGTGAAGCTAATAGGTATACAGGGTGGTACTCGATAAACTGTACATATTGAAAGGGATGAAATTTTAGGTTAATTTATCGGTTTTTTTTTATACACTTTTTTTTACAGATTTTTAAACTTTTTAGTAAAGTTTGGGTAGTACACTTACTTGTGACGGTGTAACTTTTGATCTAACAGCGCAAAGAAGATAAAACAATGCTTATTATTATTTCTCATTTCATTAGGAATAATAATAAGCAAAAAATAAGTGGTAAAATATCTGCAAAATATTGAGAAAATCGTGTTTTTATGAAAACAAAATGACATTTTTGCAGTAATTTTCAATAAAAAAAGCAGTTACTCAGCTATTTTTTTTAATTGGTCTAATATTGTTATCAATTATTATAAACCTAACCTATGCATTTTGTTTTATCTTTTTTGGGCTGTTAGATCAAAAGTTACACCGTCACAAGTAAGTGTACTACCCAAACTTTACTAAAAAGTTTAAAAAATTGTAAAAAAAAACCAGTGCGTAAAAAAATATATATTGTTTTACCGATAAATTAACCTTAAATTTCATCCCTTTCAATATGTACAGTTTATCGAGTACCACCCTGTATATGTGTTAAAAAACATAGCAATTTTGTAGCGTAGTAGTACCTATCCCAGTTCCAATATTATCCACATGACGCTGCCGCAAGGTAATAAAGTTGATCAGACTTTTATGATGATGGTACCGACCTATTTAGTTCATGTTGGTGTTTTATTGCAGTCATATGATTGTAGAGTGTCGGCACCAATAATGGACATTTCACTTTTTATTCAAATATCACACGGTCCTAAATTTATTGTTGAAAACAAATGAATAACCCTTATCTTCTGTAAAATAAGAATCAAGTGACCATAATACCGCCGTACGTGCATGAAGAGATTGATGAATGTAGAGGAAGCGAAAGTTGTATGTTTAGACCGGTGCACCTGGCGTTCCATAGTCTCTGCCTACCCCATTGGGAGACAGGCGTGAAGGTATGTATGTATGTATGTATGTATGTATGTATGTATGTATGTATGTATGTATGTATGTCCATCATTAGTCCTTGTCCATTACTGGTTCCGTCATCCTAGTGTTAAGTAAGATGTCTATGTGTCTCAGATAGCACTTTCGATCAGGACGCAGTTTGCTTTCATAAAAATAAAATACATGGATTTTTTAAATAGCATTTCTTAACCAAATATGAAAATGCCGTAAAAGAGATCACCAAAAGTGTAATTAAAATTAAAATCGGCCAAGAAATACGGATGACAAGCATTTTAAACTGCTAATTAGACAGTGATTACACAGAGAGATCCGATATGCACTGTGACGTCATGTAACAGGTCGGCCATATAAACTCCATGTTAAATTATGTTTTGCTAGAAAGGAAAAAATCCTTGTTGGCTTATATCTTGGTTATTTTTATAGCTATCCAAAAAATATTTCAACTGTTTGTTACATGAATCAGCTTTTATTAAAGTTGTAAATAATATTCCCTATTCTCTTAAGTTATTTGTTATTGTTAGTAATACCAATTTATCATTCATTATGCTAGAGATACCTATGTGTAAATATGAGCCTTGTATGGTAATCTATTACGTCTTTCAAAACAGTACAGTATGTTTATACTTAACACAACGATTGATTATGTCATGACCTCATGACAGTCATGACGTAACAATAACTGACATTTTATTACAATAGGCCCGCACCTCTATTCTATTTGGTAAAGCTGTATTGCTGTTAAAGTCTGTTCCTATTCGGACTGAAAATGACAATAACAAGTATACCTGACAGTAATTGTCTTTAGATAGAGGATTAAATAGCGATGAGAGTAATGTTACCTCTAATTAGTTTATTAAAAAGGTTGAATATATATTAATTATTATAATCATCATCATAACATCATCATCATCACCATCATCATCATCATCATAACATCATCACCATCATCATAACATCATCATCATCATCATCATCATCATCATCATCATCATAACATCATCATCATCATCATCATCATCATCATCATAATCATCGTCGTCATCATCATCATCATCATCATCATCATCATAACATCATCATCATCACCATCATCATCATCATCATCATCGTCATAATCATCGTCGTCATCATCATCATCATCATCATCGTCATCATCGTCATCATCATCATTATTATGCCGGGTGCGACAGAGACGAACACCTATCTTATCAATCAAATCAAAACCTCACTACATTTTCATGTCAAATATATTTCGAAAAAACCAAATGTATATGACAATCATCAGTCAGTGTCATTGTATTTTCACCGAGAGTGCTTTTCATCCAAAAATATTTGAATATTATTACACTATAATCAAGAGCTACGAAATCTTGGTAACGCAATGGACATTAGCTTTCCTAGTTTTGGTAACGCAGGGGGACAACTAGCATTATTTCTTCTCTTGCGTTACTCTGGTAATATAATGCTATTGCTGCTCGGCCGCGTACAAATTGTCTATCGCTGTTCCCTCGTAAACTGACCAATTTTCTGGAATAAAAGTAAAATTGATATTATTTCCCGGGACTTAAGTTATTTCCATCAAAATAGTTTCAGCAGTTTAGCTGTGAAAGCGTAACTCACTAATAAGCAGTAATTTTCACATTTATATCAGTATGGATTTATTTTGTAACTAAACTTAACGTAAGTCGTATCACTTATACAGCGTTTAAACCACAGAGGATATTTTATGTCGCCACCTATACAAAATTATACAAACATTGACATAATTTCTAAACAATATACAGAATACAATAACCTATTAAATGAGGTTTTGCAACTCGGACTTTTTGAGATGTAGTCGCAAAGCGATCTGGTCGTATTGCGACCTAGGCACAAAGCGATGTAGTCAGATCGAGATGTAGTCGCAAAGCGATCTGGTCGTATTGCGACCTATGCACAAAGCGATGTAGTCATATCGAGATGTAGTTGCAAAGCGATCTGGTCGTATTGCGACCTAGGCACAAAGCGATGTAGTCAGATCGAGATGTAGTCGCAAAGCGATCTGGTCGTATTGCGACCTAGGCACAAAGCGATGTAGTCTGATCGAGATGAAGTCGCAAAGTGATCTGGTCGTATTGCGATCTAGGCACAAAGCGATGTAGTCAGACCGAGATGTAGTCGCAAAGCGATCTGGTCGTATTGCGACCTAGGCACAAAGCGATGTACTCAGATCGAGATGTAGTCGCAAAGCGATCTGGTCGTATTGCGACCTAGGCACAATGCGATGTAATCAGATCGAGATGTAGTCGCAAAGCGATCTGGTCGTATTGCGACCAAGGCACAATGCGATGTAATCAGATCGAGATGTAGTCGCAAAGCGATCTGGTCGTATTGCGACCTAGGCACAAAGCGATATAGTCAGATCGAGATGTAGTCGCAAAGCGATCTGGTCGTATTTGATACCTAGTCCTAACAAGATGTGGGTCTAAAACTTCTACACCCTAATATGTACAGTCGCCATCAGATATATTGGAGCGGCCGAGGTACTCAAATATTTCTGAGCAGCAATAAATTTCAATAAATTCTTTACGGTAAATAAGGTCAATAACATCTGAACATCCAATTCGCCACAAATATATGAGCAGTGGTTTTTCAATTAAATCTGAACACACAACGAGACAATAATATCTGAAAGCACAACTCGTCAAAGTTATCTGCACAGACAGGGTGATCATAAATATCTGAACATTTAAGGAAAATATACCTTAAAGCAATAGGCATACAGTTTAAAGGTAATCGTACAGATGTAATGAATTTTCCTTTTACAAAATAAGTAGGTATACAAAATATAAATCTGCGAAAAGCAACTTCACGGTCTTGTTACAAGAGACACATTTGAATAAAATATTTGGCAATTCACAAAAACGGTAACATACCTAACTGTCATTGCATATAATTCACTGCGTGTCTTTATCAAATGTAAATATGTAATATTGAAGCTGCCAAATGAAAATAGGTACGAATGCTTTGCAATATTTCATCCACTATTGTGTCAGTCGCCATGGCCTAGCGGTTTAGTAATTAGAAATCATAATTATATAATACCGTTGCGTCAGGGTTCAAATCCACAATTGTGCTTTTTTTTGTATTTTATTAAGAATTAATATTCTTTTTTTTCTAATTTATTATTTTTTCTCCCACATACTCGGAAATGTTAACCTTGCTGTCGTAAAATCAGCCCGCGAAGTTCTGAGTTCCAGGTCCAGGCAAAATTAAAAAAAAAAAGTTATTATTTACCAGCGGCAGCGGCCGCGAAAATGTATACAAATTTCATTACGTACCTGGTGTTTTACTTTTTAAAACCATGTTTGGACTAGGATAACTAACTCCAAACAGCCAAACACTCGTGCAATCAAAATTCTTCCTTGTATATTTTACTTTTTAAATGTCATAGACTAAAAAGTTAAACATTTTCAAACAGCGTTTCCAGCGTATTTAAAAGTGTATCAAATAGTTTGACGTTTTTTTTTAATAGAAATTGTGTTGATAAACAAAATTAATTGCTGAAATAACATAAACGCGTAATAAATGTTATAATTTAAACCATATTTTATTCAAATTGAATTTATTACGTTTAAATGTGTGATTTTATTTAATGCTTTGTTTCAGTACTTTTAATCGTACGTGATTCTGTTCTTTTTTTTCAAGGAAATTTTGACCTGTGTTTAATGTTTTAATAATTTGTGTTATATTTTCTCGCATTGTTGGAGAAAAGCATTATACAAGCCTCGACCGGGAAGGGCGGTTGCTGGACTCGTATATAGCGCGGCCTCGACTGCGTCTCGGCCACGCTAACTCTACTCGTCCCGCAACGGCCTATTTCCCGGTCTGTGCAGTAATGTACTATTATTTAATGAAAACTGTAAACAAACTTAACATCAACATTTATAGAAACTCGTTAGTTTTCAAAACTACAAAAAAAAACATAGTGGGTTCAAGCCTCCGTACCGCTCAATTTTCTTGATGATTCCGAATAGTTTTTTTTTTTACAAAAAGATGGTCTTTGATTTTGTATAAACGGCCATACATTGCTACTTTAAGGGGTAAAATTGTAATGATCATAGTTCATAGCAAGTAATAAACACTTCATTACACACGTGCAAACTCTTTAGAAGAGTTTCATACTTCAAACTAATACTAGATAATACTCGTACTTTTTCGATTCCGTCGAAGTTGACAACTATCTAGCAATTGTTATCGTCTTGTCATATGTATTCCAGCGTAGTACGTTAAATAATTTTAAACTGTATGCCTATTGCTTTAAGGTATATATTCCTTAAATGTTCAGATATTTATGATCACCCTGTCTGTGCAGATAACTTTGACGAGTTGTGCTTTCAGATATTATTGTCTCGTTGTGTGTTCAGATTTAATTGAAAAACCACTGCTCATATATTTGTGGCGAATTGGATGTTCAGATGTTATTGACCTTATTTACCGTAAAGAATTTATTGAAATTTATTGCTGCTCAGAAATATTTGAGTACCTCGGCCGCTCCAATATATCTGATGGCGACTGTACTTAAGCTGCACAGTGCCAACTTTAGTGCTTTGTCACTGTAACTTCATATTTTAACTGCTGCACTAATCTGTCAAATGCGTTAAAGCGACAAGATATGGCCGACTGTACCATATTATTGTATTGGCATTAGAATTGCCTATCATTTATATTAACTCATCAAGGCCAGTTAATAACTCTGTCGTGATCGGACTTTGATTCTCTTCGAATGTATTTTAATAGTTAGTCATTTGTGATGAAAATACAGTCACACGCGCATCATTGAAAACAAAACAATAGAATCTATATGTATAAAAGGTAAACCTGACTGACTTATATAGCAACGCACAGCCGAAACTACTGTACATAGAAACTTGAAATTTGGTACAGGGGTTCCTTTCATGATTTAAGTGAGCACTCAGAAAGGATTTTCCGAAAATCGACCCCCAACCGGAAGAAATGGGGGGAGTAGCGGGAAACTAATTCTACGCATACGAAGTCGCGGGCGTCCTCTAGTACTTTATATTAATAACAGAAAACAATAAATCTCGCTCAGCACGGGTAGCACAAGGTGTATTTCCTCGCTTGTCGCTCAGGGGTGTGATTCTCTCAAAAACGGACAGAAACGGACGAATGAACGAATGAATAGCCTTATACGTTTGATCGTATCGACTGAAGCCATGCTGCCAAATTGAAAATGCGCGCGCTATAATGTGTTTTGTTCGCTCTGACGGGACTACTTAAACTCGCCGCTGCGACATTCACTCGTTCGTACGTCCGACCGCGTTTTTAAGATCACAGCCCAGTGCGTCTCTATTGTTACTGACTAGATAGAAAGAGAGATCCGAGCGACAAACAATTCGCGGGCAATTTGTAGTAGTAAGTATGCAGGGTCAGTCCGGATCGCTGCCACCGTCTTATCCACGGAATAGAAAAAGACAGTGGAAGTGGCATGAGCTTCGCTTAGTATCAGACCAGGGCCTCTATTCCCGGCGGTAAAAACCATATCGTATTTGACCTGTTACGGTATTGTTTTGACGTCAGCCGCCATTACTGTCAAGGAAATAAGAGCTATCAAAACGTTGACAATACGATAACAGATCAAACACGATATGGTTTTTAGCGCCTAGAATACCGGCCCTGTTGTCGCCAATACTCACACTATCATAACCTAACCAACAAAAAGTTGGAAAACCCCCGACACTGACATAACCGAACCGATTGAACCGATTTCGATATAAAATGTCTAAGAACCACCGCTAGAAAACCTGCTTTCAAATTAAAAAAACCGCATCGGTTCATCCGTTTAAGAGCTACGGTGCCACAGACAGACAGACACACACACACACACACACACACTTACACGTCAAACTTATAACACCCCTCTTTTTTGCGTCGGGGGTTAAAAAACAGTGGAAGTGGCATGAGCTTCGCTTAGTATCAGACCTGTTGTCGCCAATACTCAAACTATCATAAAAAAAACACGCCACCATGGAAAATGTTTTTGGTGCGGCTATGGTTACCATCCGTCCGGATTACACACATTTACGACATTTAAAAAGCCTCTGTGCTTGTAAATAACTATAAAATTACAATCCAGACATACAAAAGCGACACCGACTTTCAGAAGTAGTAACTCTCAAAGGGCACAACCGATTTTCGTAAAATCCAGCTAAGAAACACCTTGATTAAAACAGCTGGGTCAATCAACATTTTGTTATAACTCGTTGTCATGGTGACTCATTAAAACTATGATTTCAAAGGATATAAGTCCACTAAAAATCAGTTTTATTGGCAATTACAAAACCTATTATTTTATGGGTTTTCTCCTAAGTGTGCTAGAAGTATATATTATAACTTTTTTCCAAGAGACTCTAGCACTGTTGTCTCCTGGCTTACGGGACAGAATAACAACAACAAAAAGTTGATCCACCCAACCCAGGTAACACAGAAAAACACGTTAAATTCATAATAAACAGGGTAGGTAACACAGACGCAATATTTTTTAAAAATAAAATAATATCTGATAATACGGTAAGCTTAAGCAGCTAACTACGAATTAAAAATACCCATTGTTAAGGAGAATTAGTCACACAATTTAAATCGTTATTTTTTTCACGCAATCAAGTGGGACTAATTAACAGTTGTTTTTGCAAATGACGTGTATTTTATTTAACTCGATCGTATCCAAGCAGATTTTAAACGATCAACGCGATCTCCATACAATCTGGTTAAGAATTAACTAGACAATATTAGCTATTGCCAATTTTTAGCACTCTGATTAATTAAATTTGAATGTTATTATTATTATAATCAAGAGCTACAAAATGTTTTGGTAACGCAACGGGACAACTAGCTTATTAAAAATATTTATTGTCTTGCGTTATTTTGGTAATCTATTGCCATACTAGCTATAACCCGCTAGTTCGTCCGTGTAAAAGTAGTTTATCGCTACTCGCTGTAAAAAAGTACACTTTGTCTTTCCTCGTAGTATAAACTATCTCCATAAAAAAAATCATCGAAATCGGTTTAGCGGTTTCAGCGTGAAGAAGTAACAGACAGACAGACACACTTTCACATTTATAGTATTAGTATGGATTAGTATGGATTGAATCTACACATTGAAAATGAAAATAAAGTTTTTTTTTGTTAAAATCATTTAGGTACACACTAACTTGAGATACTTCGTAATCCTAGTTTAGGTCACGCAGTGTAATTAAAAAAAATCTGCTGTTTCATACATTTCATCATTTGGTATGGAGATAGCTTGAGTCCCGGGGAAGGACATAGGCTACTTTTTATCCCGGAAAAATTGACAGATCCCGAGGGAGCAGCGATAAACGACTTCTACGCGGATGGAGTCGCGGGCAAAAGCTATTGAAAAATAAAGGCTCCAGACAAATTATACTTATGGGGGGGACTTAAGAGCTTTTTTAAATGCTGTCGCTATGATAGTAATTTATGGACATCTGCAGCTCTGACTGGATTAATATTCTAATATAATAATTAATTCCCATGCATTGTCGTTACTCATCTACTTCAGGGTTAGCTGGAAGAGATCCCATTTAGGGATAACTTCGTCTTTGTACAATAATTTAATGTTGGTATTGTAATATTTATATTTTTGTGCAATAAACAGTTTACATACATACATACGTACAGTCAAGGAGTTTAACTACTATGTCACTATGGAACCCTGTCACAATGACAGCGTCAAACCACATGAAAGAAATTACGCCAAAATTAATGATTAACGTTATGCGACAGGGTTCGATAGTGGCACAACAATTAAAGTCCTTGACTGTACATAATTCCCCGTGTGATTGCCGGGTTAGAATAGTGCCACTCCATAATAAATTCATCCCTCAACGGATCTTTTGATGGCACCATATTATGTAATAGCATTAAATTCCAAGTCATTCCGATGATAATTTGATTACATACGTGTTAAAAATAAACATGCAATACAAATCGCACTATGTCACAACAATGAATTACAAAAGGAAGTCGCTTGGCAAAACATATATCGTGTTTAATAAAATAAGATCACAATTCGCATACAATAATATGTCAACATACAAGAATCGTCATATGATAATGACCAAAAGACACTTCGGTTATGCAATACAATTGTAAACAGTTCTCCCCTTACTAATAAACGTTGAGTAACGGTGGTATAGCTATATACAATGTTTTGTCCTTATCTGTCATTGTGACATTTGGATTTGACAGGTAGGGACAAAACATTGTATAGCTATACCACCGTTACTCAACGTTTATTAGTAAGGGGTACAAATATAATCTTCTATATATATAAAAGGCAAACCTGACTGACTTATATATCAACGCACAGCCGAAACTATTGTACCTAGAAACTTAAAATTTGGTACAGGGGTTCCTTTCATGATGTAAGTGAGCACTAAGAAAGGATTTTCCGAAAATCGACCCCCAACGGAAAGAAGTAGGAAGAGTAGCGGGAAACTAATTCTACGCGTACGAAGTTGCGGGCGTCCGCGTCCTCTAGTGACTAATATAGTAACTAGCTACCCGCCCTCGCTTCGCTTCAGCTTATGCGATTCTGTAAGACCTGTACATAATCCAGAATTTGTTAATCAAAACCTTCCTCTTGAAACACTCTATCCATTGATGAAAACCGTTGCGGTTCGAAAAATCTAAGCGTACACATGCAGCACATACCGCAGCGAGAAGCGTATTAATTAAACAATGTAATAAAGATTCCACACAAGTATGAAATAACAATTGCAAGTAACATTATGTTCTCAGAAAGCTCAGGACTTGAAATATGAAAGGTTAGAATTGAAATAGGATAGCGATCGTGTTCTAAATGTACATCTTCATTTTAATAGTCATAATATACTCTTTCTCGTGGGAAAAGTATTCACCCGTGTTCACAAACATCACTATAAGGTCTCACTGTGCTAACGAACGCACAGGGTGGTTCAAATCGTCTCATAAACAAAAGGTCGGTCAAAAAGGACCAATCACAAAGCTGTATTGAACGCAGTGCGTTTACTCAGTGAAGGATCCCTTAAGTATTGTTTGTGAATACGGGTGTTAGTGTATTTCGTAAAATTAAAATCTTAAGAATGAAGTGGCCCATTGTACTCATGCGAATTTCAATATTTTCAATGTAACTTGAAACATGAGTGTCGTTTGTTAATAAACAACGATAGATGGCGTCAGCATACCCTCCGAGTATGAAAAAGCAAGCGATTACTAATTTTATATGGATACTAGAGGACGCCCGCGACTTCGTACGCGTAGAATTAGTTTCCCGCTACTCCCCCCATTTCTTCCCGTTGGGGGTCAATTTTCGGAAAATCCTTTCTTAGTGCTCACTTACATCATGAAAGGAACCCCTGTACCAAATTTCAAGTTTCTAGGTACAGTAGTTTCGGCTGTGCGTTGATATGTCAGTCAGTCAGTTTAGCCTTTTATATATATAGATAGATATAGATTAATTTAGTAAAGTGATGGCATCAACCGGCGATTGTCCCCAAGTTCACACTATAGAAATATGCTCCCACGGACTACCACCAGCTGTAGGACTGTTCAAGAATGATGGGAACATTGATAATAGCCTCTATGAATGAACTGATATGGATTAGTGAACTAGGCTATCAATGAAACTATGGGCTTGCCAATTCTAATTTGCTTTAGTTAAATATTATTGTTTGCTCCGATGATTATTACTAGTATTAATTGTAAATGGGCTTGCAACCTGTCACTCAAAAAAAATAATCAAAATATTTATTCAGTAAATTAGCCACATGAGGGCTCTTTTACACGTCGGTAATATGGAGTGAATCTAGCGCTTCGGACAAGACCATCATTTCGGAGAAGAAGCGCCGCAAGAAACTCCACTAAACTAAACTATAGGTACACTGGTAACATCATAGGCTGTTTGTGCAAAATGTGTTACAGAATTTACAACAAGTTTTAAGAGATGTTGGTAATTCTGTAGCTCTGCCTACCCTACTGGTCTAAGATCCGAGTAGGAGACGATTTGCACCGGGCTGCTTATTCGATCAAAAGTATTTTATATCAAATTTGATACGCCCAATAATATATGGCGAATAGGTTGGCTGAAAAATTTCAGTCCAGTACTTATATCATAAAAAAAATATTAAAAATGAACTTTTTTAAAATTGCAAATGTTTGTTTAATAGACAAATTACATACTAATCGAAAGTATGAAGCCTATAGAATATGCAAACGTTAGGTTTGGTGCAAATTATTAGTACTGACTTACCTGTTTATAGTTTGACGGGAAAAAAAATAGTCAACCTAACCTTTGCAAATTCTATAGGCTTCATACTTGCGATTGGTATGTAATTTGTCTATTAAACAAGCAATTGCATTTTTTTAAGCCAAAGTTCATTTTAATTTTTTTTATTATTAATATACTGGACTGAAATTTTTCAACCAACCTATTCGCCACATATTATTTAGCGTATCAAATTTGATATAAAATACTTTTGATCGAATAAGCAGCCCGGTGCAAATCGTCTCCTATTCGGATCTCATACTATACTCTGGGAATGAAGGCGTAAGTGTACGTCTGTGTTAATTGTAATTCGATACTTTTCGATATCAAACAATTAAATGAGGTTTCGTGCAGCGTTCAAGGTTAGAAGCATTTAACATACTAAAGTACACACCTTCCACTTGGGCAAACACGGCTGAATACTTTTGTAACAATATACGGTTAATAGCCTTCACAATTTTATCATGAGGCAGAGAAAATCATTAGTGCATGACGAACATTGCCGAGCTTGGAATAGAGTTCAATTTATAATTGATATTCGGGGCTGTTATGTTGTTTGTGACAAATGCTCGATTAATTTCTTGGTAGCGTTTTGTATCTGATGAAGTCGAGTAGGAGAAATATGAGGAGTTATTTGGTCTATCGTCATATCGTTTTGTGAAACGTTATGATGTTGAGAAAACGTTGTCTTTTTAAGGTCCCGTACCCGAAGGGAGCCCAACGGGACCCTATTAATATGACTAGGGTAAAGTCACCAGTTGTCAGCCAGAGACCAGTAGTCGACTTTATATGAGTGCGAAGAGTGGGAAATATATCTTTCATACTCTTCCCACTTATACAAAGTATAGCCAGAGGCCGACTACAGGTCTCGGGCTGACGACTGGTGACTTTACCTTACGCGCTGTCCGTCCGTCCTAACTTTAAAGAGCTGTAACTTTTGAACCGTCATAGATAGCTGTTTTTTTTCAGTTTATATTATTATTATTTCGAGATATTTATAACTTTTATTTGCTTTAAGTGTATTTTTGACATTTTTGTAACATCCATAGCCACGTGAAGACGGCTTTAATGCGTATTTCAATACTGCGTAACTAACAAATTAAATAAAGTGCAAAATACAAGGTGTATGTAGCAAGTACGTCAGTAAGGTACATTTTGCAACTTATTGAATCTGTTACGCGGTAATGCAGTGTCACCGACGATTTGTATCTTTTGTGTCAAAAATCCGACAAGGACTCAATAACGCGCGCTATTTGTCAAATATGCCAATGTTTTGACAACAATGCCGTCTAAACATTGCCAATATCTGCCAAATATTCCAAATGCGCGAATACTCTACGCAAATTGGAATACTTCTAGTCGATGTTTTTCGATTTAAGCATTTAGAAAATGCTAGTGACTGTAGTAAGCTACCAAAATAAATACCAGGAGATAAATCTTACACAAATTGATCTAGCCTTAAACTAAGCTCTAGGCTTGTACTATGGTTACTAGACAACGATATACTTATATAGAGAAATACATACTTAAATACATACCCCCTTACTAATAAACGTTGAGTAACGGTGGTGTAGCTAAACCATGCTTTGTCCTTATCTGTCAAATTCAAATGTCACAATGACAGATAAGGACTAAGGATGGTTTAACTACACCACGGTTACTCAACGTTTATTAGTAAGGGGGCTAGTATTTATTTCTCTATGTAAGTATTGATACCATTTGCTAGTACCAATACAAGCCTAGAGCTTAGTTTGGGACTAGGTCAATTGGTGTGAGCGTCCCCCTGATTTTTTATAAATTTTTAGTTCTATAGTGAACCTTATTAGGTTCACAATTGGGATACACCAAAAAAAATAACTGCTTGATTTTACATTTTTATTCGAAAGAATAGCCTTTTATAAGAAACTAATTTGAAGCATTTCATGATTAAATGTATTATTAATATTTAAAATAATTTATTAAATTAAAGTAACCTTACCTACTTGTAGCGACAAGATGATGTAGATATTTATAAAGAACGGGTATACTTCATCTAAGACTTAGAAAAACGATTTTTTATTATCTGTGATCTGTTTTCAAAGTCATAATAGACGAACGTCATTCAAATATAATGTAAACAAACAATCGCAATATGATATAATTTATTATTTAAGAGTATATAAGCATTCAACCATTGCTTATTACCTAGACCTCAGTTAATACAACACTTCCTACATGACCTTGTTTCTAGACTAGATTTACTTAAGACAATCACATTAAATTTGTTGAAAAGGCGGATTCCATACTTCCAATCATGAGTTTCTACAATAAATGTTGATGCCGTCTTTTTGAACCTCTTGTAAAACCTTACCACACAAATTATTAATATTTATCACACATAACTCAAAAGAGAAAATGGTCTCATTAATATTTTAATTTCATCATACAAATTACAGTCAATTTGTAAACAAATAAATTTGACATGACAACAGCTGTCTTCAAACGTAGGTGTCAGGTAGATATCTTAATTGTACTTATAAAATGAAAATTTGGGGAGGTTTTATATGTTTTATGTAAAACCACAAAAGTCCTTGATATAGCGCAATTGGGACGGGCATTTAGGGGTCAAATGAAGGTCATTTCTTAATTTTAATATAATTAATTCATTGTAACATATTTTTTTTATCTAACTACTGGGATCGATTCGAAAAGCCTATTCCTCGAAATGGTTTTGAAATTTTCATACATTGTTAAAAAAGGGTGTATCCCAATTGGTCAGTTAGCTATTCTGCCCTCCTTAGCCAATACGCAGTATATCAAATTCAATAACCAAATCACTGACTTATATATCAACGCACAGCCAAAACTACTGTAACTAGAAACTTGAAATTTGGTACAGGGGTTCCTTTCATGATATAAATGAGCACTAAGAAAGGATTTTCCCAAAATCGACCCCCAACGGTAAGAAATGGGGGGAGTAGCGGGAAACTAATTCTACGCGTACGAAGTCGCGGGCGTCCTCTAGTTGGTAATAAATAAGGTTGATATTGCTGCAGGGGTTTTATCTGAGATACTGCCACGCATGAGCAATTTGACTATCAGAGCAAATTTAACCCCCTATCTTGAGAAATAAGGTCACTTATATATACGCTATTCTATGGGACTTGCGTCTTTTTTTCTAAGGAGGGCAGCATTGCTGTCACAGACGGTCGGTTCACGTATAATTTGTGTCCAACAATGGCCAGGCCGGTCACCGATATCACAATCAACAAAGATGTTTATCACCACGTGCTACAACGCTCTCGACAATCATAACACTCAAGGTAAACTATCCCCACGTCGTTGATACAGAACCTTTGCGTTCACTTACCTACAACCGTATTCACAAACGTTACTATGAGGTCTCGCAGTGCTCACGAACGCACAGGGTGGTTCAAATCGTCTTATAAACAAAAGGTCGGTGAAAAAGGACCAGTCACAAAGCTGTATTGAACGCAGTGCGTTTACTCAGTGAAACGATCCCTTAAGTATTGTTTGTGAATACGGGTGTAAGTACAGGTGGACACACGTAAAAAGAGCTCTTAGCGGCTAGTGGAGGGGATATGTTTGCGCATGTTGTCTACTGACAAACCAATAGCGTGGCAGCAAAGCGGAGCGGTTTTCACTCCCCCCGTCGCCCCCACCAATTTGGCCCGTAACTTGCTCACTGCGCAGGTAGGTCGCTCAGGGCTCTTTTTACGTGTATCGACTTGTATTAATGTGGATTAGGTTGCTTTCGACCAACCTGGAATAAGGTCTTATACCTAGATTAAACGCTGAATTTGTATAGATTAATCTCGGAGTAAGTCTTATTCCACTTCGGTGAGGTGCGGCCTTAGTGGTGGAAGGGCTTTAAGTGCCGTCCCTACCACCACTAATCCGTCCGTCCGTCCGTCCGTAAGGGCCGGATCGCGGCAGCGTAATAAAAAAAAATATTGAGTACAGTCAAGAACGCCCGCGACTTCGTACGCGTAGAATTGGCTTCCCTCTACTCCCCCTATTTCTTCTCGTTTAAATTGAGTTGTATTGAGTTGAAGCGCATAGAACGCAACTATTTTAATTTTAAAAACCGGTCAAGTGCGAGCAATAGGTATCATATTCAGATTTGAATTCGATTTCGAATCGAATCGGCGCGAGCCCAACTCACACTTGACCATTTTGTAGTATTTGTTGTTTTTCTTCAGCGTTTGTACTATCATACCAAATTTGACGCTTGCATGTTTTATACGATCAACATAAATAAAAATTCGTTGAAAGAAAACGTTTCTCGTGACACTCTTTACTATGTCAGTTTCTTAAAAAACAATGTTTACCAACATTGGAGTAACAACACATAACGTGGTTGATAATGCAATACCGCGAAACTAACAAATTAATTAAGCAAAATGCACCTTCTGTAAGTCATTTGTTCATTACCATTAAGGTGTATTTTGCTACTATTTTTTTTTACGCAAAAAAACAACCCGCTGTTACGGTTCAAAATATACAGCGTAGGCGCAAGCGCGGATTATCTATATATATAAAAGGCAAACCTGACTGACTTATATATTGTATATCAACGCACAGCCGAAACTACTGTACCTAGAAACTTGAAATTTGGTACAGGGGTTCCTTTCATGATGTAAGTGAGCACTAAGAAAGGATTTTCCGAAAATCGACCCCAGCGGGAAGAAATGGGGGGAGTAGCGGGAAACTAATTCTACGCGTACGAAGTAGCGGGCGTCCTCTAGTTGAGCTCATATAATTAGGGTCCCATATTAAAAGCTTGTAAAAAAATTCATAAAATATTCCATTCTTGGGCATGTAATTAGTTTTGAAGTAATCAATGGCGTGAGCGGTCATTATTGTGTTGTGATAATGCCACCGGACCAGTGGCTCAGGACAATGAGGCTAGCGTCACGGTGCTTATGTTATCTGCCGTAGTAAATAAAAAGGACGTATGCGCCATTTGATAGTGAAAGTAAATTAATCCTTCAACTTAAGAAATAAGGTCACTATACATGCGCGGTTCTATGAGACCTACGCCCCTTTTTTGTAAGGAGGGCAGTTATATCGAATGCCCGTTGCCACTGTCATGTACTAATCATCACGAACGTTAATTTGTGACTTGTGACCCATTTCAAGAAAAATATGCTTGAAATCGTCAATGTCATTAGAGACGTCAAGTCATTTGTAACTTTTAGGAAACTCAACCTTATTGTTGTAGAATGTCAGATTGACTTTGGAGCTAAGGTGGGTACCAAATTAAAGTTCGCGACTGTACGTTACGCCCAGCTTCTAAATAAGGTTTGGCTGGCTATCATTGTAATTGATTGTTGGACACTCGAAATCACTGATTAAAGGGTTCAATCAACGGCATGCTCTTCAAAGAGATACAACTCAAAAGAGAAAAGACTTGCGCAGTGACTAGGATCGTAACTGTCCACTGCAAACTGAACAGACATATTTCTAATGGGTATGAAACAAGACGCGACATGCAGGTTCTGTCAGGAAACAGATGAGACAGCAATGATATATCATGGACTAGAGGACGCCTGCGACTTCGTACACACAGCAACACACCTACCTAACCATTGGAGGCAGAGCAGAGAGAAAATATCAATGCTTGACAGGGATGTAGATATTTTTTTCATATTAAATATATTTACATCCCTTTCAAGCATTGACACTTATTTTCAGCTCCGTCTTTAATGGTCAGTTAAGTGTGTGGGCGACTGTACGCGTAGAATTAGTTTCCCGCTACTCCCCCCATTTCTTCCCGTTGGGGGTTGATTTTCGGAAAATTCTTTCTTAGTGCTCACTTACATCATGAAAGGAACCCCTGTACCAAATTTCAAGTTTCTAGGTAGACTAGTTTCGGCTGTGCGTTGATATGTCAGGTTTGCCTTTTATATATATATAGATTATAGATTTATATATATCAGGCAGGATATGTATCATGATATATATCGGCGAACCCTGATCGAGATTATGTACCACCTTCGAACTGGCGAGATGAAAATGAGATTTTAGCTCATGCTTCGTCTAAAGATGACACAATGTAAAATGATCTGCGACGATTGTGACGCAAAAACAATGTTTTATTTATAGCATAAAAACATTTACACCTGAGCGTGGGAAGCGAGACGAAGTTTACAAGTTTAAGTCAAACGTATTGGTAATATTTTGATTATCATTCACATTTACTTCGAGTAATATAATATACTAGAGGACGCCCGCGACTTCGTACGCGTAGAAGTAGTTTCCCGCTACTCCCCCCATTTCTTTCCGTTAGGGGTCGATTTTCGGAAAATCCTTTCTTAGTGCTCACTTACATCATGAAAGGAACCCCTGTACCAAATTTCACGTTTCTAGGTACAATAGTTTCGGCTGTGCGTTGATATATAAGTTAGTCAGGTTTGCCTTTTATATATATAGATTAGAGACACCAGGGGCTCCATACTACTCGGTAAAACCATATTGTTTGAGTTTTGACATGTTATCATATTGTCAACGCTATGATAGGCACTTGCCAGCTATGGCGGCCGAGTAAAGACGATTGAGAAGCGACGTAAGACTGCACCGAGCAAACGTCGAGCGTCCAGTGGCGCCCTCATCACTATTGATTATAGTGAAAACAGAAAAAACAGTAGAAGTGTCAAGTGGGCGTGTAACGTGTGGCATAGTTATGCGGAGTTCCGCGCAACCTACCATACTTTTGCCGCGATCGCTTAAACCGATATTTCTAAAATAGGAAATAAATCCAGAAGCATGCCTTATTGTGCTATTTTGGAATGTAAAAACGATAGCCGCACCAAAAACATTTTCCATGGTGGCGTGTTGTTTTTATTATAGTTTGAATATTGGCGACAACAAGCGACAACAGGTCTGATACTAAGCGAAGCTCATGCCACTTCCACTATTTTTTCTATTCCGTGACTATTATTGTGATTTATATGTACAAAAATAATTGTAAGTATATTTAAATTCCATTGACAAAGGTGCTTTTATATGATGTTGCTAGAAGATCCCCTGTACAAAGGTCATGTTTATATTATGCTCAGTTTTTTTACAACGACGTTTATTATTAAAATGGTCATTACATTATTTAACAAATAAAATGATAAAGTTATGTTTTATTCAATTCACTTGACAGTGATGGCGTCCTTAACCTTAACATGTATTATATTTAAACGCAGAGGACTTGCTCACATAACATTGTAGGGAGACACACACACTAACATACACACATACGTATATCTACCCACAAACAGACGCCACACACATACAAAGGTAATAAATACTAGGTGCACTACGAGCGAAGCGGTTTGCTAATCTATATTCTATATATATAAAAGGCAAACCTGACTGACTTATATATCAACGCACAGCCGAAACGAATGTACCTAGAAACATGAAATTTGGTGCAGGGGTTCCTTTCATGATGTAAGTGAGCACTAAGAAAGGATTTTCCGAAAATCGACCCCCAACGGGAAGAAATGGGGGGAGTAGCGGGAAACTAATTCTACGCGTACGAAGTCGCGGGCGTCCTCTAGTATAACATACTACAACAAACAACCTTAAGTCAAACGTGACAGCTGTCAATCGTAAGCTCTGCTATAGATTTGTCATCACGTCTGTAACTAAAGACTAAAGCTAAAGATGAAGCTTCAAAACGTTAATGAGCGAAGAGCGCCGCTTAAAATCGAAGTTTCGGTACTTTTCCCATTTTTCCCATTGAAAGTCTATGGGAATAGATTTTTGGTGATTATTCCTCCGTGGTATGTCCGATTTTCAATTTTATTTTTTCTAAACCATCTATGGCTAGATGAAGTATAAGTAGTAGTGCGCCGTGGCTCGCGTCGATAGTTTCCAGGCCATTATTCGCAAGAGAGTCGCCTCCCTGATGCGACGTGTACGGGATAGTCCCAACAGCCTCCTCAATACGATTGATTGTGATTGTGAGTCGTAAAGCGCTGGAATTCCTGCCATGCAGGTCATAGAATTGTATTGTTTTAATGTGTCGTAGTATTAATAGTGCAGTACCTACTAACATAGTTTAAGCAACTGTTACTAATAACATATGAACCCTGTGTTTGAAATAAATGATTATTATTATTATTATTATTATTACGGGCTAAATTTGATCCTGATCTCTCTAATAGTTTGGAAGGAGTATGAGGACAAACGAAAATCCGATTCGGGGAAGAATGGAGCTTCGCTCACTTCGTTCACTTTACTCCAATTACTATATGTAGGTACTTTGCAACTTTGATGGGCTAGCAACATGTCACTAATACACTGGTAAACATCTTAGCCTCATTGTATAAAATGTGGTTATAGAATTATCAACAATTTTTTAGACTTGTTGGTAATTCTGAAGCTCTGCCTACCCCATTCTGGGAATGAAGGGGTGAGTTTATGTATGTATGTATAGGTACTTTGTATGCTAGTACGTTTGTTACTAGTTTTAGTTTAGCAATCAAGTCTATTTAGTCATGAGTTTTCGTTTAAAATTCGTTATTATGTGCTTTCATTTAAGATATTTTTCAGATTTTTAGTATTTGTAGTTTTATCCGTAGGTTGACTCTAACAAAAATTTGCACTTTAAATCTTAATTTATATATATCCCAAACGGATAAATTGAATCGAAAAAAATATATATACATACCCGCAATCTTTTTGGAATACCTATCTAACGACAAATCAAACCATGGGGCAGATGAGAAAAAAATATCGTAAAGAAAATGTATTTTAACATTTTATTTTTCCACTTTGTCGGCGTGACTAATAGAACCAAGAGTTTCTGGGCTAAGCTGACGACGAATGGACAGACGGACAGACGGATGGACATGGACAAACTATAAAGGTTTCCAATTTGACTACGGTACCCTAGAAATAAGAAACCACCGCGTAGTTAGAATGATGAAATGGAAAAGGAGAACAATAAATGCGTTATAACCAGTTTTAACCGGTTGTTTTCATACAAAACCGGTTAGTAACCGGTTAAATTGCTTTCCCTACATTACCTACGCTTCAAGTAATAAATTATTTTGAAAAAAATATCTATCCGTCATTGTTACGTGAGTCAATTTATCCTTAATCATTGTTATACGAGTATATATATGGCTTTCACACACACACACCATGATCCAATTGAATCTATAGTTAATTGGCTCGTGTTAGTGGAATTGCTTCGCGCAATGAATGAGACAGACTCCTTTGAGGTTATCTTCAAGATAACCTGAGGAGCCAAAGCAAATAGTGCTCGATAAAAACGGAAAGGCAAATTCAACGGGTAGATGAACTGCATATGTACCTACGATAAAAAATCACGGAGTATGAAATAAAAGGTACGTTTTCATTTTTAATACTAACCCCCTTACTAATAAACGTTGAGTAACGGTGGTGTAGCAAAACCATGCTTTAACCTTATCCGTCAAATTCAAATGTCACAATGACAGATAAGGACAAAGCATGGATTAACTACACCACGATTCCCTTCGATGCGTGCCCGAAAAGCCGACAAATCACGGGTCGCAGGCAATAACCGGTTTTAACCGGCTTTAACCGGTAATTTTCATACAAAAACGGTTAATAACCGGTTAAATTGCATTCCCTAGTCGCAGGCGATCATCGGCAATCATAGACGATGATCGGCGAATATAGCCGAGTATGCCACCTACACTATCATGCTCGTCCGTAATCGTCTGTATTCGCCGATAGTCTAATGGGCCCATAACACGAGCATGCACGTTTAAAAAATAGAACATTACTTAACAAGGGCTGTAAAAGAAAGAAAGCCCGAAATCGCAGGTATTTGAGACCCGAGCCGTAGGCGAGGGTTGTAAATATGCGATAGAGGGCTTTCTTTTTTACTGCCCGTGATGAGTACACAATTTTACGTCTTCACCTGGCCACAATGCGAGTTTTACCGTGCGCGCAGCGTGCGATAAAACTCACATTACGGCCAGGTGTTACGTAAATACATTAGTAAAAGAAACGCATATATATCAACTTACTATACGGATTGGAGATATTAGTCGTCCTGTTGCTATCGTCAGTCGTGGTAGCGTTTGGTGCAGTTTCATTTCCAGCTGGTTGCGTTGTCGGGGCCGCCGTGGCCTGCGGGGCCGGTGAGGTCTGCGAGGCCTGCGAGGGCTGTTGGGCTGGTGGAGCCGAGGCGTCCGAGGCCGCTGGAGCTATCGAGGCGCCAGGAGCCACTTCTCTTTTCTGGCGACTGTTGTCAAACGGAACGAAGCTATCATCCCCTTCGTTAGACACGTCGTAACCGAAGTCAGATGCTGCAAAAAAAATGATGGAATAGTTACTGACTTTGGTTATGCTAACGTTTTTATAGATTCGCCATGTCCGTCTGTCTCAGATTAACTCAGACTTTTGGTACTATAAAGCTGTTGTTTGGCATAATTATACATTTAAATTGAAAAAACTTTATTTTTAAATTAATTTTAGGCTCAGTATAGTTTTGGAGATCAGGGGGAGGGTGGGGGGATGGTCAATTTTTGTCTTCATTCATGAATAAAATCAAAACTATTTATTTTACAATAATAACAAAAAAATATTTGAGATATGACACAGTAGATAAGTTTTGCAGTTTTTTTTTTTATTTCCTAATTTGTTTCCAAAAAACGACACTTATTTAAAAAAAATATTGCACATCTGTGTTTGGGTCATCAATTTACATATTATGTGTACCAAATTTCAGCTCAATCGGTAGTTATGGAGCAAATTGGCTGTGACAGACGGACAGACAGACGCACGAGTTATCCTATAAGGGTTTCGCTTTTTAATTTTTTGTACGGAACCTTAAAAAGTAAAGGAAAGGTATTTTTTTACATTATAACTTTAAGTAAGGTATCAAGGAGGACAATTTAGGAAATATAGAAGTCGAAAAGTGAAATGACACTAGTTACTCGAGATTTTCGATATAGTTTTCGCTAGTTGTTTTTTGAGATTTTATGTTAGTAATAACGGCTTCGGAGCTATTCACTGGGCATGGCCCGACTTAGGCTGCGGCTCCACTGAGGCGGAGATGAGCAGAGTGGAGCGGAGCTGTGCCAATATTAAGCAATAGAATCAAAACTAACGTGCGCAAGGCGCGCTCGGCGTGACCGCGTCTTCTATTGGTTAATATTGGCACAGCTCCGCTCGTCTCCGCCTCAGTGGAGCCGCAGCCTTATGATGCGTTTCTATATTCAAAACCGTGGATACAGTTGTGACGTCTCGTTAAAATTTGACACATTATGTACGTAGCAAATGTCAAGTTGTAACGAGACGTCACAACTCTATCCACCGTTTTGAATATAGGAACGCGCTATTACTCTGCCCGGTTTCTATTGTTAGTCACGCCACAACAACGTGAAAACAAATATGGCTAAGGTAAGATAAGAAACCAATTGGTGTTTAACAAACGCTGGCAAAAATCGATAATGTTTGACGACGTGGATCTAAAAAAATATAATGTGTATTATTTGGATATACTCGTATTAAAGTTATCTTGAAACTGTTAAACTTGCGAACGCTACAGTAACAAAAACGTCGATACTTTATTTTTTAGGGTTTCTTACCAAAATGGTAAAAAAGGAACCCTTATGGTGAGACTTCGTTGTCCATCTGTCTGTATGTTACAGCAGGTTTTCTCAAAATATATGTAATTAATTTTACAAATAATTGAAAAGGGATCTAGAATGGGGTTGAAAAATGAAAGTGGTTTGATTACCTACAGCAAATGGGGTGTCATATGAAAGGGGTTAATATGCACATTTTTTGAAACGGGGCGTTGAGAGTAGCGGTGACGCGGGCGCAGTGGCGTATACCGCCGTTATTTGACGGGTGCAACGCGGCAATGCCATCCGCAGGCTCCGCTGTAACGCTGTATTTGTAGCAAAGCACGCTGTATGTGTAAAATCGCTTCTCCATAAACGCTTTCGTGCAACGCCGTATGTTTGAAGTGCATATCGCGCCGCCCAACGCTTCGCGTCTCCGTAAACAAGCCCTTAAGTTGCCTAGTTAAAACGTATTAATAACAATTTAGCGCAGGGATATCAGAGTGCTTGTGAGGGGTAATTTTTTTGACCTGTTTATATGTAGGTATGTAGGTTAGATGGTTTGCTTGTACGAAATTTGACAAAAAATCGGTAACGTAATTTTCATAAAATCTGGTAACGCAGGGGACAAAGCAAAGTTTTCAAACAAACCGTCGTCCCCTGCGTTACTTTTGTTACTATAATATTCAAAATTATACTAAACGGTACACAAATGCAGTTTTTACTTAATAAAGTTAACAGATATTTTTATTTTATGCGTACTTACTTTCAAATACAATTTTGCGATGAGAACGGAGATAGGCCAAAAACGGACATATTAAAAAAACCAGTTGTGCGCTAAGAAAGCCACGCGATCTGTAGTTTAAGCGACAACTATCATAAAGCCCGATTTAAATTGGTCAAGGATAGTGGCAAGTACAGTTTCAAGGACAGTGAAGTAGAAAAATAGAAAGCGATGCTATTTGGATCCAATGGCAAGGCAACTTGATTAGCTACTGTCCGATCGGTGTACACTACTGGGTAGTGATTCTTTCAAAAGCAAAGGTGAGCGAAAGCAGGAGTGAATGTCCAAGCGGCGAGTTTAGGTAGTCCCGTCAAAGCGAACAAAACATTCAGCGCGTGTATTCAATTTGGCAGCATGGCTTCTCGAACGTATAAGGCTGCCTAATTGAGAATGCACGCGCTAAAATGTATTTTGCTCGCTCTGACGGGACTACTTAAACTCGCCGCTTAGACATTCACTCCTGCATTCACTCACCTTTGCTTTTGAGAGAATCATTACCCTGTACTGTCTAGGGAAGGCAATTTAACCGGTTATTAACAGTTTTTGTATGAAAATAACCGGTTAAAACCGGTTATAACCGGTTATTTGCATTCCCTAGTACTGTCCACTGTCCTTGACCAATGTAAATCGGTGTTATGAGTTAATCGAGATCCGAAATCACTACTTGACATTTGATTTTGCCCGAAAAGCCAATGTCTGGTCATTACCCCGTTTATTCTTTATCAGTAACTAATTTGTGAAGTTTATTATGAGTGATAACATAGTGATCTAACTGACCCGGTATAGCGTATTGTCTAAGAATTAACTGTGCGCCAACTGATTAGACAAATCAGTAATTTATCGTCTTTAATTCTAACTATAGGCTAGTGTCCTGAAAATTCCAATTACTCCGTCATTTACATTATCAAAAAATAATGAACACATTTTTTTTTGTCCATTATACAAAAAATTACGAAGTAAAGTGCGCTGAAGTTTCGCGTTTTTACCCTTTGGGTACGAAGCCTTAAAAAGAAAAAAAAGTCGACAAGTGGGATCAATGAATAAGGTATTTAAAAATCATCTTAGGTTTCCTTCGGCATTTTGAAATCATTAATGATTATTTAGGATTTATAACGATATAAGATGGTTACCACAGTTGAATTTTTTAAAGCTTGCTCTTTCCTAGACTTTTCATCAAACCTGGCTATCACCCGTATTCACAAACGTCACTATGAGGTCTCACAGTGCTCACGAACGCACAGGGTGGTTCAAATCGTCTCATAAACAAAAGTTCGGTCTAAAAGGACCAATCACAAAGCTTTATTGAACGCAGTGCGTTTACTCAGTGAAGGATCCCTTAATTATTGTTTGTGAATACGGGTGTAAGAGCCACCCTCATTAAATAAGCTTACATACGTTTGAAACTGTTACTTTTAATACTAATATTTAGGTAAGCCGCGAATGAACGAATCACGAAGAATGAAAAATTAAATCCTAACACTAAAATCCATAACCCTGACGAATAATCAATAGTCAATAACGTGGTTTTGCTTAAATCGTAATATTCGTAGTACGTGACAACAGGCGGAGCTATATAACTTCAATAGCTGTCCTTTACACTACACCGTAAAATGAACTGCGTCTCTATTCTAGGCGGTATAAACGATATAGTAGTTGACCTGTTAAGGTATTGTTATGACGTCAGCCGCCATTACTGTCAAGAAAATAAGAGCTATCAAAACATTGACAATACGATAACAGGACAAAAACGATATTTTTTTTACCGTGTTGAGTAGAGGCGCAGGATAGTGATTCTTTCATAAGCAAAGGTGAGCGAATGCAGGAGTGAAGTCCAAGCGGCGAGTTTAAGTTTAGTAGTCCCGTCAGAGCGAGCAAAACACATTTTAGCGCGTGCATTCTCAATTACAGTGCCCGGCCGTTGGGAAGTCAATCCTGACAGCTGTCATTTCAGTACAATTTATAACCTCAAACCCAAGAATAGGTTATAGTAGGGGAGCCCAAGAGGGGATTTCGGGATTTACTCGAGCGCGGCAGATTAACATAGGGGGGCATCCTTGTACCCTGTTGAGTACCTCCAGCAAATATGAGCACTTTATCCTGGAACGTGCGTCCAGGATAACCGATCAGCGTAGATAGTAAAAAAAAATCAATAGCTTGAAATACTCCAGCGCGTCAGATTAAGGTAAGGTAGGTTAATTACATGCCAAAAAGTCTATATTTCAATAATCTGACGATTTAAGCGTAACGCAAGGGGGTGGGAGGGTCACGAATTTCCCACCCCGCGCTGGAGTATTTCAAGCTATTGATTTTTTTTTACTATCTACGCTGATCGGTTATCCTGGACGCACGTTCCAGGATAAAGTGCTCATATTTGCTGGAGGTACTCAACAGGGTACAAGGATGCCCCCCTATGTTAATCTGCCGCGCTCGAGTAAATCCCGAAATCCCCTCTTGGGCTCCCCTATTATTATAAATTGTACTGCGATGACAGCTGTCAGGATTGACTTCCTAACGGCCGGGCACTTTAGGCAGCCTTATACGTTCGAGAAGCCATGCTGCCAAATTGAATACACGCGCTGAAATGTGTTTTGCTCGCTTTGACGGGACTACTTAAACTCGCCGCTTGGACTTCACTTCTGCGTTCGCTCACCTTTGCGTTTGAGAGAATCAATACCCTGCTTAGCTAAGTGAATGCTACCCCTTTCGATGTGTAATTAAGGACAGTTATAACAGGCAAGGGGTTTAATGATATGTTTATAAACGGCACTTCTATGTCATTATAGTCGCATTTAAGTGGTAACTGCAACTCCTCCCCATGCTGATATACATAATAAACATTAAACTCGTATCGATTGACAAACTAGAATTAAATATGAAATGATACGTGATACGTGTAGGACGCCCTCAGGGACTCAATTCTCGTGACTTCGAGATGATTTTTCATGCGAGATATGTCGAAAAAATGTATGCAATTGACAGTTAATCTCGCATATAAAATCATCTCGAAGTCACGAGAATTGGGTCCCAGGCCAGGTGGGATGACGAACTACGAAAGACTGCAGGCAGATGCTGGACGCGCCAAGCTGAAGACTCTTAAATCTGTCCGTTCGGGTTCCCTTCATCTGGCATAATATCGATTGTCCGAAATACATTTCGCATAACAGTTATCGCAGAAACATTTTTAGCCGAATGATACTTTAGCATAATAGTATACTTAGCATAACTGTCATAACGCATAACAATCATTTGGCACAATTTTGAATAGCAGAATACTAATATCGCCGACTTTCATTTCGCAGAATTGTATGTAGTAGAATATACCTTCCGCCGAATTTATTATGGCATAACTGTAACATAGCATAATAATGAGTAACGAACCGCTACCAGTAAAATAGGTTGGGTTAGGTTAGAAGTTCTACAATAACAGCGCGCGAGCCGAGCGAGCGTAGCGAGCGTGCCGCGGCAGCGGCCGGCGAAGCGCCAGGACCGCATTGCAATTGGAGCAAATTAGGGGTACAATCAAGGATGAAGTACCTAGTACAATATTATTCTGCTTTATAACTTTATGCCAACTACATAGAATGCCATACAAAATTCGGCGAAACAATTGTTCTACCATAGGACTATTATTCTAATCAACGTTATGCCAATGTATTATTCTGCCAAAGAAAATTGTGCGAAATGATAGTGTGCCAAGAAATTTAGGCAAAAAGCAATTGTGCGAAATGATGATTGTGCCAATGGTTGCTATGCGAAACGAAAATGTGCGAATAAATTTTGTGCAAGACATTAGTAACCCCTGTCCGTCAAATTGGACATAATTAATAATTATACTTCTCTTTCATTTTTTCTGATTAAAATAAGAACGGTCAAATTAGCACTCGTATTTATTATTAATCACCTATAAAATATATAATAGTAGGTATACAATTACATATACAATGATACCCATATTGTTATAATTTCGCGGTCGCCATAATGAAATATTATATATCCTATGTCACTTTGTCAATTAAGATGAATCGAATGACACCTCGTATGTTAAAATCCGTCAAGCCGTTTAGGCTGCAGAGCGTGCCCAGAAATAGACATACATACATACATACATGCATACTTACATACATACATTCATACATACATACATAAGCTCGAAAAAACAAGCCTCTTTATATATATAGATTTATGACTTTGGCTAAAACATGTACTAAAATACCGGTCATATATTTCACCTCTGAAAAAAAAAACTACTAGCTTATTATAATTGACAAACCAGCTTATGCCTAATAATAAGGAAAACCAAAATATTATATTATCTAAACAATACCCTTATTATCTAACCCTAACTCCATCTACGAATTATTAACCGCTATTTCGTTACTCTAATTGTCTCGTGTGTTACTATAATCATTAGAGTAACGCAGGAGACAAACGTCTTATGGTACATCTTGACTCACCCACAAGCGATGCAAGTGGCATTATGACGTAGGTACCATGTGCGTGATAGTCTATTAAGGCGTGTTGATTTGCACGTGTAAACCCATCAGACTATTCCGCTGATTAGTTAAGAAACTGACGACACGTTAAGCTGGGCATTCACGGTCGCGCCGTTTATCTCGGCGACAGATGGAGTGTATACAACTGGATGGGCGTAATATTTTGTCCACATTCACCGGCGCGCCACACCACGCCTCAACGGTGCGATATCACGGAGCAGACTGATTTGAAAATGGTAGCCAGAGAACGCATTCACGACGACGCCGTTTGGCATGGCGCGTAGGCGTGGCGTGTTCCAACACGTTGAATTTCGATATTCAAGATAGTACCATTCGGATTGAGTGTTGACGCGTCGCGCTGGCTTTCCGTCTAAGTACGTGTATACTCGTAAATTTAGATATATTTTGTAAACCTTACCAAATGGCGTGCCCGCAAAATGCCCGCTAAAGTGCGACGTATGGTTATGATATTTTTGCATGCCAGTTACCTACTGGCAAAATGTGTGTGACTTTGACCAACTGTAACATCTTTTGTACCACATTTTAGGCAAAATAAAGAGATTTGATTTGATTTGATGGTGGTAGACTGTAAGCCCCGGACGGGCCTTTGCACAAGGTCCTACTACCACTTTTTGCCCCGTTTGCAAGTATAGGGGGGAAATTACAAAATACAGCGGTCAAAGATCATTCTACGATGGAATAGTAACGCAGCGGACGTCGAAGTGCAAGTAACAAAACAAACAATAAAATGATTAGATTATAAATGCACTGCGAGTGTTTTTTGCCTTAGTAAGTGTTTATACAGAAGTGTTAATTTAAAATACAATCATGTAGACGCCATCTTGTCCTTTCAATTATAAAACGAGGTTTACCTCAACCGATATACCTACAATTCTATATCTATTTTAGCACAAACGTTTTATAGCACTAATGTTCCATTAGGACATCTGTTCTGTCACAATCTACATTAAATTAATCAACGTTTGTGCCGGTCAAGTGCGAGACGGACTCGCGCACCGAGGGTTCCGTACCGCCCGACTCGCACTTGTCCGGTTCGCACTATGTTTGACCCGTTTTTACGATAGAAGGAAAACAAAGAAAAGTTAAATTTAAAATATTTGAAAACGTATGAGTCGTTTTTTTAAACAATTTGTTTTGGAAAATGCCGTTACAACAAATAAATTAAAAACCTATTTTGATGATTTTTATGTCAATCGATTTGTCTTAATCTTGCGAGTGTAACTAAACATATGACAGTAATTAAAATTCAATATGGCGGCAACCAGACGCGATATTTTAAAAAAGAAAAAAGTAAAGGAACTATGACAAATGGGGTATCATTGAATAGATATTTAAAAATCATCTTTAGGTTTATTTCATCATTTTTCATTTTGAATGATCATTTAGAATTTATAACGATTTAAAGTTGATTAGCAACAGTTGGGTTTTTTATAGCTTGCTTTTTGTTTAATTATTAGTACCATCTTTGAATCGATTTGACGCGGAAAACGGAAAATTCTCTTCTCTTTGTGTTCCAGTTGGTAGCAATAAGAGACACGGTTGGTTTTCATACAGATCGAGGTGTTTACGTTATCTATGTGTATTTATATCTGTGATGGAATATGATCAAGTTTAATATATCCAAAGAACAGATACAAAGGCGTTATGGTTATTGAGATCCAGATCGCGGAACACTACAGACTTTATCATATGTGGCATTATAACACTGGCATTAAGTATGTGATGTGTGTATATGTTTATATACGGCAATTAAACTGAAGATTGCTAATTGAACAGCTGTTTATGCAACGACACATAACATAATCAAAGCAGTTATGATACTGGTAATTTGTTCGCACCACCCACGTTTTCTTGTATTTCTATGCTCAGCTTCAAGTCAAGACGGCCTTATTATTTTAGTCGCGACGCCTCCAACTGCAGGAAGGATCGAAAACCACAAATACCAGGTTAATCCCAGCGATCATAACTCTCGCGAATTCGAACGTGTTTTACGAAAAACATGGTTCAAGAACCAAAGTTAACCGGTATTTTTCGAACCGTTCCCAAGCCCTGGTTGACGGAAATGACGATACCATAGCAGGTCAAAGACGATATGGTTTTTTACCGCCTAGAATGCCCTGGTTCGAAATCCAGTAAGGCTAATGGGGTTTCTAAACGGGCCATATTTTCACTGCAATATGTGGCCGGCAACTATTGGTGTCTTTCTCTAACACACGAGTAAGAGAGGGACACCAATAGTTGCCGGCCACATATTGCAGTGAAAATATGGCCCGTTTAGAAGCCCCTTAAGATAAACGTTTGACTGATGACTGGCTGCACGGTACGCTAACAGCGTCATACGTGTACAAAATCCAAAAAAGACGCTCACACGCATCCAATATTTAGGAATCTACAAGTCAAGGACTCAAATCTGCGAGGTCAAATAAAAATACACGTACCGGTTTTGCTTGCAAGTTTTTTTTACATTAAAACCTGATACCGAACTCGACGTAGTATGGGAATGATATGGCTAGACAGGAAACGTGCCCAAGATTTAAATCAGTATAGGTTTCCGACGCATTATAGAGTCAACGGCGTTGAACGTTATGAGGAAAACTTAGCTAATACGGGGAATACCAGAGTCTTAATCTGCCTTCCTAATGATCATGGCAGTAGACGCTTAAAGCGCAATTCACACAGCGGGCGGGAGCGGGTCGTCGCATTCATAGCGCTGAACCGCGGCGGGCCCTCGCGCTGGCATATAGTGGCGAGCGGGGGGGCGGCGCGTGCGGCGATCCCGGCTCGCGCCCGAGCCGTCCCGCCGCGTGTGTGAAAGCTTCCATGTTAAAACACCCGCCGAACTACCGATCCGCCCAGCGCACGACCCGCTCCCGCCCGCTGTGTGAATTGCCCTTAAGGACTTCATGTATGACGACACGTTAACATAGTTGGTAGAAATAATACGACTCAGCAACATATATTCGCGGTCATCACACAAGGATTCGCGGGATATTCGCAATTACCACCCGACGTTTTAATGTTGCCACTTTCAACTTTATTCCACTGTAATAAGCCAAAAAGTGTGTTTCCGGGAACTAAACCCGGACCCGTTCTGCCATCTTCGTAGGCAAGGTCACTAGCAACTAAGGCTAACAACTTTACTGTATTCACAAACAATACTTGAGGGATCCTTCACTGAGTAAACGCACTGCATTCAATACAGCTTTGTGATTGGTCCTTTTTGACTGACCTTTTGTTTATGAGCCCATTTGAACTACCCTATGCGTTCGTAAGCACTGTGAGACCTCATAGTGACCTTTGTGAATACGCGAATGTAGCTAGACCAATCGCTAAATTAAATATTCAACACTTTAAACAGTATGCTCGTTACATTTCAAGACGTCCTAAAAAAAGACGTCATTAAAATTGTAGACGTAAGCCATGTAAAAACAACGGTAACCTCGAGCAAGCAATTGTAGACTCAATTCATATTCGCCCAAGAATCAACATGTAAGGTCAGCGTTGTTTTCGCGACAACATTACGCCGGTGATACAGCAAAACCATGTAACTAACAACTCAATGAGTTGCAAAATGTACCTTACTGGTTACTTGCTAAGGTGTGTTTTGCACCTTATTTTATTTGGTGGTTACGCTAAATTGCCATATTACCGAGACGATTATTGTTTGCGTTATACAAACTTATTAACTTACTCTGACGTGTTTAGCGTTTTTGGTAGTGACCCCGCCTACGAAGCTAGCGGTCCTGAGTTGCAAGCCCTGTCAGAGAACCTACTTTGAAAATCGAAGTTCGAAGATACGTTTTTTTTTTTCATTTTTACGGCCCTTGCACGGTTTGTGCTTTTGGCACGCGAAGTTACGCTAGGGTGGTATTCCACCTATCCAATTCTTTGTCCAATTTCTATATCCAATATTTGATCAAATTTCTTTGATGGAGGCCCATTCCACTTATCCAATATCTTGGTCCAAGTTTTTATACTATTAACGTAGCCATTTTGAATTAAATGTCATTCGTAATATTTGATCAAATGTAGGCGTTTCTAGAAAATTTGATGAAGTCATCCAATTTCTTTGATCAAATGCACATTGGACAAAGAATTGGATAGGTGGAATACCATCCGCTTCATCACTAATGGGCGGACAACAGATACAATTTGGTGACGAAAGCACAAGATGGATAAGGCATTTATAAACTTTTGACTTTGACCCAATTCCCGGTTTCCGATGAACCCGAAAATTTGCATACACCTTTAGTTCTGATGACAATACAATTATAGTACCATCGAGCTGGTCTGATGATGGAGACTCAGGGTGGCCATAGGAACTCCTAAATCTATATCTATATATATAAAAGGCAAAACTGACTGACTTATATATCAACGCACAGCCGAAACTACTGTACCTAGAAACCTGAAATTTGGTACAGGGGTTCGTTTCATGATGTAAGTGAGCACTAAGAAAGGATTTTCCGAAAATCGACCCCCAACGGGAAAAAATGAGGGGAGTAGCGGGAAACTAATTCTACGCGTACGAAGTCGCGGGCGTCCTCTAGTATATCTATATATATAAAAGGCTAAACTGACTGACTGACATATCAACGCACAGCCCAAAATACTGTACCTAGAAACTTGAAATTTGGTACAGGGGTTCGTTTCATGATGTAAGTGAGCACTAAGAAAGGATTTTCCGAAAATCGACCCCCAACGGGAAGAAATGGGGGGAGTAGCGGGGAACTAATTCTACGCGTACGAAGTCGCGGGCGTCCTCTAGTTACAAATGATAACCCGTCGTGTCAGGGCTTGTTGGAATCGTCTTGACGAGTAGATGACGATTGTGCAAAAAAAAGCTTCAACAAAAGCTTGTCCTTGAGTTGAAAAGTTGTGTTGAGATTTTTGAAAAAACTTATTAAATATGTAATTTTCTATGTAAGTATGTTTATCGTCGTCTAGTACCCATACAAACCTGACCGCCGCATTTAAAGTATTAAAAATACAAACTTAAAAGGGGCACAAAGTATTTTTTAAGAATATTTTTGTCTTAATTTTCCTCATTGAAAACCCAGATTACAGAGAGTTGTTTTCGTAACCCGAATAATACATTCGATAAGCGGGTCAGCTACGAAGAATTTTATTTTCCTTATCGATAACCAGGATCCTTATGATTACAAGGAACAAGCCACCATGACGGCTTTTAACCTAGTACCAGTAATTATAGTTGCTAGTGACCATGCCTACGAAGCTAACGCTCTAGGGTTTGATTCCCGTTAAGTGAAAAGTGCGAGTATTTCGTTAGTTTAGGATATTTTATATGTGTCTAACTGCCGACTCAGAGACGTCAATTAAATTTAATACATGATTAAAGTAGCTGCTGTCACTTTCTTTACTATAGCAATAGAATAAGACATCATGTCTCTAAACAAGCATTAAATTTAATTGACGTCTCTGAGTGCGGCAGTTACCCCCTTACTAACAAACGTTGAGTAACCGTGGTGTAGTTAAACCATGCTTTGTCGTTATCTGTCACTGTGACATTTGAATTTGACAGATAAGGACAAAGCATGGTTTAGCTACACCAACGTTACTCAACGTTTATTAGTAAGGGGGTAAGTAAATAAGTATTTATTTGTATGAATAAATACATATAATCATTGCTTAGTAACCATAGTAACCCTGGATCTTTTCTGGGGCCAGGTTAATTTCTGTGACATTGTCCTCTGTCATTTATTATTGTAATTAAATCCCCGTTATCAGTATAATAAAATAATACAATGTCATAGGGTTGTCACAGTGCACTGTAGACATTTCGTGTAAATGTAACGTTATGTAATCAATAATTTTTTTGTTGTTTTTATTCTGTCCCGTAAGAAAGGAGAACACAGTGATAGAGTTTCTTAGGAAAAATGGTATAATATATTCTCCTAGGACAATCAGGAAGAGAAGAGAAAATAAATAATTTTGATGATAGTTATCATTATTGATATAAGTACGTACATAATTATCCGCCGCATAATTATTATTGGCCGTGTGGTGCCGGGTTTAGAATGTTGCCACTCCATGTCTTCCCGTGGAAGTCGTAAGAGACGACTAAGGGACTAAAGGCTGTGTAGTGCTGTTAGGCGATGGGTTTGCAACCTGTCACTAATACACTGGATAACATCTTAGCCTGGTTGTGCAAAATGTGGTCACAGAATTATCAACAAGTTTTTGGAGTTGTTGGTGAGTCTGTGGCTCTGCCTACCCCACTCTGGGAATGAAGGCGTGAGTTTATGTTATGTTTATGTAATTGATTTTAAAACTGAATAACAGGTCTATTCCAGGTATTATTTCCAGGTGTTACGATATTGTTTTTAACTCGGCCGCTACTACTGTGAAGTAAATAAGAGAAATCAAACGATTAAACGGAAACCCGTCAAAAGGAAGGTTTTGTTTTTGTTTAAAGGTTTTTTCAAGTTTTTTTAAGGAAGGCAATCCTAAAGTATGGGATTATGAGTTGAGCCTTATTAGGATTGTGAGACGAGCTTTACTCGAGTGTTTGAAGAATGAATGAGCCGAGTGAGGGAGTGAAGGGATAGAATGAATGGAAAAGGCATGAACGGTCGGGGAATTTTAAGATGGCATCGGGGACAGAGATGGAGTTTTTGAGTGGAGTGTTGGTAAAAATAGTTGATTCAAAATAAAGTCTTCATTACTGCACGGATAGCACAAGTTGTATTTTCTCGCTTGTCGCTCAGTGCGTCTCTATCGTTACAGACTAGAAAGAAAGGGAGATCCGTGGGAGAAACAAGTCGCGGACAACATGTGCTAGCCGTGCTGAACTCTTATTATTTCCCCCATTTCCCACATTTACATCAAACTGTTGTGACATATATAATGTGTGGTAGGTACCAACCCTAGCATTTTCAATGGATTTGCTCCGCTGATAACAGGGTCTTATTATAAACTAGAGGACGCCCGCGACTTCGTACGCGTAGAATTAGTTTCCCGCTACTCCCCCCCATTTCTTGATGTTGGGGGTCGACTTTCGGAAAATCCTTTCTTAGTGCTCACTTACATCATGAAAGGAACCCATGTACCAAATTTCAAGTTTCTAGGTACAGTAGTTTCGGCTGTGCGTTGATATGTCAGTCAGTCAGTTTAGCCTTTTATATATATAGATTATAAATGACAATGATTAAACCATTTTGGGTCTTTATTTTACTTTGGTATAACCCATATTGCTCTAGGCTTGTACTATGAGGAGTCAATCCTTGAAGGTAACCAGTTAACCAAGCTGACGGCTTATTGTCTAACGCACTCGCAATCGCAACCGGCTTCAAAGTGGAGCAATTGTTTTCATTTTGTATGCAGACAAGCCTTCGATTTTCAAAATGAAAACGATCGCGATTGCGAGTGCGTTAGACAATAAGCCCTCGGGGGTGTTATCATAGTATATATAAATATAAAAGGCAAAACTGACTGACTGACATATCAACGCACAGCCGAAACTACTGTACCTAGAAACTTGAAATTTGGTACAGGGGTTCCTTTCATGATGTAAGTGAGCACTAAGAAAGGATTTTCCGAAAATCGACTCCCAACGGGAAGAAATGGGGGGGAGTAGCGGGAAACTAATTCTACGCGTACGAAGTCGCGGGCGTCCTCTAGTCATAGTATAAATAGAGAAGTAGCTCGTCTTCAAACAAAGGTACATCGCGCGGCTTGCGCGTGTGCGTTACGCCGACCGTACGGCTGTGGGCGGGGCGAACGTCGCACACGAAACTACAAGCAGAGGTGCGGGTATGGTGATTAGACGGGGTCGCGGCGTCATTGCGTTCGGTCACGTTTGGTTGTTTGTAGGTAGTGCGCGTTAAATTAAAACATCGAGCGACAATGTCTTTGTCGAAAACTATAAAATATTGTTCAGTTTACGGGTGTTTAAATAATGGTGTAAGAAATCCGGAGTTATCGTTTTTCAAACATACCTTTTGAGTCGGAAAGGTACCTATTTAGAGTTTGTGTTGTGAAGAATGCTGTTTATTTTTTGATATTTACCTATAGGTCATAGCCCACATGCAGATTTTGTTAAATCTATTTTATTGTCAGCGTGACATTTTCTTTCGTTTCAAAACGCCTAAACTGTGCCCTAAACCTAGCTTAGGTAGGTACTTACAACTATCCAGATTTAATAAAAGCTGCAAGTGATTAATGTAAATACCTACTCAATTAATGAGGTATTTCGTACCGGCTTGCCTATACCTATAGAATAGATACCTACTTAGGTGAAATAAATACGTATTAAGTAGGTAATTTAAGATATTGAGTGTGACGTGTCAGTTAACATGTGACGACGTGGATGGCCTAAGTAGTTGGTAGTGACCTAGTGACTAAGTACTGCTTACGAAGCTAGCGGTCCTGGGTTCGATTCCCGGTCAGGGCAAATATTCGTGTGATGAGTGCGAGTAGGTATTTGTTTCTGAGTCTTAGGTGTTTTAAATGTACCTATGTAGTAATATTAAGTAAGTATGTATTTTTCACTACATAAGTAATTATGTATCGTTGCCTAGTACCCAAAGCCTAAACCTAGTTTAGGACTACGTAGGTCAATTTGTGTGAGATTTTCCGGTGATGTTATTATTTAGATATTTATTAAATTTTCGGTAGGTAGGTACATTAATATTATTATTGTTCACATCACATTGTATTTTTTCTTTATCCATGTTGAGTAGCTATAGACTGGGAGCTACTCCATGTTTTCGTACTTTATTTATTTAAAATTAAATACCTATACTCTATTTAAACCCCGACAAAAAAGAGGGATTTTACAAGTTAAACGTGCATAAGTATCTGTGTGCTTATGTGTGTATATACTTAGGTACCTAACAATATTTATACTTACCTACTTTATGTTGGTGTAATTTATGAAAACTACTATGATTATACATCATAGATCACATTAGGTAGGTAAGTATGGTAGAGTAGGTGACCAAAATTGAAAAACATGTTCGGACAACCCTGACGCCCGAGCGGCAATAGGTATCAGAATCTCCTAAAGGGCCGGAGTCGAGCTACTTGTCTATATATACTATGGTGTTATTCTCTTAAAAACGGTCAGTCGAACGAACGAGCGAAAGCACAGCGGCGAGTTTAAGTAGTCCCGTCCGAGCGAACAAAACATAATAGCGCGTGCATTTTTAATTTATATAGCTTTTGTAAAAAATTGCCAAAACTTTTTAAATCTGTATCAGAATGGACCTTACTGCATAGAAAATCAACTTCATAACAAAATGTTATCTTAAATATGGAACCCTCGGTCCGCGAGTCCCATTCGCACTTGACCGGTTTTTTTATGGCCACTATAAGCGATAACAATACAAGTGATCGAGGTTAGAGGCGATAGCGACTGTTGCTTGACACCCAAAGGCCAGGATTTCAAGTAAATTAGCAAAACAATGAATAATTGTTAGTTGACCGTTGACATTTCACAGTATTTTTAGGGTTCCGTAAGGGTCGGACAACCATTGGGTTGTATTTGAATCGTAATATACTTGAAATTTTCGCAGTGTTAACTGTGTGGATCAACTTTTTTTGTTGTTATTCTGTCCTGGGTAGTGATTCTTTCAAAAGCAAAGGTGAGCGTACGCACGAGTGAATGTCCAAGCGGCGAGTTTAAGTAGTCCCGTCAGAGCGAGCATAACACATTTTAGCGCGTGCATTCTCAATTAGGCAGCCTTATACGTTCGAGAAGCCATGCTGCCAAATTGAATAAACGCGCTGAAATGTGTTTTGTTCGCTTTGACGGGACTACTTAAACTCGTCGCTTGGACATTCACTCCTGCATTCGCTCACCTTTGCTTTTGAGAGAATCACTACCCTGTTGGTTAGCAGCAATTGGGTTTTTTAAAGCTATGCTTTTAATTACACTTGTACAACTGTTTAAACTGGACTAAAAGCGTTGTCGTCACTCATACACTTCACTAACTACACTATCCACTCCCGCGCATGTTCCGACTCAATTAGGATTATGCGCAGTATTGTTAATTGTACCAGCCTTCCTGTCAGCAAATTAAGCCAGTTCAATGACCTTTTGACAACCAGAGCGGTCATTTTTATTTAACGCTAACTTTTGTGTTCGGAATCTATAATCGAGTCGTTTAACTTCGAACTCGGATAAGTCCATGCAAACGGACAACGGAATTTGCGTCTTTTTTCAAACAGATTAAGTTATAAATTCGTATAGAAAATTTCAAGGACATATCGAGTCGCCCTCGCTTCGCTTCGTTTAATGTGAGTTATCTGTAACACCCGCGTACATTTATTGTAAGTACATAAATATTATAAAGAGGTAAAGTTTGTGACGTTGTAGGGGGTGATCTCTGGATCTACTGAACCGATTTTGAAAATTCTTTTACCAATAGAAGGCCACGTTATTTGAGAGTGTCAGGCTATACAGGGTGACAGGAAGGTCGATACAATCCTTTTAAGGAGGCATAGTAGAGCTCATTTGGAACAAATTAGGTCAGTAGTACCCAGGCCGAAAATTATTAGTTTCTGAGATATTCATAATTTTAATCTGAATTTTGGTAATTTTCCCTTATGTCCATGTCACGAAAAATCCTTAATGGCATTTTTTATTTTAGAAGTTTTTAGTGCAGTTTTAAAATAAATTTGCCCGTTTTTTTATAATCAAGTTTTTAAGTAATCACATAAACTTTGATTCTCCATACCAAGTGAAAAACAAACACTGGAACACCTAGTATGGAGAAACAAAGTTTATGCGATTAGTGATTACTTAAAAACTTGATTGTAAAAAAACGGGCAAATACGTTTCATAAACCTCTTTTCAAAGAAAAAGGGCACTCAAGATGATTTTTAATATTATAAATATAATGTCAAAGAATGAGGTTTATGCTACAAAATTAAATTTGTACATTATTTATTTAAATTAAAACTTATTGTTATTTCGAAAGTTGTACTTCCTTCATTTCGTAGCATAAAATCTCATTTCCTAGTAGTGAGTGCATTTAAACTTTTTCCCATTTATCCCATTGAAAGTCTATGGGAACAGATTTTCGGTGATTATTCCTCCGTGGTCCGATTTTCAATTTCATTTTTTGTAAACCTATGGCTAGATGTCGTATTACGGGCTAAATTTAATCCTGATATCTCTAAGGCCCGGTTCCCACTATGCCGGACCGGCAATTTTGCCGGATGCCGGTAAGGCTAGTGGCTTATGACGCTGTTTACACGGCATAATGTGAACAGCTTCATATAAATTGTACCTCCACTACCCTAACCGGCATCCGGCATAGTGGGAACCAGGCCTAACAGTTTGGGAGGAGTATGCGGACAAACGAAAATCCGAATCGGGGAAGAATGGAGCTTCGCTCCAACAAATACTTATATAGAGAAATATATACTTAAATACATAGAAAACATCCATTGTTCAGGAGCAAAATAAACGCGCTCATCACACAAATATCGGCCCTTACCATATTGTCTAATGACGTGATACGGTATTGTTTTTAACTCGGCTGCCATTACTGTCAAGTAAATAAGAACTATCAAAACATTGACCATACGATAACACCGACTCTATTCTAGGCGTTAAAATCCAAATCGTATTTGTTCTGTTATGGAATTGTTTTAAACTCGGCCGCCATTACTGTCAAGTAAATAAGAGCTATCGTAACGTTGACAATAGGATAACATAGCCCCTAGACAAGATGCATTACGCCAACTAGCGTTTCTATTTGATTCGTTGTTAAACCAATCGCGTCACTTGTAGATGACGTGATACGAAGTCACGTGATCTAGCAGTGATGCGATTGGTTTAGAAACGAAACGAATAGAAACGCTAGTTGGCGCTATGCATCTTGGCAGGGCCCTCAGGTCAAAAAAGATTTGGTTTTTACCGTGTTGAATAGAGGTTCAGCAGGCCTAGTATGGCGTCTATATCGCGTGTCAAATGTGGATAAAGCATCCGTCACTCTCTTACTTATTTACGTGTCAGAAGGTGACGGATGCCTTATCCAAGCTTTTCCACGCGATAAACGCAGCCATGTTAGGACCTGGGTCAAAGACAAGGTTTTTACCGCCTAGAATAGAGGCCCATTCATTAGGGCCTCTATTCTTGCTTTTGCAATGTTATTGTATTGCGAAATAGCTCTTATTTACTTAACGGTAAGGCCGGCCCAGTTACCTAAAAACTAAACGATAACATGTCAATGGCAATATCGTTTTACCAAGTAGAATAGAGAAACACGGATATTGTTGAAGATATTTTTGATATACAGGGCGACTGCGAGGTCGTGTTAGTCGTGTAGCAACAAAGTAAACTTACCAACTGTTTCACAATCGAAAAGTAAAGCATGTTTGACAGATATATTTAGCCCTTTCTCTTACTTACACTTGAAAATAGGCAGGGAGAGAGCTAACTTTAAAAAGCAGATAAATTTACTCGTCGATTGCGAAACAGGCCCTTAAACTCATTACGCCATTAGGAACATGACGAAATAGATTTAAAAGCGTTAATTATTTTGCTTTTTATCTAAATAAAAATTAAATTAAATATTTTTGTTCAGGATCATGGCCACCCTACATTGAGTATTTGTTACTCCTCTGATCGGTTGACTTTTAAATAGGTTTTAATATAAAAATGTAAGGTGACCATAATTTTAGTATTAATTACGGAAACTTTAATAGTTTCAAAAACCACTATACTAATAGAATCTCAATCATTTACTGAGTCGGAAAAAGTAAGTTAGGATCACGGCCTCGCAGTCATCCTGTATAGTTACACCAGGGGTCTACTTTGAAATCAGTAATTCCAACTTCGGATCGCCCCGTCACTGTCTTACGAATTAGTGACGCTTCGAGAGCAAAAGGGATAGCAATAGACGAAGTTCGAATTACGGATTTCAAAGTAGAGCCCCAGTCAACATATTTGTTTTTGCAATTAAAAAAGCTATTATTAGAATAATGGTGCGTCATAAGACCGATGACCCCACGATTCGACCGCATTCGGTTAAACCGGATCCGTTATTTACTATAAAAAAATCGTTTACACTTTAGTGGCCAAAGACGGGATGTTTTCAAATACCGCCGGATCGAATAATCTAAACGCGCCACAAATCTATAGGAGTCGCTCAACATCAAACTAGGATAAGTCCATGCAAAATGACAACGGAATTTGCGTCTTTTTAACCGACTTCAAAAAAGGAGGAGGTTCTCAATTCGACTGTGTTTTTTTTTTTTTTATGTTTGTTACCTCAGTACTTTCGACTGGGTGAACCGATTTTGAAGATTCTTTATTTGTTTGAAAGCTGGTGCTTTCCATTTTGGTCCCATTCTTATCAAAGTGAAGATTTGATGATGGAGTCTGTGAGGAATCGACGGAACTCTTCAAAATTTATAGGCACACCTATAGCGATTTTGGTATTTTTCATTGTAACTCGTGTATTTGCTCTTGTAAAACACTATTTGGTAAAGTGGAACTGATGATGAAAACCACAGATGGCCACCGGAACTCCTAAACGGTATATATTTCAAGGGTGGCGACAAGATATTTCGATTAAGATAGTTGAGCGACTATGACGAAGCATATGTATGTTTAAGTATATGACTATGACTTTCCCACGGCGTTGCTTGCGGCGAGATTGAATTTCAATGTTCTATAGTTTCTTATTAATTCTTATTAATTAAAGTGGGACTACATAACAGCATAATTATGATCACTAAAAAGTATAAAATAAAATAAAAGTTTAAAAAAACAAAAAAACCGCCTTCAAAAAGCAAAAAATAACTTCATTTAAAATGGTAGGTAATAGGTCAGTCCAGCTGAAGTCGGCGTCCAACAATATTTTAACCAAAAGCAGACTTCAGTTGGACTGACCTATTACCTACCATTTTAAATGAAGTTATTTTTTGCTTTTTGAAGGCGGTTTTTTTGTTTTTTTAAACTTTTATTTTTTCAAACAAATTCAGTTTTAAATGCGTATTATCTGAAAACTATGCATTTTTAATGAAATCACAAAAAAACGAGGTCTTTATGCAACGAACGGCGTTCCAAATTTTGAATTGTGTCAACCGTGTCATGTGGGGTATCGTATCAAATACGGAACCCTCGGTGCGCGAGTTCGACTCGCACTTGACTGGTTTTTTATTAACTGAGAAAATAAATACAACTATAGCAGTTAAACGGCTATCGCATTATGTCACCGTAAACTAAATTGCTCAGTCTTGTAATGAAAACCCCCCGGGGCACGTTTTATAAAGCTACAAGTTACAATTTTACAGGTCTAAACTGGCAACACTGCTCAAATGGCTGGTCGTCGTTGGTCGACCTTGTGTCAAATGGAAACTTGTAACTTGTAAATTGTAATTTGTAGCTTTATAAAACAGGCCCCAGGATGTTGTAACAGAACTGTGACACCATACAACGTACTGATTTTATTAAGTACCTTGGTCTATTTGTAGACGTAAACCATAACTTTAAAGTGCATATTCAAAAACTGTCTTCAAGAATAAGAAAAGCAAGTGCATTGTTTTAAATAATATGTCGCTCTGCTGAGAATCTTACTAGTTTACATCGAGCTGTGTCAGTCGGTAATAAACTAATAACCAGACATAGGATTCTTTGTGCCAAATTTTCTTGACAGGTAGGGATTTCCTATACTCCTTATAGCAGTAAAAATATGCCGGAAACAGGGGTACCTATTATTTTACCGAAACACTTTTCAACGAACGTATCATTATGCAGAATTTTCATTTCATCAAAAGGCATTTCTCACCGCATGTCTTAACTTTTTTTGATTTTGACAATTCTTACCTAATCTAACCTATGTAATTAATGTTTAAGATATTCTGAAAACATCTTGGTTTCAGCAGGAACTACCGTTCGACAAAATGAAATTCGTTGAAATGATACAATCGATGAAGTGAAATTCGATAAAGTGATGGGTTACCCTGAAACAGAAATGGGCTGGACATTTCCACCGATTTACAGATACTGTTAGATGGTCAAAGAAAGTGACAGAGTACCCCGGAGATGGCAAGAGATCAAGGACCCAAATTGGGATGGAATAATAATTTAGATGCGCTATTAGAACGCGCATGGAGTAGGACAACAAGAGAACAAAAGGAATCGAGAAGACTGCAGGAGGCTTTCATCACGCTGACTAAGAAGAATAAGAAAATACATCATCGTTGATACTTGTATAGCGTAACTAACAAATTTATTAATGAGCAAAATAAACCTTAATAAACCTAAATAAAAAGGTGCATGTTACTTATGCGGTTTTGCGGTTTCACCAACATTATGACAAGTTCCAGAGAGGAATAAAGAAGAGAAAAAATTACAGAATAACTGCAACATTATTGTATATTTTCTTAATGAAACAGCATGACATAAAAACTTATATATTTTACATCTAGTTGTCCACGCCTGGCGCTGCCCGGGTGTAATTTTTTTTCATACTAACCTTATGAAATATACTTTATGTCCTATTCTTAGACTTATTGAATATACACACAAAATTTCATAAGAATCGGTCAAGTTGTTTTGGATGAGATTTGTTACAAACACTGTGACACGAGAATTTTATATATTTGAAGATATAAGAGTAACAAAGCATGTCATGTTAATAATAATTATAGTTAAGCAAATAGAGGCTAAATAAATAAAAATTATAAGTTAATATGTCTTAAGTGATATTATTATTTTAATTGGTTCCTCATGATACAGGACAAGCCTAGTGCCGGGAGCTCTGGCCTTAGTGTAACAACTTGTATGCAAAATAATATAGTTTGATTATCATATAACTATTAATTATTTACCATTATTAAAAATAAAAATCAGTTTTCTACTTCACTAACCAATTAACTTTATTTGTTAATCTAACACCGTAAAGATAAGAAACATGTAAAAATATTACTTGTTTTCAAACAACAGATTAGATATCGCAAAAACATTCCATTAAAAAAAAACATTTGTTTTGGCCAATTCTTATCACATAATAAGATGTTTGCGCTGCGTGATGCTAAAGCGCCAAGCATTCGCAATGTCAGATGAGTCATTAAAAAAAAAAGTTGATCTTAGCAAGTCGGTAGTTAAGACACCTCATGGAAAAATCTAGGCTTTTAACTCCATTAAGATGAAGGTAATCTCGACCTAGAAAAACTTGAAACGCTCGCATTTATCACAATTTTACCACGAAACAAATTTACGTCACGATACTTCATTACGGGCAAGGACTGCTCGAAAATACACAGTTCATTCTTTGTTTACTTATGTTAAAGTAACGCACTCACCTGCTACAGAGTGTATCAGTTGAAAACTCAGCAGAACCGTTGTGGCAACAGCAAAAACACTTACTTTGCCTTTAAACATATCCATTTTTAGGTAACGGATGCGCTATGCACTTTTAAAATTCGTCGAACGAGTACTAATAGTAAATCTGATTGGAACGTTTTGGCATTGACGTTTAGTCTTACCACGCTGGCGGTGCGGGCAGCGAATAGCACGGAGTAACAGAAGTGTGTTGAAATATCTAATGTTGCCAGTTCTCGTGTACAAAAATCTGAGTTTCAGTAAATCTTTTTTTCCAGATTTGAAAGTATGTAATATTAAAGTCGCCATCAATAGAATTTGCTATGTAAACAAAACCAAACGAACCAATTCACCATGGTTAGTTACTCGATAATCACGTACTTTTAAAGATCAAGTGAGGTGTTTGCAACGGTTTATACACTAAATCATTATTTTCATATTAAGTTTAAGATAGGCGACTTTATACTATTGATGTTATCTTATGTAATATTAGATGCCTAAATGTAACTTTTTGCACACTGTATTCTAAATTTATTAAAACTGTTTTTCTTCCGTCGCTTTTTTTTCGCAATGGCCATGGTATTTTTTTCTGATTTCGTACTAGTTGACTAGTAGAAAATGCCACTGGGCATTAAGTCCGCCATTTGTATTTTATATTGTGATTAGTGCAATAAGGATTAAATACTTAGTTAAGTAGGTATGTTCAAAAGATCTTCATTATTAGAACAAGACCTCACGAAGACCCTCACCGTGGTTCTATTTAGTGGTTCTATTTCCTCAAAACTGGCAACGCTAACAATTTAATTTCACACGTGAAAGGCCATCAAATTATTAAATCTCAACAAGGGTAAAGCTGCATGTTTCGTGACTAACGTGACTTATTGTGTATTTTAACCTCATAATGCTAATGCAAAACGAGAGAGAACGAGTTTTGTGAGTTTGTGACTATCCGACAGGTTAATCTCCGGAAAAACGGAACCTATTTGGACAATTATTTCACCATTTGAAAGGTACCTTATTATAGTTAATATACCGGATGGACATGGGCTATTTTTCATTTGTTATACCGGAGCGAAGCAAGAGTGGGATGCTGGTATGTATACTAAATGGTAAAAATTTGTGAATGTCGTCACTTCACAAAAGCTCACTAGTGTTCAATAGGAAATAATGGAAATTACTCCATAGGCAAGATATAGTCTTAGGTAATTGATGAATTGATGAGTGTTTAATTTACAGTGATGCTGTTGTTAGTGCGAGGCCATTCTGTTAAGATTAGTTTATTTCTTAACTTTGCAGATTAATGTCCAACGTTGGCAACACTTTTAAAGTGCATAGACTATACCTGTACAAAGTGACAAGTAGACGCTAAGTGTTTAAAAAACTTTTTTAAATCACATGATAAGGCATTTTCAAAATTATAATCAATATTTGCAAAAGGAAACTTCTATAAACAATCTCACTATCTCTGCCAAAGTTATTATACTTTGAATAGTATGTTAAACATTTGATAAGTTAGAAAGTTGCCCCTGAATACCCTGAATTACTTACTCTTTGGTAGTTCTATAAGTTATCAAGCGTAATAACTAGATGGCAGTATAACCTCTGGCACTTTCGTGCACTTGTGTGAGTTGTCAAGTAATATTACTAGATGGCAGTAAAACTATTATAATATTATGCTCTTGTCAGATAATTTTTATGTAGATAATATATGTGGTAGAAATTGTACAGAATTTATGAACTTAAAATTACGTTGTGCGAAAGTTCGATCCACTATCGAAAATAATTCCACCAGTGAAAGGATTTCTTTATTAGTCAAACTTGTTTCCCAATTAATCCGATAGATGGATTTGGTAAGCAATAATGTAGGATTCTGTAAGTGCTTTCCTACTGTTACTGTGTAATTATGTGAAGCGAACTATGCAATTAAAACCTGTGGAAACTAGCAATTAGCTCTTTGTTATTATGACTAAGTAATATAGTTTTATGGTTAGCCTCGGGTTTAATACAATTTACAAACAAAACACGACAGAGTGCAGATGCTTTGGGTTAGTAATATAATAATAATAATAATAGGGCAGCAGAGCTAGTGGCGAGCTGTTGGTGAGTGGCGATACCACAGACCTGAGGCTCTACTTTGAAATCCTTAATTTCAACGTCGTCTATTGCCATTCCTTTTGCTCTTGACGCAGTTGTTAGGTACCAACGAGTACTTTAGTGGTAACAAGTTGGTGGTAACAGGTGGGAATAACCAGAAAAGGGCCGAATCTTAAGTATCCCAAACAGACGTGCGTGCATGACTCGATGTATGAATGTGGATGAAGCGAAAGAGATTTGTCAGGATCGTAGCTGAGCAGGTGGAAAGAAAAGTTTCCCTCTGGGAAACAGGCGTGATTTAATGTATGTATGTGTCTACAAGATCGGCCAAAAGTCGAGATCTTAGACCCGCCATACACGGACTGCTTTAAGCAGTTGGGAACCGACTGCACTTCGTTGCTATTGGTCGGTTTAAACCTAGAATCTAAGAGCATTGAAACTGCCAATCGACCAATAGCAATCGACTTAAAGCAGTCTGTGTATGGCGGGCCTTAAAATCGTCATTGTTTTGAAAAAACCTCGTACGTCATATTTTGTGACGTACGATTTTGAACTTAAATGTGAAGAGAATTAAGTTATGTATTTTCATATTGTACTGACGACACTATTCGCAGTCAACTTTTTTTGTTGATTTCTTAAGACCAAGCCTTCCCAACACAGCCATACATCGTAATTTGGTGCATTTTCTCATTCCTCCGTATGATCGCGCCTTCGCGTTTAAATTAAATAAATAATTCATACAATTTGCTCGCAATAAACTGGAGGTGGTACTCTTTTGGAATTTCGCGCGCGTGCCGCGGGGAACAATAAACGCGCGTTGGCGGTAAGATGGCGCTGTGGTCAATATCTTCTACCCGACTATCCAAGATGGAGGATATATCGTCGGCCTAAATCGCAAACCTCGTAACTCAATCTGACCAAATTTTACGGGAGGCACAAAAAACTTCATTACCAAATTTTTTGCATAAAGTAGGCGGTCGGGAGTTTTATAAATCGTTATTTAAACGTAAACGGTTTATTTTTGGTATTTAAGAGTTTTGCCGTTAGATGCGTTCAGAATAGTAGGTACTATATAAAAATATGATTTAAAAAAAATGAGTTACGAGGTACCTATGCGATTTAGGCCGACGATATACCCCCTTATGGCCGAACCCTATATTAAAACCGCGGATAGATAGGCTTACTTCGGATTCAAATTTGACACATTTTGTATAGAAAAATGACAAATTTTAACCCGAAGTAAGCGTTATCTATCCGCGGTTTGAATATAGGTAGGGTTCGGCCGTTAAACTCGCCGTCAATAGAACTTGCAAAAGATGTAAACAAAACCAAATGAAGCAATTCACCATGATTACTCGGTAATCACGTACTTTTAAAGATCAAGTGAGGTCTTTGCAACGATTTATACACTAAATCATTATTTTCATATTAAGTTTAAGATGAAATAACTATTCATGATACGTTATTTTTAATAAAAAAAACACGCTTGGTGAATATTTGAGGTTATGTGTCAAACAGTACTAATTTGTTTACATTGTTCACAAGTTCTATTGACGGCGAGTTTACTAATAAACGTGGAGTTACCGTGTTATAGTTAAACCATGCTTTGTCCTTATCTGTCATTGTGACATTTGAACGTTTTGTGTACGGAATTTTCCAGCGTCCACAAGCCTGTTAAGCGCCATTTTAGGACCCCGACGCCGTACCTAAAGGTGTGTTCAGAATGTACACTCTAAAGCATTGTTAAATTTCGGCCCCGGTTCGTATAGTCCGTCCTGTGTGGCCACTTCCTTTGTGTTCTGTTTACTACATAAATAGTAAAGAGAATTGTAAACAGGCGTAAGGCAAAGTTTTATTAATGTGTCCGTGCTACTTTGTTATTATAAAGTGACATAAGAATGTCTTTATTACGTGAAACTTATACTTTATACGGTGAAATAAACTTCAGTACTGTCTTGGTCGCTCTAATTAGCTCTTATGTACGTTTTACTGACTTTATCTCTCTTGTAGGTACTCTAACTGCCGTTTTTAAGGTACGTACCTAAAGGGTAAAAACGGGACCCTATTACTAAGACTCCGCTGTCCGTCTGTCCGTCTGTCCGTCTGTCTGTCTGTCCGTCTGTCCGTCTGTCCGTCTGTCCGTCTGTCCGTCTGTCCGTCTGTCTGGCACCAGGCTGATAGCTAGACACTTGAAATTTTCACAGATGATGTATTTCTATTGCCGCTATAACAACAAGTACTAAATACGTATACATACAAAAATCGTGATGTTTTTGTCGTTTTTGGCTAATGTTGTATAGTCTCGCACTTGGCCGGTTTTTAGTTATGTTTTGTCCGGATGTTTGTAGTTATGTTTTTTTATAATGTATGTTCACCGATTTCACCGTCAATTATGAACTGATTTAGTTTTTTTTTAATATTATGTCTGTCAATTCAAATGTCACAATGACAGATAAGGACAAAACATTGTCTAGCTATACCACCGTTACTCAACGTTTATTAGTAAGGGGGTAAGAGTTACTATAAATATAAGTCCAGAACAGTCTACTACATTATCCACATATTATTAATACAGGTTATCTAGTAAGGAAAGTGCTTATGTAATGCTAAGGTACAATTGGTATTTTATAGCACTAACTAAGGTAAGTACACAATATTTATAAGACTTTATATACCTAAGCAAAAATGGTTGGTGGTTGGTTGGGGTCTTATTCGCAACTAGAGGACGCCCGCGACTTCGTACGCGTAGAATTAGTTTCCCGCTACTCTCTCCATTTCTTCCCGTTGGGGGTCGATTTTCGGAAAATCCTTTCGTAGTGCTCACTAGCATCATGAAAAGAACCCCTGTACCAAATTTCAAGTTTCTAGGTGCAGTAGTTTCGGCTGTGCGTTGATATATAAGTCAGTCAGGTTTGCCTTTTATGTATAGGTATAATAGAAGATGCCAAGGAGTGGAATGCTTTCCCTAAAACTGCCTTCAAATAACGCAAAACATTTTATTTGTTTTATCGTAATGGTAAAACATACAATCGTCAATTTAATTATAAGTACAAACGGTGAAAACAACAAATATTAAAAAATTGACAAGTTTGAGTTGGGTTCGCATTGATTCTTGAAATCGAATTCAAACCGTAATATACCTACCTACCTACCTACTGTGTCCTGTGTGTGGTACGGAACCATCGGTGTGCGAGTCCAACTCGCACTTGACCGGTATTTAAAAACCGCCCATTCTGACACATCTTGAGATGCCCAACTCACCGACCCTAATTCCCCATTGCTCTCCAATTCATTCGCAGCTCAAGATAAACTGGTTATTAAAGAAATGTACATCGTTAATCATGTTAATAGGGAAACCTACCCCTTATAATAGGTTGCCAGGGGAATTAATACTTGTTACGTAATTTCCATTTGTTTGCGGTTTTTAAGGGGTAAGATGAAAAATGATCGAGTTGTTACAAGTTACATATAAATAATAAACATTCGTAGACCGAGTGCTTGCTGCGAGGGAGCGGAAGCAATGAGGTTTTTTTGTGACAGGTTTAGTTAACCAACGCCTCTATTCCTGTGGCCTGTGGTTTCACGAAGCTACACGTTACAAATTACAAGCGGAACTCTCTATCTTGGTTTGATGTTTTTCGCGCGTAGCGACGCAGCGTCGGTTTTCGGCAGCGGAGGTAGGTCCTGCGGCGGGGCGATTCGCGCGCACGTAGGACAAGGGGCTCTACTTTGAAATCAGTAATTCAAACTTCGGATCGCCTCATCACTTTCTTGCGAATTAGTGACGCGTCGGGAGCAAAAGGGATAGCAATAGACGAAGTTCGAATTACGGATTCCAAAGTAGAGCCTAAGGCCGCCGCGCCGCACCGCTTCGCATTGAAACCGCGTGTCACCGCACCGCGCCGCTTCGCAATTCTGTTCGCTTTGATTCGCCCACGTAGTACGTAGCCTAACTCAGTAACATAATTCTTTTTTTTTTTGAAAATATAACTAGATAAAATATGAATAGCTAGCAGCATTTCCTCGTTTCTCTTTTACATTCCAACATTAGCAAATTAATTTTACGTTTTAATATTTATGTATCCTTCATCTTATTTTATTCTCATTCTTAGCATCCCTCGAGTCTGTAACCTATTCCATCACAGCTTAGCAAAAAAAACATCCGAATAAATATTACCCAAAAACTCTTGACAAATTGTGGTGCCGTTTGAAAATATTGTAGTTCCAAATGCCCCGACGGCGAACTCTTGTTCGCATTGGACTCTCGGTTTAACGCTACGCAAGGGGTAAGCGGTGACAATTACCGTTGAATGTGTCAGGCCGTCTGTGTGTCAAGAATAACTATTAAATATGTATATAAACACCGTCAATATAATGGTGACGCATTCTTTCAGATATCTCTTAAACTTTCCAACCAATTTTCATGAAACTTGGCTTAAGCCCTTTAAAAAAAACCCCGTCCAAATCGGTTTATCTTTTTGGCAGCTATGATTACTTACGCAGACATACAGATACACAGAACATTATTGTCAGATATAAAAATATAATTACCTCTATTTATTTCCTAAGGCTACGTCCGCGCTAACAGGCGACTTGGTTAGCTTACCTTGCGAGTAGCGAAGTATAAGGGTGGGTTCAGACCACACGAGCGAATGCTCTTGAACATGTTTTGTCTTTATTTTTACTTAGTAAACGTAAGAGATAATGCCATAGAATTCTTGCTCGTTCACTTGGTCTAAACCCACCCTAACAAACGTACTAGAATCTTCGCAATCGTCAGTAGAATAGAGCTCCTAAGTGTGGAGTCGACACGTGGCCAACGCGACAGATAGATCCTCGGCTTATATTAGCGAGCCTAGTATGGCTGCGTCTATATCGCGTGTCAAATGTGGATAAAGCATCCGTCACTCTCGTACTTATTTACGTGTCAGAAGGTGACGGATGCCTTATCCAAACTTTGTCGCGCGATAAACGCAGCCATATTAAGGCTCCAGGGCCGAGATTCTAGGCGGTAAACACCATATCGCTTTTGACCTGTTATCGTATTGTCAACGTTCTGATAGCTCTTATTTACTTGACAGTAAAGGCGGCCGAGTTAAAAACAATACCAAAACGTCAAAAGCAATACTGTTTAATATCGTAGAATAGAGGCACTTTGACCTAAAAGATACATAACGCCAACGTAAACGATTAACGAAAACTCAACAGAAAAAAGAGTATAGAATTAACATAAACGTCCATCCGACAGCTTACCTCAATCAATACTCATTTTCGATAGCGATAATCGCCGTAATACATCTTGTCCAAGGCCACGACAGTTTTCGAAATTCGCTTACATTACATCTTGTCTACCCCCTGGTCACGTGAGGGCTCTTGTTGTAATGGTTTTCGTCCCCTTTCGTTAACTTGGACAAATTGGTTAACCAATGAGACGCAACTCAGGCGAAAACAAAGATTAATTACTATTCCGACCCTTTTAAAATACTTTGTTACTGAAATCGGTGTATTAATAACGACCATTTTTAGCGAATTCGCTTTGGGCTGGCGTTTCGGGGGCGTTTTCCAAAAAAAGCGCACATAGTTAAGGACTTCAATTAACACACGGTAACTTTTTCCATTACGTCACGATAATTAGTTTGAATATTTATGTACTGCCCTCATACGCCAGTAGACCGTATGTCACATTCAATAACAGAAGCAGTTGCAATCCTCACTCATTTGTACAATGGTTCTATTCGCTACAGGAGTTTTGTCTGAGGTGGCACTATTTTTTTAATGAGAAATATAGTTAATTATTGTGACGTAATGGAAAAAGTTATCGTGTGTTAATTGAAGGGGTGCGCCAAAGTTCATATAAAATTGCAACTCCGATTATTGGAACTCCGAAAATTGTTCTCATACCATTTTACATCATAATCATCACTCCTTATAATCTTCATAAAAAATGTTTATACTAATGATCGGAACTCATAATCATCTGAACTTATAACGCCAATATTCATGAAACCGTACACTTTACAGAATTTCTTAAATATCTTACGTGTAGATTAAATTAGGTTAGGTTAGGTTAGATTTATAACAATCCTCAAAAAGTAACAGTTTCTTAAAAAAAATCATTATGAGTTGCGATAAGTATGAGCAAAATTTTCCGAAGAAATGAAGTACGAGGAAAATTTTTCGAAGAAATGATGAGTATAGACACAAATCGTTATTTGTATAAAAAATCTAAAGACCAATTTTATATGAGCCAATATGGACCCTAATTGAAGTCCTTAACTATGTGCGCTTTTTTTGGAAAACGCCCTTGTGGGAAAGAAGGTGTGCGTATAGTAAGAAACTCACCCTTATCGTTATAGTAAGTCAGATTGGACCTAAGGTGGGTCACTTAAGTCTTTGACTGTACCCATTGGATTAAACCAATTCAACGCACTATTTTGATTAGAAATAAACCCAATACGGCATATGCATGGTTTTTTGAAATCGTATTTCGCAAAATAATACCGTAAAAGAAATCACCAAAAGTGAAATTAAAATTAAAATCGGCTAAGAACTACGGATGATACAAGCATTTTAAACTGCTAATTAGACGTCGATTAGACACTTAGACAGAGAGATCCGATATGCACTGTGACGTCATGTGACAGGTCGGCGGCCATAATAAACTCCATGTTAAATTCTGTTTTGCTAGAAATAAGATATACGAACCAATGTTTGTTAGCTTATATCTAGGTACAATCTTACGAGTATATCTAAGATTGTACCTAGTTAAGAACTAAAATTAAGAAACTTTAACTTTTCCGCTGAGTTACGAAAATGAGCTATACTGTTATAAGAGAAATAAATGGTGTTATCTCAGACAAAGCCCCTGTAGAAAGTACAAGCATATTACTAACGGTTGAGGATTGAATCTGCTTCATTTATTGAATTTGAGATACTGCTAATTGGCTTTGAGAGTAGTATAAAAATGTACGGCTAAGTTTTGTAACTCAGCGAAAAAGTTCCTTTAGTACCGTTTGGCAACCAAAATTTCGTAACCAGATCACTACATAGTATAAAACAAACTCGCTTCCCGCTGTCTGTCTGTCTGTCCCTATGTATGCTTAGATCTTTAAAACTACGCAACAGATTTTGATGCGGTTTTTTTAAATAGATAGAGTGATTCAAAAGGAAGGTTTCTATGTATAATAAATGCTGGTTTTTTGAACGGGTCTTACAGAAAACTCAAATAAACCGAAGCGAAGCGAGGGCGGGTCGCTAGTACAGAATAAAATTAAATTTAATGCTGGTTACGAAATTTTGGTTACCAAACGGTACTAAAGGGAAAAGTTAACGTTTCTTAATTTTAGTCCTTAATTATAATTATGTACAAACTTTGTAAGAAATGCCCGAATCAGCTTTTATTGAAGCGGTGAAAAAATCAAAGAATATTCCGAATTACTCCAAAACAAAAGATACTAACAAATTATCACACTGCCAATGTCTCAAATTCCAAATCCAAAATTTAAAAACGTTTTTTTCCCTATTCCGCCAGAATTCGAACGAACCGACTCGAACTTTCTTGCGTTTAAAAATGCATGTATCTCGTACTTGGTGTATTTTACGCGGTATTTTGTCATCTGGCTAGCCCCAGAGGAACGTGACTAGACTCCTTCAGCCAACGGGAATACTTGAGCCATAGACGCATATTTAAAATATAGTTATATGGTAGTAAAACGCTGTGGAGGTACGGAAATATTTCGCCTGTTTAGGTAAGCAAAATTGACGAACCTTTTAAAATTCGTCGTCTGATTATACTGTGATTATTCTAAGATGATGCCTGTGACAGCTCAAATAAACACTTATTACGCTTATTTCTTTAATCCTACTAATATTATAAATGCGAAAGTTTGTGTGTGTGTGTGTGTGTGTGTTTGTTACCTCTTCACGCTGCAACGGCTGGACGGATTTGGATGAAATTTGGAATGGAGATAGCTTATACCCTGGAATAACACATAGGCTACTTTTCATCCCGGAAATTTTAAAAGTTCCCGAGGGAATAACTATAATCGAAATCTCAGCGGACGAAGACTAGAAGCTATTATCCACTAATCCTACTAATACGAGTATCCTACTAATCCTGCTCATATTATTAACCCTAAAGGGTAAATTTTTAAGGGGATCCGTGAGGAATTGAGGGAACTCTTCAAATATTGTAGGCAAACATATAGCGATTTTTGTATTTTTAGTAACAAATCTAGCATTTGCATTCAGAAAGTATCATTTGGTGAAATGGCACTGATGATGAAGACCACAGATGGCCACCGGAACTCCTCAATGATACTTTTTTCAAGGGTGGTGATAAGATATCTCGATTAAGATAGTTGAGCGACTAAAACGAAGGACATTTAATTGTTTAAATATGACTATGACTTCCCCGCGGCGTTGCTGGCGGCGATCGTGAAATGTCTTAAAGTTTCATATCAACTAAGAAGTGGGACTAGGAACATAAGCTTATTATGATCTCTAAAATAACAAAAATATAGTAAATGTTTAAAAAAAAACAAAAAACCTCCTTAAAAAACGCATTTATTTTGTGAAGTTAGATACGTGAAAATTGGTATATACTAATAAAAATAAAATTTAAAGCTTACAGCGATTTTGGAAAAACTACCCCTAAGGGATAAAAGAGATGTACAATTTTATATGAGAGTTCGTCATTTTTGTAGTTATAAACGTTAAAATTGGTGTTATTAAAAAAAATACAATTGGCGATTTTCAAAAAATATGCCTAAGTAGTTGAAATGGGGGATAGAGGTAGAGATTATAGCTATAATGTACTGGGAGTAAGTACAGTTGGTTAGGTTAGGGTAAAGTTTTTTTTATGACCATCCAGAATCCGAATAGGCTTAGTAAGGTTAACTTATTTCTTGACCACCCAGTACCGAAAATTAAACATGTAAAAAATTAAATACCCTAACTTTTCTTTATTACCTATTCAACTTTAGAATTAAAAACTAATTGGGCATTTACATCTACTATAATATACATTACGCATTATCATCTAAATCGTAAAATTTGTTCAGTGTGAAATTGTGCGACTTTATTTTATACATGAAAGTATAAATACAGCGTCAAAGTTCTTTTTCGCGTATACAGTGACAAAGTTCTTCGCAGCGTGTCGCGGACGCCGGAGGTGTAAATAGGAGCGGCAAAGCCCGCTCGCGCTCATTGATCGAAGAACTTCGTCCTACTTGCTTTGTTTGGGATATTGTCCGTTTGTATTATTCTATACAAAATTAAGATTTAAAAAAAACTGCGTACCATTTTTTTTATTGTATCGTTATAACGGTAAAATACGCAAGCGTCAAATACTGAAAACCGGTCAAGTGCGAGTCGGACTCACGCACCGAGGGTATTTTTATCGACTATGATTTCGGCCGGAGCGATTGTGTGTGCTGGATATACCTATTTACATCCTATCCTACATATAATATCAATGCGAAAGGTTATGCGTGCGTGAGTTTGTTACTTCTTCGCTAAAACGGATGGCCGAATTTGGTTGGATATAATTTAAAATAGTTTGCTTAGGGTGACGGAACCAGTAATGCAAAAGGACCAATGATGGACACTTGATTCTTATTGTACAGAAGATAAGGGTTATTCATTTGTTTTGCAACAATCGATTTAGGACCGTATGGAATTTGAATTAAGAGTGAAGTGTCCATTACTGGTGTCGGTCAGCTGAAAGTGTCCATCATTGGTGCCGTCACCCTATACACTGCGTATAGGCTACCTTGAATCCCGAAATAAATCAGTGTTCCCGTGGGATGGCAAAATTACTAATTCTACGCGGACGAAGTCGCGGGCAGAAGCTAGTTTTACATAAATACTACATCGGTAAAAAGCTAGCGACGCCGTTCAGGAAGTTCCTGCTAACCCCCCCCCCCCTATTTTGCAAATTTCATCAAAAGCGTTATATATAACCATCTTCAAGAACGTGATAAAAAAGTATCTAATTTTTATGAAAGCTTGCGATTTGGTTTGGTTCTCTTTGTTTAAAGCAAATGGCAAATATATGAAATTTATATATTCCTTATGTGAATTGGGCAATTAAACGAATTAAACATTATCATATTTCTTTCAAAAGAATAACGAATATCAGAAAATAGGTCATTGTATGTTACTTGCTGAACACGATCGATTTCAAGATGGAGGGAGGCGGCGTTAATTTTAATTTAAACCATTTTCATAAAGATCTTTTTTAATTTTTACAAGCTTTTATTTAACTTGCAATGTATGTATGTATTTATGTATGCATGTATGTACGGGTCAAATCTTGCCAGTAAAATTTGACCCATTTCCCGTTAACGGAATGGGCTGAAATTTGGACCTCGTATGTAAACCCGATTACAATGCAATATTATGGTATCTAAGAGCTGATCTGATGATGAAGTCGGAAGGTGGCGACGGATCTCCGCTATTCTTAACGCGGACCCACCGTGTTAGGACTCAATAGTTTGTCTTGATAAGCAGACAAGGATTTTGCAAAAAAAAGTACAGTCGGCAACTAAAGCTTGCCCAAAAATGATTATTTTGATAGAATTACATTACTGCACAGACCGGGAAATAGGCCGTTGCGGGACGAGTAGAGTTAGCGTGGCCGTGAAGCAGTCGAGGCCGCGCTTTATACTAGTCCAGCAACCGCCCTTCCGGGTCGAGACTTGTATAGTGTTTTTCTCCAACAATGCGAGAAAATATAACACAAATTGTTAAAATATAAACACAGTCCCAAAATTTCCTTGAAAAAAAATAACAGAAACACGTACGATTAAAAGTACTGAAACAAAGCATTAAATAAAATCACACATTTAAACGTACCTAATAAATTCAATTTTAATAAAGTATGGTTTAAATTATAACATTTATTACGCGTTTATGTTATTTCAGCCATTTAATTTGTTTATGAACACAATTTCTATTAAAAAGAAGTCAAGCTATTTGATACACTTTTAAGAGTACCCGTTAACGCTGTTTGAAAATGTTTAACTTTTTAGTCTATGACATTTAAAAAGTAAAATTTACAAGGAAGAATTTTGATTGCACGATTGTTTATCTGTTTGGAGTTAGTTATCCTAGTCCAAATAATAGTTTTAAAAAGTAAAACACCAGGTACCTACGTAATGAAATTTGTATACCTACATATTCGCGGCCAGCGCCGCTGGTAAATGATAACTTTTTTTTTTAATTTTGCCTGGTCCTGGAACTCGGAACTTAATTAATGGTTTTCACTTCTTGGTGAATGTCGCCAATGTCTTTAGGTTTATTCATAATTCAAAATTTTCATTTTGAATAACAATTTAGGTTTTATAGCGATTTAAAGTTGGTTAGCAACAGTTATGTTTTTTTAAAACTTGCTTTTTGTTAAACCTGTTTACTTGACTTAAATGCTTTATTTGTCCACAGTTACGTAGATCGTGTTTGATAATAATTTCAACATGTTTCCACGCGTGAGAAAACTCTTGATCGACAGACGTACAACGAAGTGATCCTATAAGGATTCCTTTCTTCGTTTTAAGAAACAGAACCCTAAAAACCACCTAGTCTGTTTACGGTCTTCGCCGTATATTTACCGAGCTTGGCAGAATCAGCCAATTGCTCTGGTCCCTTGACGAACCATCTAATCGGCATCGTAGGGTCTTTAAAAATCACATTAGATCCACTGGGTTTGCCTCCGGCTGGAAACCACGAGAAGATAGAGATCTGGAAGTGTCTGTTGAAATAGTTCCGATTAATAGAGCTTGAGCACAAACATTTCAAACATGAGTCATATTTTCTAAACGCATTTATTGGTAGAAAACTTAGGACCCTAGCGAAGATGCATTGCGTTTTTTATTACTACTCGTATCTTCTGCGTGCGACTTCGTACGGGGAGATTTCGATTATCATTACCTGGGCGTTTTCCAAAAAAAGTGAACATGAAATATTTTTTTCAGAATTCGATTTTTTTTTGGTTTTTCTTACTCAGAATCATTGATACTATCGATGCTCATACAAGAAAAATAGTGTCCCAAATATTCCATTCTAGATCGTCACATTTTTGTATGCAGTCTTTTTTTTATTTATATTGTCGTGACGTGGTCGCGGCTGTACGGAACCCTTGGTACACAAGTTCTACTCGTTTTAACCGGTTTTTTAATCAATGAAACAACCGTGCAACTTCAATCTGATTGTCGGGGCGCACCGTCATCGATTTTGAAACACTAACACTAGTAATGGTTTTTTTTTTAAAACGATACCATTTGAAGTCTATAGTCCTCGTTATAAATTACAAAGCCTCCTTTTATTAATAATCGTTTGTTCTACGCTCAATATCCCAAAACAAAGTGTTGCCATATCCAGCAACGCACGCTCTCTATTTTCTCGCTCGCGTTTTTGTAGATTAAAAATGTAATTAATTTTTTATTGCTCTCTCCATGGGCTGAGCAAATGTTGTTTTTATTTTTAGCTCCACGCCCCGGGCGTTTTACTTAGATTATAAAGTTTATTCTGGCAACACCGGATTGCCGGTTGATTTGGGAGTTGCCAGTGTCTGTCTTAATGAAACTGCTACGGTTTACGGTGAGTTTCTGATGCTGCTTGGAAATTAACTGGCAACTTTAGTGTTTTTTAAAAGCACGTAAGGATATGGAGGCTTGTTTTTCGCGGGCTTTTTAACCTCTGACAAAAAAGAGTGGTGTTGTTAGTTTAACGTGAGTAACTGCGTATCTGTGTATGTGTGTGTCTGTATATGTGTGAGTATGAGTATGTGTGTGTCTGTGTACGTGTATGTCTGTTTATGCGTGTGTCTGTATATATTAAAGGAGATGAAATAATACTTCCTTCATAAAAAAATGTATTTATCTATAGGTATAAGTAAGTTTATCATTGTTTAACTCATAGTACAAGCCTAGAGCTTAGTTTATTGGGACTAGATCAATTTGTGTGACATTGTCCGTTGATATTTGTTTGTCATTTCGCAACTTCCTGGATTCATGTCTATCATTCGGCCTTGATTGAACCATTTCCCGTTATTGTTTCAAGCTGAAATTTGGAACACAACCCAAAGGCAACCTTGAGCTTAATGAAACACAGGTTACTACCAGAAGCATTTTATCGTGAACTAGAGGACGCCCGCGACTTCGTACGCGTAGAATTAGTTTCCCGCTACTCCCCCATTTCTTCCCGTTGGGGGTCGATTTTCGGAAAATCCTTTCTTAGTGCTCACTTACATCATGATAGGAACCCCTGTACCAAATTTCAAGTTTCTAGGTACAGTAGTTTCGGCTGTGCGGTGATATATAAGTCAGTCAGGTTTGCCTTTTATATACATAGATTAAGTCACTGACACATTTATCGGACAGACCGGAGGGCTTATTGTCTAAAGAGACCCATATACGGTACGATCCGTCGGTTCAGACTGAAATCGAGCGATGGATTGTACGTGTGTGGCAATATCGCATCAAAATTTCAATAGAAATATGAATCGTCACGATATCGTTTCAGATCGATCGTAACGACGGATCGTTCCGTATATGGCGGCCTTTACGCACTCGCATTTACAATCGGCTTCAAAGTGGGGCAATTGTTTTCATTTTGTATGCAGACAAGCCTTCGATTTTCAAAATGAAAACGATCGTGATTGCGAGTGCGTTAGACAATAAGCCCTCAGGTGTGTTATACCACGGCATGAAATCCTTCTTTTGATACATGTTCGTTACTTACAAATTAATAAGTATCGATAACCTCGTGGTTGAATCGTGGCCATCACTAAATAAATACCTAATAAAAAAAATATAAAAAAAATATCAGGGGCAATCTCATACAAATTGATCTTGTCCTAAACTAAGCTGTTGGCTAAAATTGGTGAGGAATTTTTTAATTAATATGTGAAATACGCATACAGCCCTAATTTGTGACCACCACTTTATATTATAAACGTACTGAAACACAGATGATAACTTATAAATTTAAAAATAAAAATAGGGCCCATAACCTCTTCCAACGCAGTTAGAAACCCCAGTCACCTGTCAAACAGTAAGATCAAAGCTCGTAAATCTAAGTATATTATTACACCCGTGAAATGCTTACATCTGTTGGTTTTTTCCCATTAGAAACAAATACTTATTGATGGTCACCCCTAGCAGAAAACCAGTAAACACATCCACCAAAAACTAACCGTATTCCGTCACATTAAAACATAAATTCATTTACCGACGCGTCGAAACGCGCTGTAACAAAATTTGGCCTTTATTTTATATTATTTAAAGGTTATTTTGAATGGTAGCGTGGTACGCTAGGGTTGCCACAGGGTCAAATCTACCCTAATTCAATTTCTGCTGCTCTGTATCTGATTAAGCTCTTCGGATGACGTTCTGCCACTGCGATCCCGTTATAGAAAAGTGAGCCGATTTTTTTTTAACGGGATAATGTTTTGGTTTAACATATGAATGAACATGAAAGGCGTATAATGCAGATGGTGTTGTGCATTCCGGGCCGGGAACTAGGGTTTTAACACATCTTGTTTGGGAATTAGGGGGTCGGGCATTGAAATTCACAGTGACAGGTTGATAGTAAAGTAGTTGAGTGTTTCGCCGTATTTAAAGAGATTTGAGGGTGTTTTTTATTTAAAAGTGTTATGAGATAATGATTGTTAAGCTTTATTAAATGGAGTACCAGAGTAAGTGACAACCCTAGGAATTTAAAAAATTACGAAAAAAGGTTTTTATAATTTTAGAGCTGTCGCAATCCTTAAATTATCAACCGAAAGAATTAATAGGTAGTTTACGATTTTTGTTTGCAAATTGCCATGTTTTTATTACCGCACGTTTTTGGTCATGCGCCAAAAAATCGTTTTGAAATGTACTATTTGATGATTTTTTTTTTAACTCTACCAAACTTCCCTGCTCTCAATATATTATAATTTAACTTTATTAATAAAGTACTTAATGATATTGTTTACATTATAGCTTATGTCTTCACAGAACTAATATTATTTTATTACACATGTACCTGAACTTTTTTTTAGGAATTAATAAGCTTACATAGTAATTTTAATTATTGAACGTTAAATATTAATTAATAAACACAAAAACAACAAAAGGTATGTAACAAATTATTTTATAAACAACTACTTACTAGAAGTTACACATTAATAATAAATGTTAATAACAAATATCTATGTAAGAAATTATAATAGTATAATTAGTAGTAGTAGTAGTTTGATTTTGTATTAATACCTAGTGACATTATTTTATTTTATTTTAATTTTGACTATTTAATATTTAATTATTATTTTTATTTTTATTTTTTGTAATAATAACATTTCAAACATAATGGATAAAAATGTCTGAATAAATGAAATTTTAATAATAATAATAAATCAAATTGCATATTACATCGATAACTTTGCCAATTTAACATCTCTAGACATCTTGTAGTTTATTTAATAAACGATTAAATCTTATCAAATAAACAACACCAGTATACTAATAATATAAAAGCCATTAAAAGCGCATCGTCTGAATCGATATAATCAGCGAACAATGAGCGTCAACACAAAATAATGATTAGCACCCCTCGCACCAAATGGAATTGAAATAACAATAAAATTAGACAAACACCAAAAACATTTCGAGGGCACAACCCTAAAAATGGTCCTGCAAACATAGCAAAACTACCCGCGAACTCAAACGCACTCAAATCTAAACCATGACTGTATACAAATAGAAGCTAATGATTTTTTTTGTGAGCGTTACATCACAATTGTAGATTGCGATTGAACTTGGCAAATAAAATTGAGCTTTATACATTTGTAGCGAGAGTATTTTTTTGTAGTTTTTGATGTAGTTCAGGGATGTCAGAAGCTAGAGTAATAAACTATAGGGCGTGTAGTCGATTACTGTGTATTATATCTCGTTACAGTAGTAACTGACGGATGAAGTTAAGTGGATAGGGTTGGGTATATTTTGATCTCGAATAATTAATTTTTGCTTGTTGTTTGTAAGGGATGATTATTATAAAGGTCCAAGTATTCGCTTTGTGTAATTTTTATTAATAGGTTTTGTGAAATTTATTGAAATAACCCTGGTCCCGAGACAAGAAACGATTTTATTTCAACGTATTTTATTTTTGTTGTATTATAAATACGGTAAGTCACAGATAGACACGTAAATACACAGATACAGAGATATACAGATGAACAGACACAACCATACACAAACATTAAACTTACAACCCACCTCTTTTTAGGGTTCCGTACCCAAAGGGTAAAAACGGGACCTATTACTAAGACTCCGCTGTCCGTCTGTCTGTCTGTCACCAGGCTGTATCTCATGAACCGTAATAGCTAGACAGTTAAAATTTTCACAGAAGATGTATTTCTGTTGCCGCTATAACAACAAGTACTAAAAACAGAATAAAATTTATATTTAAGGGAGCCTCCCATACCACCAACGTGATTTATTTGCCGTTTTTTGCTAATGTTGTATAGATAATGGGACGGAACCCTTCGTGCGCGAGTCCGCCTCGCACTTGGCCGGTTTTTTCGGGTTTAAACTGTTTGTAGAAACGATAATGTAATATTCTTGCTCAGATAAAAACAGAATACTTTTGTTTCTGTTTTATGTTTGTAATCTCTCTCGATTTGTTAAAATAAATGTTTTAAAAAACAAAAAACCGCCTTCAAAAACGCAAAAAATAACTTCTACTACTAGGTACTTAGTAGTAGGTACCTATCCTATTAGGTTAGTCCAACTGAAGTCGGCTTTTTGTTGAAAATATTGTGATCGCCGACTTCAGTTAGACTAACCTAATAGGATAGGTACCTACTACTAAGTACCTAGTAGTAGAAGTTATTTTTTGCGTTTTTGAAGGCGGTTTTTTGTTTTTTAAAACATTTATTTTATTTTACACTTTTTAGTGATCATAATAAGCTTATGTAGTCCCACTTCTTAGTTGATATATGAAACTTTAAGACATTTCAAGCTCGCCGCAAGCAACGCCGCGGGAAAATCATAGTCATTTTAAAACAATTAAATGTGCTTCGTTGTAGTCGCTCAACTATCTTAATCGAGATATCTTATCGCCACCCTTGAAATCGGTACCGTTGAGGAGTTCCGGTGGCCATCTGTGGTCTTCATCATCAGTTCCGCTTCACCAAGTGACACTTTCTGAATGCAAATGCTACACTTGTTACTAAAAATACTAAAATCGCTATATGTTTGCATACAATATTTGAGGAGTTCCCTCAATTTCTCACTGATCCCTTCATCAGATTCAGATTTGCTGACAATGGGACCACCTCGGAAGTATACTCTATCAAACCAAAAAAGAATTTTTAAAATCGGTCCACAATTGACGGAGTAATCGGTGAACATACATAAAAAAAAAAAAAAAAAAAAAAAAAGATACATACAGTGGAACGTATAACCTCCTCCTTTTTTGAAGTCGGTTAAAAATACAACTGATCCCTCTGCAATAGCTGTAATTACAAATCATGGTTCATAATGCTAGGGTGATGGAACCAGTAATTGACATGGACCAATAATGGACACTTGATTCTTATTTCACAGAAGATAAGGGTTATTCATTTGTTTAGCAACAATCAATTTAGGACCGTAGTATCTTTGAATTAAGAGTTAAGTGTCCATTATTGGTGCCTGTCAGCTTAAAGTGTCCAACACTGGTGCCATCATCCTAATTAGGTTATTTTAGCGCGATTTAAATCCAGAGCTAGGAAAGGATTCGTGGCGAGGGATTCAAAGGCCGATGCGGAAATAACTTCCGTCCACCGCGGCAAGAGAAACACGTACATTAATTACCTCTACAATGTTATAGTTTAATGCCCTTACTTATAAACGTGGAGTAACCTTGGAGTAGCTATGCCATGTTTTGTCCTTACCTGTCGTTGTGACATTTGAATTTGATGGAGAAGGACAAAGCAAGGCTTAGCTACTCCATGGTTACTCCACGTTTATAAGTAAGGGCATAAAAAAAGTAACTTATTCCAGCTTAATACACAAGAAAATAACACATTAACATATATCTACAATTATACAATTATGTGTTCAGCTGCATCTACATTTATTACTTTTGTTTTTCTTCTTATTTCAGTTGCGTTCACTCTCATTTTTATGCCTAGCATACCTTCTTTATAGATCTTTGGCTCAATCTAATTCTATGTAAGTATTAAGAGGGTTGACAAAGCTGAAAATTGCTTCATAAAGTTCGATAACGTTTCTTTCCACTTAAACCGAAAAGCCCGATTTTACGATTTTTGAATATCTAGACATTCGTGCATTTCAAGTTGTCAAACAAAAAATCTTTAATATAAATGCTAGGATTATACTGGCCATCCAGATCGCCAGACTTGTAAGTGTCAGTTTTCTGTTCTGAGCTGAAAAGTAAGTGCATTAGGCTAGATTACCTTTCGCAACAAGTGATAGGAGGAAGCGATTTTGTTACCATATACCTAAATAAAATAAAATAAATAGATATAGGAGGATTGACGCAGCTATTATAAATAAATCCATATCCATACTAATATTATAAATGTGAAAGTGTGTCTGTCTGTCTGTCTGTCTGTTACCTCTTCACGCTTAAACCGCTGAACCGATTTAGATGAAATTTGTTATGAAGATAGCTTAAGTCCCGGGAAAGGACATACCTAGGCTACTTTTTATCCCGGAAAATTAGACAAATCCCGAGGGAGCAGCGATAAACGACTTCTACTAGGACGGAGTCGCGGGCAAAAGCTGGTAAATAATAATTATGTCCGGGGACAATGTCAGACCAATTGACCTAGTCCCAAACTAAGCTCTAGGCTTGTACTATGGGTACTAGACAACGATATAAATATTTACAAAGAGAAATATATACTTAAATACATACCCCCTTACTTATAAACGTGGAATAAGCTTGGACTAAGAAATAAATTAACTTAATTTATGATGTACGTTGATGATATTACTACTTACAACATGAATATTTCTTAGTAAATAATGCTTTAGGTTAAGGTGACAGAGTTCAAATTAAATTAACTATGAAATTGTTTTTTAAATAATGAAAATCTCGGAAATTATGCGTTATTGGACTACTTGTTATACCACATTAATACTCCAAATAGGGTCTAGAATCGACGGTTAAAATTTTGCGGGTTACTCGTTCCCACCCTGTATATCAATAGCTGCGACAGGTAGGTACTAAAATGTTCAGGTACTTATGATTAAGACCGTACGTAGCATGCTATTGTCTTTATTCTCGTGCGGGCTTATTGCTTCAGTGTCTGCCTTAGACCATATGTCGGCGCGACTGCTATCCTTCAACCAGCAGGTAAATAATAGCCATTCACCTCAACTTTATACGTATACAGTGCATTAAAGAATTAGACAACGTTCTAGAATATGACGTCATACGAGAGTTGTAGAATGTAGAATAGGAAAACTTACGATAGAAAGGGGATTCCTACTTTGAGAATATGGAATATTCATAACTTTTTTCCATTAAAATATTTCTTGTAAAGAAACAAATATGAAAAAATTGAAACTTACAAATGTAGTTTTCCATAGGTAATAACTACAACATAAAAAAAAATCGTCGAATCGAATCGTTGCCACCACATATCAAGAGCAGAGAAGACGGGTCACTTTGTATTGAATTACCATAGAAAGTGGCCCATTTTCATGGCTGTAAGTAGAAACAATTCTACAGCTACGCAAATATAGCGTCGCTACATCATCACTATACAAACCTCTTAAAGAGATGTCTTTATTGAAACGAAAACGTTAACCATACGCGTGTATGCCTTCAAGCGCAAAAATGCCAGTTCCTATGGGACTTAATACAAAATCCAGCTGTATGTCCTTTGGGAATTAATTATGCCTTTGTGATTGTTGAAAGGACACAAAGACTTGGACATAATAATATTGTTTGTGTAACTGTATATTCGCTCGAGTAAATACACGACGAAGCGTTTAACGTTCTGGGTCCCTAGTAAAGATTCTTCTTTTTTAGGGTTCCGTACCCAAAGGGTAAAAACGGGACCCTATTACTAAGATCCCGCTGTCCGTCTGTCTGTCTGTCACCAGGCTGTATCTCATGAACCGTGATAGCTAGACAGATGAAATTTTCACAGAAGATAGGTTATAGGTTATGGCGGGCTCTTTTCCGCAACTCGACGACTTAAATCTGCGCCTATTTTCACAGAAGATGTATTTCTGTTGCCGCTATAACAACAAATACTAAAAACAGAATAAAATAAATATTTAAGGGGGGCTTCCATACAACTAACGTGATGTTTTTGCCGTTTTTTGCTAATGTTGTATAGATAATGGTACGGAACCATTCGCGCGCGAGTCCGACTCGCACTTGGCCGGTTTTTTTGGCATGGCTAAGGCAAACAAACACAGGGGGGGGGGCATCTGATGACAAGTGGAATCTGAGACCCATAGACATTCACAATCTCAAGATAAGTCTTAAGATTCCAATCCTAAGACTGCAAATGCGTAAGAACTAAGATGGAATGCCTCTATGCTGGTTATTTCACCGGTTGTGTTATACCCACACCTGGACACAACGCAAACACTGCAGGGTAGTGATTCTCTCATAAGCAAAGGTGAGCGAATGCAGGAGTGAAGTCCAACCGGCGAGTTTAAGTAGTCCCGTCAGAGCGAGCAAAGCACATATTAGCGCGTGCATTCTCAATTAGGCAGCCTTATACGTTCGAGAAGCCATGCTGCCAAATTGAATACACGCGCTGAAATGTGTTTTGTTCGCTTTGACGGGACAACTTAAACTCGCCGCTTGCACATCACTCCTGCGTTCGCTCACCTATGCTTTTGAGAGAGTCACTACCCTGCTTGGCGGTAGATTAAAAGTTACGATGGTGCTAGCGATCCTACTGCCACTTAAACGCTAACGATAACGTTAACAGTTGTCGAAAACTGACCCTTTATTCTTAAGGGTAAAAGCCTTGACTAAACGATAACATGGCCGAGCGAACAATAGTATATTACTTAACAAGGGCTGTAAAAGAAAGAAAGCCCGAAATCGCAGGTATTTGAGACCCGAGCCGTAGGCGAGGGTTGTAAATATGCGATAGAGGGCTTTCTTTTTTACTACCCGTGATGAGTACACAATTTTACGTCTTCACCTGGCCACAATGCGAGTTTTACCGTGCGCGCAGCGTGCGATAAAACTCACATTACGGCCAGGTGTTACGTAAAACACATTTTAGCGCCTGCATTCTCAATTAGGTAGGCTTATACGTTCGATCTTGTCAACAGAAGCCTTGCTGCCGAAATACACATTTTAATATTTCCTAAACGCTCCCCCGAATCTAAAATTTGATACTTACATACACATAATGGTGTTTTAATACTTTTAATATCTATACAACCAAATGTCACACAATATTGTAAAGTTAAAGTACCTAGTATTTTTACCGTTGCTTCACATGTAACTCTAAAAATGCAGTTTTGTCTTCGATAGTTTCTAAGAAAAAGTGAGTGTGACATACAGACAGACGGACATAGTGAAACTAAGGATTAAATTAACTATAGTTTGACATCAGAATAATTAAAAGGCGCTAATTATTGATAGGTCTGCCAGTCACAGTGCTGGCCTTGCGGCGGTGGGGCTTATACGAATCCAGTCAGTCGAGAGATTTTCTTGTGATAACGCGCGCGGTATAATTGAATAGAATAGAAAATAGACAATAGAATAGGCCTATCCAAGATGCAAACTTTGCTAACGTTTCTGTTTTCTATCGATTTGAAATGTTTGGAGTTGGCACAGCGGTCGACGGGATCTGACATTGGCTTACGCAATCCTATATATTTTGTCGATTTTCGAAAATCACTTAGCGCTGTGCGTCTTTACTAGGGTCCCAGTAATATGCATCATAGCCGCGTGCTCCATACGTTCCAGCAATGGCGGTTAACGCAGGTATGTGCTTATATTAAACAACTCTCTCAACTCGACGGACAATTTACCCGGCAAGTTTGAATTGTCCCATCGAGCATACGAATAACATAGTATAGAATGCTTCGAGTACTACATTTAGGGTTACCATTTAGAAATTTGAAAAGTCCTGACAGAAAGCCCTTTTTAGGTCTTTTTAGTCACAAAATGGAAACATTATTCACTTAGTTACAGTGGTATGGTAGGCATGGTAGCAGACGCTCGCATTGCGAAAGGGTTAGGATGCGGGAAGTTTATAAAGATTAATCACTTATTTGATATTATTTAATAATTATGTAGTTTTATTACTCACATTACATCTAACTAAAAAAATCCGAACAAATTAAAGAGCCCGAGAAAGTCCGGCCTACAGTCTAAAAGTCCATCAGAAATCCGGACTAATGGTAACCCTAACTACATTGCAGTTAGCCGACTTTTGTATTTCGGTAGCATAACCATGCTATATTGCGCCAACCATACTTCAGAATGACAAAGCTCAAACAAAATCTGCTAAATTTACACGTGGCTTGGAAACTTTTCTTCTCCATTTAAGCCTTGGGGGGCCGTCAGAGAAAACAATAGTGTCAGCCCTCAAGATAACTTAAGAAGCGCGACGTACCGCTGCAATTTGAACTTTAACTTTCCATTTTAGGGTTCAGATTTTATTGTCATGATCATGGAGTTGTAACCTTGTGCAATGGTTAATTTAACTGTCAGTAGGACGGACTGTATTCAAGTTTGCCGAAATAACGTTGTAAAACTGTTGTAATGGCGCAAGGAAAGCTTTAGTCGACAGGGGATTGGTTAGGGAGAAGAAGTTTCTAATGTATTTCTCCGTGGCTACTTAAGTCACAAATATTATGTTATGTTTTACCAGGCTTTATTTATTTGAGTTGTTGCGTTCGTGTTTTTCTTTGTACCCAAGGCATGCATTCTTGAGGCCTACCGTCCGACCGTCCTAACCTACCTATTTTGTCTTGTCTAAATCTGATAAAATGTGGATAAACTATCGTTCATATCCTGTTATACCTACAAGTGTCAGAAACTTCAGATGTATCAATATTGAAATACCTACATACCCAACGTACGTTCGATTTTTGAATCATCGGCATAATAAGCTAGTAATAGTAACTTAATAACCGTTTGATATTTCAACTTTCTTTCCTCTAATTTAGATAATGTTTTTTTAATGCAGAAAAAATGTATCAGAGCAATTTTTGAACTAAGACAAATAGACTCATGTAGACCTTTCTTCAAAAACTTTAAAATTCTCACATTACCCAGCATTTATATTTTTGATACATGCTTATTTGTGTCTCAGAATGGGCATCTGTTTCACCGAGCTAAGGAAATGTATAAAAACCCTGCGCGATCACAGTATAGAAACAAATTATTCGTGCCATTATCAAACCTATCACTTGTATCTAAAAACAGTTACGTGATGTGTATAAAGATTTATAATAAACTACCGGACACACTAAAAGATTTAACTTTCTGCAAGTTTAAACTAAATTTAAAAAAGTGGCTAGTTGAAAAGTGCTTTTATAGTTTACAGGAGTTTTTTAATTATGAGCTATAATGAATGAAGTAGACTTAAGTTTATCTTTAAATTTCGCATGCCTTGTTTGGTAGATTTTAGTGATACTTACCTAATGTTTTTTGTTTATCATCTCATTGTACCTAAAATCAAGTGAAATAAATATTTTGACTTTGACTTTGACTTTGACTTCGATATTTATACATATAAACTTTCTATATTCTACGTACCCGTTAATTATACATCATGTGTTTTTTTGTAAATTACTAAATACCTTTTCCAATGACTTGTATAATATTCATGCTCAAGCGAATACCAACTACAGCTAGCAGGTTAACCGCTAGTTAAGTTTAACTGGAGTATTACTCCAGAGGATAAACTTGCCCGGTTAAGCGCGTGACAAGTTGTAACTTAATCCATGAATAGTTCATTGTTATGGCTTAGAGCTGTCGCAAGGACATACTCATATTCATACTTATATTCATACTCAAAATCGTATTCTTACTGGATATTCTACTCGGTGAAACCATATTGCTTTTGATATGTTATCATATTCATGACTCGGCCACCATTACTGTCAAGTAAATAACGTTGACAATATGATACATATTTAAAGCATTAAGGTTTTGACAATTGAAATAAAGCTCCAGTTGTTAAAACTTTGACTACATTTAATTGATTGAATGTCACTGATCTATACATAATATACACAATTTTATACAAGGTGTAACATGAGGAAACCGAATAATTTTAACAGCGTATTCCTGAGGTCGTAAGAAGCAAAAAATGTTATATGAACCCAGGTCGAAATATGATATTTATTTTTTATCATAAGGGAGTTTTTCATTACAACTTCATACTAGATAAAAAATAAAAATCATATTTCGACCTGGGTTCATATAAAATTTTTTGCTTCTTACGACCTCAGGAATATGCTGTTAAAATTATTCGGTTTCCTCATGTTACACCTTGTATAGCCTATGTCCGTCGGAGACAATGTACCTTTAAATTGGTGTAAGTTTTTAAATAGGGATAGTAGATCCGGAGATTAACTTCTACATATAAAGAAACTTACAAAATCTGCTCTCTATCTTTATAATTCATTAGCGCTTCGTTCGCCGGTTTAAACGAATGTAAACCACCTTCAAAAATGGAAAAAATAATTTCTTTTAAATTACAAAAATCGAGGTCCACAATAGGGTATATTCAGGTTTTTTTTTACAGTTAAAATAAAAACTGATTCAAGTAACGTAAGTAAACGGTTGAGAAAAAATGATCTTTGAATAGCTACAAAAATAACCAAGATTTCGGCAACGACGATTTGTACACTATCTATTTCTAGCAAAACAGAATTAAACATGGAGTTTAAATGGCCGACCGGTTACATGACGTGACAATACATAGGATCTCTCTGTCTAATCGCTGTCTAATTAGCAGTTTAAAACTTGTATCATCCGTATTTCTTGGCCAATTTTATTTTCCTTTCAGTGATCTTTTTACGGTATTTTCATGTCTTGTCGAGAAATTTAAAAAATCCGTGTAATTCCCTATTGACGGAGAAATCGGTGAATATAAATTTAAAAAAACATACATTCCGCCGAACATAGAACATCCTGTTTTGAAGTTCTGGTTAGCTCAGTGCGGCTAGCACAAGTTGCCCGCGACTTGTTTGTCGCTCGGATCTCCTTTTATATCTAGTCAGTAACGATAGAGACGCACTGAGCGACAAGCGATAAAATTCAATTTACGACAAGTTCACTCAACAATTCGTAACGTGACTCTGATACTCGGTACTTAGGCATAAAAAATCCAGTAAAGCAGTAGTCCATGCTTAAATAATAGAGTCGAGTTACGAAATATTTGAAGGTTAAAAAATATTTTACGTAACACCTGGCCGTAATGTGAGTTTTTTCGCACGCTGCGCGCACGGTAAAACTCGCATTGTGGCCAGGTGTAGACGTAAAATTGTGTACTCATCACGGGCAGTAAAAAAGAAAGCCCTCTATCGCATATTTACAACCCTCGCCTACGGCTCGGGTCTCAAATACCTGCGATTTCGGGCTTTCTTTCTTTTACAGCCCTTTTTAAGTAATGTACTATTATCCTTGTGGTTGCCGGGTTAGAATAGTGCTTCTCCATGTTTTCCCGTGGATGTCGTAAAAGGCGACTAAGGGAATAAAGGCTTGTAGTACTGTTAGGCGATGGGCTTGCAACCTGTCACTAATATGCTGGTAAACATCTTAGACTATCTGTGCAAAATGTGTTGTTACAGATTGATCAAAAAGTTTTTAGAGTTGTAGGTAATTTTGTAACTCTGGGATTACAGGTGTAAAGGTACGTATGTAAAAAAATATTTCAATTTAAAACGTTGCAAAAGCACACCCATCCGCTAACTTACTTCACAACATACTCATACTCATAGTCGCTTATTCATTCTCAACGCTGTCCCTCCCCTAGTCGTTACGTTCAGTTAACTTAGCCTTGTCATAGTCATAACAATACGGCTTTATACAGGGTGCTTTTAACCAGACTGAAACTTGTAATGAATTTTGAGCTTACTTTCGCGCTTTGTCTGGTTTTGGAGCTCGCTTTACGTTTCCCTCGATTTTGTAGTGCTAAAACACCATGTACAGTACTCCCAGCTTCTTAATAGCGTTCGGCCGGTTATCGCTATCACACTTGCACTCGCAACTTTCTGACAGTATATTTTGTCACTCGTGTTTCATAGAAAAACGAAGATAGCCGATCTCTATTAAGAAAATGGTTGTACTGTAAGTACGTTTAGGAATGAAAAATGTAATGTTTATGATATGACTGCTATCATGCCAAAGAAAGCAGCTAACTGCATGCATAGTACCTACTGCAACCGAGACATGGTGTGTGAAAAGCCTTGAAAGCAGTAAAATGGATGCCTGCGAATGTAGTGCTGGCGGAGACTGCTCCGTATACTGTGGACTGCCATGAGAACCAACGAGTCCATACTGTACGAGTTAGACCGCTTCCTGACTTGGCGGTATTCTTGCAGTAAAACGTACTTCCGGCATAAACGCTGCGCGTCGATTGGTAGATGCGACTAGTTGCCTAGCAACCCTTACCGATTCCGTGTTTAAATGCGAAGGTGCTCAGTTCGTTCATTGGTTTGCGCCTACAGCTTAATTGCTAAACCGATTTTTATCAAATTTGGTATGAAACTAGTTTGAACAAAGGGAAGAACATTATAAGTAACTTCTATGCAGAATGAGTCACTGACAACCGATAGCTTCGAATACAAGAATTTGTTTGGTCTTGAAGAAGTCACGACACGAAATGACTTTGCTTTATTTATTTTACAATGAGCCTTCTAAGCGACAAGTTCAGAAGGTAACTTAACATTTAAAAAAAAAGTCTTTTATTTCATTTTTGTTTAGGTATTTTATACTTGAAACTTCACTATTTCCCTTTTGTTTAGACGCAAGTACGTTATCACAAATTCTGAAAATAACACTAGAAAGGGGTTAACGCCAGCCAGGTAATAAAACATCACCCTGTACACGCAACCCTTTACAAAAGTAATTAGCATGGGGTAGAGCAATCAAAATTGTTCCTAAAAACGAGTCGTGATCACTCATTAATATTATATTAGCTTAAGTACCAACCCTTGCTCTCAAAAATATAATCTAAATGTAATTACTTTACGGTTTGTTTTGGCTAAGCCGCGGATTAACAAGACTTTAATGCTTGCAAGCATCTAAAACAACCTTAATCTGAATTAGTAGACTAGGTTTTAGCCGCGAGTTTGTTTGAGGAATTCGTTTGTGGCTGAGTAGCTACAATATTATGAACGTTAATTATTCAATAGTTAAAAACGAACCTTAGTGGCGACTAATATGCTGCTATCTTTAAAAACCGGCCAAGTGCGAGTCGGACTCGCGTACGAAGGGTTCCGTACCATTATATTTTAAAAATCACGTTTTTTGTATGGGATAAATTTAAATATTTATTTTATTTTCAATCATCCAAATAAATATTCTGTGAATATTTCAAGCGTCTGCCTTGCCTTTAATAAAATCGGGCAAAAAGCGGCAAAAAAATCACGTTTCAATCAAACATTTATTTTATTCTGTTTTTAGTATTTGTTGTTATAGCAGCAACAGAAATACATCATCTGTGAAAATTTCAACTGTGTAGCTATCGCGGTTCATGAGATACAGCCTGGTGACAGACAGACGGACGGACATTGGAGTCGTAGTCTGTGGGCAGCGGTAGATATATTGATTATCGAATGAACAATCATTATAATAATATCTAAAAGTTCAACGCTGGCCCTCATAACGTATTTTGTTTCTTTTTTTGAAATTGTATACGGCCTGCTTGCTTCCTTCGCAGACCAACTTTTAAACTGTTACTTATTGTTTTCCTCTCTATTAATGAATGTTCTGATGGTGTAGATATCGAAAGACTAATGGCTGATTTACATTGGTCCAGTAAAAGCATGCCAGTAGAAGTACATTGACGAGTTGGTGTTCACGTTTGAGGCCAGAGCTATTATAACGACGTAATGTACTTCTACTGGCATGCTTTTACTGGACCAATGTAAATCAGGCATAAGGGCCGCTGGCACAGAAAATTTAACACTGGGTTACGACACTAACTCAAGTTAGTAAACGTCATATTCATACGAAAACTGTCATTTTGACTCGAGTTAGTGCCTTAACCCAGTGTTAATCTGTGCAAGTGGCGCTTAGTGTCCTAGGTCTAGAACATGCGATTAGTATTATAACTATATAATAAATCTACACTGAATTCATATAACATAACAATTAGTATGTATACAAGAAAACTAAGGAAAAGCATGAAAATAATATCTACGTTGAATAAAGGTAAGGCGTGTGTGAAAAAAAAGAAAATTACGCCTTGCGAGTTGCGCTTCGATTGACAGTTCGATGAGTTGCGACTTGTGAGGCAATGGCTTTGCTTTTACTGCCACAAACGTCATTTTCTAGATTCCTTTAATTTGTACTTTTCCATGTCGTATTCTTGTAATAATAAGTCATAGTTACCTTCAAAAGGAAATATCTAATGAGCTACACAAGTTCGAACACAATTACGCTTTTAAATTCGCCTCGAGCATTGTAAATTACAGTTAACAATAGAAAATTACATGTTATTTTCAATAAATATCCTTTGTAAGAAATCCCCTGAAAAATGTACTGGTAGATTTCAATTGCAAGGATTTTTAAAAACTAAAGTACAGGGAATCTAATTTTTATCAAACGAGGGGAATATTATATTGAATAGCCTCAAGCTTGGGATTCCTGATTTTTTTACTGTTAAATATAGTTCGTTTTAACTGTCTGTACGGTATTAAGGTACTGACGACACGCATGCGGCCTTAATACTTCTTCGTTTCAAAAATATTATTATACTAGGTATTATCATGTTTTTTTATAAATCAACACCATGTAGGTATATTAGCTCCTTTCATTTTAATTTTGAGTTATTTGACTACCATTTAAAAGTTCCGAAAACTTCTCGAAGCAAATCAAGTAAAATGCCGATACAGAAGGGATTATTTTGGTAATAATAAAGAAATCTAAGCTAGATTTAATTTTAATAGGGCAATGAGCTATTTAAAATTATATTTAGTTTTTTTTTTATTAATACTTACCCCTTTTTGTTTTCGTCTCATAACAAGAGTAAAAAAGTCGTAAGTACAAAACACATCGTACATTAATTCAAAAGAGTGCTCCGAATTATTAAAATAGTATTTAGAATATTCTCCGGACAAAAACCACTTTTTCGTGACGTTTACATCCTCATGTATAACTCCATTAATACAACGTGTTTGATTTCCGCTTTGCCTACCCGCGAATTCAAAGTAAAGGTAGCAGGCTAGCAGCATGTCATAACAGTCCTAATTACTTCGAAACAGAAGGGCTATTAAAAACTTCAGTCAAATCGTTTCTAACGCTTTAACACCAATAGCCACACACACACACATACACGCACGCACACACACACAATCCACACACTGTACATACATCCTGTTTCTCTTAATAAACGAAATTAATTTATTTGAAAATTACAAAAAGCAAGGTCCGACTGCTGTTTAAAAAAAACTCGTTTTTAAATTTTCGGGACTGTTAAAATTCCTTTATTTTGATACCTCACAAGATGGGGTTAAAGGATTTTTATACACCTTTATTTCGTTTCTAATCGGCCATGTTTTTTTTCTCTTGTGACGCTAAAACGAATTAAGGCACACTCTGTTGGTTTTAGACGTTGTAGTCGAGCTATCTACTCTAGACATGATTCACAACTTTTTTCTGTTCTGTGTTCATAACGCTAACGTAAAACGTTTTCGAAAACTATCAAAATTGATGGAATTGACATAAGCGTTTGTGACGCGATCGTCCAGTGGCTCAACTTTAGACACCATTTTACGCGCCGTGATTGCGAGTAAATTAACAAAAAATGGCGATCGGAAACGAAAGAAAGTAATTATAATCATGCAAAACAAACGCATACTTAAGTTCAACGACGACGTATAAACTGTAATTACGTCTCTTTAAAGAATGTCCACTAGCTAGCGTGTCGATTTACGAGCATTCGAGCGCTTTCAAGTAATAAATTGCATGCGAAGGATGGTTACAATCAACCCTGACCTTTAAAAATTACAATTCACGGTCATTTTCAAATAAAATTTTCCACTGTTCGATTGTTAAAAGTTGATACGCGGTAAAGTGAAACGACTTCAGGGATAACTGTATGTAAACATACATAATACATTTACACTCACGCTTTCATTCCCAGAGTGGAGTAGACAAAGTAACAGAATTAACAACAAGTCTAAAAAATTGTTGCTAATTTTGCAGCCACACTTTGCACAATCAGGCGGAGATGTTTTTACCAGTGTATATTAGTGACAGGTTGCAAGCCCATCGCCATCGCGCATCGTTGTCGCCATCTTTAGTGGTAATTTAATAGCACTTAAAAGTGTCCAATTACCAAATTATGTTTACTTAAACAGATATAGTTTAACCTTTATTTGATGTACCCACACGTGTAACGTGTGGCACGGTTATGCGGAGTTCCGCATAACCTACCATACTTTTGCCGCGATCGCTTATTTCGATATTTCAATATTTCGATATTTCTAAAATAGGAAATAAATCCAGAAGCATGCCTTATTGTGCTATTTCGCGTCGCGTCGCGTCGTTGAACGCCTACGTCAATCAAGTTTTGTCAGTTTTCGAATATCGTTTACGTGGGCGTTAAACAACTTGTGTAGCCTCACTGTGGATCTAGACAATACGCATTGCGAGAACGTTAACGTTATCGAAAATGTATAAGATTTAAATCGATTCCAAACATTCTGACAGTTTTCGAAAATGGTTTACGTTAGCTTATCCAAAATGTATTGGATTGACGTAAGCTGTCAGACGGTCGCATCTAGCGCCAACGACAATTCCACACTTTGTCAGTTGTCGAAAATCGTTTAGAGGATTGTCTTGAAAGCTTAATAATACTTTTTTTTTTTGATTATTATTTACTGAGAAATATAATCATTAATAATAATATCAGTGTTTACAACGCCAGCTTAGGACTAGTGGTGACGACGTCATTTTGTTTGTTACCGCGTTTGGTTTTGACGTAGACGACCATTCGCACCTTCAGAACAGTAGTGACCTAATACAAAATTTCAGCTTTTAAACTTCAAGTCATACATTTGTTAATATATAGACCTAACTCGAAATTTAAAATTTCTGAATTAGGTCACTATTTTTCTGAAGGTGTGGCGTTACAATTTTTAGCCTTAGCAGAATTTGTTCATTAATTTTCTCAGTAAATAATAAACAAAAAAAAGTACAGAAAAATCTCTATAAGCATGATTTTTTGTAAAACACCTTTTAATAAAGTGTCTGTCGTCAATGTAACTGTTAGTTAACTACAAGGTATCTCTATTCTAGGCGGTAAAAACCGTATCGTCTTTGACCTGTTCTACTATTGTTAGTCAGAATACAACTACGAACGTTTAGAATACAACACAAAATCGCAGTTAGAAATTTCACAAATAAAACTCCGCAAAATAACGAACTATTAGGTCCTTACCTATGAAATTGGCGTTTTATATGGATAATTTTATGAAAACGGTGGTTTTCATACATTTAATTTTGCGGATTATTTAGTAACCTCAAATGCAAACCAAACAAAATTCTGTCAGGAATATTGGACACTTCTAAGCTATAGGTATTATACATACCTTAATTACTAAAAATAGTTAGCTTCATACTCTGCGTAATTCAAACACTTGAACTCGCAGCACATGAAAAGAGTTGAAATAAAACACGTAAAAATAACGCCAATTTCATAGGTAAGGACCCAATATTTATGAAAAACGTTGTACAATTTCTCACGGATAAAACTAATACATTAAAAAACGTCTCTATCGTCCAACAAAACGACATTATACAAACAACGCATACCACTTCACGCGCAATTTGTACGAACCGTGCATACCCACAAACACTTAAAACGCCCTCGAAAATTACAATAGATATCTCAAAAGTGAAATAGAAGATAAGTACTCTATCCCTGATCGACCATTTTAAACGCACCCTCTCGAAAACTAACGCAAACTTAAATTTGCAGCTGAAAAAACCTAACGCAATACCAAACGAAAAACCGATCCTAATAAAGCGTCAGCAAACCGAATTTGCGCGCGCCTGTCGTTCGTTAATCGGGGTAGGTTTTTGTTTAATGGTTTTTGAAGCCCCGATATCTGTCGCGTGGCACACACGTGTCTGATTTTTGGCCCCATCGGACTGAGTTTACATCACAATTTGTGTCAAGTTACTAATTGTTGGAAACATGGACTGACATGTTAATGCTCTTTTACCTTACGAAGTTCGTAATCGAATTCGGTTATTCAGTTGTCATAGCAACGTTGGAAAACAGCTTAAAATACACTGAGCTTGGGGAAATAATTGGAACAAGTGAACGACACGTGCTGTGATCTAAAAAAACACGTAAACGTTTATCGATCGAGTATATAGAGTTCGTGGTTTCTTAGCATTAAAAATACAATAGAGTGAATGGCCATTGAGCTAGCGCGATGACTCACACAGAAAGTTCACGAGCAAGCCAAAGATACATTTGAAAAGTGAATCAATCGTCAATCGTCAATCGCTTGTAGAAATAAAACTAAAATCAATTGCTCGACACGTCCAAAACACATGTCGAACACACAGGTCGACCGGTTAATATTTTATCACCCTACTTGTATTATACTGCTAAAAGGTGCCAATCTATTTCAGTTTCTTTATGTCTACAAACATTATAGTAGGCCGAGTGATTACGGAACGGTACGACAATTGAAAACGTCAATGAATTACTAAGTCGTATTCCGCATTCGACAGTAAATTGTATATTGGAGCGTTACCAGGAGTTTCCATTGCAGTGGTAATATTAGCTGAGAATATTCCTGCCGCATTATGGTATTATTAAAGTATATTACGTATCATCGTATTGTCAATGTTTTGATAGCTCTTATTTATTTGTCGATGATGGCGGCCGAGTTAAAAACAATACAACGTCAAGAGCAATAATGATTTTTGCCGTGTCGCATAGAGGCGCAACACAGTGTCGAAAATCGCTTACGTTTAGTTTACGTAAGTCATTTTCTTGGACCTGGGCGATTCATATTTGAACTGTTATGGAATTGTTTTTAACTCGGCCGCCATTACTGTCAAATAAATAAGAGCTATCAAAACTTTGACAATACGATAAACAGGTCAAAAACGATATGGTTTTTACCCAGTAGAATACTGTTAAGTGCAAAAAAAGACACAATTCGTAGTAAGATATATGGAATACCATTTTACGTACAAAGATTTTTCACCATTTATTTAGATCAATTTCAAGTATCTTTTAGCACACCAGCGAATAGAGAATAGAGGCCCTGAGGCCCTTGCCAAGATGCATTACGCTTACTAGCGTTTCTATTCGTCACTGGTAGATCACGTGACTTTTCGTATCACGTTAACTACCAGTGACGCGATTGGTTTAAAAACGAAACGAATAGAAACGCTTGTTAGCGTAATGCATCTTGTCGAGCACCTTTGAGCTTTGATTGCTCTCCGAAAAAGATTGTGACAATAGCGCTGCGGCCTTTACACGTAAAGTTCGGACCGCGGGAAACGCCACGCGCCGTTCCAATCTTCGTTCCGAACCGTACTTTTTTACTATTTTACTACCTATTACAGTTGCATTTACACGTACGGTTCGGAACGAAGATTGGAAAGGCGCGTGGCGTTTCCCGCGGTCCGAACTTTACGTGTAAAGGCCGCTATGTCAGTGCCTAGGGAATGCAATTTAACCGGTCATTAACCATTTTTGTATAAAAATAACCGGTTAAATCCGGTTATAACCGGTTTTTGGCATTCCCTATCAGTGCCTCGAGTGTAAGTTGCTGTTCACGCGGCAAACCGACTCGGACGCGTAAGTGACCATGTTATTCATACGAGCATCGCAAACGCGATCGAGATGTTTTTTTGTATGTAAAAATACACTGGAGGCTCTGGTACTTGACTAAATAGGTACCTATAGGTTTTGTAATCGCGGGGAACATTACAACTAGATTTTTTTATACTTGCGTGTCGTAGGCTCGAGTCTTACAACTCTAGGTTATTCTTTATTTTAAAAGGATTTTTGAACCTTCACTCATCATCATCATATTTTTTTTCACATCACCTATTCGGAATGGGCACTTTGCTTCCCTGCTAGGAGGGAGCAAAGTGGCACTTTTCTGTTCAAGGACATTTTGTTGCAAACTTGACTTGTTTTTTTTTTATTAGTAGGTACATAATCTGTTACGTGTATTACTATTTTACTAGCATGATGATGATGATGATGATGATGATGATGGTGATGATGATGATGATAATGACGATGACGATGACGATGACGATGACGATGACGATGACGATGACGATGACGATGACGATGACGATGACGATGACGATGACGATGACGATGACGATGATGATGGTCTTTTATTTTCCTCATAGGTGATGTGAAAAGCAGTATGTGTCATACGGTAGCAAAATTATTTCCACCTTGGGCGTTAACACTTGAATCCCTCACTACGCTCAGGATTCTATTTTAGAATTTTTCTATTTTTGTTTATCGATATAGCTGTTGTTTAATTTTGCCGCGTATATTCCGAGGTCTGGAAATGAGTACCTATCGGTGATTCAAGGGTAAACGGCCCAAAAGTACGTACTGAGGCTCGTTTAACGAAGACACAAGTTACAAATTACAAGCGAAAGTCTCTTTCTAAGTCGTTTTGCTAGAAAGTGAGTTCCGCTTGCAAATTGTAACTTTTAGCTTCGTGAAACGGGCCACTGATGTTATGTTTCAAAAAGGTTTCGTTGAAAATAACCTTATTTTATACGCAAATACCACTGCTTCTGGTTTAGGCGATTGTTACACTGCCACCGAATCCCGTTGCGGCGTGCGGAGCGACGAATTCGCATGCGGCGACGACGCACCACCGTACGGATTTGCTCCGTATCTCCGTCCGGAACTGCGGATCACGACGAACCGCATTGACTATGGAGCGGAGCAGATTTACTATGGAGCTCGGTGTGGCATACCCTGTGTCCCGCGCCTCATCGCCGTCCGGAAGTGCAAACCGTCGTGCGATTCGCACCTCCGCACGTAGAGACGGAGCCAGTGTGACATACCGTATGGTTTTTGCGTACAAATCAAGAATCTACAGGAAGCCGCTGCGATGTGCGGAGCAGTGTGACAACCGCCATAAACTCTCTAAGTATAGACGACTCACAAGAAATCGAAGCGATTCAATTTAATATGTAAAATGTAGGTAGCCGGGACGGTGCAATCATCAACGGTCTCAATAAAGCCATTAGAAATACAAACTCAACCGTAATAACCTAATATTATTCTGCATTAGGTCAATTTGCTTACTAGCATTCAAAATGGCCACTTTAAAACAATCTATAATATATAAAAGGCAAACCTGACTTACTGACTTATATATCAACGCACAGCCGAAACTACTGTATCTAGAAACTTGAAATTTTGTACAGGGTTTCCTTTTATGATGTAAGTGAGCACTAACAAAAGGATTTTCCGAAAATCGACCCCCAACGGAAAGAAGTAGGGAGAGTAGCGGGAAACTAATTCTACGCGTACGAAGTCGCGGGCGTCCTCTAGTAAATGTATAAAATCCAAAAACTCGACGAAACCCTTTGCTGATATCATAATACTTTCGAACTATTTTGTTACATCGACTTAGTTTGTAGTTAGGTGACAATTCTTGCTGTTCGCGATCGCCTCACAGTTGAGCATAACATTTTTACTTTAACTTGTAATTTAATAATAAACTGAAATACTTTCTATAAGTGTGATACGTTCTACTCACTAACTACAACTACAAACTCCTTCAACGCTTCGGCCTTAGATGTTATTTTCTTGTATTGGTCCGAAAATCCGAATAGGAGACGACCTTCACCCAGCTGTTTATTCGATAAAAAGTATTATATCAAATTTAATATGGCAAGTAATATATAAGGAATAGGTTGACTGAACAATTTCTGTCCAGTACAGTCCATAATTTAGAAAAACAACTAAAAATGAACTTATTTTTAAATTGCTATTGCTTGTTTAAGAGACCAATTACATACTAATCGAAAGTATGAAGCCTATAGAATATGCAAACGTTAGGTTTAGTGCAAATTATTACTACCGACTTACCCGTTTATACCTACCTACCCAATAGTTATGATGGGAAAAAATAGTCAACCTATTCGCCATATATTACTTACCATATTAAATTTGATATAAAATACTTTTATCGAATAAACAGCTGGGTGAAGGTCGTCTCCAATTCGGATCCCCTACTATTCAGCCTTACATGTTATTTTCTTTCGTGTTACGCTGAAATATCAATGAATTTGTCTGTGAGATTTAGTCCACTAGTGCTAGTGACGAAACCTACACAATTAGGATTGTTCATATTTTTACAATTACTCTAATTCGAAAACCATTACGAGGAATGGGGTTTTAAACTGTTCTGCATTATTAAGTTTTTGAAATATTTATCTATTTCGGATATTTCAACAAAATTCCATTTAACCTTTGTTTGACTTTCGTTTTTGACTTGAAGCCCTCCTAGGTGTATCTTACGGGTTAGACGAAAACCGCTTGAAATAGCATGTTTTAATACATTATTACAATCACTTTTTATCGTTAGATATCATTTAATTGTTGTAATTTATTACAAAATGCCAGCCAAAATTAAAAATAATCATGTCATCCATAAAATGTCTGCTAGATAAATAAACATATTCAAACAAAACTATTGGTTTAAATACAAAATTAATGAACTAGATCTCTTAAAATCACCCATTCTTTCGAATTAGAATGTAAAAACAGTGAGTTATTTTTTTTGGTCCATCCCAATTCTAAAATGATGTTAGTCACTATTTTAAAAATAAGGTCTCTATGTTCATCAGACACCGAGATCGTAAAGCACCGAGTGACATTGGGTCTCAAGAGAGTGTGACACGTGCGTGCAACGTTGCAAATAGATTAGTTTTAGCACAAAATTTGATTATTGTATGGATAGGTCGTTTCGTAGATTGGTATTTAATGAATGAGAGATTGATTTTGTGTAGGAAAAATACACTTAGGTGACACAGGCTCTCTATGTTGCTTGGTAAATCAATATTGCTTTTGTTAAGTTACGATATCGTTTTTAACTTGGTCACCTTTATTGTCAAGTCAATAAGTCAGTCAGTCAGTAGTCAGTTGTTTCAATACATTCTCTTATGGCCCCTGTACAGTCAACCAATTTGATTCCTAGGCCACTATTGACTTTGTCAATGTGACGTTGTAAACCAAATCATAAGAAGTCTGTAACGTTTGGTTGTCAACGTCACTTTAACATAGTCCAAAGTGGCCTAGAAATCAAATTGGTTGACTGTACATATTGGGCCAATGCGTTGGGCCACGGTATTGGACCAACGTGTAGAGGAATACTTGGCTACGCTATTGGCTTCGTATTTGGCGACCAACGCTGGCCGGCCAACCGGCTGGTGTCGGTTTGACGTGCACGCATCAAAGTATCTTTTATGAAAGCGCCAATGCAGAATGATCAATACGCCAATGTGTAAACGTGATTCCATAAGTTGGTCCATTACCTTGGCCCAACGCATTGGCCCAATGGGTACAGAGGTCATTACAGAATCCGTGTCCCCTAGGCAATATATACAATCTATATATATATAAAAGGCAAACCTGACTGACTTATATATCAACGCACAGCCGAAACTACTGTACCTAGAAACTTGAAATTTGGTACAGGGGTTCCTTTCATGATGTAAGTGAGCACTAAGAAAGGATTTTCCGAAAATCGACCCCCAACGGGAAGAAATGGGGGGAGTAGCGGGGAACGAATTCTACGCGTACGAAGTCGCGGGCGTGTAGTGTTTACATATTTTTAATACTAAGTTCTAGATTATTTGCGCGAAGCAAATGAACAAAATATATATGTCAGTATGTATCGAGGTTTAATTTAATCTATTTGATAGTTATTCATCATCTTTCTTAACCCCTAGTTAACGATAATCAAAGGTTTAATACATTACCATCCCCTTACTACCAAACAAATTGTTATAATCTGATATGTCACAGTCTCTATAGTGTACTAAAACAACCCCAGCCAGCCACGCGTCTCACCGATCAAATTATAACATACAATGCCCACGATGTTAAATACGAAACAAAATTGACACCATTGGGGGTCGAGTTTTTAGGTTAAGTGAGATCTAGTTAACTGTTAGGTTGCCAGGTGGTAGATTCTCGTACAAATTTGGCTCGTTTTGGAGTCATGGTTTAGATTTGGGCTGGAAAGGTATGGGATTGGATATGATGGTTAATACAAGTGAAAGACAAATTGAGCATAAGTTCTTTTGACTCTACCTCATTTTTAGAGTTCCGTACTAAAATGGTAAAGAAGGAACCCTTATGGTGAGACTTCGTTATTTGATTGTAGCTCTGTCTGTCGGTATGTCACAGCAGGTTTTCTCAGCAACTATAAATGCTACTTATCAACTTGAAATTTGGCATAGTTGTACAACTTGCTTGCCTGCATCTGTTTTTAGTAACAAAAACCTATATTTTTTTTACAAATAATTGATTAGTGGTCTAGAATGGGGGGCTAAAAAATAAAAGTGGTTTGATTATAGCAAATGGGGCGTCATATGAAAGGGGTTAATCTGTACATTAAAAATAACCGCCCCCCCCCTTATCTCCGAACTATATTGATCAAAAAATCTTAAAGAATCCTGGCTTATTAATATTTTATGGGAAAAATAAAATAGTGTTAATTATTTACAGTTATTGAGAAATAACAAAAAAGGCTTAAAAAACCTGTTTACAATTAAGGCCTTATATTAGGCTATTTAGGTTTGTTTATAATGGACCTTATTGCATAGAATATAACGTTCATAACAAATTTTGTATTTTCTTTTGCGGTTACCAAGCATATTATCTTAAATACGGAACCCTCGGTGTGCGAGACCGACTCGCACTTAACCTTTTTTATTCTTATAAAATAGTTAAAAACTCAAACATTACAACACTTATTATTATTATGCCGCGGCAGTTTCATTTCTGCTCAAAGAAATATGTTTCTATTACCATCCCTTTTCAATAACTAAATGACAACCGGTGGTTACTAAATCGGTAGCATAATCATTGAACGGCACGTGCCTGTTTATACCACTTCCGTTTCGGAGCACTTCCGGCAATGGTACGTTACCGCTTTGATGGTTCCCTTTTAAAAACACAAATTTACTTAGTACCAAATTAAGCTTTAGGTTTGTAGTCTTGTACTATCATCATATTCATCGTCATCATCATCTTCACTCCACTGCTGGGCCCACGGAATAGAAAAAACAGTGGAAGTGGCATGAGCTTCGCTTAGTATCAGACCTTATTTATTTATTTACAATCTTTAAGGTAGAGGGCTTTGATCAATCTTGATCATGGCAGCCCCGTTGGACAAAACTATACAAAAATAAAATACAAATAGTTATCATTCAGAAAAAAAAAGGAAAGGAAGGTGGAAGGACTACTTGTTCAAAAATATATAAACTGATTTTGCAGCATCTGTCGTTGGTTCTGCCAAAATGGTCTGAAACAGTCCGATGTTCAATATATTCAAATTGAGTTGAGTAAGTAATCCTTCCCTCTTGGTTTGAGTCCGGACACATTCCACTAACAAGTGATACACATCCTCATAGTATCAGACCTGTTGTCGCCAATACTTAAACTATCATAAAAACAACACGCCACCATGGAAAATGTTTTTGGTGCGGCTATCGTTTTTACATTCCAAAATAGCACAATAAGACATGCTTCTGGATTTATTTTAGAAATATCGAAATAAGCGATCGCGGCAAAAGTATGGCAGGTTGCGCGGAACTCCGCATAACTATGCCACACGTTACACGCCCACTTGACACTTCTACTGTTTTTTCTGTTCTGTAGGTAAGATGATAGCAGACGATCCCTACACAGGTTACCGCTATGTGTAAATTCCAGTAAATAAAAGTAGCTATAGATAATCTTTTGTATGTTAATTCTTTTTGGAGGGAGTGAGACAATGATGCAAGGGAGGGATCTCTGCCGGATGTGGCCCCCCACCGGAAGTACCCGAGCCTTTCCGACAACAAAAGTAAGGGTAGCAGAAAAAAACGTTTAAAAACTAAAACTGTTAAATATTTAAAAATAACTTTAGTGTTCATTAATATTACTCCATTAGTTATCATATCATTTAATTAGCAATAAGATAATAATTATTTAATAATTTATGAACATAAGTAGATACATATTTAAAATAATACAATTAAAAGTTAAATCTAAACTTATTTAAATTAAAATAAAAACTAAACTACTCAAATATTAAAGACGTAAATAATAATCACCACTATAAAAAGAACACCCCCTCTAGCAGGTCCGCTCGCGGCATGGTCCCTATGACACTGGCTGCGTTGCCTCTTTGGATAGCTAGCCCAATCCTTTGGGAGAGGTAAGCACCAGCTCTAGGATCTCCGTTATTTATTAATTATTTATCTAAGTTATTTATTAAACTGGTACATAATGAAGCTTCTTAAGGTACGAGTGCCGAGGTTAGGTTAGGTTAGGTTAGGTTAGAGCGCTCTAATTACAGGCACGAGTTCCTAGCCTACCGACCTAGCCATGATGCATTACGCTAACTAGCGTTTCTATTCGTTTCGTTTCTAAACCAATCGCGTCACTGGTAGATGACGTGATACGAAGAGTCACGTGATCTACCAGTGACGCGATTGGTTTGAAAACGAAACGTCGTTGCAATATTAGGTGCAATCACGAACCCAATAAAATACGGACGTAACCTCGTCTAATCATGTCATGAGTGAAGCATGCAAAATGGCTGTCTGTGTGCGTGCACACGCACACACGTAAACTGTCACTCGTGCCACAGAATAATACTCGTGCTGTGGCTCGGCGCGTTGTCTTACCTAGTGTGTCTATGCGTGTGCGGTAAGTCGTGTATAACGAACGAAAGTGCCGACCTTGCATGCTTCACACCTTCACACTTAGGAAGTATTTAAGTAGTTTTTAGGGGTTAATTGCTTCGCTTAGTTCGATTAAGCGTGCGTGAGTAAGTAACATTGTAAGTTACTATGTAGAGCTCATCTTTTGTTTTGTTTGTAGTGTTAAATATTTGTGTTTATCTATCCAAATATTATAATACCTCCATGATGCGTTCAAGAACTACTGGGACCTGTACATACCTGTGACATTTAAATTATGTAGCTTAAGTTTAGTATTGTAATAAGTGATTTATTTGGAAAAAACGGCTTACTGTCGAGTTTCTTGCGGCGCTTCTTCTCAACAGTGGTCTCTTTGGAAGCGCTGGTAGACTCAGACATGTAAAAGTGCCTACAGGGCCTACTTACAGAATAAATGATTTGAATTTGAATTTGAATTTGAATTTGAATTTGAACCGTACATTATGACCACCATAAAAATAGACTGTTTTGTTAGCACAAATTTCTTATCTGTAAAAATGTTATTATTGCTAAATAATAACATCGACTTAGATAATATTATTTCATTCAAATTTCGAACATCTCTGAAAAACAAAGAAATTTGTTTTGACCTCTATTCTAATATAGGTCGAGGTGACGTTTAGTTCGAAATGAATTGTCAATTTGCATACAAATCTGACAAATATCGCACGTAAGTAAGAAATCGAACGATATGATAGTTGGAGCAGACTCTAGTTTGTCTCTGAATTAAAAAAAAAACTATGACAGCTGCCAGAAATTTTCTCAATCTACTAATAATTACTGTTAGTGGGCCTGAACAACGCCATCGTAATATGCGGGCACTGAATGCATCACGGAGGCTTATGATATGTGGGTAGATAAAGTAGTGTATGTAACTGTACATAATTAGGCATTAAAACACTTGTGTGATGTTATTATGAAACTCGGCTCGTTTCATAAACCCGCACTCGTGTTTAATGCCCTTCATTATGTACAGTCACATAAACTACTATTGTGTCACTTATTTTTGAGGATTTATAACGATTTAAAGTTAGTTAGCAACACTCGGGTTTTTTAAAGCTTGCTTTTTGTTATTTTGCTCCTCTTGTTTTGCTATTGCTACCAGCGCGGAGCTGAAAATACTACTCTCAATTAAAATGATAATTATAATTAAAAGCAACGCTAGACCCAATTACGGAACTTCCCGCGTAACCCTAACGTTTTACAGTCTGCTTATAAAGGGGGTAATAATTCGTAATCTATGCTGAGTTTATTATTAATGAGACGCTGCATTCAAAGGGTGTGTCTAAATCGGCCGGAGTTTTTGCTTGCTTGTAAACATGCACAAATATCTAAAATAATATAATAAAATAAGTCGAGCTAAGAGATAAAAGTCAAAGTTTTTTAGGGTTCCGTATCAAAATTAAAAAACCCTTATGTAGAGACTTCAGTGTCTGTGTGTCTGTATCTCATAGCACTTTTTCTCTGAAACTATAAAAGCTATCAACTTGAAATTTGGCATAGTTGTAACTAGCTTGCCCGTATCTGTTTTTAGTTAAAAAAAATATAACATTATTTTTTGAAACATTTAAAAAGGGGTCTAGAATTCCTGAAAAATGAAAGTGATTTGATTATAGCAAACGAGGTGTCATCATAAAAGGGCTCTCATTTCAAAACTATTTTTTTATAATTTTCCGTGACGTAAATTTTCGTTTGTACAACTAAATATGCAACTAACAGGATGTATGACATAATTGAATACCCATTGACTTATGAGTAATGATTGAGTAATTTAACGGAAAATAGATGCCATATAATATGACGACACGACGGTTATTAAACTTTGACATTTACGCTATTGTGTATTCATTTGTACAACAAAAACCTTTTGTCAATTTCAAGACAATACTTTAGTTTATTAGAAAAGACAATAATAGTAATGAGGGCGCCACTGGACGCTCGGCGTAGTGCTAATGCTACGAATTCGTAGCAAAAATCAACCGCTACGCTTCGTAGCGCATACATAAAGTCTGATTATTTATTTGCAAATCAATATAGCTTTATACAGGGTGTTAGGCAGAAGGTTGGACAAATCGCGAAAAAGCCACACAGCTGTTTTTTTTCGCGATCTGGATGTTGGTCCCGTAATAAAAGTTGATGAGTATGACCTACAGAGTTAGTCCCTGAAGTTTGTCCAACCTTCTGCCGAACATCCTGTATATTAGCAAATCAATACAGCTTTATATATTATGCTTTAAATAACTTGACAAGGCCTCTATTCAACACGGTAAAAACCAAATCGTTTTTGACCTTGGGCCCTAATATGGCTGCGTTTATCGCGTGACAAAGTTTGGATAAGGCATCCGTCACCTTCTGTCACGTAAATAAGAACGATAGTGACGGATGCTTTATCCACATTTGACACGCGATATAGATGGAGATATACTATAGTGCCCGGCCGTTAAGAAATCAATCCTGACAGCTGTCAACGCAGGGTAGTGATTTTTTCAAAAGCAAAGGTGAGCGAACGCAGGAGTGAATGTCCAAGCGGCGAGTTTAAGTAGTCCCGTCAAAGCGAACAAAACACATTTCAGCGCGTGTATTCAATTTGGCAGCATGGCTTCTCGAACGTATAAGGCTGCCTAATTGAGAATGCACGCGCTAAAATGTGTTTTGCTCGATCAGACGGGACTACTTAAACTCGCTGCTTGGACATTCACTCCTGCGTTATCTCACCTTTGCTTTTGAGAGAATCACTACCCAGTACAATTTATGAGGTAATAATTTGTACTGAAATGACAGGTGTCAGGATTTTCTTCTTATCGGCCGGGCAAAGGCCCGCTGGGCCTCTATTCTAGGTGGTAAAAACCATTTATCGTCTTTATCGTTATCGTATCATATTGCCAACGTTTAGATAGCTTTTATCTACTTGACAGTAATGGCGGCCTAGATAAAAATAATACCATAACAGATCAAAGATTTGTCTCGTTGGGAACCCTAAAAGTAATAAGCGACACAATGACAATAACATTCACAATGGCAAGGTTCTAAGTATGCCCAACATTTTTATTGGGTGGGCTTTGAGATTCTGCATTCCAAATTTGAAAATCCTTTAAACCAAAGCCTTGTTGGTATTTTGTAAGGTAAACGTCCGATTGCTTGACATGTCAAAAGAAAATATTTATTGGCGTCGTGATATTATGTACTGCAAGCCGTGATTTCTGCCTGAAATATTTTATGTTAATTTAATTTTATTTATGTTCATTATAGATCTACAAAGCATTTGCAGGTCACACTTTTACTTTTGTTAAATGGAATTTATTTTATATTGTGACCAAATCGAAATTTCTCAAACTGAAAAAAAAATTGGTAGTCCATCGAATTGTATGAGTAAGTATTAGGAGCTTTGCTGGCAAGTATATTCATTATTTAAAAATTGGCGTGTGAAACATCAAAGCTAGAAACATTTCTCATCACTGAAATGAGGTGGTGATAAAAGTAATGTTAATATTATCGTATTGATCGCAATAAGCATGGATGGATGGTCCATAGTGTACGAATATCACCTATGTAAGTGTATTATGTATTATTATGAGTGCAATAAATAATTAAGAACTGAATTGAGAATTTTTTACATCGCATTTCTCAACAAAATATCAAAATGAAAATGTAAAAGAGATCACCGAAATGAAATTAAAATTAAAATTGACAAAGAAATACGCATGATACAAGCATTTTAAACTGTTAATTAGACAGCGATTAGACAGAGAGATCCGATATGCACTGTTACGTCAAAAAACAGGTCGGCCATATAAACTCCATGTTAAATTCTGTTATTCTAGAAAGATAGGAACAAAGCTTTGTTAGCTTATATCTTGGTTATTTGTAAAGGTATTGAAAAAAATGTTGTTTCTCAACTGTTTGTTACATGAATAAGCTTTTGTTGAAGCTGTAAAAAAAAGTCATGAATGATCCCTATTCAAAGTCAATACTTTACAACAAGTACTAGTACAGGGACGAGCACTCGGACGTTTACCCTACAGATACATGTACTGACGAGTACACTCGGGGAAAAAAAACACGTCACGCGCTCCATCCGGCCTTTTTAATCGGACGGTGAGTGACGTCACATATACAGTATGGCGGATCGGTTGCACGATCGCTCGGCTGCAGGGGCTGAAAGGGTACAGCGGTTACATTAACGCCGTAAGCTACAAGCTGAAGCGGTTCTTGAAACGTATTTTATGAAAAAAGTGCACAGTGAAAGTGAAATTGTGATGGCAAGCAGTGGCATGTTTTTAGGTCGTTTAGTGATGTCTTAACTAAAATGTCTCATAGTTCTAGAAAATAAATAAATATCAGAGGACAATATCACGCCAATTGACCTAGTCCCGAACTAGGCTTGTACTATAAGTACTAGACAACGATAATAAATAGGTACGTAAATAGAGAAATATATGTGTACTTAAATAAATAGAAAACACCAATGACTCAGAAGCAAATGTATTTCCTGGAAAAACTCACCATAATACACTTTGTAAAAAACAAGTAGTTATATAGACAAGCGACTTTATGCCGATGTTCCAAACTTTGAAGTGATTCATCGACGCGCTGGCCTAGTGATCCTGCTTACGAAATCTAGCGGTCACGGGTTCGATTCCCAGTCAGGGCAAATACATATTCGTGTGATGAGCGCGGGGTTTTGTTTCTTACTGCCGCACTCAGAGACGTCAATTAAATTTAATGCTTGTTTAGTGACGTGTTGTCTTATTCTATTGCTGTAGCAAAGAAAGTGACAGCAGCAACTTTAATCAAGCGTTAAATTTAATTGACGTCTCTGAGTGCGGCAGTAAGTATTGTATGTTTTCATGTATTTAAGAATTTATTTATATCGGTGTCTAGTACCAATAGTACAAGCCTAGCTCTTAGTTTGGTCACTAGACCAATTTGTGTGACATATTTCCCTGATATTTATTTATGTATGACGATATTTATATTCAAACCGCTACCGCTCGTAACCTGGACCGATCCCTACAAACTCCCAAAGGAACCACAGGAGCGATAAAAGCCCCATGCATTATGAACAGTGGGCCGAAATCGAAAAATTAAAAACAGCGCCATCTGCTGGCCGGTTGCGTAATTACAAGACAACACCAACCGAAAACAGCGTAAGCGCACAAACAATACGAAAACATACGACGTTTAGAATTTAATATAAGGCTGTTATGACGTACGTTAGCCGGGTTATGATCTTTGCTAATTATTCGCATGTTCGGGAGGGTTATAACTTGTAATTCTATCTGTTATCAACGCTTTTATTCTCTTAATGTTAACGTTGAAAATACAATGAAACGTAGGGTGTAGGGATTTAGCGAAATTTGAGACAGCGTATTATTAGGGATAGGGTGACATAGTTATGAATGCAAATGTGTTTTTAAGTGACGCGTGTGATTGTGGTTTGGGTGCAGTGCTCGCCCCGTCTCACCTGGGGGTTTTTTCGGATGAGAAAATATCTATGGCGACCAGGGTAGTGATTCTTTCAAAAGCAAAGGTGAGCGAACGCAGGAGTGAAGTCCAAGCGGCGAGTTTAAGTAGTCCCGTCAAAGCGAACAAAACACATTTCTGTTTCAGCGCGTGTATTCAATTTGGCAGCATGGCTTCTCGAACGTATAAGGCTGCCTAATTGAGAATGCACGCGCTAAAATGTGTTTTGCTCGCTCTGACGGGACTACTTAAACTCGCCGCTTGGAAATTCACTCCCGCATTCGCTCACCTTTGCTTTTGAGAGAATCACTACCCTGTGTTCGCCCCGTCTCACCTAGGTTTTTTTTCGGATCAGAAAATATCTACGGCGACCGGAGGTAAGGTCAAGCGGGGCTAATCTGACAGAGGGTTAAATGCGTTTTTTTTTCTTTTTAAGGGAATTACTTTTTTTTTATTGCGCTTTTTGACAGTAGTTTAAGAAGGTCCCTAAATTTCTATAAAAAGGAGCAATATGATTTTAGAACGTTTTATTACTTCAAAATCTTTAAATGACGTATTTACAGTCTGTCGGAAAAGCCCCGCCTGACCTTAAATTAATTGTTTAATGTATTAAAATACAAAATGCAGATACATTTTTGATTTTTGATTTGATTGCAAAACACATTATCTTAAATACTAAATGTTTAGTATTTTAATAATAGTTTTATCCTACTAATAAATATTATAAGTGCGAAAGTTTGTGTGGGTTAGTTTGTTATTCCTTCACGCTGCAACGGCTGGACGGATTTAGATGAAATTTGAAATGGAGATAGCTTTCCCTAGATTAACACATGCTACATTTCATCCCGAAAAAAAAATTCTTAAAGTTCTTCGATAATCGAAATTTACGCGGATGAAGTCGCGGGCAGGAGCTGGTATTAAATAGTTACTTTTCGCAGTCTTGTACTCGTAGATATATTCGTTTGGGAGATACTAAGCAACAGACAGACCGACAAGCAATAGGTATCTAACTCAAAGCACCCTTTTTATCGTGGTATACAGGCTGCCTCTGACCTTGGGGCTTTAAATACAACGATCGATTCTACTCGTTAAACTGAACTACTTTTGTTCTGCAACATTAAAAAATAACTTAAGTTTAGATAACTAATTGATGTTAAAGTCTAATTGTAAAATCAATGTATTAAATCATGGCCATATAATCACTATCTCATGGTACGAGGGCGACATTTCCTTGGTACGAGGGCTAAAGGCAAATGGAGAATTGGATCGCATTACATTTAACCTGTATGAAAAAAAATAATTAAATTTGACATATTTTTAACAACTTACAGAAGAAAAGAAATTTAGTTTCAGGAGTAGAAACGATCCATGCATTTAAAGCCCCAAGGTCGGAGGCACCCTGTATAATAATATTATTAAATATAGGGTATCAATTAACCGGTCAGCAAAATATTCGCATTTTGGTGAACAGAAATATGTATTTGGTCAGCCAAAATAGCTAGTTGGTAAGCAACTTATGGTTAGCAAACATTTATAAATCTGTCAGCAATTAATGACATATTGGGCTGCTCTAAATTATTTTGGTCAGCAAATTAAATATTTGAGCTGCATTGAACGACCCACAGATAATTAAATTTTGGTAAGCAATCAAAAGGTAAGCAAAATAATTTATTTTGTCCAGCAGAAAAAAGGAAGCAATAAAATCAAATTGGTCATCAACAAAATGGGCGCAACTATTACAAAGTTCATTCAAATATACTCTCTTTTTTTGTAAATTATTCAATTTATATAGAACTAGAGGACGACCGCAACTTCGTACGCGTAGAATTAGTTTCCCGCTACTCCCCCCCATTTCTTCCCGTTGGGGGTAGATTTTCGGAAAATCCTTTCTTAGTGCTCACTTATATCATGAAAGGAACCCATGTAACAAATTTTAAGTTTCTAGGTACAGTAGTTTCGGCTGTGCGTTGATATGTCAGTCAGTCAGTTTAGCCTTTTATATATATATATATATATATATATAGATTATTCCTCTAGGGCACACTTTCCTCGCAGATACACCCTTGAAAAAGTTCGCCTTTATTCCTTATAGATCCCCTTTTTAAATACCAATGCAGTGTTTCCTAATAGATACACTTTTACAGTTGTGTACACAAAGGTGTAATTAACAAATTTACTGCCGTGCCGGCAACACACACATCCCAAACCCACCATCAAATTTACAAATTTAACAGAGTCGACGGAGCTCCGCTCACGCGGATCTCCTATTTCTGGGTTGTTCTGGCCCTCCGGGCCTGATATAAAAACGAACCTAACCTAACCTACCTCATATTTATGATACAAATTTTGGTTAATCTAGGGTGTGATTGTGATAGAAAATTGTGTGACAAAACTTAACTTGTAAACAGTGCTGACTTTTCAAACTAAACGCAATCCACTTCTATATTATAGATGACCATTATTTTAATATGAATACCTCTTAATTAAACTGCTTACAGACATGTTTTCTCGGGTCGGGTCCCGTTGGCCTTACTTGCATTTAGCCTTGGCGAGCAGAGCACCTTAGTTTTATTTTGTCCGGGTAGCAAAATGCCCTGGTCTGTAAAACGCCCTCATTGCTATAAGGCATAGTATAGACGGAATGACTTGGCTGTAAAATGACTTAATGTCATAATGTTCTAAAAGGCAAATGGTCTCGATAATCTTCACATATCAAGATAATACAATCAAGACCTAACACAATTGAGTCATTCTGCTTACTGGTGCATTTCACGACCTAGACGTTTTGCTAAGTAAGTCTTCTTGAAACTAAGACAATTTCGTAACTATGGAATTATATAACCAAGTCATTTTGCATACTTGGTCAGTGTACTACTGAGCCGTTTTGCTTGCTAAGGCTAAATGCAAGTAAGGCCAACGGGACCCGACCCGTTTTCTCTGCTGACCAATTGTAAAATCTTGCTGCCCAAATAATTATTTTGCAGCTCGACTGTTTATTAGGCACACAAATGACAAAAAAAGCTGATCGAAATTGTTTAAAATGTTACCCGTTTATAAATTGTTTGCTGAACAAAGAGTTGTAGCCCGATTTTTATTTATTGCCACCCAAATCTTTTTATGCTGCCCAAATGAATTAATTGCTGATTTGTTTTGCTGATCAATTTTAATAACGGCTGACCATTTAATTACTTCCCTTAAATATATAAAAGCCCTCGACATAATAGCGACCCCTAGATGTGAAATCTAGTACTATCTAGATTTCTTAAAAAATAGGTTTCTTAAAAAAACACCTCCGAATCAGTACTTCCCTTTAGGAGCTACGGAGCCACGAACACACAGATAGACACGTCAAAATTCTAAGAACTCTGTTTGCTTCGGGAGTTTGGAACAGACCGTATCATTATAGAACTGTATATTACCACGGCAACGCTCATTATAGAACTGTTTTCACGCTTCGGTTACGCTATAGGTGGTATTCAGCGGGCCTAGTATGGTTGCGTTTATCGTGTGCAAATTGTGGATAAAGCATCCGTCACTCTTGTACTATATACGTGTTAGAAAGTGACGGATGTTTTATCCACATTTTGTCACGCGATATACGCAGCCATATTAGGCTCCCTGATACCGTTAACGATATCAATATTAGCGGTTAAAGGTAAGGAACATTACCTATCATTTTGCAAAACGCTTTTTTTCCGAAACTGTAAATAATTCAGGATTCTTTTGAAACTCAACTAATCTAATGGCGCCGAAAATAAACCAGAAATATTATCGCATTTAAAAAAAAGCGTTTTGCAAAAAGAATCAATTTGTGAAATGTTGTGCAACTGACTGAATCCATTATAGCACTCATTCTATTGACTGTTAATAACGATACACTTTAATCAAAATGCAATAAATACCCATTATTAAATCACCAGCATATCTTGATCCTTGATTATAAACCAAAACTACCGTTGCAGGGGTCACCCCTTAATACCGATGATCGATCTGTATAGCGGAGGATTTGCGATTCTGTTTCTAGTCCTCCATTGGGTAGGATTAACTAGACAGACCGAACGGCCGGTTTAATCCTGTCATCATATCATATTATAAGGATCTGTGCACACCAGAAGCGGAGCGGACGTGTGTTGGAAAACTTTTTTGTACAAAAAGGAAATAAAACAAATTCAAGGCTTATAAAAGGGAGCTTCTAAAAACTGGCCGGACAAGGAACTCTTATTGTCTCCCCAAACCTATCGATGCGGAATCGGCTTGAGCCGGTAAGAAAAACTTTTATGTCCATGCAATAAGAGCGAAAACGACGTCGCTCCGTTCGCAACGCCGAAGCGAGCCGAGCCGAGCCGAGCGACGTCGTTTTCGCTCTTATTGCATGGAGATATAGTACATTACTTAACAAGGGCTGTAAAAGAAAGAAAGCCCGAAATCGCAGGTATTTGAGACCCGAGCCGTAGGCGAGGCTTATTGTCTAACGCACTCGCAATCGCAATCGACTTCAAAGTGAAGCAATTATTTCATTTCGTATGCAGACAAGCCTTCGATTATCAAAATGAAAACGATCGTGATTGCAAGTGCGTTAAGCAATAGCCCTTCAGAGAGGGCTTACTTCCCACCCTTACAACTTTTTCTTCAGTGCTAGATACCTTTTTACACAATACCAGTCTATAACCACAGAACAGAAAAAACAGTAGTAGTGTCAAGTGGGCGTGTAACGTGTGGCATAGTTATGCGGAGTTCCGCATAACCTACCATACTTTTGCCGCGATCGCTTATTTCGATTTTTCGATATTTTGATATTTCTAAAATAGGTAATAAATCCAGAAGCATGCCATATTGTGCTATTTTGGAGTGTAAAAACGATAGCCGCACCAAAAACATTTTCCATGGTGGCGTGTTGTTTTTATGATAGTGTGAGTATTGGCGACAACAGGTCTGATAATAAGCGAAGCTCATGCCACTTCCACTGTTTTTTCTATTCCGTGCCTATAACTATAATATACGTAAATCTGTATTCATTTCTAAAAACGGCGTATTTGATACCACACAACATACATTAATGACGATGTAATCGTCGTTAGCGCCATTTTTGTAAGACTTAGTATCCATTTCACCAAACGATGTTAACCACTTAACAGACGATTAGAGCGTTAACATCTGTAAAAATGTATGAACTAACAGTCGATTAACATTGATTAAATTTAACATCGTTTGGTGAAATTGGTACTTATGCATCAATGCATCCGGTGACACAATGTCACAACTTAAGTAACTAAAAACAATTTTGTTAGTAAAATAATTAAACGGAACGACATCTATCTATTTATACTTACAAGTTAATTTTTGCTAAAAATATTACTACCGACACATAACTACTTATTTTTCTTTTCTCTGAAGTTGTCATAAGTAAACAACACAATAACCACAGTAAGTACCCATCATATATATGTTTATTCACACATAAAAACTCATGCATTTTAGGGTTAAATAACGTTACGTCCATTTTAGATTGAAAATGCAAACGGCTGTATTCCACAAATTAACATCGCGCTCGTCTTTAAAGAGCAGTCTAGTTTTCAGAGCTAGTCTTAGTTGTTTGTCGTGTTTAATAGCCTAAAATAAGTCTAGACTTCTTGTCAATTAAGTTCAGAACGTAACATCGTAGCATTCAAACAAATGAGTGGATTTTAAGTGCTTTTCTTGGTTGGATAGTTAATTTTATCGAGTTGGTTTTTAGCCTTGTTTAACATGTGAACTCGTCTCTTTCTGCGGTGTTGTAGTTCCCAAATGGATGGAATGATTCGAACGCTTTTAAAATATAGCTAATTCAACTAGGACAGTTTGTAGCTAAAGTTCATGGAAATCGGTTAAGTAGTTCAAGAGTTAGGAGCTATATGCAAAACAGGGGTGGCAAATGTTGTGAATTTGACTTTAAATATCTTGGGATACTGTTATTTTTAGGCAATTTTAAGAGACTAAGTACCAATTTTACCAAACGGTGTTAAATTTAATCAATGTTAATCGACTGGTTCATAAATTTTGACAGCTTTTAACGCTCTTATCGTCTGTTAAGTGCTTAACATCGTATGGTGAAATTGATACTTGTTCTGTTAATTATACCTTGCCCAAAAGTTTTAATTAAATACATGTATCGATTCATTATGTATTTTGGGTACGACCGTATTGAAATAAATATGAATTTTATAATAATGACTAAACTACTTTGTAATAAAGTAGAATACCTAGTGATAAGCTACTAAATTTGTATGTTTAGGTTTGCTCTTAAAAATACTTTTTTGATTATTTAATGATCAAAATAAATGAAAAATCAAATGAAGATTTAGATTTCCAGTATTTGAAATGATAAAACTGACAATGATTTCGTCACTGTCCCCTTCTTTATACCCACAGCGAGTAAAGTCTATCGCTGTCTAAAAAAATAACCTTTGTGTATATTACTATATATAATTATATATTATGTAATTATGTATTATGTATGTCTGTCATAGCCTAGGGAACAAACCGGTGGGTTTTAAGCTAAGCATCTTTGAAATCTGATTGCCCAAAAAAAAGTTATCAGCTAAGAAACAATTTCATTTAAAATAATATAAAATAATCATTTTGAAACAGTTATGTATAAAAGCACTTGAAGCTTAAAATATTAAGCGTTTTAAGTCTATAATAAAAAAAAAACCAAACGCCATTTTTAACGTGATCATTGTTCATAATTATTATAGAACTGTTATTACCATGACAATGCTCATTATAGTTTTCACGCGTCGGTTTCGCTATAGGTGGTACGCTGATACCATTAACGATATCAATATCAGCGGTTTATAGTACGCGAGTGGAAAAAACAAAATGGAGGTCAATTACCAATTTCATAAGGATTGTTCATTCTTAAATAGGTAACACACGACGCGCGATTAAAGCTCGCCATGCGTTATCGATCTCGCTATACCAATAGGGTCCGACGCGGTCGTGTGGACGCCGGAGCCGCAGAAGTGAATGGGCCAATTATATAATTCAGTAATTCGCAGCGAGACGTAAACATGCGTGAGAAGGGGAAATGGGTGGGAGTGGGCGTGGCTTCTGACGTCAGCCGTTCAGTCGGTCAGAGTCCGGCGTAGAGGCGGTCGCGCCGCATTTCGTGCGAACGGTAAAAAAAAACAGCCAAGATTTTCGACAGGCAGTACCACTCACCTTCAAAGGTGTTGAAATTGGAGGACGATCCGTGGGGGTCATGTGCTATGTACTCCCCGGAAAAGATGAAGGCGGGAGGGGGGCTCATGGGGCCCCCGGGCTGCTTCCCGGGGCGGTACAGTCCGACGTACCGGAGCCCTGACCCGAGAAGATGCGTGCCGAACCCTTCAGTGAGTATTGTAACATTAAAAACCGAGTGTCATTTTTTAGGATTTTTTCCGGTTATTTGGTCGAAACGAAACCGGTTTTTTTATGGATTTTTTTTCAGGGTGTTATTGCTTTGCGATTATCTTACGTGTCGCTGGCGTCTGCTATGGCGAGTTAATGGAGCTCCATTTTTTTGTTATTGTTTTTGTATTGGCGAATTTGTAATCAGGTCCATGATGCATATTTTTCGATATTAATAAGAATAACAACAACATTTTGAATAATCAATTGAATTCATTATACACCATTATTGTTTTTTTCTTTTTATTGTTTTAACCATTCCTGGAGTATTGATTATTATGATATTATTTATTCGGTACTTTCATTTCAAACAATATCTATGTTTTGTAGCAACACAACGCACCCGATTTTATTAAAACATATTCAAATATTTTTTACGATATATTTATTGGAGTATTTTGGTTACAAGTTTTAATAGTACCTATCTATTGGTATGTATTAACTTTTTCAAAAACATGTCCATTTTTTTATATTTTACTGATTAGTAAAAACGGCCCAGTGTATGTCGGACTCGCGGACAACGGGTTCCGTACGTTTACAATACTAAACACGTTTATAGTATGTTTAAAAAATAAATACGCAGATGGTTTGTTAATAAATCTGAACTACTAATAAAACAAGATAGTATTAAGAGGTCTCTTACACAGGGCGTAAAAAACACCGTATTTTTTATTGTATATTAATTAATTAATTATTATTATTTTAAATTATCAAATTTAATCTATTAACTCTGTTCGTCTGTTGTATTTATTAATTCAGTGTAAAGCGATATTTTGTGATATCTAGAAAGTGTAAACACACATAAAAAATGTCTAAGGATTTAAATATTCCAACATTATTATATTTGTATATAATTATAATGTTTAATTAATCAATGATCATCCAATGATTAATTTTATATTTACCCAAATTTTATCATGACAAAATATTTTATTTCACATTGCGGTTGCCCAGTGTTAATAGATTTGTGAATCTTACTCAATTTAAATGCAACGTTGCCAGCACAGCTTTTGTGAGATGACACTTAATATCACAATTTAATACAAAAAACCACATCAAAAGGTAAAAAAAATACATTTTTAATAGACATTTTTTTTAAAATTTACCGCTTTCCTGAAATAGGTACCAAAATTTCAAAGTGCCACATCAGACTTTTTTACAGAGACTTTTTTAGACTTATAATACCAGGTTCATAATATTGGATTAAAATAATAAGCCATACTTGAAATTTTAAAGTTAATCTAATTATCCGATATTTCAGAATTTGGGAATAAGTGGTTTAAAAGTGTATCATGCATTGTTTAATTTAAAGTTAATAAGATTGCCACTAAAAAGTAAACATTAAAAAAATACACAAACTCATACTAAAGCGCAATTGAAAATAAAACAACCACTTGAATCCCATCAAACGTGAACAAACAGAATTGCAAGAAACGCTCACAAAATACACGTAAATGGTAAATTATAGGAGCAACCGGAATTTACCGGAATTACGGAAGTATCGTTACGAGTTGGTAATCGTTGCCGACGGCGCTTATTGCAGTTGGATTGTTCAAGCAACTTTTTATTAATACTTCAGTGCCAAAGTTCCCAGTTTCAACTGATATCGACACGGCGCGGAGCCGTCGGCATTTGCAACATTTTTTTGCCGCGTTTGTTACAAATGGAGTTTGAAAACGTTTATAATTTGTAAAAAGGGCGCGGGGATAATTTGAGAGTATGGGATTCAATTTGTTTTGGGTAAATTGTTAAGGTATTCATAGGTTAATAAGTGGTGATTTTGTTGAATAGGTTTATTTTAGCAAAAGGCTCGGTTGAAAATGTTTTAAGTAAATATTCATACATACGTTTAATACAACAGTGACATTAAATTACAAAAAAATATATTTAAATAGTGAGACTATTGCGGTTAAAACGATTTTTTGTATGAATTCCTTTTTAACATAGTGTAATTGTTGAATGTCACGTATGTTGATGTAAATAATATCTACATTTAATATGTAGAGAGTGTAATTACACGTAAATAATATTGATTTTAAATTAGCTGTAAAATACACATTATAAACGGTTAGGTCTTTAATATGGATTTTAAATAAAATAAAAAACATTTATTCCGAAGCTGTGCCAGTAAAAATATTTATAGCACTTCATTAATTAATAATTTAATATCGGTTTAATTTTAAATAATAATTTTACCACCGATTTCAATGTCTTTTATATTATAAAATAAACATATTTCAATTAGGCTTAAACACATAAAATATAGATTTATGTTTGCATTCATAAAAAAATATACAACCCATAACTTGGTCGTTTTCTATTCTACCGTATGTATAAACTTTTTATAACGTTTTTACTGACAAATTTAAACCGATGAAGTTTAAAAAGTAACTCTTTTGGTTTATTATGCGATAACACACTTACTTTATAGCTAGTATAATTCTAAACATAAATTAAAAAGTGGTATTAGCTAAATAATGGTATATTTATTCGGTTTTTGGTCTTCGGTTTTGTGATTTCGGTTTTCCGACGGCGGGAGTTACGGCGTAGCGTAGCGCTTCGCCGACGGGCTACGCCTCGTAGCAAATTTATGCCTGAAATAAATTAAAGACTTGTGTTTGTTAACTTTATGTAATGATAAATAATTTTATACTAGTGAATAAAATATCCACAGATACAGTAAAAACAAATGGTGGCCTTTTTGGAATACCATACGATTTAATTTAAGTAACAATAGTTATAGCTATAGGTTTTTTGTTAAATTAAATAGGTAACTCACATTATGTAGCTAATCTAGTATATAAAATATTGTTGTTCTAATTTGATGCATACAATTCACATAATATACAAGTGAAAATTTAAAATAAAAACATAAGATTTTTTTTATTGACTATGCAGTTAGTGAAAACACTAACTACTTCACACGGATTTCGATAAACATGGGCGATACTAAATTTATACAAATGTAATTATTGTATCACGTGTAAAAAGACTACTACCTATTACTTAGTGTTCGATGTTTAACCTACAGCAAATCCATTCAAAAACGAAAAAAAAATCGACTTACTCATTTTAAAATAAAATTATCTACCAACATTGTCCATGCTCTATAAAAAATTCAAGAAAATAAACCAGTCGTTAAATAACTAATGAATTTGATATTTTATAAAGGATAAAATATAAGCGTTCGCTCGTGCTATGACCTCATTTTATCCAGTTTTTTACATAACCGGCAATCAATTGACAACTCAAATTATTTTAGGACCTAAAATGGTGCAATTTTGAATAAATAGGCGCTACTTTCCGCAACATCGCATTGTTAATAGCTACAATCAATAGTGAGACAGTTCCCACCACACCGGCCGGAACCGGTTTAAAAATATTATTTTTAAACTTCGATTTTTGACGTATGTTAACTTAAGGCCGGCATTACACCTGTAAATTATTGCTGTAAGTTTTGAAGCAAAGCTATATGCAAGAGAGAGATGCAGATATTTGCCACTCACTCTTACTTATAGTTGCGTCTCAAAACTTACAGCAATAACTTACAGGTGTAATGCCGGCCTTACGTAAGTTCTCGCCTTAGGCCGGCCTTACACTCGTAAGTTTTACTTACGTAAGTAGGGACGCAGGTATTTATTAGAATTAGATAGAAATATTTTTTTCTCGTTCTAACAGATAGCTGCGTCCCTACTTACGTAAGTCGTGTAAATTTCACTGTAAGGCCGGCCTTACATGTAGTTCTGTGCGCGATATTTCTTTGTTCAATTCATAAGTTTATATAAAACATATTGTTTATTTATTTAAATTTATGATTTATCCTATGACATTGCATATTTCACACACATACCTAATTATAACCTTATACTCATCACGATTATTATTGTTCTTTTTACGTATCTATAATTTATGTCAGAATTCAAGATTTGTTAATAATTTATTTGACGAGCGCAGAATTTGTCTCGTTTAAATATACATTATGGACATGGTTTTTCCAATATAATAAATTCAGCATTATTAAGCGTATTTCAGGTTGCACAGTCATCGTGATGGAGCTGCTACAATAAAGTACGCATTTTTTTATAATATTAACAGGTAGGTGAAAAGAAAAAACATGAATGTCAATATTATAAATTAAATAAGACTATTTTAATAACTCTCTGGTCTTATATTGTAATTTAATTGACTCGATTTATTATTTACGTGTTTTCTACTAGATAATACACGAAGTTTTAATATTTAAACAGATCCAAAGGAAGTTAGACTTTGCAGTTGTAATGATTTGACATTTGTAAGCGTCAGAATATTTATAATTTAAAAAAAAAATGTTTTTTCGTAGTCGTTAAGTTAGTACTAATAAAAACACATAAGTACAGTACATTAACGTGATTTAGGAAAAAGTGTTCGATTAAAAAATATAAATGTTTTAAAGAGAATCAGAACTAAACCCCGTTCTTTACAGATTTGAATTGAGTTTCCATAAGGTTTTTTTTTTGTTTTAATATGTCACAATTGTTTTATTAGAGTTTTCTGTATTGTAACGTGAGTGACATACAAAGTGTATACTCCTGATAATATTTCTAATAAAAAAAAACTCGAAAAATCATAATAAAAAGCAATTAATTATCTAGAAAAATTAGGCGATCAGAAAAAATGATACAATATTAAAAGTAAAAAATTACAGGTTTGTGACCTTTATAAAAAAAAGACGAACAGACTGACAGAAAGACACACAGACCTACAGACGGCCGTAATTAGCAAATATAAAGGTTGCTAGTTTCAATTGAAATATAACTCCCGTACTAATGCACATAGAAGAGATCAAAGATTCACATATACTTACGTAATATTCACATAATAATACGTAAAATGTCAAATTGTACAAATGTACGTAAGTATTTATTTACCATAATTGACAATTGTTTTCATTCTTCACGGGTGCCACATCTTTTGTTTAACATGAAGCTTTTACGCCCCGTTTATACTGTTAAGTGCAAGTTCATAGGTACATTTGCTACTTGCCACTTGACAGCGAATGTATGAACTTCACACTGGCACTTAACAAAGTGTAAACAGGGCCTTACATGGCCTTACACTGTAAGAACGCATAGGTACTTTGTGGCAGTAAATACGAATATGCTATGCATGAACTTTAGAGTTCTAGACCACTATTAACGTACACTAAGATTAAAAAAATATATATCAGGGGACGATTTCACACAAATTGACCTAGTCCCAAACTAAGCTCTAGGCTTGTACTATGGGCACTAGACAACGATATAAATACTTATACATACATACCGTCACGCCTTCATTCCCAGAGTGGGGTAGGCAGAGCTACAGGATCACCAACAATTCTAAAAACTTGTTGATAATTATGTAACCACATTTTGCACAAACTGGCTAAGATGTTTACCAGTGTATTAGTGACGGGTTGCAAGCCCATCGCCTAACAGTACAAGCTTTTATTCCTTTAGTCACCTCTTACGACATCCACGAGAAGACATGGATTGGCACTATTATTTTAAGCCGGCAACCACACGGCTCATGTAGAGAACATACTTGAAATACAAAGAAAACATCCATATCTCAGGAACAAATATTCGCACTATCACAATATATAATTATCTGCCCATACCAGGATTTGAACCCAGGACCGCTAGCTCAGTAGGCGAGTGTGGCTCATAATTTCCGAAAATCACATTTGATTGGTGGCAGAATTTCTATTCCCATTTTTTCCGATCTTAATTTATCTTAATTTAATTGTCGTGTCTTTTCACTGGCTCGTTTTTCCGTGACGCATTTTTTCCATTCCAGATATTAATTTGATAGTGTAGGCGGAGCTCCTATTTCTGTACGGTTTGGCCCTTCGGGCCTGCTGCAAAACTTACATAATCTAAACCTACCTTCTTTTTTCGACCTAATTATAAATGGAAAAAATTGCAATTGGGAGAAATTCGGATAGGAAAATATGCGATTGGGAAAAAATAAGATCGTGAAAAAATGGGAATGGAAATTCATCAACCAATAAAATATGACAACGCTCCTAAGGCCGTCGAGTACATGATCAAAACCTTTAAGAATCAGTAAACTACCGCAAAAAACTTCTAAAATTCAATATGTGTATGATTCACCAATTTTAACGAAACCAAGTGCAAATGGTGGACTTATATACTATAAGTATTAGGTACAAGGAACCGCCGACTTGGCTATGGCTATGGCCTATTCTAAGCCGGATTACGATCTGGTGAACCCCTTTCAAGTTCTTGTCAGAGGGGATAACGCTATAGGAAGATTATATCTATGTCCCTTTCACGGGGATAGACGAGATGTACAACAGTAATGAAAGCGATTTTCGAAAAGCGACAATATGTATCGTGAGTTTCGAAAATAGCTAAAGAAAGTATTATGTATCTGGTAACAATGCAGTTGTTACGCTGCTTACTTTTGCTTCATTATGTAAACAAACAAGCTTAATTTTACTTAAATTCACATTCATAACACATCTTATACAGGGTGGGAACGAGTAACCCGACAAATTTTAACCATCGAATCAAGAGCCTATTTGGAGTATATAATGTGGTATAACATGAAGTTTATAACGCATAATTTCAAACAATTCCATAGTTAATTTAATTTGAACTCTGTCACCTTAACCTTAAGCATTATTGACTAAGAAAGATTCATGTTGTAAGTAGCAATATCATCAACGTACACCATAAATTAATTTAATCTATTTCTTAAATACGCCCGGCAAATACCTTAAATATTGAAAATAGCCAATTGTACGCAAAAGAGATTTACTTTCATTTTTGAAAATTCATGGGTTTTTGAGACTTCTGCCTTAACCGGGAATCGAACTGGTCGAATATGACAAAACAATAAATTAGTGTTTTTTTCCGGTCTTTATTTAGTTTAAAGGCGTATGTGTTGAATATATTAATTACCAATATCAATGTCCCTGACGATCTGTATCATAAAATACGACTCTATTGTTTTGTCATAATCGACCGCAGTTCGATTCCCGGTTAAGGCAGAAAAAAAATCAAAATCCTTAAATGCAGGGTTTAAACGTAAAAGTAGGTAAGTCTCCTTTGCGTAGAATTTGCTATAATTTCTAATATTTAGGTAAGATAATTGCCGTCCATGAGGTGCATAATGCCTCTAAATTATTTAATAAAATGATTTCGTTTTGAGTATGTGATTTTCTTTGGCTTTCTACAATGTTTGCCAGCACTGCCTAAATCCGTGAAAGGACAACTTGCTTCTTAATTCATCGCCGAAGTAACGGGCAAACTAATAGGGAATATAGGTATTCATAGGCATTCAATAGAAACTGATTCATGTGACAAAAAGTTGAGAAAATTCATTTTTTGAACAGCTATTAAAATAACCAGGATAAAGACAACAAAGATTTGTTGCTAAAGCTTTCTAGCAAAACAAGAATTTAACATGGAGTTTATATGGCTGACGTGTTACATGTTACACGGCGTATCGGATCTCTCTGTCTAAACCCTGTCTAATTAGTAGTTTAAAGTGCTTGTATTTCATCCGTATTTCTCGGCCGATTATAATTTTAATTTAACTTTTGGTGATCGCTTTTACGGTATTTTCATATTTAGTAAAAATTGCGATTTAAAAAATCCATGCCTCAAAGGCAACAAAAAAAAACCGGGAACAACAAGACCAATAGTCCTCCAGGCGGTGACCTGTTTTATAACGCTACAAATCTGGGGTCCTATCCTACTTAGTGAAAAAGGGTGTAAGTCTCCCCAAGATCAAGTGAAAAAAGGTGTAAGTCTAGTACGCTCCGTTTATGTACATACCCTTTTGTAGACCAAGTTAAGTCGACTTATACCTACCCTTTTTCACTAGGTACCCAGAAATTACGATTTACAGGTTACAATTTTCCATTTGACATAACCTCGACCAATGACGACCAGCCATTTGAGCAGTGATGCCAGTTTAGACCTGTAAAAATGTTGTAGCTTTATAAAACGTGCCCCAGCCGGGTGAATTGCAAAAATATTGTAACTACATAGTTAAGGGCTCAATTAAAAAAGGGTTGTTAAGCCCTTAACTTTTTCCTTTGTGTAACGAAGATTAGTCATATAATCATGTGGATAATTTTCGTTACACAAAGGAAAAACAATTGAAGAAAGTTAATGTTATCTCAATTAACTCCTTAACTATGTACAATATTTTTGAAATACACCCAGCCGGTGAGTATATCGCATTAAAAAACAGCTTAACAGTCTTTCAGGTTTCATACATTTCTTCATAGACTAGATCAGGCAAACCTAACAGGCTAGAGACGCAGACTAGCGGGCTAGACCTCAAAAACCTATCAAATAACGATGCTTATTCAATAACTTTACCTGAGCTCATAGTTAAGTTCCTAATCAAAAAATACATGTAAATAAATAACCATAAATTATTTACAATTACCGAAAAAAAAACCGAATAAAACCGAGTATTTTAGAATATTATTCACCAACATTCCTGCAATAGTTGCACTCTGTAGATGATACGGTTTCCCTCTATACATAAGTTCAGCGCTCTCCCCTCTACCGTTTTATTTGAAGCTGGTCTTGAGAGTATCTATCCTTTCTCTTCCCACGCGTACAAACACGTATAAGCCTATTTCACCGCGCCCGCGGCCCCATGAATAATATAAAAGCTTGCTAGCTATCTGCCTCGCTTGTTCTCGCGTCGCGACCGGTACGCGAAAAAGAGAGCCGTGTATACGTATGTTTCCTGTTGGTAGTTTTATTTGGCCGGTTTTTATTGTGTTAATTTTCTTTTAATTTTGGATAATTATATCTCTTATTTCATTTGGCATGTTGAAAAAATGGAGTGGATTTAAGGTTTAAACGTGAGAATTCGTTTAAAGCGTGGAGATTCTAGTATGTTTCGGCTGTTTCAGGCATTAAGTATTTTATTTGAAGTGTGTTAAATAGTTTTGTTAATAAAGTTGGTTATTTGCGTTGGTCTTCGGAATACGGCCGGTTTATTCTTCGCAACCTCGACTGGAACGTCTAGTATTGTCTGTTGTGGCTTAATGCGTCTCTATTATTGCCGACTAATTAGAAACGGATATCCAAGCGGCAAAAAAGGCGCGGACAACTGATTAAGGCCTCTTTTTTTAGAGTGTAGTTAAGCCAGCTGTTACTGAACTATATTTAATATTCTAGTACCTACCTAGAACGATTTATAGAGACTTATATTGTACGGAGCCATAAAATAAGTAGGTTTCTACAATAAATATCGAAAATAGGTATTTGTGTAAAGAATTCATTATTTTGTTATTTCTGATGGTAGCATTATCATTTTTTTTTAATAAGTTTATCGGCTGTATCTGTTATTTGTCTATAGCATAGGACGTTTTGTAGTTTTTTTTTAATAAAAGGGACGATTCTTAACTGGGTTTGATTAAATAGGTTGGGTCGTGCAAGTAGGGATGTAATTATTTTGAGGGTTTTTTTTTTAATTTAATAGTTTTTTGCTGGAGAACTGGCAGTGGCTTTATGGAACTTTTTTAAAAGGTGTTCCAAAATAAAAAGGTTCGTCTAAAAAGCTTTTTTTTTATTGGTTTATTTTATTATCTTTCGATATGTTCCATAGATAGGTTGCACAGATTGTGGTAATAAAAAGGGCGTAAGGCACAGTTTAGCTGAATTTAAGCTTATCCGTGGTCAGCCATGGAGAGATTTAACTATAAAACTAAGCTTATTAATAAATATAAATATAATATTAGTGACAGACCGTTCTTATTATTATCTATAAGCATATATATTTTTTGTTAATTGTTTACTTACTGAGAAAATAAATAAACTTTCTGCTAATAAAATAGCCCAAACTACAAAGGAAATAATTTTAATTTTACTTTTGAAAAAATAGTCCTTGCATTTATGTATTTTTGAAAATTCGTCTGCATTAACGTGGGGATCGAACTAGTCGAATATGACAAAACAATAAAATCGTATTTTTTTTCGGTCTTTATTTAGTTTAAAGGCGTATGTGTTGTAGATACAAATTATCAATATTAATGACCCTTCCGATCAGTACTTATCATAAAATACGACTCTATTGTTTTAGCAGATATAAGAAATCAATGCTTACTTATAAATCCACCTAAAAAAAAACCGGATCTGCCGTTTGTCCAATTTATTTTTCGTCAAATGTATCATTTGGTCAAACACTTTTGTTTTCCTAAACTGTAAAAATTTCAATGGGCTTAGAATGCTACGCGAGATTTACTGTCATATTTAACGTCATTCGTATGAAAATAAGAAAATATGACATAACGTCACACTTTAAGATGCTTAGTAATAAAAGGACTCAATTCACACAAAATACACTTTTATTTAAAACCTTAAATGTTTACCCTTACGTTAGAATATGGAATAGACATTAGACACTAAATCGCGTTTGACGAGGTTTGACGTATTCTCCTCGCCTCGCATGCGAAGCCCACAGGTATTTTATAATTCTAACCTAACCTAACCTATAGGGTTACACTATGGTTCTGAAATAAATCCTGAAATATTTAAAGTTTCGGAAAAAATAGCGTTTGACCAAATGATACATTTGACGAAAAATAATTTGGACAAACGGCAGAGCCCGAAAAAAACCCTATGTGGAAGGTGTCTTAATGAAGCCCAAAATCAATTTCCCTCTTAACTCAGTTTACACCAACATAACTTACTAAAGCAAAAGGGGTGAGGCGCTAGTTGCTCTATAAATCAGTTTTCTGATGTGGGTTTGACCACAAACGGTCGGGTGTACTGGGGAACGAATAAATTAAACTATAGAAACATATTATATCTTATACTGGTAATAACCAGTTCTACATATAACTATTACAATATAATATTGGGTCCTTAGGGCTTATTGTCTAACGCACTCGCAATCACGATCGTTTTCATTTTGAATATCGAAGGCTTGTCTACATACAAAATGAAAACAATTGCTCCGCTTTGAAGTCGGTTCTGATTCGAGTGCGTTAGACAATAAGCCCTCCGACCTATGAAATTGGCGTTATTTTTACGTGTTTTATTTCGTAAGGGATTTATTCATTTCAATTTTAACTTCCAAATTATTTTTAAATTTCATTAATACAGTATGTTACAATTTCTTACTTAGTGTTTAAAATTAAAGTGTGAACTCAACTCTTTTCATGTGCTGTGAGTTCAAGTGTTTCAATTACGCAGAGTTTTATGAAGCTAACTATTTTTAAGTAATTAAGATATGTATAATAGCTTAGAAGTGTCCAATATTCCTGACAGAATTTTGTTTGGTTTGCATTTGACGTGACAGCCCCGCAGCTTCGAAATGCGTCTCGTTTAAAAACGTAACCCCAGACATACGTGGGTAGCGACTTTATTTTATACCATTTAGAGATCAGGTTGGGCTATTTGCTACACAAATATAAATAAGACTTTCCGTTTACCTCAGTTTTCTCTATAAACATAAGTATTTAATACATGAGAAATGAAGTAGTCTTCGGGGTATTTCGGATTACGGAATGTTACATGCCCTAGTGCTAGAAATACTTTTCACATTGGGTCTGCATTATACACGGTAAAACTAATGATTTTAAGGGTTCCGTACCAAAATGGTAAAAAAGGAACCATTATGGTGACACTTCGGTGTCTGTCTGTATGTCATAGCAGTTTTTCTCTGAGAATATAGGCGCTATCGTCTTGAAATTTGGCATAGTTGTATAAATTTCTTGCCCGCATCTGTTTTTAGTAAAAACAATATGAAATTATATTTCTAAAGGGGGGGTTGATAAATGAAAGTGATTTGATTATAGCAAACGGGGTGTCATATGTAAGGGCTCAATCTGCATATTTCAAAACTACGTCCGACTCGCACTTGTCCCGTTTTTGCGGAACTATGGAATTTTGCGTTCTTATGTTTTTTTTGTCACTACGGAACCCTAAAAAGTGGTATATTTATATGTAAGCTGTATTAACGTTTCATGCAATATTGGTATTAGGGCGTTTTCGAATAAAGTGTACAGTCGAGTTCATAAATATGTATACACTTTAGTACCTTGTCTATTTAATGTCATGTTTGATCTGCCATAATAATATATGAATTGTCACAACGATTAAAATGACAAGGTACTAAAGTGTATACACATTTATGAACTCGATTGTACTCTAGTTAAGGAAAAGCTCTCTAGTTGTATGTCCGTTTTGCCGTAAGTATTACGGCAATTTTTTTTTTGAAAACCCCCGTTATAAAGTCTAATTTAACTTGACCTACGTCATTAATGTTTAGGATATCCTAAAAAATTCATGGTATCAGCAACAAGCCTAACAAAAATCCTGTATATCACTAGCCTGAGACCCATTTATTGTTACGATGTAGGTATTATCTGTGGGTAATCCATAAATAATTTAAAAAAACACAAGCTTTAAAAACCTGACTGTTCTAACCAACATTAAATAGTTATAAATCCTTAATGATCATTCAACATGAGATTTAACTAAAGATGATTTTTAAATACCTATTCAATGATGATGTTCTCTTTCCATACAAAATTTAAGAATATTCTTAGAAATTTCCGAGAATTTCTCATAAGAAACTTTCACAATTTGAGAAGTTACTTTTTGATACAATGCTACATATGCCGCCCCACATCCTAAAAGTCCAGTTTCATGTTAATTCTGGTAAAAGTCTTCGAAAATATGCTATGTAGATTTTAGCAAAAAGGATCTCCGTCAAACTATCCATTTGGTTTTTTTGGAATGGATGGAATAGTACTGTTATATGAAAAGATGTAATGGAAACCAAAATAGTATTTTTCACAATCGTGTTATAATAGAGAGCTTTTTAGTCGAGTACCGTGTTTAGGCCACGAAGCTTGCTGAGTGGCCTAAGTAAGGTACGAGATTAAAAAGCTTAATTATGACGCTATTGTGAACAATACTTTTTGTACGAGTTCATTAAAATTAATAATTTAAGTCTAAATACGAGTATATAAGAAAACGAAATATCGTAAGTACTATAACACCACCGGCGTCCGTAATTTTGCAGTACTGTGCTGTGATTGGCTACAATCACAAAGAGTAGTTTTTTTTTTATGCCCTGGATACAGGAGCATGTTTAAGTAGATGTTGACAGATGACGCGACGTTGCTACGTTCCGAAACGCCATAGATTAGCCATTTTGTATCGGATCGAGTCTCCTTAAACAAGGACACATACTATTGAAATACGAAGTTCTAGTTTCAAATTTTTTTCGATCGTCTGTAGCGTATCGAAATGGTTATTTCGGTTGTTTCGGAAGTAACATAGACTATGCAACGATGAAAAGAGTGACGTTGCAGTATTCTCTGTGAAATCTTAATACACAGATTATAATCGACGAGTACAAAAAGTATCTTTTTAAACCCGGCTGGCTTTGTAGAAAGGATTCGAACATTTCATGTCGTTTTTTGGCTAAGTTAAAATCGGAGGGCCCTGCCAAGATGCATTGCTAAGTAACGTTACTATTCGATTCGTTTTTAAACCAATCGCGTCACTGGTTGATGACGTGACACGAAAAGTCACGTGATCTATCAGTGACGCGATTGGTTTAAAAATGAAACGAATAGAAACGTTAGTTAGCGCAATGCATCTTGGCAGTGCCCTCTGTTATGCCGTATAAGAGATATATTAGCTTTGAAATAAGGGATAATAATAACTAAGCTAAATACAATTAATTTAAAACTATATAAAAACTAAAAAAAACCGGCCACGTGCGAGTCGGACTCGAGCACGAAGGGTTCCGTACCATCATCTATTCTCTATCAAAATTAGCAAAAAACGGCAAAAAAATCACGTTTGTTATATGGGCTCCTTAAATATTTATTTTATTCTGTTTTTAGTATTTGTTGTTATAGCGGCAACAGAAATACATCTTCTGTGAAAATTTCAACTTTCTAGCTATCACGGTTCATGAGATACAGCCTGATGACAGACAGACGGACAGCGAAGTCTCAGTAATAGGGTCCTGTTTTTACCCTTTGGGTACGGAACCCTAAAAAAGAGTACCCCCGTGGCAAAGGACCACAGATGCTGGCAGCATTTCCTCATTGTAAACAAACAACACAATAAAATTACATTGCTATCGATTTTTCAACGTTATGATGGCTCTCATTGACTTAACTGTAATGGCGGCCGATTTAAAGACAATACGATAAAAAAAGGATACAACCAAAGTATACCGAGACAGAATTAATCTACCAAAATAAGAAGCCCGTTTGATCGTAAAAAACTCATGCACTTCCTTACTCTTTCATTTTGAATTACAGCACCTCAATGGCTGCAACGCGGAGCAATCAATTCATAGTAACAACTTTGCATAGATTGGTTGCTCGCATTTTCAGCTGCCACTGAAAAATAAACCCAATTTAAGACAGCAAAAGGTTTTCAAACATGCTTAGGGTTAGCGTACACGTTAAAACGTATTTTAACATGTAGGGCATACGATGAAAATTGCTTCAAGGAAATCCACTAAACAAAAGCGCCTTTGTGTATTCCACACTATTGTCAAGCCGACGTAAAGGAGAATGTTGCGTGAAACTTACCCCGCAGCCTTATGGAATTGACTAGTTAAGCACACGGAACGTGTACGCGATTCCGGCCTTTGTATACGCGAGCCAAGTGAGAGGAATAATAAAAATATTTGTATGAAACGACGTGGCTGGTGAATTATTCATGGGTTCTTAGTTCTGCTAAGAGAATATTCGACTTTCGAGTCGGCGAAATATCTATTACAAGGTAAATAAAGTTGATCTGTTACTAGTTATTTATTTTTAGCAAAAAGGAAAGTTTTCCGGGATTTTAGCTTGCGTTTAAATACGTCTAAGTATTTATTTTTAACACGCAACAAAAAAAACCGGCCGAGTGCGAGTTGATCTCGTGTGGACGGGGGCTCTGTACTTTTTTTTTTGATAGAATTCTTATAGGTTTTCCTGTAATCTACAAGCAATGAACTATATTTTGTATTAGTTCAGTAGTTTCGGAGATCAGGGGGAAATGGTCAATTTTCTCCTTCTTTCATGAAAAAAATCAAAACTATTTATTTTACAGTAATAACAAAAATATGTTTGAGATCCTCATAACGAGCCCTTTCATTTGATACATGACACAGCAAAAGTTTTTGTTTTAAATTTCCAAATTTATTGCACGAAAAAAACCCTTATTTAAAAAAATATTTATCAATTTACATATGTGTACCAAATTTCAACTCAATCGGTCCAGTAGTTTCGGAACAAATTGGCTGTGACAGACGGACAGACAGACGCACGAGTGATCCTATAAGGGTCCCTCCCATTCTTGTACGGAACCCTAAAAAAGAGGGATTTATAAGTTTAACATGTGCAGTCACCAGCAATAATATATGATCCAACATTGGACTCAAAAATATCTGACACGCTCTTATGCCTCGATTAATAAGGACGTGTCAGATATTTTTACGTCCAATGTTGCAGCATATATTATTGCTGATGACTGTACCTATATCTGTGCACTGATAAAAAAACATGGTTGCTTCTAATCTAACAAGATTGTGATTGTTGTTAATTTAATACGAGCCTAACAAAACGTTAGACATCAACTAAGATGTTAGTTGAATCACTAAAGAACTTGCTGTGGCTACTATCAGCTTTGCTTGATATACCTAATGGTCTAAGATCCGAATAGGAGACGATTTGCACCGGGCTGTTTATTTGATGAAAAGTATTTTATATCAAAATGTATACGCTAAATAATATTACCAGCCTACCCAATAGTTCGACGGGAAAAAATAGTCAACCCAGCGTTTGCATATATTTTATAGGCTCCATACTTTCGATTGGTAATTTTTTTAAACAAAGTAATTTCTGAAATTTTTCAGTCTACCTATTCGACATGATATATTATTTAGCATATTAAATTTGATATAAAATACTTTTTATCGAATAAACAGCCCGGTGCAAATCGTCTCCTATTCGGATCTCTTACTATAATATCACCAGAGGCCGGAATTTCCGTGACACTTTTCCGTTTACATATCGATGAATCAAAATTTTAAATAGATTGTTAGCAAATGATCGTGTCATGCGGGTAACCAGATAATAATATGGAAAATAGCACGATCTATTTATTTTTTTCGCACCTCGCACAGCGGTGGAGGATCACCCATAGGGAATGCAAAAAACCGGTTATAACCGGATTTAACCGGTTATTTTCATACAAAAACGGTTAATAACCGGTTAAATTGCATTCCCTAATCACCCATCACCCATAACCTTGGTTTCAAAGGTAAAACTACGAGCAGTCGGGTAGGAAGGGTGTAATTAGTTTCAGGTGTGTTTATCTATGTGTCTGTGTCTTCTCCCTGTCTCCCAAACGGAAAGACTGATTCGAAAGCGGTTTTTTTTTATCGTTTGGGTCGTTTGAGACTTGAAATCTTATATTGTTCATCTATTATCTAGTTAAATTATGGACACACATAAATACCTACATAGCTAAAAACATAAAAATAACGATACTATTAACAACGATTCAGTCCTTTTTACAGCTTCAATAACTAAAAGCAACCCAATTTAAATCAAATTCAAAAACATAACCTAAAAGTATTCAAACAGCCGAAATAAATATTATGATAACCTTCGCAACGAACTGAGAACTTACGAGCCCTGAGCCCCCTCGTAAAAAACGGGGTAGAAATCATAAAATATATGATAACCCATGCCCGTTCGCACTTGTGATTCGATGAATAATTTCAAGTTTAATACATAAAGTTTTCTTGTGCGATGCATCCGAAAGAGGACTAGGGACCGGATTGGGACATACTTTTACAATGACAAGTCGTTAAAATATTTTTCGTGGAATAATTACTGACCCATGTTTAACTTGTAAGATATGCAAAAATATACCTTTTTCAACATGTTACCAGGGCTGATATTATACGCGTTTCCGTACCGTAAAACTACACAACTATGGTCCTGGCCTACAACAATCGTCCAATTTTACTTATCACATTATTCTAAAAATATGATTGCTTTAGCTATACCTAGAGTATAAAGCAATCTATTTTAGGCCAAACAGTACATATACCCAGCAATAATAGCAGTAAGGTATCATATTTTAGAATAATAATCAGGAAAATTAGACTATTGTTGCAGGCTTGGACCATAGTTGCGTAGTTTTACGGTATTGTAAACGTTTTGATAGCTCTATATTTCTTGACAGTAATGGCGGCCGAGTTAAAAACAATACCATAACACGTCAAAAGCGATATTGATTTACCGAGTTGAATAGAGACCCATATTGTATTTGATATTTTAGTTAAAAACTAAAATATCAAGTTCCGTACCCTAAGGGTGTCAAATGGGGCTGACTGTATTACTAATCCTTTTTGTCTGTTCATCACAACTTTAAAGAGCTGTATCTTTTGAACCGTAATAAAAACCCTGTTTTTTTTAATATGTGTTACTTACACCGATGGATTAACTAACAAATGATACTAAAAAAATACTAGAAACGATCCATCTAACCTTTATTGTTTTTATTATTTCGTCTTAACTGCAATACACACATACAAATGTTAAACTTAATGTGATTATGGTGTTGCTTGAAGAAAAACAACAAATAATAAAAAGCAAAGTGGTAGGTAGTCGGGCGGTATGGAACCCTCAGTACGAGAGCTTAATTCTACTTGACCGTTTTTGCGACGAAATTTATTTTTATATCCAATATTTTAAATTTGTTTTCTTATTTATGATTATAGTAAGGAAATGATTACATGATTAAAGCAGTATAATTAAAACGGAACTTATGAGATAATACTTATGTTAAATGGCTTATTATTTGTATCAATAAATTACTTACGTCCACTTATTTGTTTTTTATATCTGTAATTATACTGAAAACATTTTAGGGTTATAATTTGAGGGTTGCTATTAGGAAGTAGTAGTGAATACTTCAAAAATACAGAACATAATTTTTTTAGAGTTCCGTGCCCTAAGGTAGTTCAATGAAACTCTATTAATATACTTACGGTAGAACACAATTTATATGGCGTCTCGTGAATCTTCGTTCGCGCAGACACGAACAACGATCGGATGATCTCCGAAAGCACGATTAAAACCCACGATAAGACTTGTTCATAATAGTTATAAGGTGCAAATTAAATTGCATCTATTTTTTCCGTCTCACTCATGGCTGACTGAATGAAACGCGGGCGCGCGTCAACTTGGCGTCACTAGTAACCAATAATAGCACAGAATACAGACGCGCAACGCATAGAACAGGCTGATTGGTTCACGCGCTTCGAAAATTAGTCGTCTGCGCAGGTACATCGGTAAGCCATATCAGTTGTGTTTTACTGTACGCTCTCCGTCCGTCCGTCTGTCCGTCCTAACTTTAAACAGCTGTATCTTTGGAACCGTAATAGATAGCGGGTTGATTTTTATTTTCAGATTATGTGTTATTACGGCAAATTTACTAACAAATAAAAAATCTAATAAAGTGAAATAATAAATTGGTCCCCATACAAGAAACGTTTTTCATTCAACATATTTTTGTTTTTGTAGTATTGAAAAAACGGTTTAACATACAATCGTCGAATTTGGTATGATTATAGTACGGACCCTGAAGAAACCAACAAATCCTAAAAAATGGTCAAGTGTGAGTAGGGCTCGCACTGATTCGATTCGAAATCGAATTCAAATTGGAATATAATAATACCACGCACGGAACACGACTCGAACTTGACCGGTTAAAAAAAAAACATGTGAAGAATATATCAAAAACGGAAAGCAACGAAACAAGAATGTTTCAAAACATCGAATCAGGAATACGATGAAATAGGAAATCAAAACGAAGAATTCATTGAAAAGGAATTAATAATGCGGTAGCGAAATTGATTGATTGGTCGGCAAGCAACCTGGCACAAATGAAACTGTCGCCATTTCACAAAACAACGCGAACGCGGCCAGTCATGCCCGTCGACCGAGTCGGAGATGCATTCGTCTACACTAAAGACGAAAAACAAGACCACGAAGAGCCAGACGAAAAGGTAAAATAGTTTCTCACAACAAACCAAGTACGCGTCATTGTAACAGATAGTCAATCCAAAGATAAATAAATAAAAACCAGGAGGTATTATAAAGCTCTACTGAGGTTGTAATTTGTAGATATTTGTCGTGTTTTAAAATCTTGTATTAGCAAAACTAAACCTTGTTTACAGGATTCTACAGTTTCCATTACTATTTAATTTTAACTCTTAACGATATCGAAATATAGTTCTTGACTTGTAACGTTTGACCCCTCTTAATACGTATTATTTCGATATGTAGGTTACTTCGCGTTCAAGTCTTGGACATCATTTGCAATCGTTTATAATTACATAATAATACATCGTCGGCGTAGACAACGACAAGGTCGAATTAATATAATAGCACACAACAAACATTAAGCTTTTCATTATTGATCTGTACTGGTAGAGTTTACGTTGTAGTAACGTTGTTATCAATGCTTATTTTGTCTTCAGACTTAAGTTTTCTTTCGTCGCTAGCGGTTTTTCGTGCATGGTCGCGTAGTTCATTGTTGATTTATTTTAATAGGGTATTTGCCAATTTTTTTATTAGTATCTAAATTGAAGCTTTACCTTCCGAATAGCCTAGTATAAATAGTTTTTTAATATCTTTAAAAATACAAAAGATATGAATGTTTAAAACTTGCTTTTAGACAGAGAGCAAAATACAGTAATATGACGTAATATTACTCAACCGCCATATGAATTACACGCAAAACATCGTTTTGTGAGAGAAAGAAATAGACAAAAAACTTTAGAAGGCTATAACATTTTTTATTACCAATTTCATATTTGATTTTAAATTATTTTATCATACTAAGGGACTGTTTCACAATTGGCCAGTAAATTTATCTGCCATTATAAAGTTGGCTGTCTCCTTGTCTTTTTTCAAGTGTCAGAAAGAGAAAGGGCTTTATTTATCTGTCAAATATGCTTTACTTGTCGATTGTGAAACAGGTGGTAAGTATATTGATATATTATCCAAATTAATATATGAAATTTAATATCAGGCAAATACCCTATTGCATTCGAATCACTTATATTTGAATAGGGTTTCAGACGAAGACGAAATAAAGGCTATATCTACTTCATCATCATACCTACTTCTTAACAAACCTAGCACCGCAGTCGCGGAGCTAACGACCTCGGAAATCTAGCTCAGTTCTGAACCTACTATGTTTTAATAAATGAGAAGTCTCGCCAACTTAGAATTAAACGGAGCCCCGGGGGACTTAAGGCTGAATGGGGCTTCGTTGTGCCAAGATTATGGCGGTCTGCCTGAAACCTGGAATTTTAAAGTTGAATTTAAATTGAGAGGCATTGTCAGGCAATTACGTAGAGTTTGTTGATGTTGTAAGGTATATAAGAGACTTGTAAACCTTTAGAACTTCATATAGCTGTGGCCGCGACTTTGTCTGCGTGGAAATTGCAACAACATTATGTCTAAAGCGTTTCAGGGTTTGAGTACCCCCTGTGGCCTGTTTTATAAAGCTACAAACGACAATTTATAGGTAACAAGTTTCCATTTGACAACCTCGACCAATGACGACCAGGGGCCTGTTTTATAAAGCTTCAAATTACAATTTACAGTTTACAAGTTTCCATTTGACACAACCTCGACCAATGACGACCAGCCATTTGAGCAGTGTTGCCAGTTTAGACCTGTAAAATTTTTACTTGTAGCTAAATAAAACGTCGCCCAGGGGCAAGTTTTATAAAGCTACAATTTGGATAATTTTACATCTTGACTTAATATTAAAAAATAAATTCTTCTTTTAAACGAGTCACCACACCGCCTAACTTTTCGGACGGCCCTCGGCTCCAGTTTCCATGGCGTGTGGAACCGTGTGACCTCACACGTGTTATATCCAAATAACGGATAATTTGCCATCGACCAAAGGGGTGGATGGACAAATGGACCGTCGACGGTAGGTACCCTTCTATATATAGAAGGAATACGGTTCAATGACACATGAGGCGCTAGAGAAAATGCATTCGGCGTTAGTCACGTTATTAGAAATGAGTAGCTTCACTGAAAACTCTGATAAATCCATGCAAAAGGGCAACAGAATTTGCGTGTTTTTTCAAACAAGTTAAGTTTTAAATTCGTTTACCAAATTTCAAGGATATATCCGAGTTTGATGTATTTTTTTTTTCTTAATTAATGGCTTTCACTTCTTTTTTTAACAAGGTGTATTTCGCCAGTATCGAGTTTTAGACAATCGCCATGGACTTATTAGAGAAACAAATCCATGGATATCACACGCGGGGACAATTGTTCGGTTAAAGAGATTTACTCTGGTGGACTAAACAGAAGCACATGGGGTTAGCTCCACGCGCTTCTGTCAAGTCCGAGTTTGATGTTAAGCGACTCAAATGGGATTGACGTTAGCTGTCAGACGGTCGCGAGCGCCTACGTCAATATCACTTTGACAGTTTTCGAATATCGTTTACGTTGGCGTTAAGCAAATAGTCTAGCCTCTCTGAGGGCCCTGCGAAGGTGCACTACGCTAACTAGCGTACCTATTCGTTTCGTTTTTAAACCAATCGCATCACTGGTAGGTCACGTGACTTTTCGTATCACGTCATCCAGCAGTGACGCGATTGGTTTAAAAACGAAACGAATAGAAACGCTAGTTAGCGTAGTGCATCTTGGCAGGGCCCTCTGGAGTCCTATGGTGATGGTTTTGAGCACATTCGCGAGTATGAATGAACTCTAGACGAAACGTAATCGCCAAGCGTTATCGTTATAGAAAAAATCGGTTTGACGTAAGTTGCTGGACGCTTCGAGTCTATCATTTTCAATCATTGAATTGGTTCATTCTTAAAACGCCAGGGTAAGGCCGCTTGTAGACGTCCGTTGTTTTCACCGGACAACGGACCGTTTGTTTGGTCATGATAAGTCAAAAGACTAGGGAATCGAACCAGCTAAAAATAAACACTCCCTATAATTATTAATGGTAGTTTTCACGATCTTTTTTATTTCTAAGACCAAATGTTTATTAGAGAGATTTTATCCTGAACAATAACCCTATCGATTAGTAGAATAAAAAAGCCAGTTCTAATTTTTTTAAATTTTTAGCTGGTTCGATTCCCGGGCGAGACAAGGGAGTTTGAGAAAATCATTGAGAGCAGTTTTATTTCATTTTAAAAATAAAAGAATGTCTCATTTAAGTGAAATGAGCCAACTTAAGGATTTAAGGTAGTTTCCCTCCAGAGACCGACTTATTTTTCCACCCTGTATAACAACGCATTGCATAAAATCGTATAATTCTATAATACTTTACATTATTAAAACTACTACAAATAATAAAAACGAAACAAAATAAATTTCACATCGTTACCTCATCGCTAAAAAAATGGTCTATACTCTGCAAGAAAAAACCTCACACAAAATTCGATAGAACAAAAAAATAAAATAAAATTTACCTCCTTGACCCATTCGATACCACGAAATAGCAATTGTATGTAACTTGGACACACCGTCGTGTCACTGGCACTGAAATTGTTAACGGTAGCGCACCTGAACAGGGGTTCGGAACCTTTTCTGACAGTAATTAGAAGCACGTGCTGTGGTCAGCGCTTTTGGGACACTACTTCCTGCACGCGATGCCCAGGGGTAGGCAACTGTTTGGTTTGAAAACAATTTTCACGTTTTTGTAGCTGCCTTTTTTGTAAGAAACTAGCATGGACATTTTATGTCACGGTAAATAATAGCCATTGCTTAATTCTAAATAACTGACTTTTTGAGCTTTTTTAATCAGATGATGAAGTAAACTTCCAAAAAACAGAAATGTTTTCAAAGGTAAGCTGCGTAATACAGTTCTATAGAGCATCCATCTTTTTAAAATACAAAGATTAAACCTTTCAGACTTCAAAACACAAACTTCTCAACTCTAAACAAATTTGTGACGTCACTTTTCACACGCCTCGCCAATCCGTTAAAGATATCAGCGTCATCTTTATCCTATTAATCCAACGCCACTCTGACGCGTACCCGATACGGCTCAAGCAAATCCACTCACCAAAATCTTGACCAGATCGATGCGACACTTATAAAAAGGAAGCGCTCGAAACAAAATCCACCTAAGCCTCAAGAAAAAATATTTTCTTTCGAAACGTAAGTTTTTCTTACCAAACAAACTTCTTTTTGCCGTCCGTTAACTCTCTCACACGCTTTCGGCTTTTGTCTTAAGGTTTATTTTCGTTTGGTTTGTTGAGTTGGAGTTTTTATTGTCGCATAGGGGACGTTAGGGTTGTCACCAGCTATCAATAGCGGGTCTAAACTGACGTGTAGGGTGGCTTAAATCGATAAACAGTGTTCGGGACTTAGGGCCGGGTCTATTGGAGGCTTGACAGGCTGTCTCAAGTTATATCGTGAATAAAACATATTGTTCGTTGGGTTTGCTGAATTAACCAGATTAATGTGAGCGAATTTTGGAGAACAAATGGATAGTATGAGTATCGGGATTTATATATACTGCCTTTGAAGAAGTCGAAGTATCTGATATTATGAAACTGATGTATTTAAAGTTTTTTGTCGAGGCCTGTGTCGTTTAGTAAATTGAAGTTTGAAACGTGAAACTTTTCATTTTACAATACATTATTTATGTTTATTATTTTTATGAAAGTTTCTGATACATGTATAAACCACAATATAAAAAACCCTAGCATAAACTTTTTTTTAATATACACTGTTGCTAAAATCGCTTATTGATTTCGCAAATAAACTGAAACCCTAACAAATTAATAGTTTGAATGGTTCATAATTTCAGAAATCAGTGCAAACAAACCCTTCATTCAATCCAATATAAAATTAATCCGATTTCAATCAGAATCGTAAAACACATCCGGGAAGGTTGACGAGCCCTGCCCGGAAACGCGTAGTTAGGCAAGATGGCCGGATCCACCAAACTTCCGTTCGCAAACACATCAAGTGCATACGGCTCATAATAATGGCGAATACAAACTTACTGTTAACGTTGAAAGATGGCGCTAGCGTAGCGTATTGCATAGAATTGAATATGAGGGGTGGTGGGCTTCGGTTTTCGCCGCCTGTATTTGTAAATTTGTTTTTTTCTACCCCCTTTTTTATTAGCCGGACATCTGTTATGATTTTTCGAGGGTGATTGTTATGACATATTAAGTGTATAGGTTGACATTAGTGGTAGAGTACCTACCTGCCGTTTTGCGTGATTCATGCTTTTGTTTTAGTATGGGAAAATTGACGAGTAAAATCACAGAATAAAGACTAAAGGCGCCTGCTAATAATGTAAAGGTTTGAATTTACGCCTTTTTTTGCCAATTTAAGAGTCAGCCGTACTTAGAGACAATAATATTTTTCCTTTTTAGGGGTTCTGTTTTAAACAGATCCTATAACTACGCCAACACTGTCCGTTCGTCTGTCTGTCCCAACTTTAAAGACATCTTTCGAATCTAACAAAACTTTTAACAAGGTAGGTACGCTGAGAAACAAATAAAACAACAAAAAAATATATACCAATCGAATATTAAACTGCGTTTCCCAAAGTTATTAAGTATATGTATAAAAATTACATATCACATACCTAATAAAAGAACGAACTTACAAGCTTACTTAAAACTACACTAATCTAACAAACCGCTGCCAATGGGCTGCTGGCAGTATTGCCACGTTAAATGGCAATGCTTAATGTTTGTGCCAAGTACATAGGGACCTGCCAAGATGCACTACGCTAACTAGCGTTTCTATTCTTTTCGTGTTTAAACCAATCGCGTCACTGTTAGATGCCGTGATACGAAAAGTCACGTGATCTATCAGTGACGCGATTGGTTTAAAAACGAAACGAATAGAAACGCTAGTTAGCGTTGTGCGTCTTGGCAGGGCCCTCAGGCCAGCATTTTGGTCACGGGTTGCGTCAAATAACTGTGTATCATTAAATATTCTACCTCAAACTGAGCTAAGTTATCCGTACGAGTAAGTACAAGGTGAGCTGAGGTTCAAAGTGTTCAAACTCGCCACCTCAGGATCTTGAGTAGGCGCTCTAAACCCAACTAGGCTACCTAAGACTTCATCCGGCTCTTAAGTATACTTTAGTACTTAAACTTCAACTTAATTTTAATCTTTTAACCCTCAACTCGCTAATTCAACAAATCCTAGATTATGGCCGTTTGTTTATAGAGGCTTATACCTTAAGCTGGGCATTTACGGTCGCGCCGTTTGTCTCGGCGACAGATGGAGTGTATACAATGGGCGTACTATTTTGTCCACATTTACGGGCGCGCCACGACACGCTTCAACGGTGCGACATTACGGAGCAAACTGATTACAAAATCACAGCTACGGCCCATATTATGGTCGCCTTTATCGCGGTGGATAAAGCATCCATCACTCTCGCACTTACATACCGGTGAGAAAGTGATAGACGCTTTATCCACGTTTATACCTCGATAAACAAGCCCATAATAGCCCCGCACACAACGCATTCACGACGACACCATTTGGCATGGCGCGGACGCGTGGCGTGTTCCAACGTTGAATTCGACATTCACGATGGTTCCAATCGGAATGCGCGTTGGCGCGTCGCGCTGGCCTTCCGTCCATTTGGAAATCCAACGGATTGCGTCAAGTACGCAACGCTACAGTTTTGACAATCACGGATCGATTTTGGCGCGGCGCTGCTCTATTCGGCTTGTTGGAGCGGTCGTGATTGCCCAGCTTAATTCAACAAATCCTAGACTATGGCTGTTTGTTTATAGAGGCTATACCTTAGTTTGTTTCAAATTTATAAGTAAATCGAAGGCTTAATAATCTATTGCACAGAACAGAAAAAACAGTACAAGTGCCAAGTGGGCGTGTAACGTGTGGCATAGTTATGCGGAGTTCCGCATAACCTACCATACTTTTGCCGCGATCGCTTATTTCGATATTTCGATATTTCGATATTTATATTTAGAAGCATGCCTTATTGTGCTATTTTGGAGTGTAAAAACTCCGAATCTGTATAGTCACGTTCAGAAAATGTTCGTCACTTTCCGACTCTATTTCAACACTATTAAGATCCAACTTTTTCTTGCCGTGACTATACATTTGTTTAAGAGATACGATGCCACAGACATACACACAGATACACAGTTTTAACGTGTCTGTTTAGGGGTCAAAAACATTTTTTTTGTCAATGCGACTGTAGTCAACACTAGTTTGTTATACTCTTTCCATTTTTTTACTCATTTCATTTGCTTCAATACTGAGTGACATAATCATTGTAAGTCCTAATGCATTGTCAAAAATCGTTTGGTCGAAAACGATTTTAACAACAGAAACAAATTCTTTATCATTATTAAAAACTAACCTAACAACTGAAACGATTTACACAAAAGATGTGTATTCAATTTTGTAATTTTAATTAAAAATACATTAAGAAAAAAAAATGTGTTCCAAAGTTAAATCCGAATTACCTAAATACTCGATTTATTAGCTCAAAATGCATCCAGCTCAAAGTAGAGTAACTAAAAGCGAACGTTACATCAAAATTCATATAACATTGAAATAAACAGGGCTGAGATCTACACGGTAAAGCCTTATTGCTTTTGAAGTGCTATCGTATTGTCATCGTTACGCTAGCTCTTATTTACTTGACCGTAATGGCGGCGGAATTAAAAACAATACCATAACATGTCAAAGACATGGTTTTACCTAGTAGAATAGAGGACTAAACTAATGAACTTTACAATGAGCTAAAGGTAAAGAAGCATATCTTTTAAGCGACATAAATATGAGCATGCCTACTACGTGGAAATCTCATTCCCGCGTCAACTTTATAACTCATCGAGATAAAAACAAGCAATGCCACTCTCCCAAAGACTTATAACCTATTCACGTCGCTTTGCTGCAAAAAAGGACAAACCAAAAACGAAAAAACTTTCGCATTTAATAATACTAGGGAGCATAGGCAATGTTTGATGCTCCATTCCCTAATTTCCACACTCACTCACTGTTAAACTTAAAAATAACAAATAAATTCCATCCCGTCCAGCTCCAAACATTTAGCGGTTACAATAATGAATTAAATTAAATCCCCGCTCACTATAAAAAGGCCAAGTTTCGACTCAGACGTCTGACGGTCCGCGCTGTCAATCAATTACATTTAACCACCGCACCTGACCCGTTGCAACCACTTTGTCGGAGCTAAGCAGGGCTCAAATGAGCCTGGTTTGATGTCTAGTGGAATTTTCGTAGCGTAGAACGCTACGCAGCTTCAAATCCTGTGCCCCGCCTACTATTGATCGAGGCACGCCCACTCGACTTGAAATTTCGTGTACGATGAGACCCATTCCGCTTTAGGTGCTTGGTTTTGAATGTTGGCTGTATTTTGCCAAGGGTTGCGCGCCCCTGGATTTTTGTGGATAGCTTTGGCTGGTTGAGTTTTTTAAAAATCGAACGAATGGGTGAATGATTGAATTCTAACCAACTGCTAAAGGGTGATGTTTATGACATGTATGTATGTAGGTATATGTGTTCTTCATTCCTTCGTAGAGACTGAACGAATGGCCGGATTTCGATAAACTAGGTGTCGTTCGATTCGCCATAGCGTCGCGAGTGTCACATAAAAATATATACAGATTCTTATAGTTAGTTCGTTCAAATATTTTGCATGCTTTGATAATATATACAATAGCTACAAAGAAGCCGCCGCTACAAAGCGGTGTCGGCAACATCAAAGGATTTCAATGCACACTATTTAAACGAACAAACTGTACATGTACATAAATGTACATGTATGTGGTTATAAAAGACGACAATATCAAAATAATTGTTTGTGTTTATTATATTATTATTATACAACGGAATGTCCGTAACTTTTTTAGCGTAGAATCAATTTTCGGCATTTTTTATATGTTAGGAGTTCAATTTGGTAAAATCATTTCTTGGCGAAAATGTATTTCTACTATTTTATATAAGGATAAAATTTAAACTGTACATGTGTATTTGTGATGCTCAGTATAAATCTTCAAAGTATAATTTCGACTTACATTTATAAAATCGATTTACATTTGATATGACTAGGTAAGGTGAGCTAAGTGCGCCTATGGGGCCAGTGCGCAAAACCGACAATATCTCCTAAAAAACTTATGGTTTGTCGCATTTACCCCGTTGACGCACTTACCCCTAAGGTAAGGCAAGAGCGTCTACAGGGCCAAATGCGACGAATCATATGTTATTTATGAGATATTTTTGTTTTGACGCACTTGCCCCATAGGCGCACTTACCCCACCCTTATTACAATGCTGGGGACCTAGTAAAAAAGAGTATAACACACACAACTACAAATACCCTTGGTATCCTGAGTTTTTACCAAATCATCATTTGGCAAACAATGTCATTTTACAAACTTTCATTTCGCAAAAATGTAGTTGTGCTTAAACCACATATTACATAGGCTACATGGGCTTATTAAATAAGTTAGGTTAGGTTAGACTTTTGACGACAAAAAATAGATTTTTTTGTGGTGGGAAATACATCTTTGCGGAATGAGTTGCGAAAGTTTGTAAAATGACATTGTTTGCCAAATGTTGATTTGGTAAACATTAGTGAACCGTTACCCTTAAGAGATTTAACTACCCTTTATTTATACCTAGGGCTGCTACCCTCCAGCTATAACAATTACCTTCTAACTGTTATGGTTATAGGCACCGCTAATGCTGATACAACCCTAGAAGGCAATCACGTCATTAATAGGGGATGGGATATCTGGGATACTCTGCCGCACTTACCGAAGAAGGTGGCTAACTCGGCCCTCCTATGGAGAAAAGGCACAAGTGCAATTAATTCATAGAAAAAATAAACTCTCAAGGGTTATAATAAGGCTGGAATTGCAATATAATTCATATGGTAACCTGTCGCGTTTTTTTTTGACCGATTTTCATTTGACCGAAAACGTTTCGTTTATAGGGTTCCGTACCAAAAAGTGTAAAAACGGGACCCTATTACTAAGACTCCGCTGTCCGTCTGTCTGTCTGTCACCAGGCTGTATCTCAAGAACCGTCATAGCTAGACAGTTGAAATTTTCACAGAAGATGTATTTCTGTTGCCGCTATAACAACAAATACTAACAAATACAAATACAACAAATAATATTATTTAGCGTAAATATTTTAAAAAGAGTCAAAGGCTTGGAAAATCTCTCTTTCGCTTCTCCTCGGTTTATGTTTTATAACACCCTTACATAAACCAGAATATTATAATTTAGGAAATTCCGTGAAAAATTCTGGTGAATGCATGGAAATCCGTTTAGTAATTTTTGAGATCATTGTGAACTTCTGCACCTGACTGTACACCTTTTACAGGTCTACAGGTTTCTCTATTCTACTCTGCAAAACCGCATTGCCTTTGATATGTTGGTATTGTTTTTAACTCGGCCGCCATTACTGTCAAGTAAATAAGAGCTATCAAAACGTTGACAATACGATAAGACGAAAAAAGGTATACCTTATCTAACGTGTAGAATCTCAGTTTCAGCTCAGCGGGCTTAGTATTTGTCACTCTCGTCCTTATACACGTGTCAAAAAGTGACTGATGTTTTATCCATATTTTGTCATGCGATAAACGCAGCCATGTTAGGCATGTATGGCTGCGTTTATCCTGTGACAAAGTATGGATAAGGCATCCGTCAACTTCTGACACGTAAACAAGTACAAGAGTGACGGATGCTTTATCCACATTTGACACACGATATAGACGCAGCCATATCTACTAGGCCCGCAGGTCCTCTATTCTCCCAGTAAAATCATCTTACTTTTGACTTGTTATCGTATTGTCAACGTTTTGATAGCTCTTATTTACTTGACAGTAATGGCGGCCGAGTTAACAATACCATATCACGTCAAAGGCACTATGGCTTCACCGATAATAAACCAGAGGGCTTGTCTAACGCACTCGCAATCACGATCGTTTCTATTTTGAAAATCGAAGGCTTGTCTGCTTACAAAATGAAAACAATTGCTCCACTTTTGCCAGCCAGTTGCGATTGCGAGTGCGTTAGACGATAAGCCCTCGGTGTAAAACATTATCATCCTTCTTGGGCAGTTACAAATAACAATAACCGTATTCCATTTTCAAATTAATTTAAATATAACCAAACTAGCTTTCCAACGCTTATGTACCCGGCCTTAATTACAGTTCCGTTGAGGGCATAATACGGCGCACCTGTGCCTTCCCACGCAACTTGGGCTGTAAAAAAAATTACAAAGCACTCAGCTCTCAATTATACGGGCATAATCGCGTCGCTCTTGAGACTTTTAGACAATCTTAAATCATGCTCCCTTAAATTCAGTAGGGCGTTAGGGTGGATGCACAATGCTCCTTTAAAAAACAAAATTGAATGTCAATGACATGTCGTAAAATTGTTTTTTTTTGGAAAGCATTTTTTAAGGTGAGTGTCTTAAGATTTCAGATTTAAACTCTAGTATGTTGATAGTGCAATGTGTCGGAACCGGATGTATTTTTTCAATAAATGTGCATACGTAGTTACCTACACGCCTTCATTCTCAGAGTGGGGTAGACAGAGCTAAATAATTACCAACAACTCCAAGAATTTGTTGATAATTCTGTAACCTCATTTTGCACAATTAGGCTAATAAATTGTATTATCAAGATAAAAGGGATTTTAAATAAATTAAAAATTTGGCATGCGAATGGTTTAATACTAAAATGATTATTAACTTAGCTTTGCATTACATTTGTAAAAAAAAGCATGTCGCATTCGCCTGAAACTAAAAAAAAGTTATTATTCAGATTGAGATTTTACTATTATTAACTAGATAATTAAAAAAATAATTGATTATACCATACATATTTGAATAATGACAAAAGAATTTATTTTATAAAAAAACTCTAAAAACAGTTTTATTTTTAAAGCACGCTGTTGAGCACATCCCCTTACAACTCGGTTCTTAAGACTCCGTCCGAGACCTTAAGCGGGAGCGAGACGCGAGATATGGAAATGAGCGAGCAAAATAGCCAATGAGGGGTCTTAAAGTAATTCGTAGATATTGTTTAATGCTTTTTTGGGGGACCAAAAGGGATCGAGGATTTACGGAATTAATAATTAGTGCACTTTGGTGGGGTTGTTGAGAGAAAATACGAAGATGAGTTATGTTTTTACGAGTTTATGTGTGATGGGTTTAGTGACACTAACTTTAAATTAACCTATACTTCAGTTTTTTTAGCAAAAGAAATAATGTAAACAAAGAAACAGTAGTCGTAAACCTTTTTCAATTGGGTATTAATTAGTTAATATTTATTTAAATATTTAACAAACAACAAAACTACGGAAAATATATCGGTAGGTGAGTAATTTATAGGTGACGTTTAGATTTAGAATAGACATTTGACAAAATTCAAAATATTTATTCAGTAAATAGGCCACATGAGGGCTCTTTTACACGTCGGTAACATGAGTGAATCTACCAGAGCTTCGGACAAGACCATCATTGCGGAGAAGAAGCGCCTCAAGAAACTCCAGCAGAAGGTCATTTTTTCAATCATAATAACATAATAATACTAAAAAGTAAGTTACATTAAGTAATAATAAAGTAATAAAGGAATAAATAATAAATTCTTAAAACTAGCAAAAATAAAATTATGACAAATGTAAGGTCGATAAACCTTAAACTAATTATAAAGACTATGAGAGCAACACGACGAGGTCTCTACGTCAAAAGCCATAACTAGATAGAATGATTAATTAAAGAACTATAAGCAACATGAAGATATGTAATATAATAAGTGACCGATTGAAATTTCTGTGGCACAACACATTTTTTAATGAAGCTAGCGAACTTTTTAATATAGTATATACATTTCCATAAAACCGTTCCGATTTGTCACTGCCTCTGCTTCATTGGGTATTTTATTGTGCAAAAATAATAAATATTATGAACGACAAAATAAAAAAATAAACGCATATTATTACTTGATATTTTGTATGCATATTAAATTAGATACATTTGTTTAATAACTAGACACAATGTGTTCGTAAAATAAAATGAGGAATGGATGATTTTCGAAATGGTTTAGGTACTATTAACCTAATCAGTCCAGTACAGTCCATAATTAAAAAAAACTAAAAATGAACTTTTTTTAAAGTTTGCGTATTCTATAGGCTTCATATTTTCGATTAGTATGGTCTTGGTCTAAAAAAGCAGCAACAATTTAAAAACAAAATCATTTTTAGATTTTTTTTAGTATGGACTGTACTGGACTGAAATTTTTCAGTCAATCTATTCGCCATATATTACTTACCACATTAAAATTGATATAAAATACTTTTTATCGAATAAACAGCCCGGTTAAGGTCGTCTCCTATTTGGATCTTAGTCTATTAGAATTTTCACATTTTGTTTTTCTTATTTGACGACTCAGCGCGGCATAGTGTAAGCGATTTCAATTTAATGCTGTCGCTAATAGAGTATAGAATGCTTCGACTGCTACATTTAGCCGCCTTCTTTGGTACCTATGATAGTATTTTTCTCCCACATGCTCGGAAATGTCAACCTTACTGTCGTAAAATCAGCCCGCGAAGTTCTGAGTTCCAGGTCCAGGCAAAATTAAAAAAAAAAGTTATTATTTACCAGCGGCAGCGGCCGCGAAAATGTATACAAATTTCATTACGTACCTGGTGTTTTACTTTTTAAAACCCTGTTTGGACTAGGATAACTAACTCCAAACAGCCAAACACTCGTGCAATCAAAATTCTTCCTTGTATATTTTACTTTTTAAATGTCATAGACTAAAAAGTTAAACATTTTCAAACAGCGTTTACAGCGTATTTAAAAGTGTATCAAATAGTTTGACGTTATTTTTTAATAGAAATTGTGTTCGTAAACAAAATGAATTGCCGAAATAACATAAACGCGTAATAAATGTTATAATTTAAACCATATTTTATTCAAATTGAATTTATTACGTTTGCTTGTGTGATTTTATTTAATGCTTTGTTTCAGTACTTTTAATCGTACGTGATTCTGTTCTTTTTTTTCAAGGAAATTTTGACCTGTTTAATAGTTTAACAATTTGTGTTGTATTTTCTCGCATTGTTGGAGAAAAGCACTATACTATAAGCCTCGACCGGGAAGGGCGGTTGCTGGACTCGTATATAGCGCGGCCTCGACTGCGTCTCGGCCACGCTAACTCTACTCGTCCCGCAACGGCCTATTTCCCGGTCTGTGCAGTAATATACTATTATGTAACTGATACATAAAGAGGGTCCTTAAAATACGAGTGTGGTTTTATGAAACGAGCTGAAGGCGAGTTTCATAATAAGATCACCCGAGTGTTTTAAGGCCTAATTATGTACTTTGCATACATTACTTTATCTACACACATATTATAACCTACTCTAAGATGCGTTCAGTAAGCGGCAAAACAATCAAATGGCGGTAAAGCTACCTAACCTGCGTCACGAATATGAATGTTTTTTTTTAAATCATAGACAAACTAACTAATGTCATTCGAAATCAAAATGGCGTACGACACTTTACTTAAAATATACCGAGTCGATGTTCAATTGATACTAGAATTGGCCCCCTGTTTGAATTGTGTTGGTTTTGGAAGATGCTCCAAATTTGAACAACATTACTTTATCAAAAGTTGTATCGTAATTTTAACTTTTCATTACAGCTACAGCTAAGAAAACATATCATAGTAAAATTGTATCTTGTAATGCTGGTCATTGTCTACGGATTCTGAACGCATTATAGAGGACTTATGATAATGAGTGTAGATAAAACCGCTTTTTACCGGTATTTTTTGTAATTGTGAAACTTTTTCTTTGTTTCCTTTGCACCGTTGGATAAAAGTTTTATATTACACTGTGTTAAAGCGGCAGCTCGGAATAATTACGATAATAGGAAATAATGGACATATTAATGTACATATTGATTAATTTATGTAAGTATAAGTAGATATATATATGTCTATATGATGTTTATTTGTATACATAGTTTATGGATATTTCGCTGTAAAGTCGCCGTCAATAGAATTTGCGAACTATGTAAACAAAACCAAACAAACCAATTCACCATGATTATTTACTCGATAATCACGTACCTACTTTTAAAGATCAAGTGAGGTCTTTGCAACGATTTATACACTAACCCCCTTACTAATAAACGTTGAGTAACGTTGGTATAGCTATACAATGTTTTGTCCTTATCTGTCATTGTGACATTTGAATTCGAGAGATAAGGACAAAACATTGTATAGCTATACCACCGTTACTCAACGTTTAATAGTAAGAGGGTATATCATTATTAAGTTTAAGATGCATTAACTATTCATTATACGTTATTTTTAATAAGAACACGCTTGGTGAATATTTGAGGTTATGTGTCAAATAGTACTAATTTGTTTACATAGTTCGCAAATTATAGTATTTAGAGATATTAATTTACTAGCTATTTCCCGCGACTCCTTCCGCGCAGAAGAATAAAACATAACTCATGTTACTCAGGGATAATGTAGCATTCTAATGGTGAAAGATTTTTTGAAATCGGTCCAGTAGTTTTTGAGTTTATCCGTTATAAACATAGAAATACTTTCCTCTTTATTTATTTATTTATAATATTATACTAGCTGTTCCTGTGCCCACTTCGTTGGGCAATAAACTTTTTTTTGGTTAATATATAGCCCATGACACACATAACGTGGCTTTCAATTAGTAAAAAAAATATCAAAATAGGTTCACTAGATCCAGAGATTACCCCCTACAGCGTCACAAACTTTACCTCTTTATAATATTAATAGTGTAGAATTTTAGATAAATACGTTCAAATATTGCTAGTTTAATAGCATAGTTAGGTTTATTACGAAGAAAGGGGTTAGTCTTGTAACAAAAACAACCTTATTAACTGGCACCTCTAAAAACCTCCCTGTAATTATAAAAAAAAATCATCCCTCGGAGGGGGGGACCCTTATTAGTGACGCCATTTAGCCCTCGCTCAAAGGGTACCGTTAATAATTAAACAGAACCCGGTAGGAAGATGTCACAGTCTGTGCGGCAGGTTTTAGACGATTTTGCCGTTAGAACGGGAGCAGCAATTAAAATGTCTAAAGAAAAGAAAAGTAAGTTCCTTGTTGCCAATATACTTTATTCGCTCAGACATCATCTGCTTATCTAGACGAAGCATCAACTAAGCGCTAGCACTAGCGCAAGCTATTTATTTAAAAAAAACATTATGAAATTGCAATAAGTTAAGGTTAGGTGGGGTAAGTGCGTCTATGGGGCAAGTGCGTCTAACAATGTATCTCAACAAATAAATGTTGGTCGCATTTGGCCCGTTGACGCACTTGCCCCACGTCATCTTACTAATTACTGATTACTGAATAAATACCTGGCAAATCAACGGCTACCTTCCTTTTTTATCCCCCGAAAAAAAAAGAGTTTAACGCGTTTTACGTGGTTATTAATGCCACTTTGTGTCTGTGTATCTGTTTGTCTGTTAAATAAAAAGAAAAATTCACAACAACACGCAATTAAAGTAAAAATAAATAAATAAAGCTACATAAAGTGGAACAGTTGCGAAACGGCCCCAAATCTGCTTGTGTCGGCTGGTAAACCAGCGTGGTCTGCTGTTGAGACAGCTCGGGGGCAGCTCGGCACGGAAGGTGACACATGTATTTTTACTAGAGGACGCCCGCGACTTCGTAAGCGTAGAATTAGTTTCCCGCTACTCCCCCAATTTCTTCCCGTTGGGGGTCGATTTTCGGAAAATCCTTTCTTAGTGCTCACTTAGATCATGAAAGGAACCCCTGTGCCAAATTTCAAGTTTCTAGGTACAGTAGTTTTTGCTGTGCGTTGATATATAAGTCAGTCAGGTTTGCTTTTTAAAGATAGATAAAGTAAAGTGAACACAAATACAAAAAAAGAAAAAATAATAAAATTAGAACAACAAATTAAAAACACAGGCGACAGTGTAAGTTAACCATCATAGTCATATTATGACACTGTGCCTGTGGCTATGTTGTTTGGCATTCTAGCTCCCTAATTAGTAATTAAACTAATTTGAACGTTGTTTCTTTTAAACAAAACTTAATCAGCGGGCCGATTATGGTCCTGTTTATCGACGTAGATAAGCGTAGATAAAACATCTGTCATTTTCTGACCAGTATGTAAGTGCGAGAGTGACGGAAGCTTTATCCACCGCGATAAAGGCAACCATAATACGGGCCCAGGGTGGTTTTGTCCAAGTTTCAATAAAGATCGGTGGCGGTCGGATGCATCAACTCTGAAATAATCGCCATCCAGGGTTTTTATTTAATACTATGTTATTAAAAGCATTCTGGACTTGTCAAAATTTCACCCTGTTTAAATTAAAATTACAAGCTGGACCTATAACTGAAAGCCCAATAGCCCATGAGCCCATGACACAATTATGTAGACGATTCTGAGTAAATTCAGAATTTCACTCTAATAGCAAAGTTCTTCGCTACACGTTCCAATTATATCGAACACTTTGACTGTAAATTATAGGCTTATATTAGCGGCCTTTACACGTAAAGTTCGGACCGCGGGAAACGCCACGCGGCGTTCTGATCTTCGTTCCGAACCGTAGTTTTTTTACTATTTTACTATTACAGTTGCATTTACACGTACGGTTTGGAACGGCGCGTGGCGTTTCCCGCGGTCCGAACTTTACTTGTGCAGGCCGCTATTGTTAGCTGCAATTTCGTCCTTGAGGCATAAATTACATTTGTAATTTTCTTCCAGCCGTTTCACGAGTAAGGGTGGATTCGACCAAACTTGAAAACATTAGCAAATAACTATACTAGATATACAGGGTGGAAAAAATTAACGCCACATGTACGGCAACTACCTTAAATATTGGAAATAGCAAGTTCTACACAAAAGAGACTTATTTTATTATTAAAACCAAAAAAAAAACTGCATTATTGGATTTAAAAAAATATCCTCTTTCTTAAATTTACTAGTCTTTGACAGAAATTCAGTAAGCATCTTCTTAAGTCACATCAGTTTAAAAAAATAAGTTTTATTATATACAAGTTCTTTTTCTAAAGTTCAAAGTGATAATCATACAATTAAACTAAGAAATAAACAATATTTAATTTCGTAATTATTGTGAAAAGTGTATAAAAATCGTAAACAAAGTAAATAAGTGTTCCTACTTTAACGATTTGTTCGTATACCCGCGTTCCGCTGTAAAGCTACCGCCGAGCTTCGTACGCGGTTATCGGCGCTGCGTGTCTCACGTAAGTGCGAATATAGCGTGCGCGCTGCGATTCGCTCTCTCACAAAAGCGACACTGATAACGCGGTACGTAAACCAAAGATTATGAACGCAGAATTAACTCAATAGTTGCCTACACCGTTTACGCCTCTAGGAGGAAGTTGCATTTATAATAAATTTATTATATTTACTTAGTAATAACAATTAAAGTACTTGATTTATGAAATCATGTCACAACGAAATAACAAGAAGACTAAATGCTCAGAATGCTCTAATGAAATAATAAACCGCGAATTAATGAAATGCTGCGTTTGCGATGTTACACTCCATTTAGATTGCACAAATGTAACAATTAAAAGATTTTTGCTCATGTCAAAATCCACGAAAGAATCATGGAAATGTAAAAAATGTCGAACTCAGGTACAAGAAGTAGACACCCCCCCACAAAATTCAAAAGTAGTTACGCCAAGCAATGTACCTACTGAAAAAAGTCTGCCACATAAGGAACCACTGGTACATACTCCAAAAGATGTTGATCGTATCACAAAACGACAACCTCGACTGCAGAAATTAAGTTTATCTCCATTGCTGAATATAAATAATTCCTTCAATAACTCTATGGAGACGTGCCTTACTAGTAACAGTGACATCAGCACGCACAGCCTGCCAAACCTAACAGAAAGTTCGCAGATTGCCGAGCTTAAGGAAGAGATCGAAACTCTTACAACAAATTTAACAAGCGCTCACGAAGAGATTGCAAATTTAAATTTTGAAATGACCCGTTTAATCAAAAACCAGACGGAACTGGAAAGGCAAGTGTCTACACTCAAGCAACTACTCGGTGATACAAAAACCCCTGGATCAAAGAAATCAACTCCAAAACCAGGGAAAAGTAGAGCAAAACATGACGTTTCTCAAACTCCCAATATAAAACAGAGCGATTCCAATGCCACTAACAAGAAAAAAATAGGCTTATCTACAGTAAAAATTCCCACTACAACAATTATTCACGCAGACAAAAATCAATTGGAAACACAAGAATTAAAATCTAAAATATGCATCATTAGCAGCTGCAACCAAAATAAAGTATTACCTATAGCCAAAAATGCTTTCGCTGACTGCAACGATATATGCCACTACCTGTTTCCTCGGCAAGGTATAAAAAACCTTATTAAAGATATAACAAATAAAACAAGGAATTTCTCTATGACGGACTACTGCATCGTACTCATCGGCGAGGAGGATTTTCTCACGACCAACGATTATCACGGCTTAATAGTGCATCTAAGGGAAACGCTGCAGGCTGTGGACTATACAAATGTCATTATATGCATGCCAACATATAGATGTAAGACACAACATAATGAGTGCATTTTTTAACTGGAGAGTAGAGACTTTTAACAATTTACTGCATCTTGATATTGAATCCTACAAGTATGCGTATTTGGTAGACTCAAATCATACTCTATCATACGACTATGACATGTTCTCAAAAAGAAAGGGAATTTTAAATGTCACTGGCATGCGAAATATATTTAACCAATTAGTAGAGACATTAAGATACTTACAAAAATACACTGAAGCCATCAACGACGTCACTAAAAAAGCAGATTGTGTTGGCGATGACACTCATTTAAGTGATGTTTCCGATAGTAATATTCAGTTATTTCTATAATAGTGTACTCCATATTATGCATCAAAATATTGCAGGACTTATCAATAAGTCAGATCTCATAACCGTTAAGTTAGATGAACTAATCCGTAATCATGTTATCGTAGACGTTCTGTGTGTAACGGAGCATTTTATTATGTCCGGCTGCGAGAAGGTACTTTCTATACCACATTATAATTTAGCGGCATATTACTCTAGGCAAGAGACAAAAAGAGGTGGTGCTTGCATACTTGTTAGAAGTAATCATCAATATAAAGAGCTAACCGACGTCGCTAAATGCTCTGTACCTGGTATCATCGAATGTTGTGCTGTCGAGCTAGTGGTTCTTAAAGTGTTGATCGTATGTGTTTATAGAACACCAAATTTTCAAAATCTTGATGTTTTTTATGATAAACTTAACATTATCATAACAAAATTACAAGGTCGAAACTATAGAAAACTTATTATGTGTGGGGATTTTAACATAGATGTTTTGAAATCTAATAATGTTACACGGGATTTTGAGTATTTCCTGTTAAACTTTAATCTTAAATTAGAATTAAAAACACCCACCAGGCCTGCTAGTAAATCTTGCATTGATAATTTTGCTCATAATATTAAAAAGGGATGTACAGCTCAAGTATATGACTTTGGGCTTTCAGATCACACAGCACAAGTACTGAAGGTACCCGTTAAGAAAACATGTATATCAAACTCCTGGAAGATAAAAAGAAGGGACTATTCTAGGGAAAACCTCAATAAATTTAATATACACTTAGAAAGTCTAGCTTTTTCGGAAATCTACGAAACGGAAAATCCAAACAAAGCCTATAATAAATTTCTCGAAACATTTCAAATGTTATACAATCTTTGTTTTCCGTTAAAAAATATTACCTTGAAAGCTTTTAAAAAAGTAAAGTGGTTATCAAAAGGCATAAAAATATGTAGCAAAAAACAAAGACAGCTACTATGGCAATATAGATTATCTCCAAATAATATAAATAAAAGGTTGTTTGAAAATTACACTAAAATTTATAAGAGAGTAATCAAATTGACACAACATGCTCAAAATAACTATAAAATAAATACAGCAGAAAACAAAACTAAGGTAACATGGCAAATAATAAATAATTCACAATTAACTCATCCAGAATCCATACACAAAATTAAAACAACTAAAAATAATTTACTAACAAAACCTAAAGAAATTGTTGAAGCATTCAACAACCATTTCGTAGACCAGGTAGAAAATACTTCAAATCAATTTACATACTCCGATAAAATAACTTGTAATCCCAACTCAATGTTTGTTTATCCGACTTCTAAAGAAGAGATAATTAATATTATTAAAAACCTTAAAAATACTAAAAGTGTAGGATTCGACGGCATAGCTACTAATGTTGTTAAGTTCGTTGGTGGCACTATAGCTATACATCTCTGTCATATTATTAACCTGTCTGTGAGCGCCGGTATTTATCCTGAAAGTCTCAAGACCACCATTATTAAACCTTTATATAAAAAGGAAAATCGGGAACATATAACAAACTATAGGCCCATAGCACTTATACCTATATTTTCCAAAATATTCGAAAAAGTTATTTATATTCGTTTATACAACTACCTAACAAAACAAAACATTTTATGTGATGAACAATAAGGATTTAGACAAAATAAAAACATTAATATGGCTATTTACGATTTACTTAAAATTATAATGGAAAACGTGGACAAAAAAACACCTATCTGTGCTATTTATACTGATATGACCAGGGCGTTTGACTATGTTGACCACAATAAGCTGCTTCATAAACTTAACGCGTATGGTTTCAGAGGAAATGTTCTAAGTTTGATTAACTCCTATCTAAGTAACCGAAAACAATACACTGAATTAACAAGAATTTGCCTGAAGACTAAAAAGGAAACTACGTACTTATCTAATGCAAGAGTTGTTAAGTATGGTGTACCTCAAGGTAGCGTATTAGGTCCTTTATTATTTATTATTTACATTAATGACTTACCAAAAGAGGTTCATCATCCGATGGTTCTCTTTGCAGATGATAGCACGGCTATCATAAAGTGTAATGATTTAAGTAATTATGAACATGATATAAACTTAGTTTTAAACAAAATAATAACATGGCTGAGAAAGAATAATTTAGTAATAAACTTAAATAAAACTTATGATATGCACTTTAGTCAACGAATTCAAATGGGTAAAATGGATATTAATTATAATGGAACTCAAATATCAGAAGTAGAGATGACTAAATTTTTAGGTTTAAAAATAGATAACAAACTGAATTGGAAAAGTCAAATAACTTTCTTAGCTAAGAAACTGAATAAATCTGTGTATGCCCTCCGAAGTTTAACAAAAAAAGTAAACCGTGAAGCTGTACTGACTGCATACCATGGCTTAGTAGCATCTTTACTAAGATATGGTATCATTTTCTGGGGAAATTCTGTAGATGTTGTAACAATATTTAAGGCCCAAAAGAAATGTATTCGTGCAATGTGTGGTCTTAAAACTAGAGATAGCTGTGTACCTTTTTTTAAGTCACTAAAAATCCTGACTGTGCCCTCACTATATATCCTAGAAGTTGCTATTTTTGTCAAAATGAATCTCTCACTGTTCGCGACACCATCTCGGGAGCGAACAAGACCAATACGGGCGCAGTACCAAAACTTATTATGTTTTTCAAAAAGCAAAACAGCTCTTTACCGCAAAAGTTTTTTTAGCATGGCGCCAGTTATATATAATAAAATCCCGATTAGTATAAGACAACAAAAAGTCCATAGATTTAAGAATGAGCTAGCTGAACTTCTAATAGATAAATGCTATTATTCAGTTAAGGATTTTCTCAGTTAGTAACCAGGCCATTATACTCGTAAGTCATATCTAAGGATTGTAGTCTTTGTAGAATAAGTCAGTTGTTTATTTTTATATTTATACTTTTTTTTTTTGTTCTTACTCTTAAATTTTACTATCCTGTTTTCAAAAATAATCAGGACTCAAAATTTGTACACCTGCGGGTAAAGCATAGTGATTCATACCATGTACTACTATTTTCCAACCAACACTGTACCTATGTTTATGCAAATAAAATTATTTCTATTTCTATTTCTATTTCTAAACGGGAATCGAACTGGTCGAATATGACAAAACAATAAAGTCGTGTTTTATAATACAGATCCAAAGGGTCATTCATAGTGATCATTTATACAATCATTGAAACTTAGTAGCCCAATCATTCGACCAGGGGGCCGATTTTTGACTTTCGAGTGCTCGAAAGTTTCACTCGGAAGTGAGAAAAAACTGTGAAACCAATCAGTTTACAAAACTTTAAAACTGCATTAAATTGTTTGGAACCCTTTGTGTGTAAGTCTGACGAGGACTTTTCGTTTTTATCGGCTGTGGGCATCAATTATCGGGCAAATATGTCTTTATAACAAATCGCCTTTATTTCTTTTACGTTTCTTTACACTGCGCCAGAGCTGATCGACTGTTCTTACCAGGGTTGCCATCCGATATTATACAGGGTGTAACATTTAAATCGGTCAGTATGGGAAAGGCTGAAACTCTAAGACATACGAAGATCTGTTCTTAGGAACCATGTCATCGATTTTAGTAACAAGAAAAACTGCAATCATATATTAAAAAAACTTGCTCGGGAATCGAACCCGGATGTTTTGAAAAATACAACTAACACTATTTCTATTTAGATATCGATTGTGTAGGTCTTTAGCAGTAAAATAGAAATAGTGATACGTAGTTTTATTTTTCAAATTTTCTTATGAGTACAAGTAATTTTTTTATACGTATGAATGCAGTTTTCCTTGTTACTAAAATCGATGACATGGTTCCTAAGAATAGATCTTCGTATATCTTATAATTACAGACTTTCCCATACTGACCGATTTAAATACTCCACCCTGTATCACCAGCCATCCACCCTCGCTTCGCTTCGGTGTAGGTGAGTTTTGGATAACTTACCAAAAAAAAATACTGAGCAACGCTCGGACATCCAGAGGGCTTATTGTCTAACGCACTCGCAATCACGATCGTTTTCATTTTGAAAATCGAAGACTTGTCTGCATACAAAATGAAAACAATTGCTCCACTTTGAAGCCGGTTGTGATTACGAGTTCGTTAGACAATAAGCCCACAGGTACTTATATAACACTTAAATTAGCATTATATAAAAAGACTTTAAAATAAAAAAATACCATGCGTAGTTCAGCAGGAAAACGTGTCAAAACTCAGAATTAGAAGAGCTAATAAAGAGTTGTAATAAAAAAAGTTGGAACCCTAGTTGCAACTGTCATTACAGGCTGAACAACAGTTATTTAAAGAAACCGTCTTGTTTCTTAATAGCCGGTGCATGCAAACAACTTGGACTCGTTCATATTTAATCTACACATGCGCAAAATGCATCATTTGTGAGGAAATATACATTTGTTTGCTCATTCTGGAGTGTAACCCAGCGGTCACCTGTTCCTTTCACATCCATGTCCTACGAGAATGACCTTAGTATGTACAAGAAGTTCAATTTTCCGTCGATTCTTCGTCGAGCTCTTTTCGGTGTAAGAGTGAGTAACTAATACTTAATTAAATAAATTAAATGACGACTTATTTTGACGACGCGCTGGCCTAGTTGGTAGTGACCCTGCCTACGAAGTTAGCGGTCCAGCTTGGTATTGATTCCCTCAAACGCAAAGGTGAGCGAATGCAGGAGTGAAGTCCAAGCGGCGAGTTTAAGTAGTACCGTCAGAGCGAGCAAAACACATATTAGCGCGTGCATTCTCAATTAGGCAGCCTTATACGTTCGAGAAGCCATGCTGCCAAATTGAATACACGCGCTGAAATGTGTTTTGCTCGCTTTGACGGGACTACTTAAACTCGCCGCTTGGACTTCACTCCTGCGTTCGCTCACCTTTGCGTGTGAGAGAATCAATACCCTGGCCTATTGCCTAACGCACTTGCAATCGCAATCAACTTCAAAGTGGAACAATTGTTTTCATTTTGTATGCAGACTCGCCTTCTACTTTCGAAATGAAAACGATTGCGATTGCGAGTGCGTTAGGCAATAGTAACCCTGGGCTCAAACCCCGGTAGGGCAGATATTTGTGTGATGAGTGCGAATATTTGTTCTTCATGGATGTTTTCTATGTATTTATGTATATATTTCTCTATATATAAGTATTTATATCGTTGTCTAGTACCCATAGTACAAGCCTAGAGCTTAGTTTGGGACTAGGTCAATTGGTGTGACATAGTCTCCAGATATGTATTTATTTAATTCAACCAGGACAATTGCGTGAATTGGGTAAATCTTTCAAAGATTAAGAAATTTATTGATAAACGACATAAATTAATACATTAAGATTTTATACTTGTATAATAACTGAAAATTAACACTAATATCAAATAACTAAATCTATTATTAAAGATATAAAATAAACTAAAATATTAAAAGGAAAAGAAGACTACTTCTGCATTCTTAAACGGTTTAAGTAAAAATTGGACCAAAAATTAGGCCTGCCTTGAACGAATCAAAAACAGCTCCCATTTTTTTCATTACATCGTCGAAACGTTTTAAGTAGTGCTGAGGCGCTAGACAAGATGCATTACGCTAACCAGCGTTTCTATTCGTGTCGGTTTTAAACCAATCACATCACTGGTAGATCACGTGACTCTTTGTATAACGTCATCTACTAGTGACGCGATTGGTTTAAAAACGAGTCGAATAGAAACGCTAGTTAGCGTAATGCATCTTGTCTGGGCCTCTGCTTTCTCATAGAAAAGTTTATAAATGGTCTAAGATCTGAATAGGAGACGACCGGGCTGTATATTCGATGAAAAGTATTTTATATCAAAATATTTAATACGCTAAATTATATGTGGCGAATAGGTAGGCTGAAAAATTTCAGTCCAGTACTTATATTTTTTTTTTATTAAAATGAACTTTTTTTTTAAATTGCAATTGCTTGTTTAATATACAAATTACATACCAATCGAAAGTATGAAGCCTATAGAATATGCAAACGTAAGGTTTGGTGCAAATTATTAGTACCGAATTACCTGTTTATTCCTGCCTACCCAATAGTTTGACGACAAAAAAATAGTCAACCTAACGTTTGCATATTCTATAGGCTTCATATTTTCGATTGGAATGTAACTTGTTTATTAAACAAGCAATTGCATTTTTTTAAAACAAAGTCAATTTTATAATTTTTTAATTATTTATCTACTGGACTGAAATTTTTTCAGCCTACCTATTCGCCATATATAACAGCCCGATGCAAATCGTCTCCTATTCGGATATCCTACTATTAGTACTAATTACCCATTTAATTATTCCTAGGTAATCATTAGATGATGTATGTTTGAACCCCCTTCGGTCACCATGTACCAATGAGTTTTTCTAACTTAAGTGCATTACCCGACGCTCTTAGGGTGTTACCAGACCAATCGATCGATCGCCGATCGCCGGCATCGATTGACGTCGATCGAAGACGATCGATTGGTCTGGTAGGAACTATCGATCGACGGATATCGTTCGACTAACTAATCGATCGTTTGCCGGTCGACGTTGATCGACTGGTCTGATAGCTTTAATTGATGAAGGAACTATCGATCGACTAATCCATTCTGCCATCGATCGACGATCGATCGATTGGTCTGGTAGGAACTATCGATCGACGTCGACTAATCAATTCTACCATCGATCGACGATCGATCGATTGGTCTGGTAACACCCTTACGGTGAAGGAAAAACATCGTGAGGAAACCTGCACATTCGAACAGCTGAGTGATGTAAGAGGGTAATTGCGCAAAATATCCTAAAGGGTCGAAGTGTATCCGAAAGGACCCATCTGTAAGATAATATAAGATAAGATAAGATAAGATTTATATCGTTGTCTACCTATAGTACAAGCCTAGTGCTTAGTTTGGGACTAGATGTATTACGCCAACTAGCGTTTCTATTCGTTTCGTTTTTTAAACCAATCGCGTCACTACTAGATCACGTGACTTTTCGTTACACGTCATCTACAAGTGATGCGATTGGGTTAAAAACGAAACGAATAGAAACGCTAGTTGGTGTAATGCAACTTGTCTAGGGGCTTAGGTCAATTGGTGTGACATTGTCCTCTGACAGTTTTTATTATTATTTTATTAGTTATAATAAAATTCAATCATAGGCTGTTTAGAAATACCAGTGCCACACAGTGTAAACGCTATATAAAAATGACGCCTTAAGGAGTCCTTGGTTGTGCTGTTGTAATCATAACCTCTAAATGAATAATTCAATATTGATTTGTGATGTTAGTAATTTAGAATATCTCAAATCGTGTGTTACGCCGAGCTTAATGTAATGATAGGCTTGTGTTATATATTATTCATAATAAGCCGCCATGTGAGCTTAAAAAGTCACGCAGAGTATGTTCCGTATTTGTACTAGTGAAAAAGTCGACTTAACTCGTAATAAACCGGCCAAGTGCGAGTCGGAGTCGCGCACGAAGGGTTCCGTACCATTATCTATGCAACATGAGCAAAAAACGGCAAAAAAATCACGTTTGTTGTATGGGAGCCCTTAAATATTTATTTTATTCTGTTTTTAGTATTTGTTGTTATAGCGGCAACAGAAATACAGTTTCTGTGAAATTTTCAACTGTCTAGCTATCACGGTTCATAAGATACAGCCTGGTGATATACAGACGGACAGCGGAGTCTTAGTAATAGGGTCCCTTTTTTACCCTTTGGGTACAGAACCCTAAAAAGGGTATATACATAAAAGGTGTATACTAGACTTACACACTTTTTCACTTGATTTTTAGGAGACTTAAACCCTTTTTCGCTAGGACCCCATATTAGTAACTAGCGATCTGCCCTCGCTTCGCTCCGGTTTATGTGAGTTTCCTGCAACACCAATACATAATCCAAATTTAATTAAACATAAAAACCTTCCTCTTGAATCATTCTATCTATTGATGAAAACCGCATCAAAATCAGTTGCGTAGTTTGAAAGATCTAAGCGTACATACAGAGGGACAGGGTATACAATAGGTATATAATTCCAAAGAGTCATAAATAGAAATCTTGTTTAACTAGGGCGGTTTATATCCTTGTTTGGTGAAAATTGGTTGAGCCGTTTAAAAGATATCGGAGGGGCTAGACAAGATGCACTACGCTAACTATCGTTTCTATTCGTTTCGTTTTTAAACCAATCACGTCACTGGTAGATCACGTGACTTTTCGTATCACGTCATCTACAGGGGACGCGATTGGTTTAAAAACGTAACGAATAGAAACGCTGGTTAGCGTAATGCATCTTGTCTAGCCCCTCAGCGGGCCTAGTATGGCTTCGTCTATATCGCTAAATGTGGATAAAGCGTCCGTCACTCTCGTACTTATACTCGTGTTATGTGTCAGAAGGTGACGGATGCCTTATCCAAACTTTGTACGCGATAAACGCTGCCATTTTAGGGCCTCAGCTCAAAGTACGAGTCGATATGTTACATCGCGTGGCTTTATTTATTTGGGTCATAAATACACACTGGAAAAAATAAAAGTTGTATATGGGTTTAGACAGAAAATTAGGCACCAAAAACTTCTGGTATATCCACAGAAAAGACTCTAACCTAAATAACCCATTTAATATTTTATAGTAACACTAGAGGACGCCCGCGACTTCGTACGCGTAGAATTAGTTTCCCGCTACTCCCCCCATTTCTTCCCGTTTGGGGTCGATTTTCGGAAAATCCTTTCTTAGTGCTCACTTACATCATGAAAGGAACCCCTGTACCAAATTACAAGTTTCTAGGTACAGTAGTTTCGGCTGTGCGTTGATACATCAGTCAGTCAGTTTAGCCTTATATATATATATATATATAGATAGAAGATAAAAAGTGGTATAACATTACAATGTTTGACGACGAGCTAGCCTAGTTGGTAGTGACCCTGCCTACGAAGCTAGCGGTCCTGGGTTCAAATCCCGGTAAGGGCAGATATTTGTGTGATGAGCACGAGTATTTGTTTCTGAGTTTTGGATGTTTTCTATGTATTTAAGTATTTATTTCTCTATACAGTGTGTGACATCCAAAAGAAGCTCCAATAAATTTAGTGTAATTCATTTTTAAAGGGTTCATCGAGCAGCAATGTATAACATTAAGTCTAAGTTAATTACAAGTTAATTGAGGGATAATGGAGCTATTTTTGATACATTGCGTGGCGAATTAATTAGTATGAAAAAAAAAGTACAACTTATGTTCACAAATACACATGTTTTTATGTTGATTAGGATGCATATTAACTGTTGTCAAAATATATGTTCGTATGGATATCACACACTGTATAAGTGTTTATATCGTTGTCTAGTACCCATAGTACAAGCCTAGAGCTTAGTTTGGGACTAGACGGATTCTTGTCTAACGCACTCGCAATCACGATCATTATCATTTTGAAAATCGAAGGCTTGTCTGCATACAAAATGAAAACAATTGCTCCACTTTGAAGCCGGTTGCGATTGCGAGTGCGTTAGACAATAGCCCCCTAGGTCAATTTGTGTGAGAGCGTCCCTTGATATTTATAATGTGCATGCGAATATTTTTGTATTTGAACGAACCCAGATTTTTTATTTCAGAGTCGCATTTTGGAGGATGCATCTCTCATGTGCAACTCGTGGTCACCAAGACACAATGTAAGTACCTTTACCGTTTGTACTTGTAGGTAGGTACCTACTTGGAGTTTCTTGCGGCGCTTCTTCTCCGCAATGATGGTCTTGTCCGAAGCGATGGTAGATTCACTCATGTTACCGACGTGTAAAAGAGCCCTCATGTGGCCTATTTACTGAATAAATATTTTGAATTTTGAATTTTGAATTTTTTTGTACTTTTATTTGTGGCGTTATCTATTCTATGAAAAGGGACCTTATTGTCGATGGCGCTTACGCCGCACTGCGTCACGCGACGTTGTATTTATATCGGAGCATCGTTAATAATGGAAGCGCCATCGACAATAAGGTCCCTTTTCATAGATAAAGACACATATTAGCATCGTGCAATATTTTTTTTTTCATATTCATTTATTTCGCAGATTACAGTTAATTACTTGGTGTTAGTTATGTAAATGTTGTACTTGTATTGAGCAAGCAAGCGAGCGTAATTGGTTTTAATCTTATTGATAGCAACATACTTCATCAATTTTGTATAATATTTTATTATACATATTTAAACTCTTGAATTAAGAAACTGTCGGGGAAAATGTTTAAACGTAGTTTGACAAAATGGCTAATACTTAGAGAAATGTTTTTACAGTCTCAAGGAATACTTTAACCCCTTTCTTTACTAATAAACGTTGGGTAACGGTGGTATAGCTCTACAATGTTTTGTCGTTATCTGTCAAATCCAAATGTCACAATGACAGATTTATACAAATATGTAGGTAACCTATATCGTATCCTACTTCATCACTACATAGTATAAAACAAAGTCGCTTCCCACTGTCTGTCTGTCTGTCCCTATGTATGCTTAGATCTTTAAAACGACGCAACGGATTTTGATGCGGTTTTTTTTAATAGATAGAGTGATTCAAGAGGAAGGTTTCTATGTATAATAAATGCTGGTTTTTTGAACGGGTGTTACAGAAAACTCAAATAAACCGCAGCGAAGCGAGGGCGGGTCGCTAGTATATTATAAATGCGAAAGTTTGTGTGTTAGTTTGTTGCTAATACAAGCTGCAAAGGCTGGATGGATTTGAATGAAATGGAGATAGATTAACACCGGCTACTGTTCATCTCCGAAAATTTAAAAGTCCGCGGAATCGAAAACTACGCGGACGAAGTCGCGGACAAAAGCTAGTAACTTATTTTTCTGTAATAAAAAATTATTTGAAACTGAAATATTAACTCTATGAAAGCATACTTCTCCTAAAAAGAGAGTCCAGGTGCCCTAATATGGCTGCGTTGTGCATTTGGATAAGGTATCCGTCACCTTCTGACACGTATTATAAGTACGAGAGTGACGGAATGCTATATCCACATTTGACGCGCGATATAGACGCAGCCATACATGGTGAGTTGGCTGGATAGTTATTTGTACCACTGCCAACAACGCTAAAATAATTTCCGATTAATGATTCTTATTGCAATGGATATTGGCATATTCATTAAATATTAAATAAGTGAAGCTCATCCGGGTATTAATTAACTACAATTAAGCTATTTGAAGTGGTAATTAAAAAATGACAAAAGCTTTGATTGGTATAAATGGAAAACGCATTAAGGGATAATTTTTTTGTTTAATAATAAAATAATAATGATGAAGGTTTTGATGTGAGATTAACTGAGAGTGCATTTTGGTTACTTCTTTAGTCTTTGTAGGTTTAGGCGTGGTACAGTCGAGTTCATAAATATGTATACACTTTAGTACCTTGTCTATTTAATGTCATGTTTAAACAGCCATTATATTAATTGTAACAACGATATTGACAATCCCAAAGTGTAAACATATTTATGAACATGACTGTAACATTGTGCAGGATTCCGTCCGAACAGGCAGACGGCCCATCCTGATGGGAAGTGGTCACCGCCGCCTATAGACATTTGCACCGCTGTAGGCGTTACCAACGCGTTGCTGGTCTCGACGAAAATTAATGACACTCTATTGAAGCACTTTGAGATATTCTAACTAATACTTTTACCACGGAACAGAAAAAACAGTGGAAGTGGCATGAGCTTCGCCAATGCTCAAACTATCATAAAAACAACACGCCACCATGGAAAATGTTATTGGTGCGGCTATCGTTTTTACACTTCAAAATAGCACAATAAGGCATGCTTTTGGATTTATTTCCCATTTATTTATAAAGATCGAAATATCGAAATAAGCGATCGCGGCAAAAGTATGGTAGGTTGCGCGGAACTGCGCATAACCATGCCACACGTTACACGCCCACTTGACACTTCTACTGTTTTTTCTGTTCTGTTACTTTTACTCTAACCCTAAGATTCCGGTAGACCTATAAGAACCATATAGTTGTTTCATGTAACGTATACAAACTTTTTACCCTTTATATTGGTATGCTAGTAAACTCAAATATGAACCATACCTAGTCTAGTTAACGGTTACAATGCTGTGTCTAGAGCACTGACATTTAACTGCATTCCCTACAAGTTAATTAACCTTTTTGTAACATCGTGATATGCCAATAGATCACAAGGAACATTTTTTATTTATAGCGTTTCAGGCTCAGAGAGGCTATTGTCTAACGCACTCGCAATCGCAACCGGCTTCAAAGTGGAGCAATTGTTTTCATTTTGTATGCAGACAAGGCTTCGATTTTCAAAATGAAAGCTGTCGTGATTGCGAGTGCGTTAGATAAGCCCCCAGGTTGATTTTAATCCTCTACAAAAAAACCGGAGAACTTCGAGTCGGACTCGCTTTTTTTGTGATTTAATTAAAAATGTATGGTTATTAGATTTTTTGCTACCTATACTTGTAGTATAAGACGGTAGTACTTGCCAAATTGCATATTTCTAGGTCAGAGGAAAATACCCTATTTTTGATTCCCTTGAGAGTGTCGAAATATACGTTTTTTGCGGCATAAACGGCCTTATCTTTTTTTTACGTCAACTTAGAAGTTTGATTTTTTCACAGCTTCAAGAGACTGTAGACCTGAGTATATGGTTTTAATTTCAACTCGATGCCTCCACGCGTTCCCGTGATAAAGGGTCTTGACAGACAGACGGACAGACGGACATCTAGGTGATCAATAAGGGTCCCCCTAAGAAAGGGAGTGTTTTAAGTGAAACTTGTGTATGTGTGTGTCTGTGTATATGTATGTGTGTCTATCTGTCGCATCGTAACTACCAAACAGTCACACCAACCGATTTGGACGCGTTTTTTTTTTTAAACAGCCAGTTTAGTCAGAATAGTTTAGGCCTTTTAAGAGATTTGAGTTCTTTCAAATCCGAATAGGATCGTGCTACAAAAGGGTACAGTTGGCCACAAACGGTACTTCTACCCTATTATAAGCAAATACCCTATCTATGAATCCATTGTTATGATCTAAAACCGTATTACACTTACATATTATCCGTGTAAACCCTTGGCTGGTTGTTAGTATATTAAATACACCTTCTAAACATAGTCGGATAATACTCCGCCATCTTGTCTAATCTACGTATCAAGCGTTTACACGCCAACTTAATCATGCGGGTGGCGGAATCGGGAACTATACAGGTTTGCCAACTATATAGTTCTCGTGGGGCGATGGTGGCGCCCTCACCTAAAGCCGGGTATCACGTATCACAAACGAATCAGCGGATGAGAGGGTAGCAGTGAGTAGAGAAGTGCTAAGAGAATATTTATTGTTAATTATTCGTTAATTATTCATGTCATGTTTTTGCAAAGGGTATATTTTAGGAATTATTTTGAGGTTATTTTATAACTCGTTCTGTCTTATTGTTTAAAAGTTACTCAACCAAAAAGTAGGATTTAAAATATGCACGTTTTGATATTTTGATTTTTGTGTTTATTTGTTTATTTAATATATAGCACAGAAATAAGTACAAAAGGCGGACCTAATGCCAAATAATTTTTTTTACCATGAAAATATATAATTAAATCCGCCATTTTTGCATTTTTACCCCCTGACACTCGCAACGCTATGATGAATCTTGACATCAGTCCAATGTTAAACGAGGAAACCAAAAACTATATGTACATACAAGTCATATAAAACCTAGCCTCCATGTTTGGCAGTTGAGTAATAACGAATATTCGACTTTTTCTTTCGGTACAAATGCCTTTTCAGCATTTCATTTTATAAATCAATATACTTCGTCCGCGTTGATAAAGGAAACAGTTTTTTTTCGGGACGCGTGTAATCTTGTGTGTTAATTTAGAGTATAAGCTATTTCTAACTCACGCCTTCAATCCCAGAGTGGGGTAGGCAGAGCTACAGAATTGCCAACAACTCCACCAACTCCAACCATATTTTGCACAAGATATTTCTATTCCAAATTTTATTCAAATCTGAATTTTAGCGCGAAAGAGTAACACACTCACAATTTTTTATTTATAACATTAGCGTTTTTACGATGGAAAGTTATTTTTCACGCCTTAACCATCCAATTATTACTAATTTCTCTGCACACTTTAATTAATACTTGATCATATTGCAACTATGACGTTCCTCCACGAGAAACTCGAACAAATAAGCCCTGTAATAAGTGGCCCGGAAACTACCACTTACGGGAGCCTAATAACAACTTTATAGCCCCCAATGCACTCCAGCAATCTTGGAATTATGAACATAAACTGGCGTTATTGCAGGGAATGAAAGAGAATATAATGGTTGCAGTGCTAATAAAATATTGTATACTTTTGTTTCCTGTAAGCTTTAGCTTAAGTTTTTTGGGTTTGGCGAACGTGTAATTAGAAATATAACGCGTATACCTTTAAAAAACTAGACACATAGGATTCCGTACCATGCAGAAAAAGATACTTCTTGTATGACCCCCTTAATTTATTTATAATTTATGAATCTACACTTTATGAGAATTTTATCCCTCTTACAAACGTAAACTAAAACTTTAACGTTAACTTTATAAACGTTTAGTTAAAATAAGCTTTGTCACTTTCTGTCAAATGTAAATGTCACTATGACAGATAAGGACGAAGCCTGTTGGCACTTTTGCGTACGGATCCTTTAAAACGACTGCATGATTAAGTTGTGTAAAAGATCTATAATTTGACAATATTTCATTAGTTGGATATGGTTTATATTACAAAAAAACTACACAAAAAATACGCATTAAACTCAAGCAGAATAAACAACACACATTTTAATACATTTTATAATAGTAAGTAACGCTTATGTGCGCGTCAGTACTTAACGTATTAGCATGATGCGCTCTTAGGCGGGCGATTACGCCCCATATTACGAGGCTTATGCTGCTCGGTAATGTGCTAAGCCTTCAGCACGACTTCAAAGACTGGGGTAAGCCGTGGGGTAAGGGCAACACGGGTTGGGCAAGTTTGGGGTAAACTGAAAATGAACGTTTTAAAACGTGAAACTAAGGGTTGGTTACCCAACTAGCAAAATTCGATCATATAATGGTCGCGGCAACGAAACATATTCAGACTTTTAGCTTATGACATTAGTCATATAAACGTAATGAAAATGTTTATAGAACGCGTTTTGGGCCCATTTTACTCAGCGTTTCAGTCATATAAAAGTCATTTAACTGCAACCGCCAACCACTTATTGATCGTATAATAATCACCAACGTGACTATCTTATTACTAATTAGCTGTATAAGAGCGAATTATATGGCTTTTATATGACTTTAAATCATATAAGAGACATATAATCGTTGAGTTAGTTGCTTATTAGTTATATAATTATCATCGATGGAACTACGTTATGACTAATTTGATATAATATTATTGCTACTTATGTCGGTGAGTATTATTTTGATCTTTCTATCTTTCTAAGAAATATAATGGCCATGTTGACATTATAACTCGAACGGTATTATGAATGCTGTTAAATTCGTCTTAATGGTGGAAATGTACTGCAAAGGCCACTTTATTGATAAAGTATACTATGTTTAATTGTAAATATTTAACGCCCCACAATAATTAATACTTATTTTATTTTAATTTAAATAAATATTTTGATTTATTACGTAAGATGCAGTTATATGTCAATTATACCACTAATATGTCATATAACTGATTCTTATATAGCACGTTTAGCGGTTAAAGCGCCATGACACCTATGTTGGGTATATTTTAGGGTTCCTCAGACATTCTGTAAAAACTGACATATATTAAGTGCTATAAAAGTTATATTAACGTAACATGTAAAACAAAAAAGTGGTATAATAGCAACCATATTTCATTTACTCGAGCAAAGGGTATATAAGATGTTATTACTCGACCGAATAGTCACATGAGCGTCGTATAGAGGTAGATTATTCAGCATTATCTCGTATGACTCTTTAGTAATAAAAAGATGTCGAGTAAACGTTTACTCAGCATCATAGAATCACCTTATACCAAAGTGCTGACTAAGATACTTCTATATAACATGATATATAATTCGCGTTTATATGACTTCATGCAACTTATATATCACAATAGTCATATAATAGCAACCATATTTCATTTACTCGACTTTGCCTGGTATGTCATAAGTCAGCTATATAAGTTACTGTTACTCGAGTGAAAAGTCATATAAGCGTCTATTAAACGTGTCTTATTCAGCAATATCTTATATGACTCTTAAGTCATAAAAGGAAGTCGACTAAACGTGTACTCTGCATCGTAATATGACTGTTATGCTGAGTAACTAATATGCTGCATAAGCTGGCTTTATACGACAGCTTCTGTATAATTCGCGTTTATATGACTTTTATACGATTTATTAGCTGAATAATCTTAATCTTATATGACTACTTTGCTAGTTGGGTAGGACATTGTATAATAGAAAGTTTTTTCTAGTGACCATCGCTTCGCTTGTTTTTTATTGATCAAGGAAAATGCAGATTTTTATTAGTGTAAGAATGATTAAAATAAATTTAGTTGTTTTAGAGATGTTGACGAGCATACAAAATAAAGAAACAAATACACCATTTAACTATAATATTATTTACCTACTTAATGTTTAGTTTTTGGATTGGTATTGTTATTTTACTTTTATATTTTATTATTATTTTAAAATAACCTTTAGATATAAACAAATATCTCATGAAAAGAAAAACGACAGGTACTTACTTAATATTTTTATTAATGTCTAATTATGACAAAAATAAATCCATCTAATGTAGCTGATGATTATTTATTTAGCTGATAAATTAAAAATAGAATCGACAAACAGTCATATTTCATTAAGCACTAGGTTTTTTTTCTAGTTAGAAAACACTACGATCTTGTGTTTTGTGTTTTCGTAGATAGGTACTACATATTTATTTTCTAGAACAAATAAGAACTTTTGTACAAATCCAGAACAATGCTATTTGTGTGCTAAATTCCATCTGAATCCCTTTAGCCTAGTGATGTGTAATTTAAAAACACACAAATTCACAATTATCTATCCTTTGAAGATAAAATGGACACAGAAATAGAAAAAAGGCAAACAAATTTATCCCAGTGACGGAGTTAAGGCACTTTTAATCCCAAAAACTCAGTTTCCACCGGAAAAAGCAAAATTAAAAATGATGAAAGAAACCTAAATAAGAATTTTAAATGCCTATTTAATCATACTTACCCCACTTGTCATAGTTTAACGACTACATTTTTTCTTTTTTACAATATGGCGTCTAGTTGCCGCCACATTGAATTTAGATTACTTTCATATCTTTAGTGACACTCACAAGATTAAGACAAACCGATTGACATAAGAATCATCAAAATCGGCCCATCCGTTTAGTTTCTAGAGCGCCACAAAGGAACAAACATACATAAGCTGATAAACACAAAACCCTTCTCCTTCTGCAGTCGGGTAAAGAAAGAAACAAACTATCACAAAAATAATACCCTATACTACGTTGCGCGAGTGCGTTAGGTACTATAGTCCATTCAACCATATCCCCCCGGAGTGACAGATCCCTTGACAGCTGTAAGTGAGTCTAAGTGAGCATCAATGTCAGTTGTTAATCTCTATACTTTAAAAAATGAGCGGCAATCGTCCGTGGGAAGACAGCGTTTGCGCCTATTAGTGTCGAGTTACAAGTGCTAAGTTATAGGAGGTAGCGGAATAAGTCAACACGATATTTTAGATCATGCAATGCTTTTAGAAATATTAATTGAGACGTCATAGGTAACGGGAATAAACATAAGAGCAAGAGGAATGCATGATAGAATATATAGTGAGTTAATAGGGTTATACAAATACATACACATTCATACATATACTCACGCCTTCATTCCCGGGGTAGGCAGAGATACAGAATTACCAACAACTCTAAAAAAATGTTGTTAATTCTGTGATCAAATTACAAATAGTAGTAGATTTCCCGCGCAAATTCGATTCAAAGTCGTCACTCTTTTGGGCTATCGGAGCTTATTATTACCACGCAACGTGGCATTTTCTTAATTTTCACGGCCGACCGGCTGCAATAACAGGCGCGCGGAACGTCAGTAGCGGCGGCCACGACGCTTGGTCGGGGTTTAAGTTCGGATTTGGACACGCGAAGTAGATGCATTTGCGTTATCTATGTGTATTTATATATCTGTGCGGTAAACCGTGTATCGTATTGTTTTAACTCGGCCGCCATAACTGTCAAGTAAATAAGAGTAGAGTAGATTTGACAATACGATTAGCGTATCAAAATAAAATCGCTTCCGCGTATCACTAAGACCACGCAAAACGTAATTATCGAGGTGCCATTTTAACATGTATTATAGTAATTATTATTTGTCTCACTCACCCTTGCTCTCCCTCGTAACAGTATACGACTGAAGATGTCTACAGATTAGCAACCTCGTTCCCTACCGGGACCTGGGACTCGTATGAGTTATTGATTTGCTAGGGGTGTCAGGGGCAAGGAACGGGTACCTACAATATGATTCTGTGTCGCTGAGGATCTAATTGCTGTAGGGTTGTCACTGTGCAATCGTTTTTTTTTTAAATGTAATTGTGAATGGTCAAATGGTATTGTGTTTCGTGTGTATTAAATTATGGAAGGATTGAAGTGATATTGTAATTCTAGTTATTATTATATTAAATAAATTAAGATTTAAAAAAACAGATCATTTTCCGAAAGCTATGTTATGCTCGAGCTATTTTAGATTAAATGCATAATATTATTGCTATCGGTAGATACTAGATAGTTTCAGCGGGCCTAGTATGGCTGCGTCTATATCGCGTGTCAAATGTGGATAAAGCATCCGTCACTCTCGTACTTATTTACGTGTCAGAAGGTGACAGATGCCTTATCCAAATTGTCACGCGATAGACGCAGTCATAGGGCCTCTGGTTAGGTTTGATTTCTAAACGATAAAAAAAGTCTTAATTCGGAATTATGAAAATTAGGGATTTCGATCGATTCGAAATTATGACTTTTCGGAATTTTGTTACCATAGTACTCTCTCTGTCTCTGTCTCTCACGTTGTATTTATATCGGAGCATCGTTAATAATGCCGGAAGCGCCATCGACAATAAGGTCCCTTTTCATAGATAACGCCACATTTATGAACTCGACTTTACATACAAACCATTACTATTAGATAAAAAAACCCCGGATATGATGACAATCCCTTCTTTCAGAGCTGATATCTCTTAAACGGCTCAACCGATTTTCATGAAACATAGCTAAGAACCACCGCTAAAAAACTAGCTTTCAAATAAAAAAAACCGCATTCAAATCGGTTCACCCGTTTAGGAGCTTACAGACAGATACACAGATACACGTCAATCTTTATAACACCCCCCTCTTTGCGTCGTTGGTAAAAAACATCTCTTTCTGACGCAGTCGGGTAGTAAAAATGGCGTTTACGGGGAATCTAATTTGGTTAGTTTCGTAGGCAGGGTCACTACTTAGTAAGTACGAAACTAGTAGCCTGCCTGCCTGTAGTACTTACTAAGGTTACTGTATCGTTAAATATTCGATTTTTAAAGTCAAGTGTCGCTTTAATAAAAGCATTAGAAACGTTTTCCATCAGTAACATTATAAAGGAAATATTTACCTTGCAAACATTTATTTAGTCCAGCAGTTGCAATGTTGTTCAAAATGGCGGACGTGTATGTTATTCGATTTGTTTATCCGTACAAACAAATCAATTTAAACACAAACAAGATACACATTATTTTTATTAAATAACATCAAAAAGCAGTAGTCGGCAACCTGCATTCAGGAAATGAAAAGTTTACATTTTAATATAACGCGACCCAATTAAAGAGCGCGTAAATAGCAGAACTGATACAAGGTAATTTTAATTTATTTGTATTTTTCCATTAAAAAATACACATTTTCTAGACTTGAATGTGGTGTAGAATGAACTCTGAAGACTTGTATAAGTCAAAATACCCGTATTTTCTATATTAAGCTAATACTAACCAAGTTGTACTGAATAATTTCTGTAAGCGATGAATTTTTTATACGACCAATTCGGTCGTCTTGACACATAGACTGCAAAAAGGTCGTTGGCTCTTATAAATAATGCAGATAACTTTTTAAATATGCGTAACTCTGGATACGAGGTTCTTAGCCATTAGGGGAACGCGTAATACTCCTACTTACTTTAAAAAAAAGATCGTACAGAGCTGTCGTATTTTGAATGGGATAAAGTAGATTTTGCTTTGGCTATTATATTGTTGATACTTCTTTTGGTATTAATATGGTAGCATTTACTTTATTGATATACAAGTATTAGCTAAATTATGTTCTCTTTATCTGGCACTTGACAGTTAAGTTTGATTGATGGAAAATGATGAAGTTATTAGTGTATTTTAAGCTATTAACTTTGATCTACTTTCATTTATATCTAAATGTCGTTAGCATAGATACACTATGTAAGCGTAAGGTACAGTCACGGACATTCGCGGTCCTCCAATTAAGACAATTTTGGCTTGTTCTTCGCAGCTAGCTAATCCTAAAGCGTTCAGGGGTGTGATTCTCTCAAGAAACAAAGGTGAGCGAATGAACGAGTGAAGTCCAAGCGGCGAGATTAAGTAGTCCCGTCAAAGTGAACAAAACACATTTTAGGGCGTGCATTTTCAATTTGGCAGCATGTCGTCTCGAACGTATAAGGCTGCCTAATTGAGAATGCACTCGCTAATATGTGTTTTGTTCGCTCGGACGGGACTTCTTAAACTCGCCGCTTGGAATTCACTCCTGCGTTCGCTCACCTTTGCTTTTCAGAGAATAACACCCCGGGCGTTACGCGTTGAACGCGCAAACGAATATCACCCTGGAGGTGGTGCACCGGGAAACCCCACTAAAGAGATGACCATTGCAATAATATTATTTTGAATTATTGTGTTGGCTTACACAAATTTTTCCTTTAAAAATACTTATAGAAGATGGTTCGCTAGCGAATCGAAAGCACTAAAGAAACATCTTTATTTTTATAAAGAATAGGCTAATTGTTTTTTATTTATCGTGTTTAAGGAAAATATATTTAGTGGCTCTACATTTACGGTAAATATTATTATAAAAAAATTATAAGATTCAGAGGCAAATAATCGCGAAATATGCTCATATTGCTCCGTTTTGTAGGCGTCGATAATTTTCTTGACGACCGGTTTTTGTTTTTTAATTTAAATTCAAGTTCGAAATACAAAATAAAGTATTTTAAAGTCAGAAACCTCTTCGCGCGCCCGATAAATTCAGCCTATTGAAATGCACCCCGTATCCCGCCACTGGCAAATCGAAAAACAAACTATCTACTTTAAAGTGGTGGCCGCTATAAAATTGTCCATTTGGAAGTCAGGGGCAGACTGGAGGCCAGGGATAGTCATAAATAATTTAGCGTAATACAGAAAACCGAAGGTTGCGCGCTCATGACTAGTTGATGCGGCCCTGTGAATTAGTTGGAAGTTTTTTTTTAAATTTAAGGCGCTTTTTGTTAAAGGCAGGGGTAGTGAACAATAATTGGTCGGTACAAATTTTTATAATTGTTTAATTGTTTTATTACAGTGTTACCCTCTTATTCGACGCGCAATAGCTAAAGTGTGCTTCAAATATGATTTGCCCTTATGTCCCTTATTCCAAACATTTCGTCAGTTTTCGAAAAACGTTTATGTAAGCGTTGAGCAACTTGTCTAGCCTCAAAAAGAGAAAAAGGTAGTTACTTATACGGAATTAACACCCTTATTCACAAACAATACTTAAGGGATCCTTTAATGAGTAAACGCACTGCGTTCAATACATGTTATGAGACGATTTGAACCACCCTGTGCTTTCGTGAGCACTGTGAGACCTCATAGTGACGTTTGTGAATACGGGTGTAAGACACTTATCTTTATGAATCTGTCTTATTAAATGCGACAAATTTCTTTTTCATTGTACTTTTGATCACGTCCATTATTGAACTTTCGAATACGAATAAACATTCTGTCGATAACGCCAGTGTCATTATCAGAGGGGCTAGACAAGATGCATTACGCTAACCAGCGTTTCTATTCGTTTCGTTTTTAAACCAATCGCATCACTTGTAGATGACGTGATACGAAAAGTCACGTGATCTACCAGTGACGTGATTGGTTTAAAAACGAAGCGATTAGAAACGATAGTTAGCGTAGTGCATCTTGTCTAGCCCCTCTGGTACCGGATAGCCGAATGGGTATTAACATAATGGAAATTGAATTTCCGATTTAAATATGAAATACTAGAGCTAGTGCAAGACACGCGGTCGACCAACTAATTGCTTCTCCTAGTGACAAGTAGCCGGATTCTGGCAGGTGCCAATATAGAGGCGTCGGAGTGGGAAATGTCCTAAAGGGCACTATTACTATTATAAGAATAGGTTTTTAGTAAGTGGACGTAGTTAAGGGAAAGGCATCAATCCACCGAGACCTGCTCGAGTAATTGACAGTTTTAATTTCACGGAGCATTTAAACAACGTTTAAACATTGATAGATTGATTTTACACAAAAGTATACTACGGAGAAAATTACCGAAAAATGATATTCTTTATCATCAAAATCAATCATAAACTCACGCCTTCATTCCCAGAGTGGGGTAGGCAGAGCCACAGACTCACCAACAACTCCAAAAACTTGTTGATAATTCTGTGACCGCATTTTGCACAACCAGGCTAAGATGTTATCCAGTGTATTAGTGACAGGTTGCAAACCCATCGCCTAACAGCACTACACAGCCTTTAGTCCCTTAGTCGTCTCTTACGACATCCACGGGACGAAATGGAGTGGCAACATTCTAAACCCGGCACCACACGGCAATTGATTATTTTCTTTATGTATTTATAAAAATCATTCGCAGTTTTTCATTACTTTTCGAGATATTAGGACTTAAGGGGATTGGATCCGTTTTAAGAAAAATGGTTTTGTGTGACACTGGTTCTAGCTTGTTTTCGCCTGTAACAATCCAACCAATATGGACTGGATCTTTTTTCCGATTTAAAATAATATCCCTGCCATAGATGTGGGTTGGTTCCTATGTGATTTTAAAATAACTTGCCGCAATAATTTTCCGGATCCTTTTTGCTGATTAGTAACCACCAACCAACTATAAAACCATAGTTTAAATTGTTGATTACACCATGGAAATAGTAGATTGCTCAGCAAGGGACTAAAACAAGCCATACTCGCTTGCAAGTCAAACGCTCTGTCAATCACAATATTATCACAGTGTGCTTAAGTCAATGTCCCAATGGTTAGCTGGAAGAGATCCCTTAAAGGGATAAGTACACCTTTGTACATATCTTTTATATTAGTTGTATTGTTCTGGTATTTCTTTTGTACAATAAAGTGTTTGTAAGTAAGTAAGTAAGTAAGTACCTAAGTAAAACATTTATTCACAACAATAACACACAGACAAGAAAAAATAACAAAAAAATAAAAGGAAAAGAGATGACTGTAGTGCTAGTGTTGCGAAACGGTCCCAACTCAGCATGTGCTGGCTGTGAAGCCAACGCTGGTCTTCCGTTGGGGCCGCTCGGTGAAACTTACAAATAACCGGTTTGCGCGCAAATAACCGGTTATAACCGCTTTTAACCGGTTATTTTCGTACAAAAACGGTTAATAACCGGTTAAATTGCATTCCCTATTGCGTACACACATACATACTATATCAAATCATGCGGTTGGGTATTTAGGGTTTTGTACAGTCGGCCAAAAATGTGGTCCACCTACGGTTGAAGTTCATTTGCACGTCATGATACAACAAGTTCGATTTTCCCTTGCAATAATATTATGACAGTGACAAGTGTCAACCTTAGTGATAAAAATTAGATGTAACCTATATTAAAGCGAAACCATTTCGTCGGTCTTAGGCAGGATTCGAACCTACATCTCCTCTGGCTCTCCGGGCCGATGCAGGCGCATTACCACTTATGCCACCAAGACCCTACTTAAGATCCACGAAATTAGTAATCGCTTGCTTTTTATACTCGGAGGGTATGGTGACGCCATCTATCGTTGTTTATTAACAAACGACACTCATGTTTCAAGTTACATTGAAATTAGCATGAGTACATACACAGAACAGAAAAAAACAGTAGAAGTGTCAAGTGGGCGTGTAACGTGTGGCATAGTTATGCGGAGTTCCGCGCAACCTACCATACATTTGCCGCGATCGCTTATTTCAATATTTCGATATTTCTATAATAGGAAATAAATCCAGAAGCATGCCTTGTTGTGCTATTTTGGAGCGTAAAAACGATAGCCGCACCAAAAACATTTGCCATGGTGGCGTGTTGTTTCTATGATAGTTTGAGTATTGGCGACAACACGTCTGATACTAAGCGAAGCTCATGCCACTTCCACTGTTTTTTCTATTCCGTGAGTACATACAATGGGCCACTTCATTCTAAAGATTTTTAAATTTAACTAATATAGTTTAGAATTTCGTAAACAGACGTTTCTGTTAAATTTAAAAAAATCTTTATAATTAGATCTCACAGAAACTTTTGTCAAAACTGCTAGACCACTTTCTTGGCCGACCGTACACTTCTAAAAAAAGAGTTAATTTCGCAGGGTGACATATTCGGCGGGCTCAACGACGGTCTTCTCAGCCGTGCTGAGGCCTTGGCTGCCGTGGACATCGGCAAGCACCAGTCAGGGCCCCAGGCAGGCCAGCTACCCCAGCTGAAGCATGACATGGTCTACCATCACGGGGTGGGGGGCCCGCCCCCCCACAACAGCCGCCCGCATCAGGTATCATTGTTTAATATAGTAACGCATTGAGATCCTACGTTGTAGGTACTCAGAGTCAATTTAGAAAAAAATGACCAAATGTCTACACTCACCGGCTAAATTAGAGGAATGAAAACAAAAACCGGCGAAGTGCGAGTCGGACTCGCGCACGGAGGGTTCCGTACCATTATCTATACAACATCAGACACTATATAATAACCTTCGACCAAAAAACAGCAAAAAAATCACGTCCATATCAAATATTAATTTTATTCTGATTTTAGTATTTGTTGTTATAGCGGCACCAGTAATACATCATCTGTGAAAATTTCAACTGTCTAGTTACCACGGTTCATGAGATACAGCCTGGTGACAGACAGACAGACGGACAGTGGAGTCTTAGTAATAGGGTCCCGTTTTTACCCTTTGGGTACGGAACCCTAAAAAAGGTGTACATTTTAACATAATTTTACTTGATAGAAACAACAAATTTTATTTTCCTTACACAAAACCATCTGTTCATTGAGAAGTCAGTCATTTTATTTGAGTACTCCTTAATTCTCGACCCTATAGTCAAGGAGTTTAATTGTTATGCCACTATGGAACCCTGTCGCATAACGTTAGTCATTAATTTTGGCGGAATTTCCTTTATGTGGTTTGACGCTGTCATTATGACAGGGTTCCATAGTGGCATAACAATTAAAGTCTTTGACTGTACATAGTAACTCTTATTTACTCTGTGCCTATAGTAAGCTTTAGACACCAACTACTTTTTCACCATTAGAATATAGGCTATTTTTTATCCGGGAAAAATGAACGGTTCCCGTGGGGTGACAAAAATACGAATTCTACGCGGACGAAGTTTCTGGCTAGTCCCATATTTACCTCAAATTCTGGGACATCCTGTCTAGAACGATAATAAGAAACCACTTATCTCGTATACATATTTCGTTGACTCGTGAATTAAGAATAACTAGCGTTTCTATTCGTTTTGTTTTTAATCCAATCGCGTCACTGATACATGACGTGATACGGAAAGTCACGTGATCTACCAGTGACGCGATTGGTTAAAAAGGAAACGAATAGAAACGCTAGTTTGCGTATTGCATCTTGGCAGGGCCCTCTGACGTCTTAACGACAGTTAAGATAGGTAAAGGCAAATGTCAAATCATGGAAAACTGACATTTCTAACGCATCTTGAGATAGGCGTCTTACAACCTCTCGTATGCTAAGACACGGATCCGTACTCAGAATATGGATATTTTTTTGAATTTTTAAGATTACTTTTTGTCTATACAAGCAAGTAGAAGGAACTGAGGGCTTATTGTCTAACGCACTCGCAATCACGATCGTTTTCATTTTGAAAATCGAAGGCTTGTCTGCATACAAAATGAAAACAATTGCTCCACTTTGAAGCCGGTTGCGATTGCGAGTAGGTACGTTAGACAATAGCCCCTCTGGTCTGTGCTTACCCCTACGGGAAAGAGGAGTGATTAAATGTATGTATGTAGTTTAGGACAAAGGAAAACAAAACTGTACAATACATTTACTTGCACTGGGACGTAAAAAAACGCAGATGAAACTGTAAGGTTTAATTTTAAATTAAATTGAAATGAAAATGAAACCTAACGCGTAACACTGAGCAATCATTTTTATTTTATTTTCTTGAGAAAGTTGTAAAGTACTTCTATCTCCCTTGAGCTGTTATCACTTTATTCTTATTTGCGTTTAAACCCCCCAAATATTATTTTAAAGTGATAAAATCAAACTCAATACTCCCTAGTACATACCAATCATGTATATCGAACTGGAAACTATAAAAATAAAGGATACCATAAACTTTGGTGACTCCCCTGTCATAAATAATCATAAACTAAATGCAGTTTGTCTATGTCGAGAGTCTATGGTAGTTGAGGGGCTTGTAGGTTGGTTGGTTACCTTTGTAAGGCGGATATGAAAGTTTTTTTAAAATAAGAACTTGTGTTTTGGTTCTGTGGCTTTATATGAAAAAACTTTTAATTAAAAGTAATAAAATAAAGGTAATAATATTATGCGTGTTTCGTTTATATATAACTTGTATCATTAATGTATTTTGTTCTAATAAAAATAGGATCAAATAAAGTAGCGTCGGTTTGCTAGAAAGAATAAAATGAAATAATCGTTTTTCACAACATTGTTGATTTAAAATAAATATAAATTATACATGTCATTGAAATAAATGTTATGATAAAATATAATGTCAAAGGCATCAATCCCTAGCAATTTAAATAACCCCTCGAATATCTTTGAATGTAATTCCAACAAAAATACCCACTTGACGGTCGAAAATATTTTCCCTGGCAACATTAACATCTACAGTACACGCCTCACCAGATGGAAATCTTAAGGCTGCATATGTACGAGGGTGAAATCCGTTGGGAGTTGCCATGCTTAGGGGGAATTCTCCCGAAAATACACTATAAAAACGTAATATCATGCACTACAATATTGTAAGCCCTTATGTTCATGTGGTCGCATTATTTTTATTCTTTATTCAAATGTTTGTGTATGATTTTGCTGGAGAAACGCGTTTTTGTACAATAAAGACTAGTGTTGAAATTTGTTTGTTTGTTGTTTCTTGGTTTTATATAGGATTAAGTAATTATACAGATTATATAGATGATAGACGGTCAATGTAGGCGTATGTTTATTCCTAAGTCTTGGATATTTTCTATATTTATAAGTATTTATTTCTATGATATGTTTATCGTTGCCTAGTAACCATATTAAAAACCTAGAGCTTAGTTAGGGACTAGGTGACGTTGTATTTGACAGTCTTCTGATAATTAATTTGTTATTTATTGAGTACAAGCCTAACCCCCTTTGAGTAACGGTGGTAAGCTATACAATGTTTTGTCCGTATCTGTTAAATCCAAATGTCACAATGACAGATAAGGACAAAACATTATATTAGCTTACCACCGTTACTCAACGTATATTAGTATTGTAAAAGTTTAGGTCTATGAACGCAATAATTCCGTTCGAAACCTTTCAAAAGTCAACAAAACCAAATAATCAAACACTTAACAGCATTAAAAAAAACTGTCACTGCCTCCCTATCAATCGAAAACAGGTTTGAACCCACGAAACGCGTTGTTTATTACCACTGAGCCGCTGGCGCCAATTCGGACCTCTAATTTGTAAATATAGTGCAGGGGTGTACCCCAGAATGTTTCGCTAGGGGCTTTGGGGCCGACGGGTGGCAACACTAAAATTTGTACAAATTGAATTTCCATCCAGTTACAGATAGGCAGCTTGATTTTTATAGTTTTACGGTGATTGTATTTGGTTTCTGGTTGTTTATAGGGTAACCCATCATTTCATCGAATTTCATTTCATCAATTGCATCATTTCATCGAATTTCATTTTGTCGAACGGTAGTTTCTGCTGAAACCAAGATGTTTTCAGGATATATTAAACATTAATTACGTAGGTTAGGTTTGGTTAGAATTGACAAAATCAAAAAAAATAACGCATGCGGTGAGAAATGCCTTTCGATGAACTGAAAATTCTGCGTAATGATACGTTCGTTGAAAAGTGTTTCGATAAAATAATAGGTACCCGTTTATAGCCACTTTATAGCTTGTTTAATAAGTGTAATGAAAAGCAAGCTTTGGAAAACCGAGTGAATTTTATTGATATTGTCGTTTAGTGAGGCTAGACGAACTTAACGCTAACGTAAATGGTTTTCGAAAACGTAGAAAAGTCGTAGAAATTGACGTAGGCGCTCGACGCGACCGTCAGACAGCTTACGTCAGTCCTGCATGTTGGATAATGAACGCCGAATGCATCTTGTTCTAGGAATTTAGACGTGTTTAAAAGAACACGACTGCAAAAAGACGTGTTTTCATTCACGTTAAAAAAAACTGTAAAGAGAAAGTCAAAATATATAGTAGACTAGAGGACGCCCGCGACTTCGTACGCGTAGAATTAGTTTCCCGATACTCCCCCTCTTTCTTCCCGTTGGGGGTCGATTTTCGGAAATTCTTTCTTATTGCTCACTTGCATCATGAAAGGAACCCCTGTACCAAATTTCAAGTTTCTAGGTACAGTAGTTTCGGCTGTGCGTTGATACATAAGTCAGTCAGTTTAGCCTTTTATATATATAGATTTACACTTGTTTTAATATCGAATGTGCCCATGTGTATGTTTACATGCTCGGAACCTAAAAGGACTTAAGTGAAAATATAGTGTATGACATCCATACAAACATATATTTTGGCAACAGATAAAATGCATCCTAATTAACATAAAAACATGTGTACATTCTTAACATAAGTTGTACTTTTTTTTATACTAACTAATTCGCCACGCCATGTATTTAAAACAGCTCCATTACCCCTCAATTAACTTGCAATTAACTTAGACTTAATGTTATACATTGCTGCTCGATGGACCCTTTAAAAATGAATTACACTAAATTTATTCGAGCTATTAACTTAATTCCTTCTTTACACGGTTCACAACACTTAAAGCTATCGTTACTTAAAATTTACGCTAAAGAGCGATCTCTTTCAAATAACTTTAAAAAAATGTGAAATAGAGATTTGTAATGAAAACAATCGATGGCAACTCTTGTTGCAATTTCTTTCGAACAATGTTTAAAAGGCTTACGAAACCCATAAATTATTTAGAAGAAACAATAAAATATTATTATTTTAATACCTATTTATAATTTCCAAAAAGTTGGTATCCAAAGGTTATCTCGAAGAGACCGCCGCGATAAGACTGCTTGTTGTTTACTTCTACACGTAGTCATATTTTAAAAATTGTATTCCGTAAAACTACACAACTATGGTCCTAGCCTGCAACAATAGTCCAATTTTCCTCGTTACATTATTCTAAAATATAATACCTTACTGCTATTATTTATTGGGTATATGTATTGTTTGATCTAAAATCGATTGCTCTAAACTCTAGCTATAGCTAAAGCTATATCATATTTTTAAAATAATGTGATAAGTAAAATTGGACTATTATTGTAGGCCAGGAGCACAGTTGTGTAGTTTTACGGTTCTGTATTTATCGATATACTTATGTATATCAGAAGTCGATAGACGAGAAGTCCCTATGACAGCTCAAAAGTGCTACGAGAATTCCGGCCTCTGGTATAATAAGAATAAGGGCCTGTTTCGCAATCGACGAGTAAATTTATCTGCCACTTGTTGGCTCTCTCCTTGTCTATTTTTAAGTGTAAGAAAGAGAAAGGGCTAACTTTAGCTGTCAAATATGCTTTACTTGTCAATTGTGAAACAGGCGGTAAGAAAGAGATTTTTTTATTTCGAGCAACAAGGCCCATACTTATAAATACCTAATAGTCTAACATGCATAACAACATAAAACTTAAAACTAACACCGAGGTGACATAACAGCGTCCTGAGGGCTTATTGTCTAACACACTCGCAATCGCAACCGGCTTCAAAGGGGAGCAATTGTTTTCATTTTGTATGCAGAAAAGCCTTCGATTTTCAAAATGAAAACGATCGTGATTGCGAGTGCGGTAGACAATAAGCCTTCTGTTTTGCCAAAAGTAGGCGGTAAAATCCAAATCGTATTTGATCTGTTATTGTATTGTTTTTAACTCGGCCGCCATTACTGTCAAGTAAAAAAGAGCTATCAAAACGTTGACAATACAGAATCATGAACAAGATTTTAAGAGTTGTAGGTAATTCTGTAGCTCTGCCTACCTTACTCTGGGATTACAGGCGTAAAGGTATGTAGGTATGTAGTCTTATTTTCATACCTGCAAATTGTTATACAGTATTTATTCGTCTATCGGTGACTTTAGTAATTGTACAATCAGTCGAGACTTGATTATGCACAACTCCAGCTACAAACGCAGCAGTTCTTACCTTTACAATGCCTTTACACCTCGAAGCGGTCATATAACGGACTTTAATAATCATAAACCAACCCTTTACAATCCTGGCTCGTGTTTAACAAAACGCAAAGCAAAACGTTAACACGTCAAAAACGATTTGATTTTTACCGTGTTGAATGGTGTAGTATGGTTGCGTTTATCGCTCGACAAAGTTTGGATAAGGCATCCGTCGCTTTCTGACACGTATATAAGTACGAGAGTGACGGATGCTTTATCCACATTTTGTCACTCGATAAACGCAGGTTTAACATAGGTTTTAACCTGTACAATAGAGGGCCTGGTTTAACCTGTTATATAGGTGTACCTGTTAGGTACGGTACCCTAAAAACTGTCCCCAATATCTCAGAATGCGCCGCTGTCCGTCCGTCCCGGGGGAAAACTGAATTGGCATGAAATTCGTGTCCACCCTTTGACTGTTTGTTTTACTTTCCCAAACATACTAGACACGAAACTACGGCCACGCGAGCTTATTTAATACCAAAGAAATAAAGTTCTATAATATTATTATGACACACTTTCTTACCGCGTTTTACGTTGATACTAAAAAAACAGGGACTTTTGGAAACTAATCGTAGGTAGGTACAGTAAAGGGAAATGATTTCTAGACCACTTTGGACTGTGTCAAAGTGACGTAATTAAGAGACTTGATTTGATTTACAGCGTCACTTTGACATGGTCCAAAGTGGTCTAGGATCACTTTACTGTACATAAGATGTCCGGGCCTCAATTTAACTCGGTAAAATTATATAAGTACATTAGTTTTTGACGTATTAATAATGTGTTTTATAATATCGGCGGCAAAATATTCAAATATTAACTTTTTGGTACTAGAAATAAAAAAAAAATATAGTATAGTATTTTAATATCTCGGCTCCGGTAACAAACACATTAGGTATGTATATTTTGGTTAACTATCTTAAGTCCGAAAAACTTCTGTCTGATTTTTCGTTTGTCCGAAATTTTCATTTGTCCGAAAATATATTTTTATCTTTATCTTTCCTGGATTATTACAAAACTAACCTAACCTAACCTAACCTACAGGTTCTTTTTACACATTTTGAAAAGGGTCAGAGAAAAAATTTTCAGACAAATGAAAATTTCGAACAAACGAAATAGCGGGCAAAAGATTTTCGAAACATCGATAGTTTACCGTATATTTTGAATAGATTTATCATAACATACCACTCACCTAAAAACATGAGTCCCAAACACTTACCCAAACAATTTTCAATAATCATCAACAAAATTTCGCAACAAATCATTATTTACAATTAAACTTCAAAACAATATAATATTGACCTACAAATCAAGCGAATGTTAAAGCACCCTACGCCTGAATCCACTTAGGTCACACTAAAACAAAAGATCCCTATAGTAGTCCCTATTGCGTGCTCAACAGGGTTCATTATCGTTTAACGCAGGGACCTTCTGCTTCCAGTCCACTTACACGCTGTTGTATGGGGCTGCGCGTGCTCATCGTATTTGTCTACTTTTAGTAGGGTGAGGAGAGGCCACGAAAACAGCGGAAAGTTGGAGCTAGAAATAAATATGAAATAGACTTAAAGATCTTTTTACAAGCTTTTATTTAACTTGCAATGTATGTATGTATGTCACGAGCGTTAATTTGGGACCCATTTCAAGAAAAATATGCTTGAAGTCGTCAATGTCATTAGAGATGTGAATGTCAGATTGACTTTGAACCGAAGGTGGATACCAAATTTAATCTCGTACGGGTCAAATCTTGCAAGTTCAATTGGACCACGTATGTAAACCTGATGACAATGCAATATTATGGTATCTAAGAGCTGATCTGATGATGGAGTCAGAAGGTGGCGACAGGATCTCCGCTTTCCTTAACACAGACCCACCGTGTTAGGACCTTAGGACCCAATAATACCTAGTTCGTCTTGATAAGCAGCAGCAAAATCTTCACCCAAAAATGAAATTATGACAGAAACTTATTTAATAATAAAAACTAGAAGTCATTGCCTTGTAATTGAAGGATGGTTTTTTGATGTACCAATGAATACATAACGTAGGGTGACAGCACCAATGATGGACACTATTAGCTGACAGGCACCAGTAATGGACACTTAACTCTTAATTCAAATTTCATACGGTCCTAAATTGATTGTTGCAAAACAAAAGAATAATTATCTTTCGTAAAAAAACGGTCAAGTGTCCATTATTGGTGCCTTGTCCATTACTAGTTCCATCACCCTATAGTATGAATAGCTTCGTACGCAAGGTTAATGAATCATTTAATAAGGGCCACTTGCGCCAAAATTGAACACTAGGTTAAGACAAACTTATTTTGACTCGAGTTAAAATGACAGTTTTCGTATGGATCTGACGTTTACTAACTCGAGTTAGTGTCTTAACCCAGAGTATATTTTTTTTAGTGCATGTTGCCCTGACTTTAGCCGTCAAGATGTTTGAGCCAGCATTTCGTACGTACGTATTAGTTTCCCGATACGCCCCCCCATTTAACCCCTAAGGGGGTGAATTTCGAGCAATCCCTTCTTAGTGCACCCCTAGGATATCCAAGAAATATTCCCTCTAAATTTCAAGTCCCTAGGTCCAGTGGTTTTCGCTGTGCGTTGATCGATCAGTCAGTTTCTTCTTTTATATTATACTAGAGGACACCCGCGACTTCGTACGCGTAGAATTTGTCTCCCGCTACTCCCCCCATTTCTTCCCGTTGGGGGTCGATTTTCGGAAAATCCTTTCTCAGTGCTCACTTACATCACTAAAGGAACCCATGTACCAAATTTCAAGTTTCTAGGTACAGTAGTTTCGGCTGTGCGCTGATATGTCAGTCAGTCAGTTTTGCCTTTTATATATATAGATGTATAGAAGATTTCCTCGCTAGTGTTATGGCCCTACGCGTTGTGAATTTAAGCCACTTGTTCAAATCATAACGTTATGATACAAATCACTATTAAAGGAAAATAATTTATTTAATATCTACTCACAATCGCACGTAGGGAGGTGACAGTGCGATATTTAAAGTATCGATAGTTTGATGCTGACTTATCGATAAGATTACAGTTTAATTGATAAAATCCAGTGATTTGCCTAACATTCGGTTTTCGAGGGCTCTGTTCTACTCGGTAAAACCATGTTGCTTTTGACTTGTAATCGTATTTTCAATGTTATGACAGGTCTTATTTACTTGACGATAATAGCAGCCGAGTTTAAAACAATACCATAACATGTAAAAACATACCTTTTCTTTAAGTAACCAGAAAAAAAAACAAGTTTTTTTTACAAATTTTTCGGCGTTATTTCACTGTATAGGTACTCGTATAACTATACCAAATTACAGCATTTTAGTACCAAGTGTCTGAATTAAATCGCGGGCAGACGGACATGGCTAGCCTATGCCTATGAACCTATGGTGTTCCTTGTTTAAAAAGTCACGCCATTAATTTTTCTATGGCTCGATGTTTACTTTGACGTTTGAGATAAGCATCTCAACTAAGAACGGTATATAATATACCGATCGTTAACTCGTCTCGCGTGCTCGTGGTATTAGACAAAGTTACGACAAACTTAGAAGGAGAAGTTTCGACGACGTCACCAGTAAAGTTTTACAATACACGCCCGAAACGTTATTAACACACGATAACGGGATAACTTAAATTTGTCGGTTAATAATTGATGCAAAGAGGCGCTTTAACCTGATAGGTGATTTCCTTCAGAGGTTTGTGAACCGACGCTTAAGCTGTGCATTCAAGGACGCACCGTTTGTCTCGGCTACAGGTGGAGAGTATACAACTGGATGGGCGTAATATTTTGACCATATTCACGGGCACGCCACGCCACGGCTCAACGGTGCGACATCACGGACTGAGACTGATTAGATTAAAAAACAAAAAAACCGCCTTCAAAAACGCAAAAAATAACTTCTACTACTAGGTACTTAGTAGTAGGTACCTATCCTATTAGGTTAGTCCAACTGAAGTCGGCTTTTTGTTGAAAATATTGTGGTCGCCGACTTCAGTTAGACTAACCTAATAGGATAGGTACCTACTACTAAGTACCTAGTAGTAGAAGTTATTTTTTGCGTTTTTGAAGGCGGTTTTTTTGTTTTTTAAAACATTTATTTTATTTTACACTTTTTAGTGATCATAATAAGCTTATGTAGTCCCACTTCTTGGTTGATATATGAAACTTTAAGACATTTCAAGCTCGCCGCAAGCAACGCCGCGGGAAAATCATAGTCATTTTAAAACAATTAAATGTGCTTTGTTGTAGTCGCTCAACTATCTTAATCGAGATATCTTATCGCCACCCTTGAAATCGGTACCGTTGAGGAGTTCCGGTGGCCATCTGTGGTCTTCATCATCAGTTCCGCTTCACCAAGTGACACTTTCTGAATGCAAATGCTACACTTGTTACTAAAAATACTAAAATCGCTATATGTTTGCATACAATATTTGAGGAGTTCCCTCAATTCCTCACTGATCCCTTCATCAGATTCAGATTTGCTGACAATGGGACCACCTCGGAAGTATACTCTATCAAACCAAAAAAGAATTTTTAAAATCGGTCCACAATTGACGGAGTAATCGGTGAACATACATAAAAAAATAATAATAATAAAAAAAAAAAATACATACAGTGGAACGTATAACCTCCTCCTTTTTTGAAGTCGGTTAAAAATGGCAGCTAGGGAACGCACTCACGACAGAGCCATTTGGCTTGGCGCGAAGGCGTGGCGTCTTCCTACGTTGAATTTCGACATTCACGATAGTTCCATTCGGATTGCGCGGTGGCGCGTCGCGCCGGCTTTCCGTCCATTTGGAAATCCAACGGACTGCGCCAAGTACTTTTAAACGCTACGGTTTTGACATTCTCGGATCTCGGATACTCGTTGGCGCGGTCATGAATGCCCAGCTTTAAATCGTGTAGCTATCAAAATTTGTCCTTGATTTTGGGGAACGTGGAAAAGTCTATAGGTCTGTGGTCCAGTAGTTCGACTTTTTCACCGTCCAAAGAGGTGCACTGAAAGTTTTGTGAATCTAATACTAGTGCACTTATTTTTGACACAAACAAGTATGTCCCTTCAAGGGAAACTTGCCCGGTTGTTAGTATTTCGTCGATGAATTTAAAAGCGAGTTATAAGGGTGCGGCTCCACTGAGGCGGAGAAGAGCGGAGCGGAGTGGAGCTGTGCTAATATTAACCAATAGAAGGCGCATGCGGGCACGTCAAACGGTCCTTCCGCACGTTAGTTTAGATTCTATTGGTTAATATCGGCACAGCTCCGCTCCTTTCCGCTCATCTCCACCTCAGGGGAGCCGCAGCCTTAAAGAGAACAACACCTCTTATGAAGGACTCCTAACGAGTCATGTCGGGCTAGTGACTATTCTGACTAATTTAATAGTCATAGTTAATATTACAGTGTATGTACATATGACTCGCGAGAGTTTAAGTTTTATTGCTGTTTAAGATGTTTACTGAGCGTTGAAGATATTTCAAGAGTGTAATGAGAACATATTCGAGTTTACCATCATAAACTAGGTACCTAGTATTTGGAATCCTTACTGAAAATATAACTCCGAAAGTATATTATTTTTGGTCTTTACGTATCCACACGCCTCTCCTAATCGTAGTGACGTTTCACATAGAAGAAGTTATAATCCCGGCAAACCGTACAGTTCCTGAGGAAATAGGGAATATAATATGTTTTTTTTAAATCGCATTTCTCAAAAAAATATGAAAATACTGTAAAAGAGATCACCAAAAGTGAAATTAAAATTAAAATCGGCGAAGAAATACGGATGATACAAGCATTTTAAACTGCTAATAAGACAGAGATCATACAAAGAGATCCGATATGCGCTGTAACGTCATGTAACAGGTCGGTCATATAAACTCCATGTTAAATTCTGTTTTGCTAGAAATAGATAGGAACCGATAGGAACAAATCTTTGTTGGGTTATATCTTCGTTATTTTTAAATAGCTATTCAAAAAACTATTATGCTCAACTGTTTGTTAAATCAGCTTTTATTGAAGATGTGAAAAAAAAGTCATGAATAATCCACATCACGATAAAAAATATCATGGACTGAGTATTAGCATGTTTTTACCCGTTAGTTTTTATTTCTCAAATTTCAACAAATAAAAAATACAAAAATATCGAACGTGTCCCATCACTATTTCGAATGGGGAGAGAGGGGTGTGCTATTGTACAATGACACACGCGCACCCCATCCCATTGGGGTGACAGAGAACACATCGGAAATCGCTTTTTGATGCACCTGTGAGGATTTGCCACAAGTGGCTTTTCAATTTTATTACTTAGTCGTTCTGGGGCACCGCTAACTATCAGAAACGTTACGGAACGATGAGGCTAGCCAAGTTGCTTGAAACTGACGTTAACGATTTTCGAAAACAGGCAAAATTTATGGAATTGACGTAGGCGCTCGACGCGACCGTCTGACAACTTACGTCAAACTTATATAAATTTTGGATAACGATAACAAACGGGAGAGAACGTTGCAAGAACGTTGTCGTTATCAAAAATGTATAGGATTGATGAAAGCACAGAACAGAAAAAAAATGAGGTGTCAAGTGGGCGTGTAACGTGTGGCATAGTTATGCGTTCCGCGCAACCTCCATACTTTTGCACGCGATCGCTTATTTCGATATTTCAATATTTCGATATTTCTAAAATAGGAAATAAATCCAGAAGCATACCTTATTTTGCTATTTTGGAGTGTAAAAACAATAGCTGCATCGAAAACATTTTCCATGGTGGCGTGTTGTTTTTATGATAGTTTGAGTATTGGCGACTACAGGTCTGATGATCATATTTTCTTGAGACTGTTGTGTAAACACGATTAGAAACAAAATCCTCGATAGTTTTATTTTTCAAACATGACACCTTTTTATGTTCTTGGTTGAATCTTATTTTTAACGATAATTTTTGTTTCCATAGTTGAGTATCTATTCTCAAGTTCTTCTTTCCGTTTGTCCGTCTGTCCGCAGTATAACTCAGAGACTCTTGGTACAAAGCTGTAATTATAGTAATTATAACCTCAAATCCAAGATTTTTTCTTAATTGGCTTTCACTTTTTGGTTAAGCAAGGTGTATTTGGCTCGAATATTAGACAGTCACCTTAAATTTATAAAAGAAACTAGCTTCTACCTACGACTTCGTCCGCGTAGATTGCAATAGGCTATTTGACAGTGTGAAAAAAAAAGTAATCATTATGTATATTCGTATAAATGATGAGTTTTAAAAGCGTATTCCAATTAAAAAATGGATCTTTTATCCAAAAAACCAGGATAAAATTTTATATTTTTTTATCTGTAGCCATTTTATCGAAAACAGCGGCGAATCTATGATGACGTCACAGGTCTGTAAATATTGCATCTGTCTTTCATGTCGTTCTTACATTCATTGGTGTCTTGCGCACAGATTATAAGAGTATTTGTATTGTATTGTATTGTATTATAGGGTATATCAGAGCATCTGTGAGAGAACCCGAGAGTTGACGTTTGGTTGTTTACTGACCAGTGACGTCACTGATTCCTGTGCGACGCCATATTGCCCAAGATAGCGTTTTGGCGGCATATTTTAAAAGTGAATTTTTATTTGCTTTTTTTAGAAGAAATACACGAAAGAATTTAAAATTTCCACTTTCGGATTACTTACTCAATAAACACCAACAAAAAATCTGAGATGGTTTTCAGAAACCTGTCAAATAGCCTATTATCGTTATTCCCTCGGGAACTTTTAAAATTTCCGTAATGAACAGTAGCCTATGTATCCAGGATATAAGATATCTCCACTCCAAATTTCATCCAAATCCATCTAGCCGCTGCAGCGTGAAGGAGCAACAAACTAACACATACACACAAACTTCCGCATTTAAAATTTTAGTACGATAACATGACGATAACCAAGACCAAATATAGGTTATAAACAACAAGTGCGATGCCAAGTGTCAGAATTCACTTCTTATATGCCCTTGACTATAGTTTAATTTGTGTGAGATCGTCCTTTTTACACGAATGCCCAAAAAAAGGAGTAGAGTGTTACCAGGGTTCATGTATGTTGTATTATTCATTACTTAAGTTAAACTTTAACTTCGTAGGTACTTTAATACCGCACAAAAACAATTATGTTCAGCCATTATTTTCCGTGCAACTAGTCCTAACAGGCCATAAGTCCGTTATCTCGGTGCGGGGGTCCCTTGGGGCAGTAGATCACTATTACATGGGGGAAACGGGGGAGCGTTGGAGCACATTTATTTACCTATACTGTTTTGTGGACCGAAATGGGAATTACATTTGCATTGTACTCCTTATTTCTCAATTTTCTTGAAATATAAGTATAAACAACATTTTTATGATAGACCTTCGTTGCTGACTGTACTGCAATAGGGAATATGCATGAAGTTTTTAAATCGCATTACAAAACATGACAATACCGTAAAAGAGATCAGGTCAGCCATATAAACTCCATGTTAAATCTGGGTTCCTAGTGAAAAAGGGTGTAAGTCGACTTAACTTGTTTTACTAAAGGGTATACATAAACGGAGTGTACTGGACTTAAACCCTTTTTCACTTGATCTTCAGGAAACTTACACTCTTTTTCACTAGGACTCCAGAAATTATGTTTTGCTAAAAAGAGATAGGAACTAATTTTGTTTATTTTTATAGCTATTCAAAAAAAAAAACTTCTTACCCTTTGTTAAACGAATAAACTTCGGGCTTGGCCTAATTTTCGACGCTAAAACTAGAAACCGAAACTAGGTAGGTACGTTCGGAAGATTTTGCGTTCTCTTGCTGTTCGGTGCACGCACAAGTGTCATTTTGCCGCGTCGGCGCTCACAGTCGTGTCCAGACTTGTGATAATATTGATTTTATCACATCAATCAATCAAAGAAATACTGTAAAAGGGCCGAATCTTAAGTACCCGCAACCGACGTGCATGCATGACTAAATGAATGTGGAAGAAGCGAAAGAGATTTGTCAGGATCGTAGCAGGTGGAAAGAAGTGGTCTCTGCCTACCCCTCTGGGAAACAGGCGTGATTTAACTAAATAACTAATAAAAACTAAAACTAGATTTAAATTTAAGCCGATTCCGCGTCGATAGGTCTGGGGAGACCCTAAATCGCGTAGCAGTCAAAAAAATTCCTTTTGAGATAAAGCTTCGGGCGATAGCGTTTCTCATCCCCTAAATCATTTCCAATTTCTACAATTTTTGAATATGTTGTAGTTGTTACGAAAAACTAGGTTGGTACATTTCCTGTTTTTTTTGTTTACCTGCAAAGGAAAACGTACAGACCTAGTTTTACATAATATCTTCAACATAGAAAAAAATTAAAAAATCGGACTTTGTTCAAGGGTAGAAAAATATTATTGCATTTTGTGTGGTTATCTTTTAGCGTCACAATTGTATTCTTAATTATCACGTTATTATTAATATTTGCGCGAAGGTAATGGGGATTGACTTATTAATTAAAGCGTTGTAATTAAGTCATAAATATATAATGATAAGGTATTCAGAAAGCTACATATATTTCTACTCATTTGTAATAAAAATCAGGTATATCCCAATTTTTAATCTATTGAACAAATACATTTTTTCACCCTCATTAACTCCACCGTATGAATAATAATCATTACGCCACCGTACTTAAAAAGATTATCACTAAATAATAAGTACATTATTTTCCCTTATACCGTAGGGTCGCACACAAAGCCGCCCCTGCAAATATTGATATAGAAAAAAATAACGCGCGGGCAATATCAAACTTTATATCGCAGTAGTGAATAATGTTTCTTTTGTGCTCTAGTGCAAACACTTGTCAACCCTTGTGACTTTGATTAGGTGAACAGAAACATTGTGTTCCAAATGATCTTTTGCGAGAACACATGCGTGCAATCTAGCTCTGGTGTTTGGAATTCGCAGAGTTTTAGGGGGACGTTGAAGTGCTCTCGAGTTGACAATTTGTTATTTTAAGTATTTTTTAACAGTCGTGAATTGACAGTTGTTGAGCAAAATATATGATAAAAAAGCTGGTTTAATATACCTAAGATAGTACGTCACCATTTTTTTTAAATTATTTATCACTCCCTATAAGTCAGCTAAGGGCGGATTCGGCCAAACTGGAATAAAGTCTTATACCTAGATTAAACGCCGAATTTGTATGGACTAATCTCGGATTAAGTGTTATTCCAGTTTGGTCGAATCGGCCCTAAGTCTGAGTCGAACTTGCATACGAAGAGTTCCGTACCATAGACCGTGTCCTGGGTAAAATAAAATAATTCTAATTAGTCCGCCAGTAAGTTTATCAAAAAATATTAAACACGGACTTTTCGGTTTATCAAATCTGATTGATTTGACAAATAATAACGCGCATCACAGTTCGAGAGTCGTGATGTCACGCAAAACTTCAACGCACTTTATCTTCGTCATTTTTTGTTTAAGACTACGCCGAGCGCACAGTGGCGCCCTCATCACAATTATTGTGTTTTCTAATAAAATAAAGTATTTATAAGTACTTTTTTCCGTTAAGTTGATAACTCAAAGGTCAATTGTTATTAAACTATGTGATATGTCCTATAAGTTGTGTTTTCATTTGTAGTACAAAAATGCACCGTCCGATTTCAAGAAAATACTTTATTTTATTAGAAAACACAATAATAGTGATGAGGGCGCCACTGTGCGCTCGGCGTAGTCTTAATTGACAAAAGAAAAAATATTTCTTCAATATTTATATTGGTAATGTAAATGACGGACCAATTAGATTTTTTAGGACTAGCCTATTCTTGTATGGTGCCCCCATTTTTTATCTTTATTATTTGTTAAAGAAACTAATAGGTATTACAATTTAAGTTGTAAACCTATTACGGCTTAAAAAATATTAAAGATTAAAAAATATTTGAGGTGTTAATGTGTAACGGTTATAAATTTGATGGTCTGATTCATACATTATTATGAATCACTATCTCCATTCCAAATTTCATCCAAATCCGTCCAGCCGTTGCAGCGTGAAGAGGTAACAAACACACACACACACACACACAAACTTTCGCATTTAAAATATTAGTAGGATAAGGCACCAGGAGTTTTAATACCGCAAAAGAAAAGAAGTACCTTAAAAGTTGATTCACCGAATTATTCAAGTAGGAGTAATATCTAAAGCTATTTTGGTGAATATTTTTTTCGGAAATATTATTTAAATTAACACGTTACCTAACAACCCAATCGCATATAGCTTTATTAAGGCCTTGTCATCCCGGCTCATAGACACCCTCCAGAGATCCTAGAGCTGGTGCTTACCTCTCCCAAAGGATTGGGCTAGCTATCCAGAGAGGTAACGCAGCCAGTGTCATAGGGACCATGACGCGAGCGGACCTGCTAGAGGGGTTGTTCTTTTTATAGTGGTGATTATTATTTACGTCTTTAATATTTGAGTAGCTTAGTTTTTATTTTAATTTAAATAAGTTTAGTTTTAACTTTTAATTCTATTATATCGCATTGATCCAATTATCAAATTTCAAACCTTTGCTTTGATGTTAAAGAAAAACAAACAAATAAACAAACTTTCGCAGTACTTTAGGGTACAAATTGACTTTGGGGGACGTCTGTCAATAAGAAGTAATTGTCGAATTAGAGTTAGCCAACAAATACGACGGCTTATTCTTTTTTTGGGCGTTTTCACCAAAAAGTATACCCAGTTTGGCGACGAAAATTGGCTATACATTGACGGCCGCAATGTATGGCTAATTTTCGTCACAAAACTGACAAAGTTAAACTTCCTTAATTTCAGTCCTTAATTGGGTACACTTTTTAGTCAAACGCCCTTTTATGATTAAAAAAACAAATGCAGCATGCTACAAGGTTATGTCCTCGCACTTTTTTCAGTACCATCGCCATCACCAAAAGTGATGGTGACATCGTAAATCTATAACCATGTAAATCAATCGACTAGCTTTTGACAGTACGATAAAACGAATTACAAAAAGCATTTCTTTTCACAGATGGGCCACCACGGCATGGAGTCCCTCGAAATGCTAGATCCTCTCACCTCTTCATCAATGACGACGCTAGCCCCCATGGGGGAAGTCGCCCCGCCACATCACCAGCTACACGGCTACGGGATGAACCACGTTATGAACCACCACCACCACGGCGGCTCCTTAGGCCACGCACCTCCTTCGCACCTCGCACACCCTTCAGCAGCCCTACATCCTGATACAGACACAGACCCTCGCGAGTTGGAAGCGTTTGCAGAGCGCTTCAAACAGCGAAGAATCAAACTTGGTGTTACTCAAGCTGATGTTGGAAAGGCATTGGCAAATCTAAAGCTGCCTGGAGTAGGAGCACTGTCGCAAAGCACTATATGCCGCTTTGAGAGTCTTACGCTAAGCCATAATAATATGATAGCTCTGAAGCCTATATTGCAAGCGTGGTTGGAAGAAGCAGAGGCACAAGCGAAGAATAAGCGACGAGATCCTGATGCTCCTAGCGTTTTGCCAGCGGGGGAGAAGAAACGCAAGCGTACGTCCATAGCGGCGCCGGAAAAGAGGAGTCTGGAGGCGTATTTTGCAGTTCAGCCTCGTCCGTCAGGGGAGAAGATCGCGGCTATAGCGGAAAAACTGGATTTGAAGAAGAACGTAGTGAGGGTATGGTTCTGTAATCAGCGGCAAAAACAGAAGCGGATGAAGTTCGCCGCGCAGCACTGACCGTCGGGCGGCGGAGCGGCCTTGCTGTACCCGGGAACCGGGTACGGTTACTAGCCGCCCCGCCCGGGCCGGGCCAGCAGACCAGCGGGACCCAGGGACGAGGATCCCAGGTTCCCCATTCGTGAGCAATAATGATAACTTTCGATCTCATTCTTTTAAACACATCTCAATTTGTTAGCATAGCTCTCCGTTATTCAATGACTTCTCATATATTTTTCGAGACACAGGGTATATATTTGATTATATACATATCATTACAGTAACTAGAGGTCGCTTCATCATACAGTTTTTGCCGTTTTGATGTTTTAATTGACGTCATTGTACATGAGGAAAAATTGGAATTCAGGATTTTTAAGAGAATGTGCCTTGCAAATATCAATATTCTGTGTTTAATATTAAAATAACTTGGTCGCTTTGAGTAGTGGAGGCACCGCAGCCACAGGCGGTAGCGGGAGCGAGTCGCAAGTCGCTCGCTGCTTATGCCGTGCGTCGATTATAGAGGTAACATGTAAATGGACAATGTTAAATTCTATTTTATGCAAGACGTACTCGGCGCTATCCGAATTGGCTTAATATTGTAAAATAGTTCTAGATGCTTCGGCAGAATTATGTACGTTAGCGACAAAAAAACGCTACAAAATGATATTCTCTTATATTATTTAACGGCATGCCGACCGAATTGTGAATAGTGGTACCTTTACCTCTTTTTTTGTTATAGTTTTCTTGTTACCTATGTAATCAATGCACAGAATTCGATCTACGAGAGTTCTTTGACAGTCAAATGCAACCAGATGCCTCTAAAGTGGAGCTAGGTTGCGTACTTGAACCATTCTTCTTGTCTTATTTGGTATTTTGACTGTCAAACAATTCTTTAGACGTTCTGTTCTGATGCTAAACTGTACAAAGAATAAATGTAAGGGTATACTTTCTATTTTTAGTTGTAGATAGTTCTTGGTAGTTCATGTTTTTATATTTAACGATTTTAATTATAAAATGCATTTCACGAAACGGCACAATTAATAAACTAAGAAGTTACTAGAGAAGTTTAGCCAAAATAGTTTTAAAACATTTGTAAATATCACATTTTGGGTCTACAGTCTAGGCATTTAGTATTACTATAGTTTTTACCTACCTAAAGGGGTCTAGTACAACGCGAATGGATTCATGCTTATTTTTATTTAATGCCAAAATTAATGATTACGGTGATTTGTGGCCAAATCTCATTAAAAGAACCATTGAAACATTGACATGTAATTTTACGCTAACCGACTCATAGAAGAAGATGCATGGTTAAACATCATACATTTTCACTTGAAAATTCTTGTGAAGAAGTAAACAAAACGTTAGGAAAACTATATTGTTCCTATCTGTTTTTATCATAATGTAAAATTTTGGAGTTGACCAATTTTTCAACATAATAATAATTTTCAACATAATAATGTGACTGTCTGTAACACTTGTACATATTAACCAGAATTTATTACACAAAAACCTTTCTTGAAAAAATATCTAACTAATGATGAAAACCACATTAAAATCCGTTGCGTAGTTTGAAAGATCTAAGCGTACATAAAAAGGGAAAGATGGCGGGAAGCTACTTTGTTTTATACTATGTACAGAAAGCCCTTGCCAAGCGTTTCTATTCGTTTAGTTTTTAAACCAATCGCGTCACTGGTAGATGACGTGATACGAAGAGTCACGTGATCTACCAGTGACGCGATTGGTTTCTAAACGAAACGAATAGAAACGCTGGTTAGCGTAATGCATCTTGTCTAGAACCTCAGAAGTTTTTTTCTGAAATAAAGCCACTGATATTTACTAATACAATTAAACTGGACTGGCTAATTAAAGCACTTTGATTTAACCATCGCCATTTTGCCGAAGGTTAACATTCACAGTATGAACAAACCAGTAGAACACTTTCAGCCAAGGGTACATCGAACGGTTTGTATGTGTGCGCCTTATATGTACTCACCACAAGCCAGTAATGGAACGGGACATAACGCTGATAGCGCTGATTAACACTGAATCAGCTGCGGCTGTGCCGCCTGCGAATATAGTCTCTAACCCGAGCGCCTTTAGGGCCAGAGTTGAATAACTTTTTATGCAACTTAAAAAAAAACTCTAATTTTAATGTTAAGGGTGTCTCAAGGGAGGTTCTATTTCAATTTTGTCAAATTCTGTTCATTGAATCTATGGAAAATTAACGGAACTTCTTAATAATTAGAAGCCGGATTATTGTTTCTAAATAATTAATTTTCTGCATATGCTTTGGTGGTAAAAGTACTCGGAAGTAATGGTAGAGTAACATTGACAATAATGCCATTATCTTGTCATTTTTAATACCCGATATTATCGATAAGGGCGCTTTGAATTGGCTCAAAAAAGAGTTATTTCGTGTGTTACAGCCAGTCCCGCATACTTGTATAGTTCAGTTAAAAAGGCACATAACTAGGTGTAAAGCTAGAAATAACTACGTGACAGAATAAATCGAGATTTACATAGGTTTAAACATGTCTTGTTAAGCACTAAAACTTTCACAAAACTGTCAAATAATGAATGTTAATTTATGACAATGAGAACGTATCCACGGCATGAATCCAATGTGGCCACGGCTTAAGAAATTAACAAAAAAAAGTAAAAAAGTTTGCGAATTATAAATAGTATTTTTAAAAAATATTTTGTAAATATAGTATCGTAAGATATAAGTATTAAACACGTGCAATCTAGACATTGGTAATTATTGTAACTGCTAGGAATTAATTTTAATTATGACTTACCAAATAAATATGGCCGTCGGCTTTGTATGACGAACGATTCATTGAACCACAGATAAACGAAGCTATGCATTATTATTCTGATGGCGCTACCGTCGCGAATTACTATGAAAATACGTTAGTTCATATTTTTTCCACCGATATTATCAACTACGCAGTAATTTATTAAAATATGAATGTTCACGAAAATTCCGAGGGTTCCCGATGATACCCGAAGTCGTATAAAGCCGAGCTGTTACGCTTTATTCCGATTCTAGTCAATTTTATTTGTTCTAGTCTATTTGAGTTTGTTTTTTTGAAGCGAAGCTCTTAAAACGCCTTGTCACAAATTAAAGTAGTGTATTATTTCGTTTCCTGTAGAATTAAGGATTTTCAGATGCGAATAGAGTGTTAGTGTAGTAGCAGTCTTGTTACTTTTTTTTAGGGCCTGTTTCACAATCGACAAGTAAATTTATGTGCCAGTTAAAGTTAGCTCTCTCCTTGTCTATGTTCAAGTGTAAGAAAAGGAAAGGGCTAAATTTATGTGTCAGATATGCTTTACTTGATGATTGTGAAACAGGCCCTAAAAGTGAAGTTAATAGTTTGTCACATTTTGCAAATATTTGACGTAGCTATCATTAATGACGAAAACAGTTAATTAAAATACTTTTTCTACTCGCGTACTATAAACCGCTAATATTGATATCGTTAATGGTGTCAGAATACCACCTATAGCGTAACCGAAGCGTAAAAACAATTCTATAATGAGCGTTGCCATGGTAATAACAGTTCTATAATTTATTATAGCATTGTTATTACCATGGTAACGGTCATTCCGGATATCAGTCTTGGCGTTTAGTTAACACTTGACATCCTAATAATTTGTATAATAAACCGTTAAAAACATTTAACACCAATAACAATTACGTATATTAAAAACAAAATTAATTTTATGAGTAATTATGTGTTTAAAATAACATTTTTATTCAATTACTAAAAATAGATGGTTAATATCCATCGATTTGTTATTTGGTTACCATGGTTACGTTCAATATGGATATTAACAAAATGGCGTTTCGGTTGGCATTCCAACTTGTTTATGATATTTGATAGAACTGTTTTTACTATCTATTAAAATTCGCATGAAATTTGTATACATTTATCAATAAAATTCACAAACTATTACCGCGCATCGGAATAGTGAAAATGTCTTCGATGACAAGTAATTTGTTAGCAGAAAAATCGAGTAAAGTATACGAGAAAAGTTAGCGATTGTTTATTTTTATCATTATCATTTTAAGCTTGTAGAAAAAGTTATGTATGCAACGGTTCATAATTAGCTCTTAAGGTACTCGTGCCTGTAATTAGAGCGCTCGCAAGCTCGCGCTCTAACCTCGGCTCTCGTACCTTAAGAGGCTTCATTATGTACCAGTTACATAAATAACTATAAAACAATTGGGACACTGCAATCATCATCGCATTTTTATGTAAGAAGCTGTTAAAAAGAGTTTGGCAAATGTGGGCGCCATTTGGAGTGAAATTGGTATCATGATCCAATTTCTACCCAAAAGAGCCGCTTAATGAGCTAAGGGCCCTTTATCACCACGGCAAACTTTTTTTTCATTGCTTTACTTTAAAAAACGGATGATCAAAATGTTAGCCACTGTAAGTTACAACTCTAGATTTAAAAAAACATTCTAACGTGCCCAAAAATATTTGTATGGAAAGTTCCTTTTTTGTTACCGAAATCCATACGTTTTTGATAATGTTGGGTATATGTTTTTTACTTAGAGCTTAGTCTGGGGCTAGGTTCTAGGTAATCTATGTGATAATGTCCCCTATGTTTTTTTTATTATTTATTTAATCTGGCAACGTCTAAATAATTACACTTGCCAAAATTCTGAGAAATGGTCTGCTATTAATGCTTTTTTGAAACAAAAAGTCTTAATAGGCGGAATGTACTTACGTTTTTTTTTAAATAATTAAATCCTAACGAGTTGGCAGCTAAAATGTAATTTATCCATTACCATCAAAACTTGCATATTGTAAGTGTTTTGATATTTATGTTTTAATTACAATGACGACTCGGGCCCTACGAAAGATGTAACGTTAGCAATTTTAGAAAAACCGACCTAAAAAAGCACCTACAGAGAGGATAGACAAGTTGCTTCACGCTAACGTAAACAATTTTCGAAAGTTGGGATAATGTATGGAATTGACGAAGGCGCTCGACGCGACCGTCTGACAGCTTACGTCAATCCCATACATTTTTGATAACGATAAGGAATGAAAACATCTTGAACTAGGCTACATTCCATCAGTTTTCTAACGTTACCATTACGTAAAAGTAAAACGAAAACTTTTTCAGTATTGGCACGAACTGCATACAGTGGCAACATTTTTGTGCATTATCCGTTATCTGGTCTGTAAATTTAAGAAAACAAACCTAATGCAAATCGCACTCTGTATCCAAGAGATAAGATAATTCTTAAAAGGTACAAAAAAACCAAATTGAATAATGAAATAAGTAATTAATATTAATGTTTTTATTTTTAAGGGTTATAAAGGGCGCCACAGAATAACAGTTCTAAGTCTGGCCTTAGTCCAAAATTTATAAACAATGTATACAGTCCGCGCGCGAGTTGAACGCCGAGCTTAGGAAAGTGCTAGTACGGGACGGCGCTATACAGTGTAGTGCACAATGCAGGCGGGAGAGGAGAGGCGTGGCGCCCCCCACCTCAGGCCTCGAATGCCTTCAAGTCGCGCGCGGCCTATAGGTAAAGAATTTACGTCAAATTTCAAACATAGAATGTCGAACGGGCTATACAGACGTGTTACAACTACATTGAAGCTTTAAAAAACGAATGGCCTTTGTTTTACTCGTTTTACTGTACAAAGCATCGCTGTTAACTGACCACTAGTAATCCTTATTGTAAGGTGACTAGGTTGATGTTACTACCAATTTCTTTAACAGCGATCGGCCATCTTTGTTTTTCGAAACACGAGTGACAAATATACCGTCAGTAGCGAGAGCAAGTGTGATAGCTATAGTCAGCCGAACGCTGTTAAGAAGCTGGGAGTAGGCTTCTATTCTACTCGGTAAAAGTGGTTTTGACATGTTAGGGTGACGGCACCAATGATGGACTCTTTTAGCTGACAGGCACCAGTTATGGGCATTTCACTCTTAATTCAAATATCATACGTGCCTAAATTGATTGTTGCAAAACAAATGAATAACCCTTATCTTCTGTAAAATAAGAATCACGTGTCCATTATTGGTGCCATGTCCATTACTGGGTCCATCACCCTATCGTATTGTCAACGTTATGGTAGTTCTTATTTACTTGATTGTAATGGCTGCTGAGTAAAGACAATATGACAACATGTCTAAAACAATATGGTTTTAACAGGTAGAATAGAGCCGTACGAATCGTATGATGCACGGACAGGGCAGTGGACTATTATCTGTGGTGCCCTGAAGAGACACGACTGCTATTGCACTCTCTATCTTTAAGTAGACTGGTTTTCTAAGCAATGTTAATGAATTTACGCTAAGTTTTGTAAATCGGATATAAGTTAATGTAGAACATAGATTCTCTTGCAATTATTAATTAATTACTGTTATTAATAACTAAAGGCAACAATCTTATTTCGGAAACCAATAAACAATAAATTGAAAATAGAAATATTAGTAACTCTATGGTTTTATTCTGGCCCTACGTTTTCCTGCAACAATACTAGGATTTACTGTCATTAAATACAAATGGAAAATCGTCCACTTGAAATTATACGTCAGTTCAGAAAAATGACCATTTGAAATACAACACAAAGGAAAATTTTCCATCCTGAATAACATCTAAAATGGAATCATGTCCCATGGTAAAATTGTCCAGTATGATATTTACGTAGGTACACTCAGAAATATGACCAATTGTAAATACGTCCTACCTGAAATATGTACAATTGAGGTGGTCACATAATTAGGAACGCTTGCGTTTTTCCCATACAATTGCCTACAAATATGACTTTTCAATTTTGACAAACAATCAAAAGTGTCCCAGAAACCGACGTCAACCCGCCTAGGGCTGATAGACTAGCTAAAAAGCTATCGATTTAACCCCTATGTATGTTAAGCGATTTTTGCTAGTTTCGGAGATATTGAACATTTTAATCTGAATTTTTGTAATTTTTCCTTATGTCTACGTTTCGAAAAAATATTAATTTCATGGTTAATTTCATAAGTTTCTAAGCAGCATCTTAAATAATCAGAATCATTATGAATCAGCGAAGTTTTTAAAACTATTTGCCCGTTTTTTTTCAGTTTTTTTAAAGTAATTACATACGTAAAGTTTGTTCTCCGTACTAGGTATCCCAGTCTTTGCTTTTCACTTTGTAACTTTACGTGATAACTCAAAAAAAATACTTACTGAAAAAGAACAGGCAAATAGTTTTAAAACTTCGCTGATTCATACTGATTCTAATTATGTAAGATGCTGCTTAAAAACTTATGAAATAAAACATGAAATTAATGATTTTTCGAAACATGGGCATAAGGGAAAACTACAAAAATTCAGATTAAAATGATCAATATCTCCGAAACTAGCAAAAATCGCTTAACATACATAGGGGTTAAATCGATAGCTTTTTAGCTGCTCTATCAGCCCTAGACGGGTTGACGTCGGTTTCTGGGACACCCTGTATAATTAGTCACGTCATTAAAGGGGGAACACGAAATGGCAATGGCAACACAAATTACATGTTAGTTTTTTTATGCCTATCTTTTCAAAAGCAGATAATAATGCACAATCAATCTGACATTTGTATTTTGATCATGTGATATTCACGGGATCGAGTATGGCTTCTTCGTTTCTTCATAATATGCTTGCCACTGACACAGTCTCCAGTAAAATATCTGCAAACAAGGAAAATACTTCGAGCTGCTTATATGTATGTACTTATAATGCCTACTCAATAGGCTATTTGACTAATTTTAGAAAACCTTATTAAATGATTCTTTATTACATAAGAAGCACACTACATTGATATTTCCGTGACATTCTACTGTATTATCAATAAAAATCTATGTTAAAGTTAAAATTTCAAAACCGCGCTTAAAACGCTGTTTCTATCATGGCGCTGGCCATATGACAAATGTGACGTCACACGCAAGTAAACAATAAAAAATCATTGGAAGAGATATGCCCTTATGATCTGTGGTTACTTGCGTTTGACGTCACCAGCGAGTAACCACAGCTACAAAGCAATCACATAGCGTTTCTGCCACAGATGTTGTCAAATAGCCTATTGGTAAACAGGCGTGAAGGTATGTATGTAAGGGCCTGTTTCAAAATCGTCAAGTAAAGCATATCTGACACATAAATTTAGCCTTTTCCTTTTCTTACACTTGAACATAGACAAGGAGGGAGCTAACTTTAACTGGCACATAAATTTACTTGTCGATTGTGCAACAGGGCCTAACTATTATAAACTTTACACACATTACATTCAATCTATTTATAGCAGGTCTAGACACACGACCTATATTACTAAAATAGATGAACTGGCCAATAAACCTTTGGCAAAATATAAATATAAATAGAAAAGTAGTTTATCCCCGGCCCTTTGCGGGTTTCTGTTACCTACTGCCGCTCAGGTGCTACCCTGCTAACGTCGATGCGAGTTGTTACTTAATACGCACGCAACAAAACGCGGTGACAAATGCCCAGAGTAGTGATTCTTTCAAAAGCAAAGGTGAGCGAACGCAGGAGTGAATGTCCAAGCGGCGAGTTAAGTAGTCCCGTCAAAGCGAACAAAATACATTTCTGCGCGTGTATTCAATTTGGCAGCATGGCTTCTCGAACGTATAAGGCTGCCTAATTGAGAATGCACGCGCTAAAATGTGTTTTGCTCGCTCTGACGGGACTACTTAAACTCGCCGCTTGGACTTCACTCCTGCATTCGCTCACCTTTGCTTTTGAAAGAATCACTACCCAGGGCCTCTATTCTAGGCATCGAAATATAATAAGTATGGAAGAGTAATCGACGCTCAAAATCTGCCCCACTGACTTAGTGCCGGCGGGGGTGGAGCTATTAATGAGTGCCGAACTGTCTATCAGTCGACTTTCTGACGTAGTGTCAAACAGTTGTTTACAATCACAAAAGAAAAAATCGATATTAATGATTACCGGATTTAAATGACGCTGCAACCATGCCAAGTTGCATTGTAAATTGGTGCAGGACCCACACAGATGCAAAACAAAGCGATATTTATTTTCATTAGTAAGTTATTGAATTTTTAATATTCCATACCAAAATGTCATGGCCGATGTTATGCAATATATCTTTGAAAAATGTGAATTACAAGCAACTACTTCGAATGAATAGGAAATTAAATTTTATGTTATCTTTACTATCGTTAGTTTATGTACATAATAAAAAAAACGAAATATGACCTTTTTAAGTTTTCCAAAAAATTAAGAACGCCGTCTGGCTTGGGTGGATGCAGTAAAGTTCGTCGCGAATTGCGAAACGAGAATTGGATGCCTAGCAAACATTGCAGGATTTGCAGCATCCATTTTGATGAATCGGATTATGTCATCTCAAAAACTGGAAAACATTTTTTAAAAGTCACAGCGGTCCCAAATTGTACAGTACGTTGTCAACATTTATTTACAATAATTTAATTAATATTTAAATGAATATCAGACGTCGAGGAGTTTATCACAGGTCTATTAGATATGTTATTCTCGCAATATTTAATTAACTACGATAATCATAGAAAAGGCTAAATTTATCTGTCAAATACGCTTTACTTGTCGATTGTGAAACAGGCGGTTAATATAAATTATACTCTATTGTATATGATCTAACTTAAGAGTTGGCTTCACATCTCTAACTGTAGAATAGAAACAGGGGCTCTACTTTGAAATAAATAATTCGAACTTCGGATCGCCCCGTCACTTTCTTGCAAATTAGTGACGAGTCGAGAGCAAAAGGGATAGCAATAGACGAAGTTCGAATTACGAATTTCAAAGTAGAGCCTCAGTGTCAAATGGATTATTTGTGATGTTTTCGTCTTACTACTCGTATAAAGTTAATTTTTGTCATGTTTTTTCGGCAGCATCAAATAGGCTGTACCATCCAAAGCGACTATATACCTATATATAGGTATTATACTGTCACGTATCTTTATGCCTATAAGAATAAAAAAGGGGTTGCAATATATTTGGCACTTTAGATGCTAAAGACTATTTGACGCTGACTACTCTTACAACATAATATCTTCTGATATACTATTTTACAACTTTATAATAGTGTAACATAAGTAAGTATGTTAAATGATTCAAGGGGAACAATCATTCAATCATATAAAAAAATATTAATAAAATTCGTTATTCAATTACTGTGTTGTTTTTGTATTAAACCATCCACGTCAAATGTTGAAAGACATGGCCGCGTTCAAATAACCCTTATGAAAAAAAATATTGACCAATGGAAATCTTGTGTCAGAGAGCTTGTAACCAATTGCAGATTTTTGTCTTTCAAACGGTATAAAACCTTACTGAAATTACTGTCTACTCGAACGTTATACCAGCATCTGACATAAATGACTTCATACCTTAACTCAATTAATATTTAGTTGAATATTGAAACCACTCGATACATAAGATCTTTTCATTTCAAAAAGTGGGCGTTTTGGAGCGGATTTGTCAGTCGTTTTTGTAAGACGTTACTCTTCCATACTTATTATATTTCGATGATTCTAGGCGGTAAAAATCATATCGTCTTTGACCTCTTATCATATTGTCAGCGTTTGGATAGCTCTTATTTACTTGACACTATGACAGTCATGGTGGCCGACTTAAAAACAATACCATAACAGGTCAGAGCCTATTCTAGGTGGTAAAAACCATATCATATTTGACCTGTTATGGTATTGTATTTAACTCGGCCGCCATTGCTGTCAAGTAAATAAGAGCTATCAAAACGTTGACAATACGATAACAGGTCAAAAACGATATTGTTTTTACCGTGTTGAATAGAGACCCTGAGGGCCCTGCCAAGATGCATTGCGCTAACTAGCGTTTCTATTCGATTGGTTTAAAAATGAAACGAATAGAAACGTTAGTTAGCGCAATGCATCTTGGCAGGGCCCTCTGGGCGTAAGTACTTTACGTTGCGTTGGTTAGTTTAGTTAGTAACGAAAATATTGGGTCCTTACCTATGAAATTGGCGTTATTTTTACGTGTTTTATTTCGTACGGAATTTATTCATTTCAATTTTAACTTCCAAATTATTTTTAATTTTCATAAAAAAAAAATATTTATTCAGTAAATAGGCCACATGAGGGCTCTTTTACACGTCGGTAACATGAGTGAATCTACCAGCGCTTCGGACAAGACCATCATTGCGGAGAAGAAGCGCCGCAAGAAACTCCAGTATGTTACAAAGGTTTTAGATACAAATAATATGGTTCAATTTCTTACTTAGTGTTTTAAATTAAAGTGTGAACTCAACTCTTTTTATGTACTGTGAGTTCAAGTGTTTCAATTACGCAGAGTTTTATGAAGCTTACTATTTTTGAGTAGGTAATTAAGTTATCTATATATATAAATCTATATATATAAAAGGCTAAACTGACTGACTGACATATCAACGCACAGCTGAAACTACTGAACCTAGAAACTTGAAATTTGGTACATGGGTTCCTTTCATGATGTATGTGAGCACTAAGAAAGGATTTTCCGAAAATCGACCCCCAACGGGAAGAAATGGGGGGAGTAGCGGGAAACTAATTCTACGTGTACGAAGTCGCGGGCGTCCTCTAGTGTATAATATAGCTTAGAAGTGTCCAATATTCCTGATAGAATTTTGTTTGGTTTGCATTTGACGTTACTAAATAATCCGCAAAATTAAATGTATGAAAGCCACCGTTTTCATAAAATTCTCCATATAAAACGCCAATTTCATAGGTAAGGACCTACTTGCACCTCGACTAATTTACTGGCGTAGTCCGAACCAGTCTTAAGGCGAGTGTACACCCCGGTCCCCGGGGAAAAGTGACGTATCGTGCAAGCAGGCACTAACTCACGCAGCAAGTGGACACCGACCTTTATACCCTCCTTGCTAAAACGGTGTATGTGCTAGAGAAATGTGTTGTACATACTTCCTTTTATGATAGAAAGGGTGATAGTTCGGTTGTAAGATTGAAGATATAATTAAAGGCAAATATGGTGTGGTCTGTAGACACCAACTACTCTGGGACAAATTTAAAGGTACGCAAAGAAACAAGCTGACTGTATTTATATAAAACAGTAAGTAAAAAAAAAAAGTGACAAACAGACAAACAAAACTCAACAAAATACTGACATAGACAAAAGACATGTTGTCACGAAATGGTAAGGTAAGTCAGATATAAATGCGTGGCATTTAAACAAAAGATTTATTAATTAATTAAATTATGTTTTTAATAGCTTCCTGATACATTTTGATTTAATAAAATGCTATATTTCTATTATTTTAATTTATGTTAGAAAAATGATTATTTTCTTGTATGTTAACAATGAAAGTTTCAAGGACTACAATTAGGGAATGCAATTTAGCCGGTTATTAACCGTTTTTGTATGAAAATAACCGGTTATAACCGGTTATAACTGGTTTTTTGCATTCCCTAACTACAATCAAAATACAATGGTCACAGAAAACGACGCGAATAATCCAAGTAAAAAAGGGTTTAAAAGGGTGGTTTTTTTTTAATTACAAAATCCATTTTAGGGTTTGGTAGTCAACAAGGAACCTTAGTTTCATAATGTTCGTCTGTCCGTCTGTCTATGGTTCATCTCAGAAACTCTTTGTACTACAAAGCTGTAATTTGGCACAGTTATACAATTACGCCAACACCGCCGACAAAACTGAAAAAAAAATTTTTTTTTCTTTTTCCTCCTTGCTGTCCCTGTGAAGCAAAGGTTTTTTCTTTTTAAACTCTAGCAACCACAGATACATGTTTCTTACATATTGTAGAAACGGTACCTGTGTACCTAGATAAAGTTATGTATGCGACTGTATACATAATTAGGCATTATGCACCAGTCTCAAAAACGACTTTTTACTAAGGCGAACTAGCTTGACAGATAATAGAACGCTTATGTCAATTAAAAACATTATGACAGTCTTCTAAAAACTTTTTCCTTGTTAGTCACCTTGTCTAGGGACCCTGGCCAGTCTAGTGGTGAGTATTTGGATGTTACATTCGTAAACATTTTAGGGAATGCAAATAACCGGTTATAACCGGTTATTTTCATACAAAACCGGTTAACAACCGGTTAAATTGCATTTCCTAATAAGTAAATTTCTATCAAATAAATGTGTTTCACCTTCAGACTCCATCATCAGATCAGCTCTTTGATACCATAATATCGCATTGCCATCGGTTTAACATGAGTAGTCTAAATTTCAGCCCGTTCCATATACGGATTCTCAATTCACAATTGACTTAATATATTTATTTAATATAATACAATTAAAAGTTAAAACTAAACTTATTTAAATTAAAATAAAAACTAAGCTACTCAAATATTAAATTGACTTGTATTTTTTTTATTAGACAACTTAACGATAAATAAAAGCTTGTTAAAATTACCAAAATATCAACCCTCTTAAATAACGGCCCCCCAATACTAACTAACGCCCGCGGCGTTCGCAAAGCCAACTTAAACTACCTGCAAACACGATATTAATTGAAGTTTGTTAATCCGTCGATTTATTTTAATTTAATTTAGTTTCTCGCCGCTTGGGGGCGTTGGTTCAACTGGTTTAAACCGGTTACTTACTTAAAATTATTAAACTCACAGCCACTTGTCAACGATTGTCAACTTTAAACAGAGACGAAACGGTATAGAATTGAAAAGCATCGTATTTGGAGTTGCGGCGTTCTTTTCGAAAAGAAGCGATGTTTTTTCGACAGTCCCCTTCCTAATAGCTTTAGGGTATTCGCTGTTAGGGTCTCAATTCGACTAACGAATGTGTGGATTTTACGTAAGGGGTCTTAAAAGTAGACAAAGCCCATGCTTAAGAACTAAAGAACAGGATGCCTAATAAGGCTCCGTTTATTGCGTGACAAAATATGGATTAAACATCCGTCACTCTCGTATGCTATATCTATATTATAAACGCAGCTATACTAGGCCCGCAGTATTCCCAGGTTCTTTACAACTTTCGGCTGGTATCGCTATCACGCTTGCACTCGCAACTGACAGTATATTTGTCATTCGTGTGTCATAAAAAAACTAAGATTGCCGATTGAAAAAATGGTAACACTAGGTTGTCATTTTATTGGTACTGGTTTGACAATTCAAAATGCACCATTATTGCCACAGTACGTGTAGTACTAATAATTCTGACGATATTGAAAAATGTGCCTGTTTGTTTGTTACTTTTTATTTTAATGAAATTTAATTTATTACGTTTAAATGTGTGATTTTATTTAATGCTTTGTTTCAGTACTTTTAATCGTACGTGTTTCTGTTCTTTTTTTTCAAGGAAATTTTGACCTGTGTTTAATATTTTAACAATTTGTGTTATATTTTCTCGCATTTTTGGAGAAAAGCACTATACAAGCCTCGACCGGGAAGGGCGGTTGCTGGACTCGTAGGTATATAGCGCGGCCTCGACTGCGTCTCGGCCACGCTAACTTTACTCGTCCCGCAACGACCTATTTCCCGGTCTGTGCAGTAATGTACTATTATTTGTCTATTTAATGTCATGTTTAAACATGCTATAATTATATGAATTGTCACAACGATTAAACTGACAAGGTACTAAAGTGTACTATCACGAGCGTTAATTTGTGACCCATTTCAAGAAAAATATGCTTGAAGTCGTCAATGTCATTAGAGATGTCAAGTCATTTGTAAGTTTTAGGAAACTCAACGTTATTGTTGTAGAATGTCAGATTGACTTTGGACCTAAGGTGGGTACCAAATTAAAGTTCGCGACTGTACACATATTTATGAACTTGACTGTACACTGTAAAATAGACTCTGATATTGATTTATTTAATACAAACAACCGCTATATCTTTGTTTAGTATAATAAAACATTATCCGCCAAAAGGTAACTACAATCAGCACCAGGACAAGCGTGATTTAGTGGCACCCTCCCTGAATTTAGGGGGACCCATGGCATTGATTTATTTAGCATTGGCACCGTTTTGGTACCAGGTATGCCACTTAGAGTCTCATAGCGAAGGGTTGTTCTAGACGCCGACGTTTTTATTGAAAATACTTTCCTTTTTGCCAAAAGCGTTGTGAAGTTTTCTGACAATTAACACTTACGGATACTTTCAAAAAGGTCTAGGCCGGTACTCTAGGCGATAAAAACCATATCGTCTTTGATCTGTTATCGTATTGTCAACGTTTTGATAGCTCTTATTTCCTTCTCAATAAAGGCCCAGCCACACCGCTTGCGTGACGTGCGCGTGCACGTGCGCGCTCGCTTTCCACTACTTTGTATAATATGAATTCTCATTACGACATGTAGCACTATACAACGCAGTGGAAAGCGAAAGCTTCCACATCTGTTCCTCTGTATGTACCTACACTTAGATCTTTCAAACTACGCAACGGATTTTAATGCGCTTTTCATCATTAGATAGCGTGATTCAAGAGGAAGGTTTTGATGTATAACTAGAGGACTTCGTACGCATAGAATTAGTTTCCCGCTACTCCCCCCATTTCTTCCCGTTGGGGGTCGATTTTCGGAAAATCCTTTCTTAATGCTCACTTACATCATGAAAGGAGCCCCTGTACCAAAGTTTCTAGGTACAGTAGTTTCGGCTGTGCGTTGATATATATGTCAGTCAGGTTTGCCTTATAGATTAAGATGCGCGAAATGGCATCCTACTTTTAAAAATCTTTTAAAAGTGCACCGTTATTTCTCCCCTAGCAATCTCCCTATTCTTTTATTTAATAATTAGTATAAGTATTCCATGCTGTTGTTATTTGTGGTGTTCAATAAAATAATAATTGTATTGTATTGTTGTATTTATAGTATCTTTTTTGACAGATAACATTTTTACTGTCTTTTTTCTGTTGACTTCATAAAATTGAGAGTCGAATTTAGAAGAACCCTCACCTTACGGGAGATACATTTTATTTTGCGAAAGGTGAGCGTGGCTGGATTGAGGGACATATCTGATTCCTTTGCAGGGTTGCCACGTTTGCTAGTGGGAAAACAAAATATTGTCTCCGGTACACCCAATACGCCATAAACATAAGCTTATCTTGCCTTCCGGTTTTAAAGTTACCTCGTACCTGAAATATTACAAGACAGATATAAACACAGTAAATAAATATACAATTAAAATAGAAACATAAAATGTAGGTAATAAAGTACAATTTCAGCTTATTGTAATGTGGTCAATATAGAGCCTGTTTATTGCGCAAAATTATTGCGCAATACATTACTGCTTGATCAACGCAGACAAAGTCGCGGACAGTAGCGTTTTTTTTACTTACATTTATTGTACGCATCGCATTCTCCATAGAATACTAGTCTTGACTGTGATGTTAGAAATATTTTGTAACGCCTGGCAACCCTAATTCTATTTAACTTGGGTATTTTTAAATTTACTCGCAACACTGAATACGTTCTAAACTTAAATATTTTATGTATTAGCGACCTTGTAAGGTAAGTTTTTTCTGTGCCACGCTACATGACTTTAGTATACATACTGCCGCATTCAGAGACGTCAATTAAATTTAATGCTTGTTTAGTGACGTGTTGTCTTATTTTATCGCTGTAGCAAAGAAAGTGACAGCAGCGACTTTAATCAAGCATTAAATTAAATTGACGTCTCTGAGTGCGGCAGTAAGTGTCCCTAAAACCAGCGCTAAAACTAACTAAACTTAATGAAATTTTATAGTTTTCGAGATATTGGCGCTTTTATAAAAAGCCACTAGTAATAATCTTCATTAACATTAGTTTAAGTATCTAAGATAACTTAATGGGAGGGCCACTGACTCATATAATACAAGTCTTACTGCCGCACTCAGAGACGTCAATTAAATTTAATGCTTTTTTAGTGACGTGTTGTCTTATTCTTACTGTAGCGAAGAAAGTGACAGCAGCTACTTTAATCAATCAATGATCGATAGTTCCTTCATCAATTAAAGCTATCAGACCAGTCGATCAACGTCGATCGGCAATCGATCGATTGGTTAGTCGAACGATATCCGTCTATCGATAGTTCCTACCAGACCAATCGATCGACTTCGATCGACGTCAATCGATGCCGTCGATCGGCGATCGATCGATTGGTCTGGTAACATAGCTCATGTTGTCCGCGACTTGTTTGTCGCTTGATCTCCCTTTCTATCTAGTCTGTAACGATTGAGCGACAAGCGAGAAAATACAACTTGTGCTACCCGTGCAGGGGGCCTAATATGGCTGCGTTTATTGCGTGACAAAATGTGGATAAAATTTCCGTCACTTTGTGTCACGTAAGTATACATATAAGTACGAGAGTGACAGATGCTTTACATGGCTTTACCTACATTTTGCCACGCGATAAGCGCAACCATGCTAGGCTCGCTGGAATCGAACGTACGACGTACTAAACCCACCGTGTCGACAAAATATACCTACATATATATGGTAAAATCAAAATTTCCATTTGGTAGCCAACGAATCGCTTCCCTGTAGGTATACGTAAAGGTATAGGTACAACCGCAAGCAATGCCGGGTGAAACGGCGTAGTTTGTTACCTATACTGTACTGTTCTGTTTGCCTTTATCGCCCGAGGCTCCCTTCTCGACTTGTTATCAATAAAAGACTAAGTAGCCGCAGATAGGTCATTTCAAACGTACGTCGCACGTTCATCATACACCTTGTTCATTCAAACACCCGTATTCTCAAACGTCACTATGAGGTCTCACAGTGCTCACGAACGCACAGGGTGGTTCAAATCGTCTCATAAACACAAGGTCGGTCAAAAAGGACCAATCACAAAGCTATATTGAACGCAGTGCGTTTACTCAGCGAAGGATTCCTTGAGTATTGTTTGTGAATACGGGTGTTAGTCTAATATAGTAAACAACTTTCTTACCTCAAAATGAATCTTTTGTGGCTATAACAGAGGATCTTGCATTACGCTAACTAGCGTTTCTATCCGTTTCGTTTTTAAACCAATTGCGTCACTGGCAGATCACGTGACTCTTCGTATCACGTCATCTACCAGTGACGCAATTGGTTTAAAAACAAAACGAATAGAGACGCTGGTAGCCTAATGCATTTTGGCTAGAGCCTCTGGGCCCTAACATGGCTGCGTTTATTGCGTGACAAACTTTGGATAAGGCATTCATCACCTTCTGACACGTAAATAAGTACGAGTTAGAGAGTACAAAAAACAGTATGTTTAACCGAAAAAACATGAACAAAAACACGAACAACATTCACTACTTTGCACAATACTATATGAGCTTAACAATCAAAACGGTAATTTGTTACTGGTCCAAAAACAGTTAAACTTACCACCAAATTTTACTACCTTGAAAGTAAATTAAAATGTGTATACATATTGTAAATCAACTAAAAATAAACTCGATAATAATATAATATGACACTCGTACTTTTGTGTGTAGGGTAGAAGTACCGGTTTTGGCCATCTTTACACCGTTTTTGGCCAACCTAAATTTTAACTAAAGCATTATTTAAAAATATTTTTTAATATCTAATGCATTATGAAATTACAAACATATTTATATACGTTATTTTTAAATTAATGTTCAGTCTTTACTATTTATGAATATTATTTTTAATTTTACAGTATTTTTGATGCTCATTTCAACCTTAAATGGCCAAAAAAGGTACAGTGGCCACAAACGGTACTTCTATCCCAGTAGGAAATATTTTGTTAACTTACGAATTCAAATACCTCGCTTGTGTAGTGTAAGTAATTGAAATTACGAACCAGGGCTGTCACATGTATCATGCTAGATTAAACAGAGTATGTGTCACATTTCATCTTGAACCGAGTGTCGCGTCTACCTCTCACCTCTTTCCACTTCGTATTCAGATCGGCCTATTGTGCAACAAACATTATTTGGCTAATCCAACAGCGCTGTTGGCTGAGCGGTCTAATTGGAATGAGCTGTTTGCCGACCGGCCGGCAACGCGCCATTGTTACTGTCTGCCAGTAATTATTGATCATTGATCATTGATACTGTTGACTGTTTGCGATGCAACATCTTAATATTAATGTGACGTTAGCCTATAGTGCCAGGCCAATAAGAAGTCAAGCCTGACAGCTGTTAGTACAAATTATAACGTCAAACCCAAGAATCATGCTTTTTTCGCACTGTTAGGCCGGATTTACACTTGTAAGTTATTACTGTAAGTTTTGAAACAAAGTTATATGGAAGACTGAGATGCAGATATTTGCCACTCACTCTTACCCAGTCTTTGACCAGTGATGACTTACGGATCTGAGACGCGGGCGCTAACAATGGGCTTCATAAGGAAGCTCAAAGTCACTCAGAGGGCTATGGAGAGGGCTATGCTCGGAGTTTCTCTGCGCGATAGAATCAGAAATGATGATAATTATCCGCAGTAGAACTAAGGTTACCGACATAGCCCGAAGAATAGCTAAACTTAAGTGGCAGTGGGCGGGGCACATGGCTCGCAGGACTGATGGCCGATGGGGTCAGAAGGTTCTTGAGTGGCGTCCGCGGATCCACGAAACTTTTCACGTATATTGTTGCCAGTGAGTTAAAATTGCCCAGCATTAGCTAGAATAAGGTACCGCCTGTAACGGAGCTGTTTCGACGAAATCACTCCATCTAGCGCTCAACAACTATACTGGTTGGACTAAACTTTGTTAAAAAAGAGCGTCTGTCAGACTGCAACGCATGCATTCAAGCAAAATCGACACGAGTACCAAGCCCTCCACAAAGAACAACTCCTCGAACAAATTAAAGGTTAACCTTAGAAGAACCCGAACTCTACCTGGACAACGAGCTGTAAAGCTATCTCATAATCCAAATTATGAGTACCACAAACGTACTAAACACATTAAGCTCGAGCTTATTTTTGTACGTGAGTTTGTCACCAACGTCTAACTGCTAGTGAAACAAGTTCCATTCTCAAACCAACTGGCAGATGCTCACCAATTTTCGACCTGGTCGTTCCAATCTTGGACCAAAAAGTGTCCAAGATTGGAACGACCAGGTGGAAAATTGGATTGAAATGAATTTCGAAGTAGAATTCAAAAATTGTTAAAGGTTCAGAGGGTGTAAAGAGACTATGTCATTCCTAGTAGTCTATGCTACTCGTTGCTGGCTACGTTCTCTGTTATAATTATAATAGATAGATATAAAGTAGATTATCTTCGTGATTATTTATCTAAAATAATATTGCATAATACTTGCACATTGCTTTATTGTTTTATCACAAAAACTTAAAATTTACGTCAAGAAATAGACTGGTTGATTGTTCCAATATTGTCAATAGGTCTGAAACAAATCTGAAAGGATTATTCTGCCCTTCTAAATAAAAAGGACGCATGCGCAATTTGATAGTCAAAGCAAATTTAACCCATATCTTAAGAAATAAGGTCACTTCTACATATGCTGGTCTATGAGACATGCGCCCTTTTTTCTAAAGAGGGCAGAATTGGCTCTCTTATTTTTCTCGCTGAACTGGCAGGAATGTCTCTGAGCCCAACTTTTTTACCGGTTCCGATTGAAAGTCCGCAGGCACAATACTTAAAATTTTAGGTATCTGAGTCACAGGAATGCTCGATGGTTCCTTTTCCTTTTCTTTTGCGTAGTAGTAGCTTAAACACTTGGAGCTTCCTTTACGTTTTATCGAAATGCTGTAATAGGTACAGAGTTTATCGGTTGAATAGTGTATGACGCCGTTCTCCAAGCCGTGATGCCAGGGTAGTTCGCCGCTTTCATTCGATGCTATTTCTGTTTTTGATCTAAAAGTCATCTTCTGAAGTAGGTCATTTCTGGCTTTACTATCTGAATTAGAGTCAGATTTAATGCATACAAAATTCTTGCTTCCTGTAAACACTTTGTCTATTTGTAACTGTGAGTACTTATAATTATCCTGTGATGCATTATTTTCTTCTGACTCGGGAGGCTTCGACGTTGAGCCATATTTAGAAGATTTCCCGGAGAATGTTCGACAAACGGAACCAAGCAGACTTCCACCAATTCTTCTATAACCATGCGAAATCATGTTCATCTTGATAGTTTCTTGTATGTATGCTTATCTTATCGAATTTAATTCCTCATAATGTCAGTTTCAGTTACTGTTAAGAATATGGGAATAATTTCTCAAGTAATTATTAACTTGAGGAAGAATTAGTAAGAGTCTTCTTGTTCTTTTTTTATTAATGGTGTCCCATCGCGGTTATAAGGCAAATTAGGGCAGTCATTGGAAACACATTGGAAAATGGCGGACAATGGACAATGCTATGGCGACTTAGTACATATCAGGTGGTTCGCGCCACAGAGTAGGTACTTTTTTATGCATACCGTGGGTGGCGCCATCTGCCCTATATTTATCTATATAAATAAAAATGAATTACTAAATGTGTTGCTAAGCGCAAAACTCGAGAACGGCTGAACTGATTTGGCTGATTCTTTTTTGTTGAGTTCGTTATTGTCTGGATAAGGTTTATATGTAAGAAAAAAAATTAAAAATCCTGCGTGAACGCTGGCGGGCAGCTAGTTGTGAATAAAATTTGGTCTTGCTTAAAACTTGGTGTTTCTGATGAACTAAAAAAACGCATTTGAGGAACCAAAAAATAAAGTAACGATACCATTGATAACCCAAAAATAGGAAGTTTATTTACTTTTTTTACATTGAAAAATACATTATGCTTTATTAAAATCCAAAAAATTAATGTTTAAAAAAAAACGCCTTTTTTGTTTTTGTAAATACATTATTTTATTTTACACTTTATAGTGATCATAATAAGTTTATGTAGTCCCACTTCTTAGTTGATATATGAAACTTTAAGACATTTCTAGCTCGCCGCAAGCAACGCGATATATACTTACGTTCGAGTTGAGAAACTCCTCCTTTTTTGAAGTCGTTTAAAAAGTGTGTAAGTTTTGGCGGTTTGCATTATATCAATATGACAGCACAATACTTAAGTAACATGTCTGTCTTGTCATTTTAAACATTGTTCAAAGAAAATAGCCGTAGCTGACATTAAAGAGAAGAAGAAATTTTAATTTGATAAAGAAAATTTTGACTTATTGTTAAGATTTTGTCATGAATAACAATATCAATATAATAGAACGTTTTTTAAGGTGTGCTGCGTACTTGGTGCTCTACTTTGAAATCCGTAATTCGAACTTCGTCTATTGCTATCCCTTTTGCTCTCGACGCGTAACTAATTCGCAAGAAAGTGACGAGGCGATCCGAAGTTCGAATTGCGGATTTCAAAGTAGAGCCCCTGGCTGCAATAACCGGAACGAAGACGGTATTTCAAATTGATAGGCGAATACCTAGGTATTCAGACTAACACCTATTCACAAACAATACTTAAGGGATTCTTCACTGAGTAAACGCACTGCGTTCAATACAGGTTTGGAATTGGTCCTATTTGACCGACCTTTTATTTATGAGACGATTTGAACCACCCTGTGCGTTCGTGAGCACTGTGAGACCTCATAGTGATGTTTGTGAAGTCGGGTGTAAGTTTAACGGACAATTCCATTAATGGTCGAACTATTCATGTAATACATGCTAAAACGTGCACGTCCTTCTGTCTGTTAGACTTCGCTGAATTGATTTTGATGAATAAAAAGTACCTACTTTGCATTTCCGATTAGTTTTTTAGTTCTCGAGGGAATAGCGATATACGATAAGTATCTAGGCGGTAAATGCCTTCTAAGTTTGTCAGAGCCAGGATGTTAATCATTATTGATCTTTAATAATTACTGTTGTGATTTTGTATGAATAAAGAGGTCGCGAATAGCTTACGTATGTATAAAGCATGTTTACACACACATTCGCATAGAATTAGTTCCGTTAACATGAGCTAGAGGCAGCACTTACTATGAACAGAAGAAAGAGCAGAGTTACCAGTCTATATCCCAGTAAGTATATTATCTTTGGAATGACAAGATAATTTGAAAATATTCGTCTTTTTTTGCTAGCCAATATCACACTGCCAGCTTCATCGCATGTCAATCGAATAACTCATAGAATAAATAGCACAGAAGCCGTACTATATAAGATGAACTATCCTTTTCTACTTTTTTTGTTTCGTTTCCTAAGAGGAAACTCCGACGTTTTTTCAGTAACCCATCATTTTAACGAATTTCACTTCATCCATTGTATTATCGAATTACATGTCATCGAACGTTATGTTCTGCTGAAACAATGCGCTCAGGTTCACCTTGTCCATATTCATATTCCCATTTCGTCCATATTTCCAACTCGTCCACATTCCCAACTCGTCTGCATTCTTAATTAGTAGGTACACATTCCCAACTCGTCCTCATTCCTAACTCGTCTGCAACCTAACTTGGATTGTAGGGCTGTTTGATATCAATTCGATCACTCGGTTGTTCACTAGTAGTTGGAAATGTGAACAAAATGGGATTGTGGACAAGATAAGAATGTGGACGAGATAAGAATGTGGACAAGATGGGAATGTGGACGAGATGGAAATGTGAACGAAATGAGAAGTGGACGAAATGGGAATGTGGACGAGGTGGGAATGTGGACGAGGTGGGAATGTGGACGAGATAGGAATGTGGGCGAGATGAGAATGTGGACGAGATGAGAATATGGAGAACTGAACCTGAGCGAAACAATGGTGATTTCAGGACTTCGAGCCACACCGAAGGGAGTAGGCATTCGCACCATTTCCCGTCTGTCAAAGTACAAGCCCAAGCGGGCATGCGCATCTTATAAAACTAGTTGTCATCTAGATCGAGTTGAGTCGGGGTATTCTCCGTGGTCCACCTATGAGAGTAAACTGGACAAAATCAATAGGTAGGTTTAGGTTATGTTAGTTCTTCAGAGGGCCCGAAGGGCCAAAATAATGGAGAAGTAGGCGCTCCGCGACAGCGGAGCTCCGTCGACCTGCTAAGGTTTGCTAAAATGCCCAGGTGGACAACATAGGTGGACCACGACCAACGACTGGTTCAGTAGGGTGAGGTGGAGGTAGAACTGGGTCGGTATATGTATTTCGTCAGTTTCAAAACAAACATTTAGATTGCACAAGTCTATATTGACAAAGTATTAAGAACTCTTGGCCCACTAGTTCAACAAAGAGGCGTCAGTTACTTCCTCGTGGTCCTACTAATTTGTCCTACTAGTCAAAAAGTGAACCTAGATTTGATCACTAAATACTAATTGTGGTTGTAAAAGTAGGTAGGTTAGGTTCGTTAGGTATCTTCAGATGCCCGAAGGGCAAAACCACCTAGAAGCAGGAGCCCCGCCCTTGGGCGGGGCTCCGTCGAAAGTCAGTAGGACAAAAATAGTAGGACCACGAGAAAACGGCCGCGTCTACCACAATATGGTAGTGCTATTTTGTTTTCTATGATATCCACAAAAGATTTGATAAGACTATAAAGTATTCAAATTTGGAACAAGGCATGACTAATACGGTACATTTAGGCTGGGTTTTATAAAGATCCGTTAGATGAAGGTCAGGAATGTCAAAACTTGTATGAAGTTACTAAAATTTGATCTGACATAATTATTTACTAACGGACCTTTATAAAACCGGGCATCAAAAGTGCTCAATAACGCACTGACTTCCGGAAAAGCTCATTATCTCTTTCTTGGGATAAAGATTTAGGCCGAAATTTTTGCTTTCAAATTCTAACATTAAGTACTTTTACAAATTAGCACTACTGTTTCATATAACGGCGGTGAGTAATTCCCCTTACGGTTGACAATGTCTCATTTTCAATTTACACACTTCCCATAATGTACACTCTCCCGAAATAATGTATTCCCAAAATTACTACTGGCCCATACGTTCACTCCCCAGTTCGACCACTTCCCAAACCATTTTTCACGACAAGACCACATACCCAATAAGTCGCTTCATTCCGTTAATAAATAAGAGGTAGGTTTAGGTTATGTTGGTTTTGCAGCAGGCCTGGAGCACCCAGAAAAAGGGGCGTTAGCGGGGCTCCTATTTCTGGGTGGTTTGGCTCTCCCGGCCTTCTGCAAAACCAACATAACCTAAACCTTTGTTTGTTGATTTTGGGAATCAGACATTTTCGTAGAGTATACGCCATTGGGAGTGCACTTTTCGCGAATTGTGAAATGCAGTCACTTAGCCAAAGTGTACATTATGGGAAGTGTGTAAATTGAAAAGGAAACATTGCCAGCCGAAAAGAGTAATTCACTGTTTTCATCTGTGTTTATTGATTCCATCTGTTATCCGGGGTTAAGGGCTCAGCTTTTCGTTGGATATCATTCTTCCATGGTTCCTTCAGATTTTTTTCCATGCTCTTGTGAATGTTCGCGTCGCTTGTAAGTCTTGGAAACCCTTTCGGATATTTATCCTGGTCGTCAGGCATGCTTGCGTTGTCCTGATTTGTTGAGTACTTTCTCGTGAAGGCTTTGTGCGTGCATTCCAGGATTCTAAGACCATCGCGCGAGCAGCTACGAACTAGATTTTGAAACACGCCTGGGTTGAAGCCGTTTGGCCAATGTAGTTGCTTAGTCTTTGTCTCAACCATCTGTGAAACTGTTGTTGTAGTTTTGTCAATTGGTTCGTATCCAGTTTTATAGTCCAAGACGTAACGGTAGACCATGTAGCTCGCCGAGTCGTTTTTAGTACCTGAACTCCCGTATTCCATTGGGGTCGGAACTCTCGTATTTTTTTCTATGGACAACGAAGATTTAATTTTCTCTTTGGACATTTTATTAAATGGTGTGACCCAGCTGACGGGGACGAACAGTATCCTTCCTAGCGATACGCAACGTGTGGGCCACATTTTGATAGAGCCTTGAAAATGTACGAATAATTTTGCTTATTTATAATGTGTTTTTTTGTATCATTTTACTTTATTTTCAGCACGGCATTTTTCCTTGATGGTTGGTTTTGACATATGTAGTCGTCTTTGAGTTGTGACGTTCTTTTTCTAAATAATGTTGAATAGTCGTGTTTTTTTTCTTTAATTATGGCTTGGTTCCAAAGAATATGGCCAGCAATATAAAACTTGCCAAAAAAGTTCAAATAACTATGGGTGACGTTTGGATTGAACTTGACAACATCAGAGTTGAGACTTGCTTCAGAACTTCATAACGTTATTAAAAATATCGTTATTAAAACGCTATTTTCGTAAGTGTTAAATTTTTGTTTAAAATATCGTTATTTTTTCATATCGACGAAATCAACATCGTAACAAAACCAGAATCGGCCGTTATAATTACGTTTTGAATTTGCGCGCTTACTGAAAGGGTAAAAACGGGTCCGTCCGTCCGTCCGTCCGTCCGTCCGTCCGTCCGTCTGTCTGTCTGTCTGTCTGTCTGTCTGTCTGTCTGTCTGTCTGTCTGTCTGTCTGTCTGTCTGTCTGTCTGTCTGTCTGTCGTCCGTGGTTGACGTCGATTTACAGGAAACCCTGTATACGAGCTGCCGTAACGTTGACGATATGATAATATCATGTCGGTGGAAAACCACCTTGTGCAAGGCCTTTATTTCAAAACGGCTTGTTCGATTAAATTAAACAAAATAAGTATTTATCAGAAAATCATTTTTGTGACAAGCTTTTGTCATCGAATGTACTTTTTATTGTAAACTAGCGATGCCCTCGCTTCGCTTCGGTTTATTTGAGTTTTCTGTAACACCCGTACAATAAACCAGCATTTATTATACCTTCATCTTGAATCACTCCGTTTTTATGTCAGCTCCGAAGGGCCAGAACCACCAGAAATAGGAGCTCCGCGAAGCGGAGATCCGTTTACCTTGTAGCAGAATGTGTTAAAATAATAAAATAAAGTGTTAGTGTTTCTTTTTTGCAGTCAGTGGGATCACTAGTACTAAGTCTATTGGAAGGAAATTCCCAGTAGTTCAACTGGTAAGACTACTGGTCTTCTCCCCGGGAGAGTTCTCGCTGGCAGTGTGAACAGCTAGCGAACAACTGTTCATATATGTGTCTCTTTTATTGACACGGGATCTATATCTTTTGTTCGTTTCTTGAGCGAGGATATAGTCAATATCTAATCGCTTCCTCGCTGGCAGTGGGATAACTTCCTAACGGCCATTGAAATAAAGATCTAGTGCAAAGGAAGTAAAGTAGAATTTCTTTTGTTTTTATGATTAATGACATCTAATAATCAAATTAGAAATATGACTTAATTTCATTCACAATAAGCCCGCTTTACATTTGGCTAAATTCAGTGTGCTAAATTCAGAGTTGGGTCTCGCTGGCTAATTAGCTTGACTAACGTGCTAACTGCCTTTACACTTGTCTTTTTTAGAGTCGTTTTCATTCAGCACACTGAATTTAGCCAAATGTAAAGCCGGCTTAAGATTCATATTCCATTGACTTTCTTTGCATGGTGGGCCGTAGGGGGTAAAGAAAAATAAAATGATAATTATACAGTGAATCATTAATTTTATTCCATTCTCTCACATTTTATTACTGCAAATTTAACATCGATGGTTTTTGCTAATAATTAAAAATCAAAATAAAGTGCAAAAAGGCGCACTCACATAACAGTGTTTTGGCCGCTGTACACATTGAGCCAATGCGTTGGGCCAAGGTAATGGACCCAAATACGGAATCACGTTTACACATTGGCGTATTGATCATTCTGCATTGGCGCTTTCATAAAAGATACTTTGATGCGTGCACGGCAAACCGACACCAGCCGGTTGGCCGTCCAGCGTTGGTCGCCAAATACGAAGCCAATAGCGTAGCCAAGTAGTCCTCTACACGTTGGCCCAATACCGTGGCCCAACGCATTGGCCCAATGTGTACAGGGGCCATAAAAGAGCGAGAAAAATAAACCGTAATTATCGTCTTTTCCGCCCACTATTTCTATTTAATTTGTTATTTGAGAAATTTATAGAGCGGCCGATGATATAAAAATACAAGTTCCAACACAATAGTGCTGATTTTCCCAGCTTGTAACATTCAATAAATTTAAAACATGTAAACGCAGTTCATATTGTTTGCACTAAAATAATTCCCTCAGAACTCTAATTTCATAATGATCTAAAATCGGTAGGTAACTTGCCTTTTGATCAAATCATCATTTGACAAACTATAATAATTTTACAAACTTTCATTTCGCAAAAACGTGTTTGTGCTTAAACCTACATTTTACAAAGGTTACATGGGCTAATTAAATAAGTTAGGTTACACTTTTAACCATATGAAATTGTAGAATAAAGCTATGGGAAGTATTTCTATGCGAAATGGAAGTTTGTAAAATGATATAATTTGTTAATGATGATTTAGTAAAACATTAGTGAACCTCTAAAATAACATGCTAATAAATTTGCTCAAAAACTCATTCATATAACAACCAACGCTATAATTTCAAAATTTCTAACAATCCAAAATCTGAAACATTCACTATCTATTTCATTAAACAACTACTACTATTTACTACTTTTACTAATATGTTTTTTTAATATCTATTTTATTATTAAAGTCATAAATCTGGTGGCTTGTCATTCTAACCTATAAAATCTTTTTAAGAAATATTGAGATGTGAAAACCTAAGATTTGCGAACTTGTAATAGAGAAAGCTATAAAAATTTACACATAAAAAAGGAATTTACAGAGCTCATTTCAGGGTGTATTGTACATCTCTCCCGCTTTAGTTGTTGGTCTGGGGCCCGTTTCTCGTAAAGTATTAGTCTAATAATATTACTGTTTTGTCTCATTTTTTAGTTTTATTTACGAGACAAAACACTAATATTGTTAGACTAATACGCTTTGAGAAACGGGCCCCAGTTTAGAGATTTTGTCAGTTAGAGAAAACAATTGTTACTTATTCTGACTATTATTCCACATGAACATTAGAACAAATGCACTATTCTCCTAATGATTTCGATTTTATAGATAATATCTTAGATTAATATTACGATTAAATGATCATTTTAGATTTTGCACCGTTATAAATTCTAATTTTAGTTCACATGATGTTTGTATTGTAGCTAAACTTAGAGATTTATGAAATTGTAGTAGTTGTTGTATGGTATTGTTTGTTGTTGTGTTTGTGATTTTAGATCAATTTTTCAATTTCAGTTACGGGAGCTTATGATTCAGGCTGACGTTTGATTTCATTCTGCATTTGCTTCCAAAGATTAAATAGTCCAGATCGATACTTTGGATCATTGGGATGTGGATATGGATCCGTCGTTCCTTCTTTCTCTCCTCTTTCTGATACCGCGGCTCGTTGACATTTCGAAAACTCTCTGGAATTGACATCTCCGGGCACAAATCGCATTCTGGCTAAAATATTTTTACTGGAATTACACATGTTAAAGTTGTCTTGATAATTTTAAAGCTTTTTGCGCTGGTTTTGTGGTTAGTTCATGTCAACACAGAGTAAGTTCTGGTTTGACGTTGCCATTATTTTTAAGCCTTCTTTACATTGTCCAGCATTTTATCCAGCTCCACTGGATTCCAGCTACTGGCCCCGACGGAACCAAACGAACTAATTCACCATAATTTCTCATTAATCACGTGCTTTTAAAGATCAATTGAGTTCTTACTGCCGCACTCAGAGACGTCAATTAAATCTAATGCTTGATTAAAGTTGCTGCTGTCTTTTTCTTTGCTATAGCAATAGAATAAGACAACATGCCACTAAACAAGCATTAAATTTTAATTGACGTCTCTGAGTGCGGCATTTAGGAATGATTTATACAATTGATCTTTGCTTTCACATTAAGTTTCACTTAAATAACTATTAATTATACGTTATTTTAAATAAAAACACGCTTGATGAATTTTGAAGGTTATGTGTCAAATAGTTACTAATTTGATTACATCTTTGGCAATTTCAATTGACACAGACTGTACCTACTTATACAATTCGATTTCAGTTTCTCCAGCATAAGACTGGATCAAATACTGGGCAATGTAAACAAGGCTTCTTTATGCATATCTATGGTGTTGACTTTCAATCCTGTGCAACCAGCCAGTGTCATTTATTTTCTACTGAGGTAAATGCAAAGAAGGTAGATTGTTCAAAATTATAATGTTTGTGGTAAAGAGGTCGTAAGTAAGTATCCTTATTGCTATTGACGGGTTAATATCGAATATAGTATTGTCCGTTGATAAGGTTGATAATAATAGTCGGTATCTCTGCCCGTAACCATCGAAATATAATTAAAAAGTACACTCAACCGAATTTTCATAGCTGTTATTCATCAACTTTTATTGTTCAGCGTCGTAGAATAGATGTGATGGATTTTAATGTGTAACCCCCTTACTATAACAAACGTTGAGTAACCGTGGTGTAGTTAAACAATGCTTTGTCCTTAACTGTCATTGTGACATTTGAATTCGACAGATAAGGACAAAGCATGGTTTAGCTACACCACCGTTACTCAACGTTGATTAGAAAGGGGATTAGAATATAATAGTACTCACTCAAAAGTGTCATAGGCTTAATTATTACTATAAAAACAACCTTATTCTGATGAACGAAATTCATCATCATCATTTTAGCCGAAAAATGTCCAGTACATACATACCTACATACCTTCTCTCCTTCATTCCCAGAGTGGGGCAGGCAGAGCTACAGAATTACCAACAACTCTAAAAACTTATTGTTAATTCAATTCTGTAACATCCAGTACCTACTGGACATAGACCTCTCTCAAGCTAATCTATATATATATATAAGGCAAACCTGACTGACTTATATATATCAACGCACAGCCGAAACTACTGTACCTAGAAACTTGAAATTTGGTACAGAGGGGTTCCTTTCATGATGTAAGTGAGCATTAAGAAAGGATTTTCCGAAAATCGACCCCCAACGGGAAGAAATAGGGGAGTAGCGGGAAACTAATTCTACGAGTACGAAGTCGCGGGCGTCCTCTAGTACTTCATACAAATACATGAAGTAGTTACAAAATTTTAACCCTCAGCTCTCAGTGCTAGAGTCAGCTCCGCACTTAACCCTTTATTTGACATACTTAAGGCTGAGTTTCCCAATAGAAAATCCGTTTACAATTTCAATATATCGAATACAAATGAAAGCATTGACCACGCAAAAACAAAGTTATCTTTTACAAGCCAAAAACTCACCTATTTCAATTTCCACATACTAATAGATACAACACTGAATCAGAAATATTTTAGACGAACAGCACGAATAACTTTGTTTTAAGGTACTTACAAATCGCGTGTTGCGCTTCTTGATATGCTATTCGTATACCAAATGTCAAGGAAATAAAGTCTTTATGTAGTTGTTATAAGGTGGTGTTCGTAGAAGACAGGGGGTGGATTCTTCAGAGCGGCGGGAAAATCACTGGCGTGCCCAGTAAAGAATTCACTCGAAAAAACTGGTAATGAGGCGCGGTCATCAAAGTTTCATACGATAGGGGTGGGACATAGAAGCAAGTTTATCGATATCGACTAGCTGGTGTGATGAGGAAACAAAACAACACACGAATACAGACAGTAGGTAAATACAAATATTATAAATGCGACAGTACAGTGTGTTACATTGTTACGCTTTGAAATTTGGTATTCAGGTAGCTTGAAACCCGAAGAAGGATGTAGAGTAAATGTTATTCTTAAAATTATACGGTTTTCGATGGAATAAAAGTGATAAACTATTCTTACGCGGGTGGAGCCGCGAGCAGCAGATAGCAATAAATAAATATCGGTAGGTAATTTCACACCAAACTGCTCTAGACTTACGCTAGGTGCACTAATTACGGATAAACATACTTAAAGAGATAAATAAATATAAATTCATAAAAAGCAATTGATTGTGGTGTTTAGAACATCGCACCTTTCAAGTATTTTTATTAAACTCTTTAAATCCCCTCCCCCCGTTCTTTAGTTATTTTTTACATAAAAAACAATAACAGTTAAATCACACACGTTTCCTTTAATAACGTAGGTATTACTAAAAAAAAACAATCTTTATTCACATCTGTCTCATTTTAATTCTTGTAATTAATTACTAACGAAAGGTGACATAGTATTATTTGTATAAATTTTGACTTCGTTAAATTCGAAAATGTTTGTGAAAATTAACGGTAATTTACTGTAATCTAAAAAAATGATTTATTTTTATCGACAATTAAATAGTACTTGTCCCCGCACTAGTGTACTGCAACTTTCCGATCTGGCGTTGAAGACGCTACAGCAACGCTACAGTTTTCAACTTTAGGTATAGTATACCTTAGCTAGATAGTATACCTTCGATACAAAAACTTTTGTTAGTGGAATAGTTTTGAATTGTTTTTTACCCCTGACGTAAATAAGCAGATTAACTCGGGCAAGTTCTAGAGATTTGATATCGATAAATAAGACGTCGATATACGTGCTCATTGGTTACGACACTATGAAAAAAAAAGTCTTATAAAAGGTGAAGAAATTACTTTTTTAATTATTTTTTCAATCTCCAGATAACACTCTGTCCTTATCTTTTTTATGACAAAGAAAAGGACAGAGCTATAATTTACCTGACAGATGGTGTTATCTGGAGATTGAAAAATCAGCCCTAAAGCTTTTTCATATCTGTAATAGTTACGGAATAATCGCCTGGACACTTAACGATTACACCCTGGGGCCTGTTTTATATAACTACAAATTACAATTTACAGGTTACAAGTTTCCATTTGACACAACCTCGACCAATGACGACCAGCCATTTGAGCAGTGTTGCCAGTTTAGACCTGTAAAATTGTAACTTGTAGCTTTATAAAACGTGCCCCTGTATGTGATTCCAATAAGTGAATAAAGTTGAATGTTGCGTACACTCGGCATAAAGGACACTCGCTCATAGCGCTTTTCAATGTGATAAGATAACTGATAAGTAAAAGAACAAAAATTTATGGATTTTTTTATTTTACAAAATACTAAAATAATGGCTAAATTATTGCACAGACTATAAATGAGGTTTCATAGGTCAACGACTTTTAACGACTCCTCATTTCAACGACTTTTAGGTGGGATGTCTCGCTCAGACGTCTTAAAAAGGAGACACTTCATTTTGATGAAGATTATATGGTCTTTTGTAAAATGGTCGTCATTTTTAAGAAGACGTTTATTATCGCCGACTACCGAAACCTCAGTTCGTCTTGTCCAACAGCTGTCTAAGTTTCCCCATCTCGTTTGTCTGTCCTTTCTAACTTGAAATCATGTTAACCCTAGGGTAATAGATCAAGTTAGAAATACAGGCAGGAGTCTGCATTGGCCAAGTTAAATATACTGATGTTAAAATACTTGCTCCATTCCCCACGTTGCACTGTTAGATCAAAACATTATCAAAGTTTTGTTTCAAGTTCATGTATTAAAGTTGATTTTAAAATACAGTTGTATTTTGAGTTAGGTACTACTTTTTTGATGTAGCAGTGCGACGTGTGAATCTTCTGTCTTCATAGTGTTCAAAGTCAGATAAATTAGGCATTAGGCTGTGGCTCCACTGAGGCGGAGACGAGAGGAGCTGAGTGGAGCAGAGCTGTGAAAAGAGCTAAGTGATTCCACTGAGGCGGAGACGAGCGGAGCTGAGTGGAGTGATTACATTATAGTTATGCAGTTACGTCCCCTCTCCGCTCCACTCGTCTCCGCTTGACAGTTTCCACTGAAGCGGAGCGGGGACGAGATGTGGATTTCAACTAATATGATTGGTCGATTCCTACACGTCTCCTCTCTGCTCCGCTCATCTCTGCTTGACTGTTTCCATTGAAGCGGAGTGGAGACGAGATGTGGATTTCAACTAATATGACTGCTCGTCTCCGCCTCAGTGGAGCCGCACCCTTAGCCTTCTGTATTTTTTTTTAAGTTAGTAGTAAGTTTCGTTTCTGTTACTTGGGTTGAGAGGTTCCGCTTTTCTCCTTAACGGTTGAGGATATTGAGGCGCAGCTGGAGGTTGTTGCTGCTTGGCGAGTTGCTCTGGCCAATTCTGCTGCCATCCTGGGTGCATTTCGTAGTTCTCCTGTTTAAACGGCAGGGGAAAACCACCAGGCCCTTGCGGCATATGATACGAAGAGTGTCCAGTAGAATAGTGCCTGGTGCCAATACTCATTGAGGGTTTTGATTTGACTTTGGCGTTACCAAGAAGAGTTAGAATCGCGTCTGGAGCACAGCCGCATAGCCCCGGCAAGCTGCTATCCAATCCATTAATATTAAGCTGCGAGATACCATACATATATTTAACTCTAGGGTCATTGTTTCTCGCTTTTAGTGGTAAGTTCTTTCTGTCTAATGACGTCAAAGGCGTGTCCCGCATTGCCAGTGTGTCCAGCATGACTTGTTCCTTCTTGTAACGTGATAAGTCTCTGGATGGACACAATTTTTCTGGGATAAAGGGTTTTTGGGCTACGACGATCCTATTGCAAATACGTAACATGGTGATATTTTGTTGATTTCGCTGTCTTTACTGCGTAAAATATTTTTCTCTATTTTAGTTTAGAACAATTTAGCCACTATTTTTGATTTTTGTTACAATTTTATGATTACGTTTTCTATGCGTTTTCTTTGTTAGTGACAATCGTCGTAAGGCTTTTTTGTTTTCGATAGAGAGAAATGTATTCGACCAGTATTATGCATATTGCTCTAATGCAACCTCGAATCTGGGTATACGAGCTTGTATACCAGGATAATAGAATTAAAAATATCTATAAGGGAGGACATCTATTTTTAACTCAATATGAATGCAATAAATAAAAAAAACCGGCCAAGTGCGAGTTGAACTCGCGTAGAGAGGGTTCCGTACAATTTTCCGTAAGTGAACGCATTATATTGAGTTTACCACTTCATTTCCAATTGATAGAATTCTTATAGGTTTTAGGAGCAATGAGTTTTTTTTTTTCAAAATTTCAGGCTCAATAATTTCGGAGATCAGAGGGGGGGGAGATGGTTAATTTTCGTCTTCTTTTATGAATAAAATCAAAAATATTTATTTTACAATAATAAAAACAATAGAGATCCTCATAACGAGCCCTTTCATTTGATATGACACGGTAAGGTTTGCAAACCTTTTTTCAAAATTTTGTTATTTACTTAGGCCCTTTAGGGAGCGACCACACCGGAGTTTAACGGTGCGTAAATTACGGTCGGTCAAAATTGACGCCATGTAATTACTATGACCAATTCTTTTGTTGACTCAACGTCACCGTATTTTATGCGTCGGTGTGGTCAATTTATGGAGCGACGTGTACGTACAGTCACCAGCATAAATAAGTGATCATTTATGTACCTTGTCGCTTTCAATCGTTTCACAATTTTGTATAACATTTCAAACACGACGTTAAAGTGACAAGGTACATAAATGATCACTTATTTATGCTGTTGACTGTACCTCTAGTAATAAAGACGTGTCAGATATTTTTGCGCCCAATATTGGATAATATATTATTGCTGGTGACTGTACACGATCAGTGGTGTAGTTAAAATACGCTGTCTGTCTAAATACCAATTTCACCAAACGATGTTAACCACTTAACAGACGATTAGAGCGTTAACATCTGTCAAAATGTATGAACTAACAGTCGATTAACATTGATTTAATTTAACATCGTATGGTGAAATTGGTACTAAAAGTTCTAAAACTCGATATTGGCAAATACACCTTGTTAAAACAAGGCGTGACGGCCATTAATTGAGAAAAAAACCTTTTGTTGGGTCATCGGCTACAATGCGGTCAAATCAAAAACGTCTGCACATATACAGGGTGTGCACAAAACGAGACAATGCACCAAAAATGCTTAGTCTCTATTACCTACACGTTTTTACACGAAATCCCCCAAGCGCGCGCGATTCGGATTTCACCCAATTCGGGCCGGCTTAATTCGTTTTGGGAGCTACTTCGTTACCCGGGCAATTAACTAAAGTTTCCAGATTAACTACTGTGTTTTTCCACACGGTTTACCAACTGCAGCTGAGCTGTTGGCTCCTGGAATTTGATTAGTTCTGCGGCTCTCTCGTAACTGGTGCCGGACGTTTTTCGCAGTCGTCCACCTTTAGTTTCACCACGGACAGTGAGGTATTTGCTAATTTCGGTGTTACAAATTTGTTTCAGCTACTTAATTATTTGGCGGTTGGTTAGTAATTTTAACAGTTTGGTTAACTTCCTGTTGGAGTTTGTTTTTTGGTGCTTAAGAGCGATGTTGGGATATAGCATGTTATAGGATGAAGTCAGGGTTGCGGTGTTATGCGAAGTTTAAATTATGAACGTGTAACGTCGAATCTGAGAAACAAATTCATGGATTTTTACACAGATATTGGTTAGATTGAGTGATGAGGGTTCTAGAAGTATGTATGTTAAACATATAATGTGTATGTATGTAAAGTAAAGTCTTTATCTATATGTATAAAAGGCGAACCTGACTGACTTATATATAAACGCACAGCCGAAACTACTGTACCTAGAAACTTGAAATTTGGTACAGGGGCTCCTTTCATGATGTAAGTGAGCACTAAGAAAGGATTTTCCGAAAATCGACCCCCAACGGGAAGAAATGGGGGGAGTAGCGGGAAACTAATTCTACGCGTACGAATTCGCGGGCGTCCTCTAGTTGTACATAAACCTTAGCTATCCAGAGAGGTAACGCAGCCAGTGTCATAGGGACCATGCCGCGAGCGGACCTGCTAGAGGGGGTGTTCTTTTTATAGCAGTTATTATTATTTACATCCTACTAATATAATAAATTCGAAAGTTTGTGTGTGTGTGTGTGTGTGTTTGTTACCTCTTCACGCTAAAACGGCTGGTCGGATTTGGATGAAATATGGAATGAAGATAGTCTTTAATATTTGAGTAGCTTAGTTTTATTTTAATTTAAATAAGTTTACTGCCGCAATCAGAGACATCAATTTAATTTAACGCTTGTTTAGTGACGTGTTGACTTATTCTATTGCTGTAGCAAAGAAAGTGACAGCAGCTACTTTAATCAAGCATTAAATTTAATTGATGTCTCTGAGTGCGGCAGTTTGTTTGAACTTTTAATTGTATTAATCTCATAATAAATGTTTTGTAATTGTAAACAATTACAAAAAAAAAATTCGTCACTATAAATCTCTCTCTCCCTCTCTCTTCTCTCTCTCTCTCTCTCTCTCTCTCTCTCTCTCTCTCTCTCTCTCAATTTAAGAGCTTTGCTCTTGTAGGTGGAGTGATTTCCAAATTTCTCTCCTCTCTGCCAGCTCCTTGACCTCTTTATACGACACGACATGCACCTTCTCCTTGATTTGGTCCATGTAGCTTCTTCTTGGTCTTCGTCTGCATCTCCTGCCTTCAATGTTTCCCTCTATAATGCTTTTGTTCCGCATGCACTATATGGCACTATATGGCGAGGCATGGACCTTAATACAGAGGGATAGAGAGAGGCTGGAGGCGTTTGAGATGTGGTGCTGGAGAATAATGGAAGGAATTAGTTGGTATTGGCGAGCGTAAAAGAGAACAAAAAAGATATTAGAGATTATATGTAGATAACAGAAGAGGATGGATGATTGGCCATTTATTGAGGCACTATAGATCACCATACCAATAATAAAAAATATGTTTTTATTGATGAAGTCATCTGCAGAAAAAACTATTCGTGCTAGGTAACTTCTGTACAGGGGGTTTTCTCTGCAACTAACTGTACCATCGACATATATACATGCGCCTCTATTCAACACGGTACACGGTAAAAACAATATCGTTTTTTATCTGTTATCGTATTGTCACCGTTTTGATAGCTCTTATTTACTTGACAGTAATGGCGTCTGACGTCAAAACAATACCATAACAGGTCAACTACGATATCGTTTTTACCGTCGGGAATAGAGGCGCTGGTACAATGGCTTATACCTAGTTTATCCGTCAATAATGGGCTTGAATTTTCTTTTAAATTAGTATTAGAATTTTCTATCAACCGCCTGGGGCCTGCTTTATAAAACTACAAATTACAATTTACAGGTTACAAGTTTCCATTTGACACAACCTCGACCAATGACGACCAGCCATTTGAGCAGTGTTGCCAGTTTAGATCTGTAAAATTGTAACTTGTAGCTTTATAAAACGTGCCCCTGGTGTCAAAACATTTCTTAAAAACCTTAAAATGTCCAATACGGCGTGAGTTTCGTAACTAATTAAATATACATCAACTGCCTAATCAAAATGAAAAAAAGTTGTAAAAAAAACGGGCGACGTAACGGGGCGTGAATTGGTGAATTTGGTCAATTTTCGGCTGAATGAACGTCGCCCCTGTCCAAGTGCCTTTAAAAAAGCGGCCAGGCGCGAACTTGCATTCGGGGAGTGGGCGTTCCGACAAATAATATTTAGTTACATAGTGATAGTATATATTATACAGTGTGTGGCCTAGAATAGGGGATAATATTGAAAACGGTGGCTCTATAGATCACTAGTAATTGAATCATTATGGTCCCAAATAATTAAAATCAAAACTTTACTTTTTGCTTGATCGTAAATTCAATGTAATGCAAACAATGCAATAGTTCCGCTCAACTCAATGCATCGTACTTATTCGGAGCTACTCGGAACGTCTCTTTGACAATGCCCCTGTACCACGACATTGACAATGTTAGCGATAATATCGTTTTGCAATAACACACTGATTATGAATCGTAACTTTAAATTCTTATTGTGTGTAAAATACGGGTTTTGGTTAACTGGGATCTTTTCAGAAAAAATACTCATACTCTAGAGAGGCTCCGTTTTCAATATTATCCCCTATTCTAGGCCACACACTGTATAGTTCCTAGCATATTCAAAGTGAATAATGCCCTTACGTATAAACGTGGAATAACCTTGGAGTAGCTATGCCATGTCTTATCCTTTCCTGTCGTTGTGACATTTTAATTCGACGGATAAGGACAAGGCTTGGCATAGCTACTCCATGGTTACTCCACGTTTATAAGTAAGAGCATAAGAGTATGTCATCTGAAGATCAAGTGAAAAGGGCTTTAAGTCTAGGTACACTCCGTTTATGTATATACCCTTTTTATTAACCCCCGACCCGACGCAAAAAAGAGGGGTGTTATAAGTTTGACGTGTAAGTGTGTGTGTGTGTGTGTGTGTGTGTGTGTGTGTGTGTGTGTGTGTGTATGTATGTGTGTGTGTGTGTGTGTGTGTGTGTGTGTGTATGTCTGTGGCACCGTAGCTCTTAAACGGATGAACCGATTTGGATGCGGTTTTTTTTATTTGAAAGCAGGTTTTCTAGCGGGGGTTCTTAGACATTTTATATCGAAAGCGGTTCAGCCGTTTTTGAAGTATTGAACTTTGAAATGTCAATGTCGGGGGTTTTCCAACTTTTTGTTGGTTAGGTTATTACGAGTTAAGTGGACTTATAACCTTTTTCACAAGGTCCCAGAACTGACAGCCCGCGCCATTTTAATTTCTGCGACGGAACCCTACAAAAATTAATTAGTCGGCTCCGTCTCTAATAAAATTGTGAAGAGGGAGTCGCCGAAACTTAGCCACCACCCAAAGTGTCGTTAAGAAGTTACAAAAATCAATTTGTTTTTAAAGAAATAAAAAAATGGCGCCCGTTTTTAATTGAAATTTGTGAGCGGCGTAAAATGAATGAACTTTTTTATACTTGATTAAAAACATTGCGGAGATAGGCAGGACCGTAAAATGTTAATTATGTTAACTAAGCCACTGCCTTTTTACCCTTAGGCATTCGCACCATTTCCCTTCTGTCAAAGTACAAGCCCAAGCGGGCATGCGCATCTAATAAAACTAGTTGTCACTCGGATTGTCAACTAGACAGAGTCCAGACGCGCAAGTGAACGTTACCTACAATTAAAATGCCGAATTGCTCTGTTTTCGGATCTGTTGAGCAAATCCGACTTCTCGCCGATGAAAGAGATGAAAGCCCCATCGTGTCAATGTGTGAATTTTAATGTGACTCGTTCGCACACAAAAATTGCTCGAGGTGTGCAAGTTTTGTTGGTGTATTGTTAATTTTTTTATGTTATAGTGTCATTATTACAGTTTTGTTTTTGTATGTAGGTGTGCAGGGTTGCATTTGTGTGCAAATTTCCCCCCGCAACAAATTACAGAACTATTTGGCTGTAATATTCATGGCTAACGCTAGGAAGGCCGTGTTGCTCGAAGGCCACGGATGTGCAGTTTATACTGTCAGTTTTGAGTGAACAGTTAAAATAGCGAGCTAACCACACTGATCGCTTAATGAAAGATGTTTTAAGGGTTCCGTGAACAAGGAACCCTTACAGTTTCGTCATATCCAGCTGTCTGTCAGCGTTTAACTCAGAGACCCTTGGTACTACAAAGCTGTTATTTGGCATAGTTATACCTACATTAAAATTACGCCGACGATGTAGTAAAATAAACTATCGAAAAAAAATGATTTTCGAGTATTTAGAAACATTTTTTTTTAATTTTTCTGTTACCTGCTTTTTGATTTATAATCAAAACTGTACAAACATATCTGAAAAATCCTAATTTAAAGATAATAATTTTATATTTACGTGAAAAATAAAATAAGGTTGTCAAATTTTACAGTTTTGAAAAAAAAAACAATAAAACTATAAAAATCTGTATTAAAATTAACTTGATTGCATAGAAAATAAGTTCATAACAAAATGGGTAGGTATTTTCTTTTGCGTTTTCCAACCATATTCGGTCTTTTAAATACGGAACCTTCGGTGGACGAGTCCGTCTCGCACTTGACCGGTTTTTGTAGTTATTTGGAAAGTCACTTACTTACATTTACATTTTTCCTAACCATCAAGAAAAATCAGATCAAAAGTATTACTGCGAACCGTAGAATCAAAAGCTTAATTTCGATTTGTTCCTGTTTAAATCCAAAGCCCCGTAAGCTCAGCTCGAAGTTAATCCGCGTATCGACATCTAGTGCTTAAGAAGCTTTCACACAAAGCTGGGCAATGATTTTATTAAATAACTTCCAAACGTCTAGGGGGGTTATTGAAAGCGAATAAAAAAGTCAAGTACGAGTTGAACAAGCATATCGATGGTTCCGTACATCGATGGTTGACGACACGCGATGGGATCTATTCTACAACGACAAACAATATTGCTATGGTATTGTTGTTAATTAACTCGGCCGCCATTACTGTCAAGTAAATAAGAGCTATCAAAACGTTGACAATACGATAAGAGTCGGCAAAGGGCTGTTCAGACGGACATCATTCGAACTGCAAAATAGCAGTTCGACGGCAGTTCTGATACAGTTGACGTAAATGCATTAAAACTGCGCATTCTGCTTAGGTAGACTGCACGCCAACTGCAACCAAAGTGCGCAGTTGGTTTGAAGTTTTAGACGCAGTTGCGTCAACTATTTTTCAGCGGGTTTTGGTTCAAATGCTATCCGTCTGTACCGGTTGACGCTCATAACAGGTCAAAGACGATAATGATTTTTAACCGACTTCAAAGAAGGTGGAGGTTCTACGTTCCACAGTATGTAATTTTTTTTTGTATATTCGCCGATTTCTCTGTCAATTGTGAACCGATTTTAAAAATTCCTTTTTGGTTTGAGTTTAGCATACTTATACAAGGTGACTCATAAGTCGTGAACAAATTTTAACCGGGGTGTTTTTACCCACAAATATGAATAACTTTCACTATAGGACCAACTCTGAAATCTCGAAAAAAAAACACCTGTTTCATAGAAAAGTTCAATACGTCCGCGACCAAAATGTATGAAACAGCTGATTTTTTTTTCGTGATTTCAGAGGTGGTCCGATAGTGAAAGTTGTTCATATTTGTGGGTAGAACACCCTAGTGATAAGTTTGTTCACGACTTATGTGTCACCTTGTATATAGATGGCAGTATGGGCACAGATCCCATAACCCTTCCCTTTGGCAAGAAACCAACCAAAAGAAAAACACCCATTTGACATGATGACACCTTGTTTCACCTTGTTTGACACCTATGGATATTTATAGGGCCACAATTTTTTGATATGTCGTATTTACATTATTTTTTTATAGTTAATTTTACATTACGTATATATCAATCTTACGGTTTTTTGCCGTTACCTATAAGAACACTAATTGAAATTCGTAACATTATTATGGATTCTAATTATTATATTAAAAATAATACAGATAATGGTAGTCTCGGACCTGTGTCTATAATATCTAAAGCCTCAAGAATAGATTTGAAACGTTCTGGAAATCATTTTTCTAAAGTCCCAAAACTTTCATTCAAATTAAAGCCTTATAATAGAAACAGATATGCCAACGGAAAATTAACAGTAAGCTATGCAGGTACTACTGGTGATACAATGAAAACAGGATACATTCTTATCAAAGATGATTATTCAATCAAAGCATTAGCTTTTCTTGGCGGAATTGACATTACAGAAACCGTAAATGACATAACTCCTCGAACGTTACCTCAACCCGTAATTGCTATTACAAGAACAGTAAATGACATAACTCTACCTCGAACGTTACCTCAACTCTCAATAATCAAACACACAGCTACATTGCCGGTCCCTGAAGTGACAACAGATATTGGGCATAATGAAAAAGTTACTGAAGCAAGTGATGCTTACTATACAACTGAAGATCAGGAAGAGGAAGTACCTATTCGGGTACTTTTTTCAGGTGACAATTTTGTAAAAGCCACTAGTACTCATACAGCGTCGTTATTGGGTAGGCCAGGAGCGATTAAAGATTTAGATTCTAATGAAATAATCCTACCTCGAACGTTACCTCTACTCTCAATACTCAAACACAATACAGCTTCATTGCCGATCCCTGAAGTGACTGAAGTGACAACAGATATTGGGCATAATGAAAAAGTTACTGAAGCAAGTGATGCTTACTATATAACTGAAGATCAGGAAGAGGAAGTATCTATTCGGGTACTTTTTTCAGGTGACAATTTTGTAAAAGCCACTAGTACTCATACAGCGCCGTTATTGGGTAGGCCAGGAGCGATTCAAGATTTAGATTCTAATGAAATAGGACCTGTTAGATTTCTTATTAAAAATGATACAGATATATATCCTGATTATGTAAGCTTTACTAATAAGCCACATAAAATTGCATCGTTTGATATTACTAAAGCAACAGTTGAAGATGATGAAAGAGGTGACCCACCTGATTATTGGAGTGTTGTTAGACGAACATCACCCTTTGGTAGCCTAGATCGTGTTACGCGAACGTCACCTTATGATGGACTATATCGTAGTACACGTCCTTCTCAAATGTCAACTGATTACAGAGTCCTCGCAGATAGAAGAAATTCCCAATCAAATGATTATAGCGACATGGAACCTTTCCGTGTCCTAATTGATGATGATTCAAATTACAAAAAAGAATAATAATAATAATAATAATAAATCATTTATTCAAAGAAAACAGGCATGGTACATTGTAATTCTTCGCCAAACTGCAGAGTCAGTTTGTAGGCGAATATAATGTTGAGTCCGATTTTTATGAGAAAGATGAGTTTTCTGTAAGTCCAAATGTTTTTGCGATAAAGCAAGATTCATTGAGAGAAAAACTACCATGGGCTTATGATGAATTTCCAGAAACAGAAGATGATAAGGTTATGTCTTTATCACGTACAAGCCAAATGACGACGTCAACACTCGATGAGTACTCGTCGTATGTACTAAATTCAACATGGCCTGCGTTCACAACTAGGAATTACTTCGCACAGCTACTCAGCACTCATAGAAGAAGCATTGCAAGAACCAATTCGCTACGCAGCCAAGCCGCGGCCCTTAAGTCAACTTTGAACCAGTTACAGTTCTCATCAAAAACAAGATACAAGCTTATATTTTCACATTTACGTTCCAAAAACTATAAAGACGTAAGCAAACAAATCAAACATTTAACTCGAGCTATACTGCATTCTAAATCATATGAAGCCAGAAGATTAAACGAAATACGCAAAAGACGAAACAAAAAAGATACTTGGCAATGCTACGATTGTGGTATGGATAACACTGAGTTCGGCCAACCGGATTGCCATAACATTTTCGGACCAGACGGAAGAGGGAGTTACTTGAAAAAAAGCCATTTGAAAAAGTGCAATGGACCTACCAAGTAGGTACAATGATGAATTATGATACAATTGTGCTATTAATCCAGTCGTTAGGGCGTTAAAAAGGCCTTTACTTTACAAAAGGTGGAACTGTACAGAGGAAAATGTCTATGAAAAGTGTAAAAAGGGTATATACATAGACGGAGTATTCTAGACTTAAACCCTTTTTCACTTGATCTTCAGAAGAATTATACCATTTTTCACTAGGATCCTATTACTCGGCAAATCCATATTGTTTTTGACATGTTATCGTATTGTTAAGCTCTTATTTCGTTGACAGTAAGGGCGACCGAGTTAAAAACAATACTATAACACATCAAAGTCAACATTATTCTAGCGTGTTTGATAGAGGCCCTTTACTCTGGTATAGATGAATTACCGAGAGCGTGGAATTGCATATGTAGTGGTCACATGTCTTTACAGGCATTCTATATTTAAATTTCCTCTACTTCTTATACTATCAGCATAAAAAGAGTATTGTTATATATTAAATAAGTAAGTACAAAAATAATGTCAGTGTCAAATTCTAAATACTTTTTACAATGCACTAAAATATACGTCTTATTTTATTGTACATACATACCTTCACGTCTGTAATCCCAGAGTGGGGTAGGCAGAGCCATAAAATTACCCAGAACTTTAAAAACTATTTTATTGGATACTCGCAATTTTCAGAATTATTTTGACTGGGCACGTGCGACTGTAAGTTACACAGTTTGCATAAATTATGGCAGAAAGTACCTAACAATATGTTTGGTCCGATTGATAGTCAAAGTACCTAAACAAATAATTTTAACTGTCATTTATAAATATTTTGAACTCGAACTATTGAAAAATGTAAATTCACCTTACACCGCTGCCCAATTCGTTGGAAAAGCTACAGGTGTATTTATAAAATTATGACTGAGAGTAAGAGTGACAAATTCAAAGCATCGAAAAAATTCCTCTCTCCGAGTAAGAAAAAGTTACGTACGGTCCGTCGGCAGTAGATGATTTTGATCAAGAAGTCATCAGGAGAACTATGTATAATTTTCATCTGTCCCATAAGCAATTTCCAAACTTAAATGCTTTCCTTTTCATGCGAACGGTACTACCACTACATATGCAATTCCACGCTCTCGGTAATTCATCTATACTGTAAGTGATTTACGCGAAATTTTTGCTCATAAAAAGGGTATAAGTCTCCTGAAGAACAAGTGAAAAAGGGTTTAAGTCTAGTATACCCCGTTAATACACAGGGTGTAATCGTTAAGTGTAGCCAAGCGATTATTCCGTAAATATAACAAGGGGCACGTTTTATAAAGCTACAAGTTACAATTTTACAGGTCTAAACTGGCAACACTGCTAAAATGGCTGGTCGTCATTGGTCGAGGTTGTGTCAAATGGAAACTTGTAACATGTAAATTGTTACTTGTAGCTTTATAAAACAGGCCTCAGATATTAGAAAACTAAACTGATATCGAAATTACGCTACCCAATGAGTTAAATCACATATAACTTTTTTTATTACGATTTAAGTCGACTTATACCCTTTTTCACTAAGTCCCCAGAAATTATAAATTTACCCATGTTTCAGATATCACGGCCAGTGTTTCAAACGCTATCTGGACGTAGTCAGTAACTATGACGAGCGTGGGTGTCGTAGTTATCCGCCAGCTTGTGGTCGCTCTTACGCCTCTCTAAAGTTCACGACCCTTGAGTATCTACTGAAGAGAACAAATAACGGCTGCGTGACCAGCCCTCAAGCCGTCCTCATGCCGTTCAGTAGAACAATACAACTGTATGTCCGTTTCCATGTCTGCGTTTGTGAGGGGCGGAAATGCAATGTTGGGACATCAGTCGTCTTCAATTGGACCACATCGCTTAGTATCATCCTGTATTTTGTTATTTAAACCTAAGCTTTTGCAATTTGTGAGCTCTATCTAAACCAGTGGTTTGTGCTTCTTCTTCTAAAAAGGACATGTTTATAGTATTAGGTTGATTTTGCTATGATACTACGCCTAAGAAGCTCTAACATGCCTAAGAAGCTCTGACATCAAGCTAACATAAAGCTGCTCCTAATTTTGAGAGAGAGAGAGGCCTTTAAGTTGGCGCAAGGCACTTTTTATTGTGATCAGATGGTCAACCACAAAGGTCCCGAAAATCGGTCACATGCACTGCAGGCCGCAAAAGACTGCACGAGAAGTTTGACCAAAAGAAGACGTCTTTTGGCTATGATTTCAATGATATCTGTTGTTCCACCGTTATTGTATTGGCAGAAAAGTTTTTCTTCTATAGAGTCTGTGCCAATTGAAATTGGCAAAGATGTAAACACAACCAAACGAACCAATTTACCGTCTTGACGGACCGTAATTTACGCACCGTTAAGCTCTGGCGTGGTCGCTCTCTTGTCTACTATTATTGATTTTTTTCATGCAGACATCAAGTGTCTGTTAGGGTATGTTCCATGGAATGATGCATTTTTATCAATAAGCCAACTGAGAAAGCAAGATAAATACGAATTTATTTCAGAACTTATTTCGAGTGTATAGGCTAGCTACCAAACATTTTTGTTTCCCAATATTTTTTGTTCCATTTGCGTTTTTCCCCACTCTTTTTTTTACCTATTCACAATGTTTTATCTGCTGCTGTAGGTTTTGAGTGTGTATAAAAAAAGCGAAAGGAGTTTATCGAATTGTTCACTAACAAAAAAAAATATTTGATAAATGATTTATTTTTGTATATCGAAGTTCATTTTTCCTTTGTTTCGAAATTACCTGAGTAATCTTAATACAAAAATTGAATGCAGGTTAAATTTAACCTCTTACAAAAGCTTTGCCGGCAATTTCGTACATTTGCGACTCTAACGACTTAGCTAAACGGACGAGTTTTGAAAAGTGAGTTTAAAGAGAATCACTACTTGACTGTTGACAATTAAAACTCGAAATGGTAATGTGTAAAAATATTATAAGTTTTGGTGGCATATCGTGGTTCTGGAATCCATGGAGTCGCTATTTCCTAATTATTAAAAACATAACACTTTGACTTTGGCATTCAGTATTGTCATGTAAAAAAAAACATTTTTAGTTTAGTTTTTCCATACCTACTAATGGTAACCCATCATTTTAATAAATAAATTTTATAGAATTTCGCTTCATCGATTGTACCATTTCATCGAATTTAATTTCATAGAACGCTATTTTCCGCTGAAACCATGATGTTTTTAGGATATTAGGATACGTAATTATAACGTGGTCTAGGTTAGGGTAGACATGTGACTACCAAAAAAAAAATTGTTTGTTGAGGTGCTTTCACAGCGGATATATCCTGTTTACCAAAATTCATTTAAACTGGTTACTGGTTAAGCGATTTAACGAATGAATGCATTTTGAAATATTATTATTGATGATGATGACACCACTGAAGGTCAAAATTAAGGTGGTATGTTTATAATAATGAGGAAATAGCGACTCCATGGATTCTAGAACCACGATATGCCACCAAAAGTCCTAACCCTTATACCACCCATTTCTGTGTCATTTTGTCTGTTAAAAAAGCTTCTGTAACCCCTCTTTTCAGCAAAGGTCGTCCACCCGTGCAATAATACTATGTACTTATCATCGAAATATAATAAGTATGGAAGAGTAACGTCTTACAAAAACGACTGACAAATCCGCTCCAAAACGCCCACTTTTTGAAATGAAAAGATCTTATGTATCGAGTGGTTTCAATATTCAACTAAATATTAATTGAGTTAAGGTATGAAGTCATTTATGTCAGATGCTGGTATAACGTTCGAGTAGACAGTAATTTCAGTAAGGTTTTATACCGTTTGAAAGACAAAAATCTGCAATTGGTTACAAGCTCTCTGACACAAGATTTCCATTGGTCAATATTTTTTTTCATAAGGGTTATTTGAACGCGGCCATGTCTTTCAACATTTGACGTGGATGGTTTAATACAAAAACAACACAGTAATTGAATAACGAATTTTATTAATATTTTTTTATATGATTGAATGATTGTTCCCCTTGAATCATTTAACATACTTACTTATGTTACACTATTATAAAGTTGTAAAATAGTATATCAGAAGATATTATGTTGTAAGAGTAGTCAGCGTCAAATAGTCTTTAGCATCTAAAGTGCCAAATATATTGCAACCCCTTTTTTATTCTTATAGGCATAAAGATACGTGACAGTATAATACCTATATATAGGTATATAGTCGCTTTGGATGGTACAGCCTATTTGATGCTGCCGAAAAAACATGACAAAAATTAACTTTATACGAGTAGTAAGACGAAAACATCACAAATAATCCATTTGACACTGAGGCTCTACTTTGAAATTCGTAATTCGAACTTCGTCTATTGCTATCCCTTTTGCTCTCGACTCGTCACTAATTTGCAAGAAAGTGACGGGGCGATCCGAAGTTCGAATTATTTATTTCAAAGTAGAGCCCCTGTTTCTATTCTACAGTTAGAGATGTGAAGCCAACTCTTAAGTTAGATCATATACAATAGAGTATAATTTATATTAACCGCCTGTTTCACAATCGACAAGTAAAGCGTATTTGACAGATAAATTTAGCCTTTTCTATGATTATCGTAGTTAATTAAATATTGCGAGAATAACATATCTAATAGACCTGTGATAAACTCCTCGACGTCTGATATTCATTTAAATATTAATTAAATTATTGTAAATAAATGTTGACAACGTACTGTACAATTTGGGACCGCTGTGACTTTTAAAAAATGTTTTCCAGTTTTTGAGATGACATAATCCGATTCATCAAAATGGATGCTGCAAATCCTGCAATGTTTGCTAGGCATCCAATTCTCGTTTCGCAATTCGCGACGAACTTTACTGCATCCACCCAAGCCAGACGGCGTTCTTAATTTTTTGGAAAACTTAAAAAGGTCATATTTCGTTTTTTTTATTATGTACATAAACTAACGATAGTAAAGATAACATAAAATTTAATTTCCTATTCATTCGAAGTAGTTGCTTGTAATTCACATTTTTCAAAGATATATTGCATAACATCGGCCATGACATTTTGGTATGGAATATTAAAAATTCAATAACTTACTAATGAAAATAAATATCGCTTTGTTTTGCATCTGTGTGGGTCCTGCACCAATTTACAATGCAACTTGGCATGGTTGCAGCGTCATTTAAATCCGGTAATCATTAATATCGATTTTTTCTTTTGTGATTGTAAACAACTGTTTGACACTACGTCAGAAAGTCGACTGATAGACAGTTCGGCACTCATTAATAGCTCCACCCCCGCCGGCACTAAGTCAGTGGGGCAGATTTTGAGCGTCGATTACTCTTCCATACTTATTATATTTCGATGGTACTTATATGTAAACAGGGGAGTACGTAATACTCGAAAAAACAAAGGATGTAGTGGAATGCGCACCATAAATTGTGCCACTCGCGGGACTTCTGCCGAGCTGGATAGGGTGGCCATGAGTAGATTTTATTTAGGACGTTTTTTTTTTGTCTTTTATTAAAAATAATTTGAAATTAGTTTCAGACTTAGGATTTTATACTATATACTAGCGACCCGCCCTCGCTTCGCTTCAGTTTATGTAAGTTTTCTGTAACGCACGTACAGTCAACCAATTTGATTCCTAGGCCACTATGAACTTTGTCAACGTGACGTTGTAAACCTAATCATAGGAAGTCTCTTACGTTTTGGTTGACAACGTCACTTTAACATAGTCCAAAGTGGCCTAGAAATCAAATTGATTGACTGCACATAAACCAGAATTTATCTATACGTTGTAGAGGCTAATCTCATACTAAATGTATGGGAGTGTTTAATGTCAAAATTTTGGATACTTCTAGTTTGATTTTTAAAAAGTTATTTATGTCATTTTACTGATTAGGTAACGTACTTTCGATATCAGTTTAAAGCTTTTTGATATCTGTAATAGTTACGGAATAATCGCCTGGACACACTTAACGATTACACCCTGTATATTTTTAAGTTTTTTTATCATAAAAATCGTGGTGGTAGGACCTTGTGCAGGTTCCGTTTGGGTAGCTATCATCTTATTCTACTGACCACTACGCAGCTGCGACCGCCTTCTTTTGTTTTACATTCGAACATGGATAAGGTTTTGCCGGTGGTAGGACCTTGTGCAGGGTCCGTCCGGATCGCTTACCACCATCTTTCCATTAACCTACCGCCAAACAGCAGTTTTCGCATTGTTGTGTTCCGGTTTGGGGATAAGACAGCCGGTGTAATGACTAGCATAGAGGCATCCCATCTTAGTCCTCAGGGTTGGCAACGCATTTGCAGTCTTAGGATTGCAGTCTTGTGAATGCGAATGTCTATGGGTCACAGTTTCCACTTACCAACCGGTGGCCTGTGAGCTCTATGACATAAAAAAAACACCAGTCAAATGTCTAGTTTAGGTGCGTCTAACCTAACCATTTTTGCCGTCAGGGTTGGCAACGTATTTGGGTGGATCAACTTTTTGTTGCTGTTATTCTGTCCCGTAAGCCAGGAGAAAACAGTGATCGAGTTTCTTAGAAACATGGTTATAATATAGACTACTAATACGTTTGGAAGAAAACCTATAACAGAATGGGCTTGTAATTGCCAAAAAACTGATGTTTGCTGGATTTATATACTTTAAAATCGTGATTTTAAAGAGTGAACCAGGAGACGTCACCATGGCAACGAGGCGCAAAGAAAAGTTGATTGACCCATTTACACTATTAGAGGTACAGTTTCGAGATTGCAGTCTTAAAACTTCAATTTGGTCTCAGATCCTACAAGACTTACCATCAGAGTGGCTATTGCTTAATGCACTCGCAATTGTAATCGTTTTTATTTTGTAAATCGAAGGTGAATCTACATACAAATGAAAACAATTGTTCCCCTTTTAAGTCGAATGCGATTGCGAGTTCGTTAGGCAATAATAGGCCTGTTAACGTTGGCACGTTTTGACAGCTCTCATTTACTTGACAGTAATGAAACGCGGCCGAGTGAAAAACGATTACGTAACAGGCCATTACGATGTTGTTTTTACTGTTTATACTGCGCTGCTCGTTTGCCTTTTTACACCATAAAAAAACTATCCTGGAGTGGAACTATCGCTTGGTCACCCTACAGTCACCCACACTAGCAAGCGCTAGGGCTGGCGCGCGCTGATTTCCCGCGTGTAGACTGGATGAATTGACTACTTACTGCTTATAGCTTATTGTATGCACAGCCAATAGTACTCCAACTGTGAAGCTTCAATCGTTCACTGTGTTTGGAACCCTCGACAAAAAAGAATCTCTTATCTTTGTCTTTATTTATGGCGTAGCTCCTAAACAAATTGACCAATTTAAACATTTTTTTTTCTAAAATAAAGCTTGTTCAATCAGGATGGTTTTTAGCTAAGTATCAAGAAAATTTGTTGGGTTGAATAAGAGATATTAGTTCTGAAAGAAGGGGTCGCTATTATATAGTTTCACTGTGTTTGGAACCCCCGTCGAAGAAGAGGGATGGTATAATTTTAACGTACGTCACTACTTTTTTTGGTTTATTCGCATTTTATACACTTTCGCAGTTTTTATACTCATGAAAAATTTCAATTCCAGGCACTCCTTAGGGTCGAGTTCACCAACCAATTTAACAGATGGTTAAGTCTTAATCAGCTGTTAGTCAATACATTTGACAACCGTTAAACCGCTAACCTTCCGTTTAATTGTTGGTGAACACTGCACAAAATCATAAATATGTGGTAGGTTTAGGTTAGGGTCAAACCACCCAATCGCTCCGTGTCAACTTTCTGCAAAAGTGTATAAAATGCGAATACCTACATCCTTTTTAACCGACTTCAAAAAAGGAGGAGGTTATACGTTCCACTGTATGTATTTTTTTTTTTATGTATGTTCACCGATTACTCCGTCAATTGTGGACCGATTTCAAAAATTCTTTTTTGGTTTGATAGAGTATACTTCCGAGGTGGTCCCATTGTCAGCAAATCTGAATCTGATGAAGGGATCAGTGAGGAATTGAGGGAACTCCTCAATTATTGTATGCAAACATATAGCGATTTTAGTATTTTTAGTAACAAGTGTAGCATTTGCATTCAGAAAGTGTCACTTGGTGAAGCGGAACTGATGATGAAGACCACAGATGGCCACCGGAACTCCTCAACGGTACCGATTTCAAGGGTGGCGATAAGATATCTCGATTAAGATAGTTGAGCGACTACAACGAAGCACATTTAATTGTTTTAAAAGGACTATGATTTTCCCGCGGCGTTGCTTGCGGCGAGCTTGAAATGTCTTAAAGTTTCATATATCAACTAAGAAGTGGGACTACATAAGCTTATTATGATCACTAAAAAGTGTAAAATAAAATAAATGTTTTAAAAAACAAAAAACCGCCTTCAAAAATGCAAAAAATAACTTCTACTACTAGGTACTTAGTAGTAGGTAGGTAGGTACATATCCTATTAGGTTAGTCTAACTGAAGTCGGCGACCACAATATTTTCAACAAAAAGCCGACTTCAGTTGGACTAACCTAATAGGATATGTACCTACCTACCTACTACTAAGTACCTAGTAGTAGAAGTTATTTTTTGCATTTTTGAAGGCGGTTTTTTGTTTTTTAAAACATTTATTATAGCTTTTTAGGTACCAAGCAGATGGATCAATTTAACTGTTATCTAGTGTTAAATATGTTGAATTTATGTAAATGGGTGGATCAACTTTTTGTTGCTGTTATTCTGTCCCGTAAGCCAGGAGAAAACAGTGATAGAGTTTCTTAGAAAAATGGTTATAATATAGACTACTAACACGCTTGGAAGAAAACCCATAACAGAATGGGCTTGTAATTGCCAAAAAAACTGATATTTGCTGGATTTATATACTTTAAAATCGTGATTTTAAAGAGTGAACCAGGAGACGTCACCATGGCAACGAGGGGCAAAGAAAAGTTGATTGACCCAAATTTAAAAGACGTAACAATATTCATCGCATAAAGTTAATTTGAATCTGAATATGAATCTGAACGAAACCTAAGCCATTATTTATCAATTTAAACTTTATTGCACAAGTAAGTACACATGGCGGACTTAATGCACTAAGGCATTATCTATCAGTCAACCACTAGGCCAAACAGAATAGTTGAGGCGGGTGCGAGCATTTCAGCAAGAGCATTGTGCTGACATTTTGGCTGAAGCCAGACGAGCGTATTTTTTGAGTTGTGAGTCGCGTAATTTCTGCTCCTCCATTCAGTTTCATACTACTACTACTATGAAACTGAATGGAGGAGCAGAAATTACGCGACTCACAACTCAAAAAATACGCTCGTCTGGCTTCAGCCTTTTCGTGTAACTTCTGATCAAACGAAACGTGATGCGAGAAATCAGCTTCAAAAGTCAGTAAAATTGTGCAGTTTCTCCTAACTTTTCAACAGTTCGTTTATTAAACTAAAAGTAATCAACCTCTTAAATAGAATACTTTGTCAATAAGTAAATGAGATATAAAAAAACCTGACCTCTGATTTCATACAATCTCTGCATGTCCAGGGTCTAGATTTTTTACAGGTTCTAGGTGTGTTATGTTGTTGGTTGCGATTGTGAGTTGCTTTTTTACATTGTCATACACTTAATTATTTTGTAACTGGCATGTAACCTTTTTTTAAATATTGGACATACAATGCGACAAACAATTCAACACCATATTTTTAGATTGTAATGAATGATTACACAAAAAGGTCCCAGGCCAACTGGTACAGTATGGCTACAGCCACACTGCAACAGCACTGTTATTTGACCATTGTCGGACTGTCCGAGATCTTGCCACCTGTCACTAAACCTGGTCACCCTACGCTCACCCACTTCAAGCGCTAGGGCTGGCACTTGATGACTTCCCACTCGTAAACTGCATGACTGGCCTTAGAAAAAAGAGCGCATGTCTCATAGAACCGCGTAGGTATAAGTGACCTTATTTCTTAAGATAGAGGGTTAAATTTGCTTTGACTATCAAATTGCGCATACGTCCTTTTTATTTAGAAGGGCAGATGACTCCTTTTGATGTTTATACAGGGTCCCTATTCTAGGCGCTAAAAACCGTATTGTCTTTGACCTGTTATGATATTGTTTTTAACTGCCGCCATTACTGTCAAGTAAATAAGAACTATCAAAAAGTTGACAATACGATAACAGAGCGCTTATTGTCTAACGCACTCGCAATCACGATCGTTTTCATTTTGAAAATGGAAGGCTTGTCTGCATACAAAATGAAAACAATTGCTCCGCTTTGAAGCCGGTTGCGATTGCGACTGCGTTAGACGATAAGCCCTCTGGTCATAGACGTCATGGTTTTAAATGGTTTTATTTTAACGAATAATTTCAAGTAAGCTCTCAATTACAAGCGAGTCGTTATTCGCCCGGCCGTTATCTAGTTGTATTGTTGATCGAAGGCCCCAGGCCATACACCACCTCAGTTACACTAGCTTTGTATTAATTCGGTGCCTAGTGGGGCGGGTTTATAATATAAAACAACCCTTTGTTACTTACCAATTTTCAAAGTACAATAGAATTGAAATGTTGAATTTAAAAAGCAGTCCTCACCGAAAAATTAAGTGAAATAGGGAATTATGACACCTAGCAACACTGAACGAAATTATTTTTTAAAGTATGAGAACGCGAAATGGCAATGGAATATGTAACATTCAGCCATTAAAATCGAATTTTTTAAATTAAAAGGTTTTAATAGAGGTAGGGGGGCTTATAGTTGGTTCCAGTTTAAATGACGAAAATGCATTTAAAACCATCCATTACCAAAAACTATTGTTCAATTGTTATCTTCAAGTAGGGTTGTAAAACAATTACGCAGGTGTGTCAGTACGGCCAAAGTATACTTTGAATAAACAATCTTGATAGTTTTTTATTGCATGTTAGCCATAAGAATATGCGATATGTATTAGAGTTGTGTTGATTTATTATGTATCAATAATGACAATTTAAAATTATATTGAATGTATATAATATAGGAATATTTATTAAGTATATTTTTGCATTACAATATAGACGGCTTAAAAAATCTTTTATTTCAATGATCAAGAAGGGTTGAGCTACTCCAAGGCACGTGCCACACTTCGGTCGTCCCTTTGTTATCTTTTCCTTTCATATTTAGCAACAAAAGAAGTTGTAAAATCCCGCGTTAAATGCATTTTCGTCATTTAAACTGGAACCAACTATACAAACAATACGTAACACCTTCCTTATGCAACTAATGTTAGGTTTTTTTTTCTTTTGGCTACTGGTTGGGTAGTTTTGTCATTATATAAGAATCCAAAGCACTATGAGAGCGATAAAGCAATTTCTTGCATCGATTTAAAAATCATGGCCATAGGCTGTTATGTAAACAAGGGGTTATATATCAAATAGGTATTGAGGAATAAATAAAAACAAACTACATTAATCTAATATTTTAATGCAATAAATAAGCACATAAAGTAGTTAGTTAACAAAAACTCATTATAAAATTGCTTACTTATTAATTCTAAACGTCTTGTCTTTGGCGAACTTAATTAAAAACCAACCGATTTTTTAAACGCTTATTAAAAAAGGAACGCCACAAACTTATCTTGTGCGGACGGTGAAAAAATGAACTAACCTTGTCCGATACAAGATGAATTAAGTTCAAGATGAAAGCGCTGAAATCATCCGCAAAAATAAGTTTGTAACGTTCAAATAATTCTAATATTCGATAGGACAAATATTTACAAAATGCCAGTATCAAAACATCTATGGCACTTTCAAGGAAGTAATGCTAAATTCTACAAGTTGAATTTATTTAAATGCAAACATTAAATGCATTAAGTACAATCAATTAAAAAAATATGGCAACACTTGTTTATTGTTCATTTAGATACACTTTACTTCGGTAGTAAGGCACATTGCAACTAGGTGGCGCTACCGTCTCCAAAAATGAAAGAGGTATTACATGAAGTTTAACATTCTTAGATCTAGATGGCGTTCTCGAAAGGTGTCTCTTAATATATATGATTTTACAACAATTACGTTTTTTATATTTTACTATTCAAAGATCATTAGTCAAAAAAACATTAAGATAAACAACAGTTTTGTTGACACATTTGTGCCATTTTTTACCTGTTTAACATTATCAAATTGCTCGTATCAAGGTAATGTTTTAAATCTCGCAATCCCCAATGCTCAATTTAACGTAAATTATTTCTGTCTCTACAATTGGTATGTCGGACGGGGTCGCACACTCGCTCACGTCGTTTCTCGCAAAAAGAAGCATCACACGTCAAATTCAAATTTAGAACTGTTTTATACGTTTCATTCGACGAATAAAGGTGCGACCTCACCGCTTTTTAAAATACGGAGACGGTACGGAATCACAGTGACGCATCGTATCCGTACCGTTTTTATCGCATGCGCTCCACTCCGCTGCTTAACGGTGCGTCAAAAACGGCGCCATTTTGTTATTTGAACCCCGTCTTTTGTTTACGCAACGACACCGTATTTTAAGCAGCGGTGTGGGGAGCGTGCGTCAAAAACGGCACGCATACGATGCGTCACTGCGATTACGTACCGTCACCGTTTTTTAAGCATTGGTGTGGGCGTACCTTAATGATTGTCTATGATTTATTGGTTCATTGAGATTGAAGAAAAATAACATTTTAGACTCTATGAGACTTGATTTTAAGTTCAATATCGAATGAAATGTAGATCATGTAAATTGTACTGAGCAAACATACCAAAAGTTAATCTGTAAAATGTAGCCTCAATTAATGCTTTCGAGTAAGATTTTCACATGTAAAAGTACACTTTATTGTAAATTATTTATTTACGCCATTTAGTGTGATCACGCATCACGATTTAAAACTAATAAGGCACATAGTGAGAGGAGCGTCGAGAAAATATAGCCTACCAAAATCATAACTAGATGGCGCTAGCCAACTACATTTAAAAACCTATTTGTATATTATATTTCCACTGGGTTTGTCTAACCTTTTAAGGCAGTCTGGGGGGTTATCATGATTTATAATTTAAGTAAGCAGTTCAGTTTACGCTGAGAGAAAAGGACGGAGCGATATAGGTAACTGCTATAGCTCTGTCCTTTACGCTCGCCGTCGCTATGTCTTAATAACCCCCCAGGTTTTCAAATCCTTTTAGTTTGGGGGCTGGAAATGATCAAGTTTTCATGGAAAAAGTATGGCCGGCAACTATTACTCTTATTACCCACATTAAGCCAAAAAAAGTGGGAAAATTTAAAAAGAAAATACTTTTAATTAAATTTGCAGCGCGAGACTTAGGAGAGAGCTTTAGTTTAGAGAAGCTGTGTGTAAAACATTGATTTTGTATTACCAATTTGAAGTCACCCGGTCTTTACCGAGCATACATCGCCGTGAAACTGTTGTCTAACCGGCCTTTACACTATAAATACAAACACACGGTTACTATAGCAACGGCCGCCATCTTGTTTTGATATGCCATCAACGCTAGCCTACCTATAGTTTGCGGGTCTGCTTGGAGGGGCCTCCGTAGGCTCTAAAAAGATTTTCTTAAAGCACCCCGTAGGCAGCTGATCTCTTATATTCTTTACATTTCTGACCTCCCGGTCAAGGTCCGTGTGTTCCGCTTTATATTGTTCCATCCATCTGAAATAGTAACAAATTAATAGTATATTACTTAACAAGGGCTGTAAAAGAAAGAAAGCGCACGGTAAAACTCGCATTGTGGCCAGGTGAAGACGTAAAATTGTGTACTTATCACGGGCAGTAAAAAAGAAAGCCCTCTATCGCATATTTACAACCCTCGCCTACGGCTCGGGTCTCAAATACCTGCGATTTCGGGCTTTCTTTCTTTTACAGCCCTTGTTAAGTAATGTACTATTATTTTATTTTAGTATGTCGAGTACTCACTTCACATGGTTCAGTTTGGCCTCCTTCAACGCTTCGATTTTCGCGTCCAAATTGAGAGCCTTCAAGTCGTTCTCCACTCTTTTCAGGTTTTCCTCTGGAAAAAAAAACCGTCGGGTCAAGAATTACAACGTGTTATAAAATACCCCGTAAAAAATCGAATAAATTATAAAAGTCAAAAATATTGTCAACCCTAGTAAGCTGTCATGTCAGGGAACCGGAGTTAGCATAGATTATTTAACAGAGAGGCCAACCTACCAATTTAATAATTGTCAACTTTAATGGTGTTTCTGGTTTTCATCCACAAAGGTTCAATACTATAATGTCATTATGCTTAAGTACTGGCTTCAAAAAAAAGTCAAGACGGAAAAAAAAATATGTTGTCAATTTCAAATCTTCTTATCGATACTCTACAATTGTTTCGTGTTTTTTCCAAAATGACGATGTTTTCTAACTCAGAATATTACGACTACAAAACTCGAGTTGTAATATCTATCGAATTCTGTACATTTTGTTAGTATTCGCAAGAGTTGGCACGAATGGATTGAACGAAAGTAATGTCGCCTATCATTGTGTGAGTGCCGTATTGAACCGATGTTCGAATTTCAAACCGAAAACCTGTTATTATTTTACACACTTGTATACTTTCTTTCGTTCACTCATTCAATCCATTCGTGCCAGCTCTTGTGAATCGACCTGTAAGTAAACAAGTCTCAAAAAAGCGAGCGTTTAAAATCAGACTGCATGATTTGTTTGATAAAGTCGTCTCGTCTACTACATGGTGTATTGCGTGTCCTTCATACAAACATAAATTTGAACTAACGATAGATTAAAGTACTGTTAACGATTTTATAATAAAAATATAACAATTACCCTTGATAACATAGCGTAAAAAAAATAAAGTTTTCTCGAGCAGCAATGTAATGTAAACTTTTAGGATACTTTTGACCGATACATTGCGTGCTGAATTAATTAAAAAGAAAGATTTTTTTTAACGCTAGTTATTAAATTATCTGCTATAGGGCTTTCAGCCCTTAAAATAATATTCGTATGGAAGACACTCTACCAATGAATAAATATCAGAGGACCATCACACATAAATTAGCCCCAAATAAAGGAAAAGTTATAAGGAGGGATAAAATATTAAAAGAGAACAAATGCTGGTTTCGATTGCCAATTTGAACCTACATTTGTTTTTAATATTTAAATGCAGTTTTTCCCTTATCTAAAATCGAGGCTTGAACAAATTATGAATTCCCTGTACTTACTATTTTACAACGTGCAGTAAGGTTTCCCTTTTATACTTTACCTAGCCTCTGCAAAGAAGCGTCATCCAAGGTGGGAAGGTTCTGCAGCTCATCCGTGATGACCTTCAGGTCTTCAAGACCCTTGGACACTTGCTTGTCTGCCTCCCTCGCGTCGGTGTTAGCTTGACCCACCTGTGAAGATCACTATGGTGAACAGAGGCCTTTCTTTGAAAATCGAAATTCGAAGTTACGTTCCATCCCTGTCACTCGTCAATCGACACTTAGGGTCTCCCCACACCTATCGACGCGGAATCAGCGTTAGCTGATCAAAAAACTCTTTATGTTTACGCAATAAGAACGAACCAATCGTCAATCGGCTCTGCTCGGCTCGCGTCGGCGTTGCGAACGGAACGACATCGTTTTCGCTCTTATAACTTTTTCTTACCGGCTCAAGCCGATTCCGTGTCGATAGGTTTGGGGAGACCCTTAATAGAGATAAAGATGTGGAGTAACTTTTGAAAATGTATTCCACATAGCTCGTAATAAACAAATGGTGGACTTATGTCCAGGTAGCGAAATTTTGGTGCTGATGACGTCATAATGACGCAATTCCATACTGATTGATTTCAATAGCAATGCAATACTGTTACGAATTAATTTAAATATATTATTATTGTCTCTGACCATCTTCTAATTAATATTACAATGTCGGTTATTGATGTTTTTCGCATTTATAATATTATATAGTAGAATTAGTGGGATGTAGCTGTCAATTAATAGGGAATTATGGCAATTATGGGTAAAAAATGATTTTTCTCAGCTGTTTGTCATATGAATCAGCTTTTATTGAAGCTGTCAAAGTTATGAATATTCCCTATTACCATATCTTCATTGGTTTATTATTTGAAAGAGTCAATGATGGAGCGGTAATTTAGAATTGGCTAGAAAGTCCTAGAAACTTGTTTTCAAACACATACCTTCATCTTGGCGTCTCGAGTGAGCTGCATATTATCAGTTGCCTGTTTCTCCAAGTCCTCGATCTGCTTAGCGGTTGCCTCCACGCGAGCTGATGGAAAACCATTATTATTTATTTCGCAAGTGTCAGGTTCTTACTTAATGTTAACGCGAGCTTTGTTTAGGATACTATTCGCCTCGTGTTCTAAAGGGGTTTATTTTACTATCGTCATAAACTGAAAATGGCATTATCGAACAAACGTTATTGAACGTTATTGCCTTCATGGTAGATTCAAAGACCCACTTACAAATAACTCCATGTTTGTGATAAAACAAGACAACATGCAAGTTCTATCAGGAGACAAAGACAGCGAAGCACATCCTCTGCTCATGCAGACCACTAATGCGGAACAGAAGTATCTAGGGCGACAAGAGATACAACTCCTCAGTGCCTAAAGCATCTGGAAATTTCTGGACGCAACGGGCCTTTGCGCCGAGCTCTAAACAAAGGGCTGCCACAATCAGCAATAGTTGAAGCGGCACACCAGGCCTTTTTTAAGAAAGGGCCAGGTCAGGAGATCCTAAACCAACGCACTTGTATGAAGAGACTTATGAGTGTGGAGGAAGCGAGGGAAGTTTGTCTGGATCGTAAAAAGTGGAAGGAAATGGTCTTTGGCTACCCCTACGGGAAAGAGGCGTGACTGTGTGTATATATCTGTATGTATGTAAGAAACACTTACTGGAAAGTTTCTCAGCTTCGTCACGGAGCTTGCCAGCGTCGGCTCTGGACGAAGAAGCCTTCTTCCTTATCTCATGAGCAGCCTGGGAGAAAACAACGGTCATGATGTTTATGTTACAGATGCATTTAGCCCAGTCGGTAGAGACCTGCTTCCAAAGCTAGGTGTCAAGGGTTCGAAATACACATAGGCAATGTCTAACGATAAAAAATATCCCTTCATCATTGATATTTTTAAATGTATCACAAAACATTGCAGTATTCTGGGCACTATATTACACTTAGGCTGGGGAGGGCGATTGCTGGATTCATATTAAGCTCGCCCTTGCTAGCTGCTCCCCGGCTAATACTTGTCCAGCAACGGCTTGCGTCGTAAGCAGAGCCACCAGGTTAAACGAGTCAAAAAAAATCTAAAAAAATACCTTGAACAATGTTTAGTTATTATACATTATGGTATACTTAAATTGATAAAATAAAAAGCTCGACTGTGTCAAAAAACTGAGTAACTTATGTACAGTCACACCCTAGCACAATATCAAGACGTTTAAATCGTTAGAAATCCTAAATATTTATTCAAAATTAAGAGACGTGACGACAGACAGATGACAATGTGGAGTCTGGTTGCCGCCATATTGAATTTTGATTACTGTCATATCTTTAGTGACACTCAAAAGATTAAAATAAATCGATCGATCATCAAAATCGACCCACGCGTTGAGGTTTTTCTTTGGGTTTTTGACAAGATGGCGTCGCTTTCTTAATTGTTTTTAATTTTTTGCATATTTTGTTGTTTAATAGATAGTAATGATGTATTAATATGCAGTAAATTAACATTCAAATGTGCAGTATAACGGAGAATTCAAGTTTGAACACGTATCGCCTTTGGAAGGATTGCTCCAAGAAAATCCCATCTGGTCTTCGTAAAGTTCTACCTACATCGCTTCACGGAGGCTAGAGGATCACCGTACAACGTCGAATTGTTTGTTTTTTGACACATATGTAACTCCTAACCTTGACACTGGCACAATTGTCCCAATGGACAGTAGCCATTTAATAAAGAATTGAATTGAATTGAATTGACCCACGCGTTTAGTTTCCAGAGCGCCACAAAGGCACAAACATACATACTCGTACATAATATACATATAAGCTGATAAACACGTTACTCCTCTTTACGTCACGCATAATTTAAGTGTTACGAATGTAGATTCCCTTACTTGGCTAGCCTTCTCAGCGTACTCGTTCTGCGCCAACTGAGCCAGGTCCCTGGCCTCCTTGGCCTTGTCTGATGCCGTGTGCAACTCCTCAAAGATGCTGTTGATGCTGGTGTCGGCGGTGGCCACCATCTCCTGGATGCCAGGGACGTCCAGGGCCGCCTGCTGAGCGAGGGCCTGGGACTCTGTCACTTGGTCACTGAATTCTGGAGAAAATATAATAATATCAGGATTCTTAACCATCAATTTGAGCGTTGGGTCCTAGTCCTAAGATACCAAATGCGTTGCCAATCCTACGGGGCTAGACAAGTTGCCATCGAATACAAACGCTAGCGTTTGGTGATCACTGTCGTTTTGCGTTTTCATAGAAAACACATTACAACTGACGTTTCCATTTTTGACAACGCATGTCGAGTGATATCTCCCGTGACTTACGTCAATGCCATACATTTTTCTATGACAACGCAAAGCGACAGTGATCACTGTGATCAGCTTATTGTGCTATTTTGGAATGTAAAAACGATAGCCGCACCAAAAACATTTTCCATGGTGGCGTATTGTTTCTATGATAGTGCGAGTATTGGCGAGTGGTGACAACAGGTCTGATACTAAGCGAAGCTCATGGCACTTAAACTGTTTTTTCTATTCCGTGATAGTAGCCGTCCTGGCGTCAGTGGCACAATTTTCAAATATCGGCCAGAGTTGCTGTGGCATTCAAAAGGTTTAAATTATTTAAAAAAATAGTACATATTTGGTGGTTTTAACAACATTCTTAACTAAAGAGTCCTCACCTTTCAAAGTCTTGTAGATCTCATTGGCATCCTTCAGCGTGACCTTGGTGAGTTCCACATCACTCCTCGCCCGAGCCTGGAGCTCGTCCAGCCTGGCCAGCAAGTCGTCCAGCTCGTCCTGCCTCTCGTGACCTTGCTCCAGAAGCTCCCAGCCTCGTTTGATGGAGTCATCCATGTTATGGAGCATAAGTTGATGGGTGGACATTAGGTGTTCGAGTTCTGATGATTTTTGGTCGATCTGAGGAGATGATGAAATAAATATGACAAATTGATCTAGTTGTTAAGTAAGCTGGCTTGTAATTAAGGTACTAGACGATTAACTTGTATAGAGAAATATATATTTAAATACACAGAAATACATATTTAAATATTTAGAAAACACTTTTATATGACTGGAAGACTTCGACGACAAGACAGAATTCACCGTACAACGTTGCTTATATATACTTGACATTGGCAAAATTACGTTAACGTTACGTTAACACTTACATAACCTCAAACTGCTCGCTTTTCGCCTAAAATAACAATTTAGTCATTAAAAAAACATCCATGATGTAAAATCAGGATCATGGTGTGCTAAATGTGGTCTCTAGTCGCTTTATTCAGCAAACCGGCCATTTTAGCCAAAAATTATGCATTTTGAGGTTATAAAAGTGTTTACTAAATAAGACAAGTCAATCGGATGGACTATAAGTGTGACATCACATCATATTGCATGCAACTTGCTCTTGCCTAATGGAATACCGCCTTAACTGTTTTAGCTAGTATAAGAGCCTCCATAGACGGACTGCTTTAAGCAATCAGGACCGACAGCCCCGTGGCAGCTATTGGGCAATCTGCTCAATACGAACCTAGAGCATTAAAATTGCAGGTCGCCCAATAGCGACAACGGAGCTGTCGGTCGGTAATGCCTCAAGCAGTCCATCTATGGAAGCCCTAACAGAAACAACTTACAGTCCTATTCATCTCAGCAGCATCCTGTCTCAGCTTCCCAAGCTTGATGTCAGGCAACAGCGTGGTGTTGACCTCGGCATACAGTCCCAGCGCGTCCTCATACACAGTCCTGGCTCGCTTGAGGGCCGCGTCAGCCAACTCCGTCATGCTGGTCAACTTGCCGGAGGCCGCGTTCAACTCGTTGGCGAGGAGTTGGACTTCGTTGCTGGATAAAGATTTCGAATATGAAGTACAGGGTTGTCATGACTTATATGTATGTATGGTTTACCCTTGAAATATCGAAACTGATTTCATAGATTCGCCGAATTTTTATTTTATCGACAGGTATTTCCACTTGCAGGAGCTTATTTTTTTGCTGTCACAACTCTAACCTAACCTAACCTACGTAACAAATGCTTATGCTGACCTGAAAACTATGGTTTCAGCAGAAATTAGCTTTCGATGAAATTAAATTCGGTGAAGTGACAGATTCGATGAAATGTTTGTCGATATTTCAAGGTGATCACATATAATATGTATGTAAACTCTTTATTGCAGATAAACTGTAAACGATTACAAGACATGTTTGCATCAATATAGATAAATGTATTAGGGCGTTTTCACTAAAACGTGTACCCCGATTAAGGACTGAAATTAAGTAACTTTAACTTTGTCAGTTTTGTGACGAAAATTAGCTATAGATACATTGACGACCGCAACGTATGGCTAATTTTCGTCACAAAACTGACCAAGTAAACTGCATAGATGGGCGATTTCACTAAAAGGTGTAGTGAAAACGCCCAGCTATGCAGTTCAGGTTACTGATGAGAGAAAAGGACAGAGCCCTATATGTTTATAACAATTAAAACAGATTCAAAAACCATGGCCATCGGCCTTGATTTAGGGGGTAAGAAACGCTATTGCCCGGAGCTAAAGTACGAGTATTTTTTTATTTTTACAGCTACGCGACAAGCGTCGCCTCACAATCCTCACAACCACAGAACAGAAAAAACAGTAGAAGTGTCAAGTGGGCGTGTAACGTGTGGCATAGTTATGCGGAGTTCCGTATAACCTACCATACTTTTGCCGCGGTCGCTTATTTCGATATTTAAATATTTTGACATTTCTAAAATAGGAAATAAATCCAGAAGCATGCCTTATTGTGCTATTTTGGAATGTAAAAACGATAGCCGCACCAAAAACATTCCATGGCGGCGTGTTGTTTTTATGATAGTTGAGTATTGGCGACAGGTCTGATACTAAGCGAAGCTCATGCCACTTCCACTGTTTTTTCTATTCCGTGCTCACAACGTGTTCACTGCCAGGGGGCGTGGCCTAGGAACAAACTTGTGTGACAGTAAACGCATAAATGCTTCGGTGGCAGTGAATGCGTTAAACTAAAATAAACGAAGCCAAACACACACTTCTTACCTGATGTTAGCTTGCTTATTAATCCCATTCTTCGCCAGATTATTGGCCTCCAACGAAGTGTTGTATGCTTTCTCGGCTACGTCTCTGATGGTGCGTGCCTCATTCTCCAACTTGTCGGCCAACAAGCGCGACTCCTTGGCCAGAGCTGACATGTCGACGGACTGCTTGCCAAACTGCTCGGAGCGGTTTCGAGCCTTAACTAATGCTGCGGCTCCTTCACCGTCGAGGTATTCTAACGCGCTCTGTAAAAAAGGTTTTTATGAAACGTAATATAGACAAGGGACTGAATAGTACATTTTAATGCAAGTGCGGAAAGTATATCATTTTAAGTGTCTTGGCCTAAGCTGCAAGCAAAAGAGAAAAAGAGATTTTAAAGAGTTAAAGAGTAATTAAAAGAGACAAATTATTAGTCTGATTAAAATTCACTGTGCAATTTGAACAACTAAGAATAAAAAATGGAAAAGTAAAAAACACTAGTTCGAAAAATCCAACTTTCCGCACCGCGTATACAGCTACAAAAAGTACCACTTTTTGATCCATTGTAAAACAATAATACCTATTATATAAATGATTCTGTATAATGTTATGGTGCGCGTTATGGTCCCTGTCTCACACCGTACCCTTTCCAAAATGCTTTTGTAAAGTCCCTTTCGCTTAATATCCCATAAAAAAATGCAGCCATCCTTATCTTTTAAAGACGTCTAACATAGAAGATTTACTGTCATATTTTACGTCATTCATATGAAAATAAGAAAATATGACATAACGTCACACTTTAAGATGCTTAGTAATAAAAGGACTCAATTCACACAAAATACACTTTTATTTAAAACCTTAAATGTTTACCCTTACGTTAGAATATGGAATAGACATATTTGACACTAAATCGCGTTTAACGAGGTTTGTCGTATTCTCCTCGCCTCGCATGCTAAGCCCACTGGTGGCCTGTTGGTCTCTTCCTTCTCATACAAAATAATACCTAAAAAAAATGGGTTTTAAATTGAAGCAACTCACGTTGATCTCCTTCTGGGCAGCCTCTAGCGTATCTTCAGCTCTGGAGACATTCCCCTTGCTTCTTTCCACGGCCTCGTTGCCATCCAAGCTCTCCTCTTCAATCTTCAACAGCATGATGCTGAAAAAACACAATGAGTTTCACATTTGTATTAAAAATGTCTTCTTTTTCTCAGACTTCGCTTACGCCCTTGTACGTAGCGACATCTAACGGCAACATCAACCAACTCGCCAGCGCCACCAGCGTCAGACAGCGGAACTAAATGTTCTACATCGCGCTAACGAAGTTTCTCCAGTCGGTTGACATAATATACCATTTCCAATTTCATTCAATTGGACTTCGGTCCCCAAGGCATAACACCCGCCTGGAGAGAAATCTATTGTCTTCTCTTACTACATTGGCATTGGTGACTCCGACGTGATCGTCATCCTACACCCTAACTCTTTCTAATGTAAAAAATATAAATGTCTAGTTTCAAGGTGAGAGGTACAAGTATTTAGAGGTTGCAAAAATTTACCACTAAGGGAGGAGCAGACTTTCATTGTTTACTATTTTTCCAAAATCAACAAAACAATAACTAATTTACCTGCCAACTTATGTCAAACACTAAAGATACCTATTGACCATAATCACCATTTTATCAAAACCCCTAAATATCAACTATAGCTCATGCAATTCACGATGGCGAGTGGGCTTTATTAGTGGTTGAACGTGTACATGCACATTGCGGTAGTGTGCGTGTCTGACGGAGCGATCAGTCGCGAGCGCGCCGTCGCTCGAGTTACTTGTGCATATTGTTTCCACGACGCTTACTGCCACGAACTACCGTCAGCATGTCCAATATCCGGAAAAAACGCAAAGTTATTTATAGCGAGGTATAACGGATTTTTATTTTGAAGTATCCTAAAATAAAAATAGTAAATTTATTTAGAACTGTGGGCCTATCCGTGTTTATCGCTTGACAAAACGGTAATAAAACATTCGACACTTTCTTACATATAAGTGTGAGAGTGACGGATGTTTGATCCACGTTTAGTCACCCAAGAAACAGCAATAATAAGCCCTCTAAAATAAAGATAAACCTACAAATAGGTTTTAATTTTAAGTATCATAAAATTGTACGTAATTTTAAGACAGAAAATACGGAGACATTTGAAATGTCATCTTCGCGACAAGATAGAGTTAGGTACATCAATTTCGTAGAAGATGCAACCAAGAAGGTCGCTAGTGTCGCTACTACATGTAGTATTACTAAGTGTAGTTCGCATATCACATCAAGAACATAAATAAGTAGTTTGTTGTTTTATAATATTTAAGGTCAAACAAAAAAAGAATTTTTGAAATCGGACCATAATTGATGGAGAAATCAAATCGGTCAAACTGAGAACCTCCTTTTTTGAAGTCAGTTTAAAATACTTAATTGCATTATTTCTTATCATTATTTGCTAGAGGGTTTGCGACAGTATAATAATTAATAAGTATAATGTGTCCAATACTTCTCTTTATTTTTTATGCTTACCATACCCGCTCTCGCTGTCACGCACACTTTGACACGTATACAGATATGTGTTTACCACAAGTAAAGCCCACTCGCCATCATAAATTGCATGAGCTATAACTGTATTATAATTTTGAATACTTTTCTTTTAGATAAGTAGAATGAAGAATTCGATCAAATTCATTAAAAATTGCAAAGTGTCAAAAATGAAACATCCTATACTCTGATTATTCTAAGATGATGCCTGTGATAGCTCATAATACACACTTATTTCTATAACTTTACATTAAATACTACATCGGTATAAATAAACCTAACGACATCGTTCAGGAATTTATACTACATTGTGCATCAAGGGCGGTAAGAAGGGGATTGCTAACGAGAGACTATTAGAAGCCCGACACCGAAGACACCCTTTCCGAGCAAGTGTGACGAAAAATAATTAATTGCCTATTTTTAAACACATCCCGTATACTATAGTAAGTGATTGAAATTACGAAATACGGCTGTCACAGGCGTCATCTTAGAATAACCAAAGTATAGTCTGCGTAGACGAAAATTGCCGTTGTATTTGGGTTCTCTATCGTTTGCCCGAAATTCATTTGCCATAATTGTATCGCTTATCATAATATTCATTTGCCATAAAGGCTTTTTCTCTGAAACCATAAACTATTCAGAATTGTTATAAAAGTAACCTAACCTAACCTATTAGGCTCTATACGATGGCATGTAAAAAATACCTGAAAGGCTAACAGTTTCAGAAAAAATGCCTTTATGGCAAATGAATTTTATGGCAAGTGATACAATTATGGCAAAAGAAATTCGGGCAAACGAAGTGATCCCTGTATTTGTGGTTTGTAAAGACAAATGGCTCCTAAACCCTCACCCAACATCGCTGAGCCGGTCGGCCAGGTCGTTCAGGGTCTCCGTAAGGCTGGTCCCGGGCCCGCCGGAGAGCTGCGAGCGTGCCTCCTCACCCAACCGGTCTATATCTTGCCGCACTCGCTGGAGCTCCAAGTCGAAATCCGCGTTCTCGACCACCGTTGGGGCCTTGGATATTTTCGATAGGATCTAACAACAATAGGGTTAATGAGCGGTTTTCTTAGCTTAGTGTTAGATCCTTGAATATTTTTATCAAGCCAGCTAATTTTTTTTTGGCTTCATCAACATTGGCATATTTTATGTTTATTATAACTAGGGTTTAGGAATTTTGGTGGCAAACCGTGGTTTTAGGATCCATGAAGTTGCCGAAGTTCCTGATTATTATAATACATACCACCTTGATTTTGACCTTCAGTATTGTCATATTTCTAAATTCAATATTTCATTAAATCGCTAAACGAGTTTAAATTAATTTTAATACGTAGGATATCTCCGCTGTGAAGGCGTAACAAAAAAACAAAAGACTGGACAAAAAATGTATTTAGTTTATTTAGAAATATGTCAAAACTAAAGGCCAAAATCAAATTGATATGTGTAATAATAATTAGGAAATAGCGACTCCATGGATTCTAATTATAACTGTCAAAATCCTTTTTTTTTGTTATTGCCTGCTTTTATCAATTGAATACATTCTCATTACTTTAAGCCAACACGTTAGATCCGAGCTTCGGTTTCTAAGCATGCAAGATTTCAGGGTTGTCACTCACATCGTCTAGCTCCTTCAGTTCGCGCCTGTGTTGGTCGACGGCGTCCTGCACCAAGTTGTAGCACGGAGGGCAGTCCTTGCAGCCCTGCCCGTCGTCGCGACGTTCCTTATTCTCCATACACCTGAAGATATAGTAATTGTTAGCGCGGGGTATGTATTCTTACCCCCATATTCATATTGAAGATAAACCTATTTTAGTTGAAGTATTTTGTCCCTTTCTGTCCAATTCAAATGTCATAATGACAGATAAGGACAGAGCATATTTGAAGCACACTTTAACTATGGCGTGTTTATGAATAAGAGGGTTTTAGTTTGGCTGTCACACTTAGCCACGCCTCTGTTTTTTGTTAACCTGTGTCTGTGTGTCTGTCTTTGGCATCGTAACTCCCTGACGAACTGACGACGCTATAGATAGATACACGTTACATTAACATTACGCACATACGCGTTCAAGGCACTGGTAAAACTCGAGCTCTTACCAACAGTGAATACGGTAACCACCTAATAATGGATATAAATAATGTATATTATTTTCTTAGGGTAGATTCGATCAAACTTGAATAAATAATCGAAAAATTATACTAGTTATATATCTGTCCCACAATTTGATTTTCGAGTAAACCAGTGGACGTGTTTTCAAGCAATCTTAGGTACTTATAGCAGCTATAAGTCGTATTACTTAGCTCGATTAGAGTGAATGATGAACGAATGTATTACCCGGCAAAAAAGTATTGCTGTACAACAGAACTATGTCAATATAGGACTGGAAAATAACTGTCATTAGAAAATGAGTGTTAAGTATTTTTGACTCAAAACAAAAAGTTGACGCCATTAAACAATTCTTGGTAAGTATAACTTTGTTATTCCGCGCAAAACGGTGTTATAGTAACTATACCCAAATAGGTTCACTCTCGATTAATTGGCGATTTAGTCTAAGAATAATGTTTATTCTCGTTTGCTCGAATCCACCCTTAGTGTAGTGTGAAAGAGACGCACCTGTCACATCGTCTGCCCTCCACGTTCTCCTGGCAGAAGCACTGTCCAGTGGCGTCACACTGGTAGTTGGTCGAGCCCCACTCGTCACAGTCGCAGTCGTTGCATCCGTCCACTGAGAAACCGTAGTGGTACGCGCGACAGCGGTCACAGTGTAGTCTAGAAAAAATGACAATGAAAATCATTTAGTTGTACATTCACGGCTTTCTCGAAATTGTTTTCGAGTACACTTACCTCGGGCAGATTCTGCAGTTAGGTAACAATATAGAAAAGGAGGTGAAGAAGAGGATCCAGCTGGGCTGGGCAGCGTTTGGGAAATTACCTCGAGTCTTCGCGTCATCCATACCGCAATGGTCGAAAACGAAACTTTTCAATCAGTGCGTCCTACCCGTTATGACCTACGGAGCTGAGACGTGGACACTCACGGTAGGGCTAGTCCACCAGTTCGCTCAGCGAGCTATGGAAAGAGCTATGCTCGTAGTTTCTCTGAAGGATAGGATTCGTAACGAATACATCTGTCAGAGAACCAAAGTTATCGACATAGCTCAAAGAATCAGCAAGCTGAAGTGGCAGTGGGCCGGCCATATCTCGCGAAGAACCGACAAACGCTGGGGTAAACGTGTTCTAGAGTGGAGACCGCGTCTCGGCAAACGTAGTGTAGGACGCCCTCAGGCCAGGTGCGATGACGATCTGCGAAAGACTGCAGGCAGATGCTGGATGCGGCAAGCTGAAGACAGGGCGCTATGGCGCTCATTAGGGGAGGCCTATGTCCAGCAGTGGACTAATATAGCCTGATGATGATGAGGTTAAAGACGACGCGTTGGTCTAGTTGGTAGTGACTCTGCCTATGAAACTAGAGGTCGAGGGTTCAAATTCCGGTAAAGGCAGATATTTGTCTGATGAGCCGTCTGCCGTTGAGTTTCTTGCGGCGCTTCTTCTCAACAGTGGTCTCTTTGGAAGCGCTGGTAGACTCAGACTTGTAAAAGTGCCTACAGGGCCTACGGTTCGAAAGGTTAATAAATAACTTACCCATCTATACCAGGCTTGCAGTAACATTGCCCGCTAGCTGGATTGCATGTGGAATTGTAAGCTCCTTCCAAATTGCACTCGCAGGACTTGCATCCTTCACCTGAATCAATGTTGTAGTAGCCATCCTGTTGACAACAGTAACATTGGTTGGGATTCTGGTTCGATTTCCGGTAAGGGTAAATGTTTGTATGCGAGTATTTGTTCCTGGGTATGTACCTACAGTACCCCATCGAAAATGTTAAGCACTTTAGTGCGTTGTCAAAGTAAACTTCAAACAGAACATCAAATGACAACCATGACGATGACAATGACATTCACAATGACAGGGTTCTAAGTATGCTCAACATTTTTATTGGGTGACTGTACAGTCAACCAATTTGATTCCTAGGCCACTATTGACTTTGTCAATGTGACGTTGTAAACCAAATCATAAGAAGTCTGTAACGTTTGGTTGTCAACGTCACTTTAACATAGTCCAAAGTGGCCTAGAAATCAAATTGGTTGACTGTACAGTCAACCAATTTGATTTCTAGGCCACTTCAGACAGACTTCTTATGATTTGGTTTACAACGTCACATTGACAAAGTCAATAGTGGCCTAGGAATCAAATTGGTTGACTGTACTGTATCATTGTTTGGTACAGTCAAAGTTTCAATTATATACACATTCCCAAGTCCAAGGTAGAAGTAAGTTTGGGACTTGGTCAATGTGTCAGACTGTACCCTAATATTTTTTTATTTATTCTATGAAGAGAGGATCGATTCAAAAAAAAAACTGTCATAAAACCTTTTCTTTCTTGTAACTGTACTTATTATTGTAGTAATCATCTATTAATTGAGACCGAACTAACGAATCCCAATATGGACTTTTGGACTCCATCATCAGTTAGACTCCTAAACACCATAAAAAACCATTGACCTCGGGTCATCTATTTCAAGTCAGATTTCGTCAAGTTTATAAATATGTGTAAACTTTAATACCTTGTCTATTTAATGTCATGTTTAAACTTCCATACATTAATTGTCACAGCGATATAAAAATGTACATATACATATTTATGAAATAGATTGTACAACAAAAAACAATCCTTTAATTTCAAGACAACACTTTAGCTTATTAGAAAACACTATAATATTATTGAGGGCACCACTGGACTCGGAGAAGTCTTAATCAAGCCACTAACTCACCTCGCATCTGTCACAGTTCTTGCCAATAACATGAGGCCGGCATGAGCAGTAACCAGTCAGACCATCACATAGAGGTGGTCCCTCCGTACTCTCTATGGTGCCTGTCTCATGGCACTCGCAGGGCTTGCAGTCTCCCTTCTTCGTGGGGTCCAGGGCATCTCCGTAGAAACCTGAAAGTGAAAAATGGTTTATCAAAGGTATTGATATCTTGTATATGGGATATGGTTTTGTAAGAGAACGTTCAATGTGGTTTTCTTCACCGTCATTGGCGAGTTTTTTTTTGTTATTCTGTGTTTTGACACGTTTTCCTGTTCAACTACGTACGCATAATATTTTTATTTTATATGCTAAGTTAAGTATTATCGTAGTCATAAGCAATATTTTGAAACCCCCTCCTCTTGGGAAGCGCTGGTACATTTTTTTGTCGTGCAAAAGTGCCCATGCCTACTTACTCGGCCGGAGCTAAATATGTATGGAAAAAATTGCCAGATATACGTTATTTAAGACTCAGTTTATGCTTGTAGCAATCCATTGATGAGTTGTTTTGCCATAATTGAGCCGGGAGCTATTGCAGCGATGCAGTGTATCACCAAAATATGAAACAGCCTAAACGACGTAAGTAAAAGCTTTTAGTTTGTGAAAATCGACTTACCACTCAAGCACTTGTCACAATGCTCTCCTGCAGTGTTGTAGATGCACTTCAGACACTCGCCAGTGGTACGGTTGCAGTTGCCAACTGCGTTTGGGTCAACATTGCCATTGCACTGGCACTCTTCACACTCCTTCGAGGGTCCAAACTGGCCGGTTGGGTCACCGAAGTTGCCGTCAGCACACACCTCGCATTTTGGTCCTGGAATAATAATGTTGACTCGTCAGCCAAAGTAACATTATTTTTCACCTCAGCACCTCAAACTGGCAGGTTTTGCTGTTAAAAGGCAGTGAGTAAAAGTCGTTGTCGAAGCGAGCGTGAAAAAAACTAAGTCAAAAAAAAAATGCCTGATGCTTTAATATTTTTTTTACATTGTGTGTTTTACGTGTATACTTATGGTCTAGACTTTTTTTTTAAACTTTGCTTGTCGACTACACGAAGCCTTTGTCTTTGTACAATACTATAATCTTGTTTTTTGTTTTCGTAACCACATAGAAAAAAAAGTTAAACATACAGGGTGTTAGGCAGAAGGTTGGACAAACTTCAGGGACTAACTCTGTAGGCCACACTCATCAACTTCTATTATGGGACCAACATCAAAATCACGAAAAAAAAAGCTCCATACGAACTTTGAGAGCTAAACAGCCAAAATGTATGGAGCAGCTGTATTTTTTTTCGCGATTTGGATGTTGGTCCCATAATAAAAGTTGATGAGTATGACCTACAGAGTTAGTGCCTGAAGTTTATCCAACCTTCTGCCTAACACCCTGTATACAACAACTAACTAATTAAGTTAAACAGCTTAAAATATATCAAATCACTCACCAGCATATCCAGTAGGGCAGTTGGTGCACACAATGCTTTGGTCCATCAGCTGGATACACCCGCTGTTCTTGGGGCACGGGCAGGGCTTACAGTCCTCATGGTAAGGGTACAGCTAAAGTAGATCAAATCACTAACCAGCATATCCAGTAGGGCAGTCGGTACACACGATGCTTTGGTCCATCAGCTGGATACACGCGCTGTTCTTGGGGCACGGGCAGAGCTTACAGTCCTCATGGTAAGGGTACAGCTAAAGTAGATCAAATCACTAACCAGCATATCCAGTAGGGCAGTCGGTACACAAAATACTTTGCTCCATCAGCTGGATACACCCGCTGTTCTTGGGGCACGGGCAGGGCTTACAGTCCTCATGGTAAGGGTACAGCTAAAGTAGATCAAATCACTAACCAGCATATCCAGTAGGGCAGTCGGTACACACAATGCTTTGGTCCATCAGCTGGATACACCCGCTGTTCTTGGGGCACGGGCAGGGCTTGCAATCGTCAGGGGTGCCAGCGATGGCGTTGCCATAGAAACCCTTGGCACAAAGCTCGCAGTTACTTCCAGTTGTGTTGTGCTTGCAGATACAATAGCCTGGAAAATACAATAAATTTCATTTCGCCTATTTAAAAACTTTACTTGACAGTGGCGTAGCTAGCCTGAGTGGCACCCGGTGCGGATATTGTATGCCAAAACTCAGTTACATTATTTTATTGGTGGCGGTATGCAATCTGCCAGTTTTATGAATTGTTATAGATGGCACTCACTACTGATGTCCACGGTCGGGTCGGGTGTCACCCCTAAGCGGGTGACACCCGGGGCGGGCCGCCCCTGCCGCCCCCCCCTAGCTACGCCACTGACTTGACAAGTAATGATTAGGGCTAGGATTGGACTAGAATACTTTGTGAGCAAATTACGGACCAAATTGGGGGGAGGGAGTGTAAACATATCCCCTCCACTAGCCGCTCGGAGATTTTACGTGTGTCGAACTGTATGTCAAATAGCAGTGCACTATCGAACCTTGGCATTGGCAGAATGATCAAAACATTGAAGGGGTCAAAATTAAATTGAATAGAAGTACTCACCAGTAGCAGTGTCACAAATATGCGCGTGCTCATTACAATCGCAGGGTATACAGTCGGAGTAGGGCCCGCCATTGGCTGGCTCGTGACGGAATCCTGGAGCGCACTCCTCGCAGTAATCGCCCACGTAGGCGTTGGGGCAACTACACTTCTCTACCCAGTTGGCTGGGGCTGCCCCTTTCTCGCGTCCAATCTAACAAACAAAATATTGTAATCATTTGTAATCTACTAATAATATCCTACTTTAGTAATATTATAAATGCGAAAGTTTGTGTGTGTGTTAGTTTGTTACCCCTTCACGCTGCAACGGCTGGACAGATTTGGATCAAATTTGAAATGGGGATAGCTCATACCATGGATTAACATTGGCTACTTTTCATCCCGGAAAATTAACATGTTTGTATGATTTAATGGAACACCTAAAAACTCACTGGGCATTAATAAGTCCCGTCAACTTGATTAGGAAAATCACTATAACCAGATTAATTCTGAGATACCATAATGGTTATACATGGGCAGATAGATGGGTTTACATTTAGATTCCAACCATTACCAAAACTAGTTCTAAATTTACTTGCAAAATTTGAACTAAACATGAGGTAAAAAGCTTGCAAAAAGACCGTAAAAGAAAAGACCATACCTTCGCAGTTTCAATCTTGAAGTTCATCAGGTACCCCACGCCAGCCTTGTTGTAAGTGCCTCTAATTTTGATGGCCGTCAGATTTTGAAGTATCGACATAAACTCGAAGTTAGACAAAGTGGGGGTCCAACCGTAGTTAGAATCTTCATGTAGCTTGAAGTTGTATTCTTGGTACTGGAACAACATTGGAATCAGTTAATATTTTTTACCCATCTTTCTTACTAATATTATAATAAAAATGAGAAAGTTTGGATGTTTGGAACCTAATGGATACTTCACCCTTAATTCAAATTTTATACGGTCCTAAATTGATTGTTGCAAAACAAATGAATAACCCTTATCTTTTGTAAAATAAGAATCAAGTGTCCATTATTGGTGCCTTGTCCATTACTGTATCCATCACCCTACCTAGAGAATGTGAACTTCATAACAAATTCTTTGTAATCAGTTTTTAGGTTAAAATTCCCTACTCGGTGCTTCCCTTGCAACGATTGTCAAGGAGCAAGAAGTCTTTAGGGATTTACCTATAATCATTATTCATTCTTTTATTTTTTTTGAAAAGTTCTGCACAAATGGCACTGATTCATAAATAATAATAAACGCCGCCTTATGATGATAGATGGCGCTAGTAACCCATGTTTTGCTACAATTATTTTATAAATTATTACAATAAACACTTATTTGATTAATAAATAGAGCTTAATAAGGAAGCATAAATGATGTCCTGTTGTTTTGAATATGAGTATCGACACCAAGAGTTGTATTCAAGGTCGGTTTGTAAAAGATTGCGCAGTTTGTTTGAAATTGGTGTGAAATCTGATTTCTTTACACTGTTTCGAAATGGAGGTAAATTGTTCCTCCACTTAGGGGCGATTTTCAAAAAGGCAGCAGAGGGCTTATTGTCTAACGCACTCGCAATCACGATGGTTTTCATTTCGAAAATCGAAGGCTTGTCTGCATACAAAATGAAAACAATTGCTCCGGTTGCGATTGCGAGTGCATTAGACAATAAGCCCTCGGGTCTGTGTCTTGAGACAAATAGTGGGTTTGATACATTCTTGATGTGCGGTGCCTGAAACTGACAAACCTATACAAGTATTTCTTTTAAATAAATATACAGGTTTGCCTTTGGTTTGGTTTGGTAATAACCCCAAATTATAAAGAAGCAAAATAAAAATATTACTTGGCTTTAATTCCTAGCACAAGCATTCTGTACATTGTGCTGGAACATTATCGAATAAAGGCGAGGCCAAAGACGGTGTCATAGTGGTAAATTTTACAGAGTAAGAGTTTCACAGGGTTGTAAGTATTTGTAAGTATTTGAATATTAACTGACATATATTGTATAACACCTTGAGTCTTACAAACCAGTCAAGTATGTGTTTTTCAAAATGCAAATGATCATCCATCTGCATTCAATGAAGCAAGAGTCACCCAGAGCGACCCAGGTGGGTGATTTTGCTTTAACTTATTTGTTATTAAGACACTACATACATACATTAAATCACGCCTGTTTCCTACAGGGGTAGGCAGAGACCACTTCTTTCCACCTGCTACGATCCTGACAAATCTCTTTCGCTTCTTCCATGTTCATACATCGAGTCATGCACGCACGTCGGTTTCGGGTACTTAAAATTCGGCCCTTTTTCAGTATTAAGACACTAAATAAATGATTTGCTTTCTTTGTTTATATATCTTTTTTTCAATACGAGTAAGATAAAAAGTAAGATCATCATTCATTTGTTTAACTACTTCCAGGACATTACTTTGCCTAGACACGTAACATTGGACTTTAATATACCTGATCAGACGGAGCTGGGTTATTTTGCCCGTAAATATTCATAGCAACTGAAGCATGGGCTCCTTCTAGAATGATGTCCTGCGCTGACGGGTAGCCCCTGGCTTCTCCAAGTCGGAGGGTAAACTTGAGCTGGTGGTTGTAGGAAGGTCGCTGGTCGCCAAGAAACTGGTTTGAAGCTACGAAGTAGACCGTCTCGGTGTTTGTAGAGTGGACCTCTGCAAATAATTAAAGGCTGGTTAAACATAGAGGTAGATGGCGTAGGCTGAACTAAACTGGAGGAGTGTCGCTAAGGTTAAACAGCAATGGACATCGTTAAGAGGCCTTTGCCATGAGGCACACTGAATCAAGAACCTTAATTTAATACGGGTCTATGGCTGGTTGTCAATTTTTTTTTTTTGTAAATTACTTTGTCGTCGGTTTTGCTTCGCAAATTCATAGCAGTTTTGTGGGACAACTTGTAACATCGATGAAGAACTTGCACGTATACCTTATAAGTATTACGTACAAATTAAATTACAAAATAACTCTGATAGTGAAGGTGCAAATTAAATTGCATCTATTTTTTCCATCTCACTCACGGCTGACTGAATGACACGCGGGCGCGCGTCAACATGGCGTCACTAGTAACCAATAATAGCACAGAATACAGACGCGCAACGCGTGGATCATGCTGATTGGTTCCCGCGCTTCGAAAATTCGTCTTCTGCGCAGGTACATCGGTGAGCCATATCAGTTGTGTTTTACTGTAAGACCCGCCAGGGCCGCCAGACACGGACTGCTTGAAGCAATCGGGAACCGACTGCACTTCGTTGCTATTGGTCGATTTGCAGTTTCAATACTCTAGAAAGTGCAAACCGACCAATAGCAACGAAGAAGCTTAAAGCAGTCCGTGTATGGCGGGACTAACGCCTGTCGAACGCCGAGCCGAGCGCCTAATGTGTCTATCTTAAGATATGAACCCCTACTTACCAATGTTCTGAGTATTAGCATTGAACTGCAACACCGCTGGCTGGTGACTGTCCGCCTCAGCAGTCCACTTCTCCGCGTCCCTGATGAAGTGGGCGCTGAGCTCATGCGCCTGGTACTTCGGAGCCGAGCTGCACTGAGAGGAATGGCCGAAGCAGAAGCACGGGGTACATCCGAACTCGTTGTTGATGTCCAGGTTGAAGAAGCCTGGCTTGCATCTGTGAAGGATATGTCGCCCTGGTAGTTTTAGAGACCCAATGCGTGTTGGGACCTTATTAGTAAGCATCCGCTGTCCGTCGGTCTGTCTGTCAGTAGTATGTATCTTTATATACATACATAAAACGGTACACTAACTCCACGTAACGACTAACGTAACTATGACTATTTGTACTGTGTACATTAGACTCTAGATTCTAACATTACATAACGCAAGGTATTCTATCTATACATATATATAAAAGGCAAACCTGACTGACTTATATGTTGATATATAAGTCAGTCAGCCGAAACTACTGTACCTAGAAACTTGAAATTTGGTACAGGGGTTCTTTTTATGATGTAAGTGAGCACTAAGAAAGGATTTTCCGAAAATCGACCCCACCGGGAAGAAATGGGGGAGTAGCGGGAAACTAATTCTACGCGAGCGAAGTCACGGGCGTCCTCTAGTGTCCTATAAATTCCAGTGGTCAGGTTAAGCAAAAATTTACATACTTATTACGGTAAGAATCATACTTATTTAGGTTTTAAAAAAAAACTTGTGCAATTCTAGCATGTACAGTCGGCCTTATAAGAAGCTGCACACTTTTGTACCTTATCGCTTTAACGTCTTTGACAGATTAGTGCAGCAGTTCAAATAGTGACGTTAAAGTGACAAAACACTAAAGTGTGCAGCTTCTTATAAGGACGACCGTACATGCTAGAATTGCCAAGTTTTTTTAAAAACCTAAATAAATATGATTCTTACCGTAATAAGTACCGTTTTGGCTTCGTACAGTGAAACTGGTGGTTGTTCGTGGGAGCATACTTCTATAGTTATAACAGTGACAATCGCCGGTTGGTGTCCCATCCATCACCCATCATTTTACTAAATTAAACTTGTTTAAAGGGCCTCTGCGTGTTGGCTTCGGCTCCACGTTCACCCTCCAAATGTCCGGGACTCCTATAGTCCCGTAATTGATAAAGACATACAAAAAATATTTTTGAGACTAATACTTACTCGCGACACCGTCTTCCCTCAACATTCTGCTTGCACAGACATACCCCCGTCACGGGGTTGCACTGAGGCAGATTGTCGAAAGAGCCAGCATCGAAACAGTCGCAGGGCTTGCAGCCAAGGCTGGTGAACTCGTAGTGGTTAGGAGCGCAGGTGTCGCATTTGTCGCCAGTTACGCCTGGCTTGCATTGGCACTTGCCTTCCGCATTGCATTGGAGACTGCGGGAACCTGGAAAGGGGAACGGGACAATATATCAGACAATCTTACACAAATAGAGCAAGTCCCAAACTAAGCTCTAGGCTTGTACTATGGGTACAACGATAAACATACTTTTATAGAGAAATACTTACTTAAATCAAACTACAATATACCTGTCCTTCCATAAACAGGACCTCTATTCAACACGGTAAAAACAATATCGTTTTTGATCTGTTATCGTATTGTCACCGTTTTGATAGCTCTTATTTACTTGACAGTAATGGCGTCTGACGTCAATACAATACCATAACAGGTCAACTACGATATCGTTTTTACCGTCGGCAATAGAGGCGAAGCATAATTATGATCATTAAAAAGTATGAAATAAAATAAATGTTTTGAGAAACGGAAAAACCGCCTGCAAAAACGCAAGAAATAACTTCTTCTAAAATAGAAGGTGTATGAAGGCCGGCCTGTAAGACCGGTTCTCGTGGCTAACCTTGGGGAGGCCTATGTCCAGCAGTGGAAGTCTTTCAGCTGCAATGATGATGCTAATATAAGTAATATCATTTCTTACCAGTAGGGTCACAGTTGCATGGTAGACAGATATCTCCAGCAGCCTGGAAGTAATTTTCACGGCATCTCTCGCAGTTCGCCCCGTCTCGGTTCTCCCGGCACTCGACGCAGTGCCCGCCGTGTCCAGTGTGCTCGTACAGCTGCTTATCGAAGTAGCACTTGTTGGAAAACCCGTTGCAATTACACTCTGGAAATAATACATTTCATTGAAACCAGACAAAATTGACTAGTTTAAACTTGCGTCTATATTAAGTAGGCACAGTCGAGTTCATAAATATGTAAGTATAATATACACTTTAGTACCTTTTCTATTTAGGGCTGATTTTTCAATCCCCAGATAAAGCTATCCAGAAGGTAAATTTTAGCTCCGTCCTTTTCTTTCATATGAGTTCAGAAAAGGATAGTAATCCATAATATTTTTGATAGTTTTATCTGGGGATTGAAAAATCAGCCCTTAATGTCATGTTTAAACTGCTACATATGAATTGTCAAAGTGAAAAGGTACTAAAGTGTATACATATTTATGGACTGTATAGGGGAAATCCGGTTCTTTCCAACCACGTCATCAGATCACAAGCTGTATTCTCCTAAAGTATTCGCTCAGCATTTTAAAAACATTGCATTTCCGCCATGTTGAATTTAAGACATCTCCATTTTGTCACCAAGGATTACAAATCATAAATTATCCTTCAAAATGAAAAATTATTAAAGAAAGCTAAAGATGATTTTTAAATGCCTATTCAATAATACCCCATTTGTTATAGTAGTCTCTCGACTTTTTGATCTTGTGATACGCATCAATATTACGTGATATGGATCGCGATATGCGTGGATCACCCGATAATATTGATAATCTAATCCGTGTCAATAGAAAGTATTAATAAAAGTAGCTTCCCGCCGTCTGTTCCTTCTTTTATCTCCATCATAAATTCCGGATTATGTACGATTGTTATAAAATACTTACGTAAACCGAAACGAACAGAGGGCGAGTCACTAGTATAGAAATAATACTATTGCTGCCTAATGATGAGGTTGATGTCAGAATTTTATAATCGCCCTTACTACATTATTTGTAAGGACGAACCCAAAAACTCCTCATCACCAGAGGTGACAAGGTTAGAAATGTATGTATGTATGTGACGCAACGTTACGCGTTACTTGCCCCTATGAAACTTGGTGGACAAAACGAATGCGCCATGTAATATACACCCAGCGCCATCTATCGAGCGCAGCGCAACCTGAGTGCAACTTCGACGCGTAAGGCCCGATTTAGAACAAGCGAACGAACAAGAATTCTATGCACGGAATAGAAAAAACAGTGGGAAGTGGCATGAGCTTCGCTTAAGTATAAGACCTGTTAGTCGCCAATACTCAAACTATCATAAAAACAACACGCCACCATGGAAAACAATAATGGAAAACTCCAAAATAGAACAATAAGGTATGCTTCTGGATTTATTTCCTATTTTAGAAATATCGAAATATCGAAATAAGCGATCGCGGCAAAAGTATGGTAGGGTATGCGGAACTCCGCATAACTATGCCACACGTTACACGCCCACTTGACACTTCTACTGTTTTTTCTGTTCTGTGATTCTATGCATTATCTCTTACGTTTTCTTTGTTATTTTTATAAGGACAAAACATGTTCTAGAGCATTCGCTTGTTTGGTCTAAACCCACCTTTAGTAAGTTAGAATGAAGAAAATTTACATAATTTTTTTCAGCGGCAACGTATGAGTTTTAGGGCCTGTTTCACAATCGTCAAGTAACGCGTATCTGACACATAAATTTAGCCCAAATAGCTAATAGCTATTATCGAAAATCGCTTAGTTACAATTATGCAAATTGTCTTGGCACTAGTTATGTCACTAGTAGTAGTAGTAGTTACATTCTTCGCTCTTCATGAGCTCAAGTAGTAAAACAATCGCATTCGCTTTTTGAAACTTTATTCTATCAATAATTCATGGTTACCTCGAATTGCAAAAGCATAAAGTGCAAATATATAGTTCTCTTTTGGTTTTTTGAAATACAAGTGGTAGAATTGAAAACGAATGGTGTGGACCACTCGTCATTAAATTTTCTGTCGCTCGTAATTTCAAAAATACGGTTTCACAGATTTTGCTGACTTCCGAGTGAAACTTTCGAGCGCTCGAAAGTCAAAAATCGGCCCCCATCGTTGCCAAAATGTCCGAAGCGCAAGAGATTCACTCCTATTACCGACGTGTAAAAGAGCCCTCATGTGGCCAATTTACTGAATAAATATTTTGAGTATTGAATTTTGCCTTTAATGAACTATTTAAATAATCAAAAATAAATTTCGTGTGTTTGTTTGATACTCTTTCACGCTGGACGAATGTGGATGAAATTTGGAATGAAGATAGGTTATAACCTGAATTAACATATAGGCAACTTTTCGAACCGGAAAATTTAAAGTTCCCAATGTATAATCCCAAGGACAGAAGCTAGTAATTAATAAAATCAAAAATGTGTTGTTGCTCGCACAGCTTTTGTAAGACGGTCCTTAATATTATGTTTGCTTATACCGCATTCGTGAAACGTAAAATAAAGTTGCGGGACACGTCATCGCAGATTATAAACATCCTATGTTTAATTGTCGATGTATTCGCAGTTGCATATACAGAGTGTTCTTAATCCATGTAACCGCACAGCACTACAGCAGTAGTACTACTACAATGACGTCAATTTGTGTAATATTAGTAGGATCAAACTTTCTTAAACGTTTTGCAGTCTCGGACCGCTTTCAGGATTTAAAAAATTCCCCGTCAATGATTATTTTGGGAAAAGAAAACAAGCCTCATAAAAATAAAACACTTATTGGATTCGCTAGCCGCGCGTGTTGCCTTGTCACGACGAGTTCGTTGCTGGGCGGTCAGCACAATTTCGTAATAAATATTTTACGATACGGACTAGGGGGGTCCGTCGAGCCCTTAAGAAACCCTGAAGTTGATATTGTGGCGCGATTTCATGAATTAAAAACATTTAAACGTTTAAACGATGAGTTAAGTTTCTACGTACGTTTGCACTCGTAGACGTTGCTAGGAGACGCTCTGCCCCATGGTGCATCGTTGAAAAAGTCACGGCACTTCTCACACGATCGGCCGGCGGTGTTGTGCTCACATCTGTAGACATACAAGCAAATTATGAATATTACGAGTGAAAACGGGAATTTAATATAAAACATACAGGGTGGGAAGGAGTATACCGACAGATTTAAACCAACGATTCTAGTGCCTATTTGGACAAAAAAAAGTAATACAGATATTAAATTATTTAACTAGTTCCCAAGTTGATAAATCTCAAGGGTAACACGCCTTTATCGTATTTTGTGGGAGTCGTTCGTGAAGTGTGAAGTTTTCTTTTACACTCTTTTGACTAAGGCTTCGTTCACAAGGAAGTACTATCGTTTTTTTTAATGCAGTTTTGGGCCCATGTCCATATAACATTATTTAGGTACTCGTAACACCACCAGAGGCCGGTTTCACGAAGCTACAAGTTACAAATTACAAGCGGAAGTCTCTTTCTAACTCCTCCTGCTAGAAAGAGAGTTCCGCTTGTAATTTGTAACTTGTAGCTTCGTGAAACGGGCCCCAGGAATCCATGGTTAAAATCGGTTGGTACACTCCTTTACCACCCTTTATAATATAATGAGTCCGAAGAGAGATCTCACGGTTGGCTTCCCTTACTGCGTAATGACCGATTGACGCTCTACTTTGAAAATCGAATTTCGTAGTTACGTTAGCTCCATCCCAGTCACTCGTGCTTCGAGAATAAATCGAAAGAAATGAAATGGAGCAAACGTATCTTCGAAATTTGATTTCTATTTGTTACGTTGTAACCTAACTTTGGAGTAGCTATGCCATGTTTTGCCCTTATCTGTCGTTGTGACAATGACATGAGAATTCGACGGATAAGGACAAAACATGGCATAGCTACTCCAAGGGTTTTAAAATGAAGAATATAACTCACCTGCAAGTTCTGACTTTGGAGCCATCCTCCATGTCCTGCAGCTCACAGACAGATGCATGTCCATTGCACGTGCACCTTGCACCGACGGCCACGTCGGCAATGGCGTACCAATACGACTGCAGCACCTGGCTGTCGCCGAAGATCTCGTCCCCGAAGGTGTTGAGCCGGTCGAGAGAAATACGAAGGTCTGTAGCTGTCACCCATTCCTTAAATAACAAGTAAAAAATAACCAATTAACATTGCTAGCGAACGTGGCTAGTGAAATATTAACCTTAACCCTAAAAGTTATTTTGTATATAGTGCATTCGCGTTAAGAAAATAGTGAGTCATCGTTGACCGCCGACCTGGCCACGCCCCCTAGCCAATTAGAATGCTTGAAATTATAAAGTCGAGTTCACAGTGACCAGTTGAAGTCAGACCTTCGAACAAAACGGTTGTGCATCTAGCGTGTTACTCGTTACCCGGCAGTTGCACTGATGAGTCACTATTTTCTTAACGCGAATGCACTATAGTATACTATTGACCTTATATCAAAATGTGTACTATCTGTGTAATTAAAAATAAAAAATTGTTGAAATTAAATTTGTCTATGATACTAGTCATGCTTACATGAGGTAACATCTCTGGTATTATTAAAAAAAACAAAGTACATTATCTATGGATGTTCGCTCACTTCCTCTTCTGCTCCATGACTCCGTACTCTAACCTGAAATCTCTGCAGGCTTTTGCTTACAATATAATTGTGCATATAAGTGTAACTTCTTTCTTAATTCAATATACGAGAGTTCGCTGTTTGATTTAAATATCCGCATTAGACAAGGCTGGCCTTCCAAGATCAGAACTGCCATCTCATTAAAATTATCTTGTCTGTGGCCTCACCTCACAACGGTTGTTTCATTAATAGGTTATGGGCCCAGGTTTCTTTGGCCCATTATGCTTATAAATCGCGATAAGTAGTGTATTTCAGTGTTACATAGAAAGCAGAACTGAATGTCGCCGTTAGATTTAAAAGTTAGTTAGTCAGGAAGTAGTGTGAACCTATACATTTCTTAAAGTGCACTTTTTGTATTTTTTATTTAAATAAAATTGTGTGAATGAGTGAAATCCAAAGAGGCTAGATTTCAGTTTCTTTTTTTAATTTTGCGACTATTTTAATCAAAACAATAGAAGTCTTACTAACGTTCAAATACAGAGTCAAATTCGATTATAGTTCCTTTCTTGGTGCTTAACCTTCATAAGCCAAAGGCGGTAACTCTAATTCTGCTACTGTTAAATACCTTAATCTACTTAGGGCTGATTTATCAATCCCCAGATAAAACTATCCGTCAGTTAAATGTATTACTAATACTATCCTTTTCTGAAGTCATATGAAAAAAAAGGACAGAGCTAAAATTTACCTTCCGAATAGCTTTATCTGGGGATTTGAAAAATCAGCCCTTAGTAAGTAATTGCGTAGTTATTGTTGAATACATCCACTAACATTTTAACAACAAAATATTCAGCACATGATTGCTTACTAACGCCATCTATGAACTAAGAGTAGAAACAGTCTGTTCCTAGTTCCTAGATGGCGTTAGCAAGCAATCATGACTTGTGCTAAATATTTGGTATAAACCCGTAAAAGAATTAACCAAGTTAAGACATCCAATTTGTAACTGTCTCGTGGTTTAGATTACGATCTAACAATAAAAGGTAAAAAATCTAAAATATCATAAGTTTAATTACACAATTTAGTACCTACAAACAATTAACTTCTATTAAGTAATCCACGAACGTTTTAATAATAAAATATTCCACACCACATTATTGCTTACTAACGCCATCTATGAACTAAGAATAGAAACTAGTAGAATTAACCAAGTTTAAATGATTATAACTCGTGATTTACTTGAAACAAGACCATTATTGTATAGCAAAGTTTAAGAATCTACTATTTATCTTTTAGACAATGATCAAAAAGACATGCTGTTTATATTTTTTCTAGGGAAAGGGATTAGAGGTGACAGTTTTATCATATACTTACGTCAAAGTGCATATGAATTGACAGCTATTCCAATCCCAAACTAATCGCGGTTTCATAATACAACGATGTTTATACAGCTTACCTGTAACTCGGGGCTGCTGTCAAAGTTATACGCAGACGGCCGTCCCTCCAGCGTGGAGAACAGGACGTTTCCCCCAGAAAGGGGGGAGATGTCGGAGTACTCGCTGGTGCACAACGCGCGGGTCTCAGCACCGCTCTCGGCTGCGCGTTGCTCTTGGACGCCGTACGTATCACGGCAAGATGCGCTAAAAAACAACAGGTTGTATAATCACTAGTGATCAGGGTAGTGATTCTTTCAAAAGCAAAGGTGAGCGAACGCAGGAGTGAATGTCCAAGCGGCGAGTTTAAGTAGTCCCGTCAAAGCGAGTAAAACACATATTAGCGCGTGTATTCTCAATTAGGCAGCCTTATACGTTCGAGAAGCCATGCTGCCAAATTGAATACACGCGCTGAAATGTGTTTTGTTCGCTTTGACGGGACTTAAACTCGCCGCTTGGACATCGCTCCTGCGTTCGCTCACCTTTGCTTTTGAAAGAATCACTATCATGTCGCTTTAACGTCTTTGACAGATTAGTGCAGCAGTTCAAACATGACGTTAAAGTGACAAAACACTAAAGTGTGCAGCTTCTTATAAGGCCGAGCGTACATTGTAAACACTTTATTTACACAGTAAGTAGGTATGTGACTGTTTATTACCTGAAATATTGGTAGGGCTCCCACTCCGAAGTTTCGCTGGCCCGCCGGTAGATGGCGAAACTTTGCGGCCGTGGCGAGTAGAACACGAGTCGCACGTACGTAATGTCGAAAGATTTACCTGGAAAACAAACACAAATATTGTTCCTAATACATTCAGTATAGGTGTAGTACCTACTTCTGTATTTAAAACGTATCAGACTAGAGGGCTTATTGTCTAACGCACATACAATCACGATCGTTTTCATTTTGAAAATCGAAGGCTTGTCTGCATACAAAATGTAAACAATTGCTCCACTTTGAAGCTACTTGCGAGTGCGTTAGACAATAAGCTCTCTGGGGTGTGATTCGCTCAAAAACGCGGTCAGACGAACGAACGAGTGAATGTCGCAGCGGCGAGTTTAAGTAGTCCCGTCAGAGCGAACAAAACCAAAAAAATCGGAAATGCACGCGCTAAAATGTGTTTTGTTCGCTCTGACGGGAGTTGACGGGACTACTTAAACTCGCCGCTGCGACATTCACTGGTTCGTTCGTCCGACCGCGTTTTTGAGAGAATCACACCCCAGAGCGCTTATTGTCTAACGCACTTGCAATCGCAACCGGCTTCAAAGTGGAGAAATTGTTTTCATTTTGTATGCAGACAAGCCTTCGATTTTCAAAATGAAAAACCGGACAAGGCGAGTCGGACTCGCCCACCGAGGGTTCTGCACATGACACGGTTAATTCAATTCAAAATTTGCACCGCCGCCGTTCCTTGCATAAAGACCCTGTTTTTTTGTGATTTAATTTAAAATGTACAGATTTCAGATTTTTTCCTATACTTGTAGTAAAAGACGGTGTTACTTGCAAAATTTCATAGTTCTAGGTCAGTGGGAAATACCCTATACATTTTGATTCCCTCGAGAGTAACGAAATACACGTTTTTGGCGACATAAACGGCCGTATCTTTTTTTTACGTAAATGTAGAAGTTTGATATTTTTACAGCTTGTAGACCGGAGTATATGGTTTTAATTTCAACTCGATACCTTCACGCGTTCCCGAGATAAAGGGTCTTAACATACAGACAGACGGACAGACGGACAACAAAGTGATCCTATAAGGGTTCCGTTTTTTCCCTTTTGAGGTACGGAACCCTAAAAATGATCGTGATTGCGAGTGCGTTAGACAATAAGCCCTCAGGACTTGTTACGCTAAATGTAGACAGTGTACCTTTATCATGCGCTCGGGATGGGTCACATCGCGACTGTACGTCGTAACATGACAAATACCGCTCTCATGCCAGGTCTACACACTCGCGCGAGTCGACGCGAAGCCGAGATACATTGATGTTGTTATAAAAGTTTTACAGTCCGTCTCGTATTTAAACACGGCAGTGTATCTCGGCCTCGCGTTGACTCGCGCGAGTGTTTAGACCTGGCATCATAACCGGTACTGACAAGGTAACGGGCCTATGTTACGATGAAATGTCACAAATGTTGGACCCAATATAACGTCATACAAACTTGTTCAACTGCGGCCCTCATTTCAAGGATACTTACCCAAATGCAGGGTCAAGTTGACTTGGTTGGGATACTGTATGCCCTCCTTCATGGTTTCTGACTGCCACCAGGTCAGGTCGTTATGCTCGTAGTGTCGGTCTGTTAAGAGTTCGCTGGAGAACTGGCCAGGTCTGCACTTCTCGCAGGATCTGAAGAAAGACCAAGGAATTTTAGGTTAGATTAGAATTGTCATGACAATTAACAAAGATGCATAATGTTCAGAGGCTACATATCATGCCACGAGCAAACAAGAATCAAAAGGAACGGCTTTAAGTATTTTTAAATTTAACAGAAACGTCTGTTTACAAAATTTACCCTCCGAGTATGGAAAAGCAAGCGATTACTAATTTCGTGGATCTTAAGTAGGGTCTTGGTGGCATAATTGGTAATGCGCCTGCATCGGCCCGGAGAGCCAGAGGAGATGTAGGTTCGAATCCTGCCTAAGACCGACGAATTTTTTTCGCTTTAATATGGCTTTAAGTATGTTCTTCCGCGCAAAGATAATTGCTGTCCAGTTTAAAACTACACCGTTTATAAAAAAATGGCTTAACTACCAGGATTAAGAAAATGAAAATAGTTTCTAAGATTCAACCAAAAACATGCGAGAAACGTGTCATGGTTGAAAAATAAAATTATCGATTATTTCTAATCGTGTTTTTACTTTTAACGGTCTCAAGAAAATATGATCAATTGTAATATATCCAAAGAACAGACCCATAGGCGTTAATATTGAGATTCAAACCGCTGAACACTACCGACTTATCATTACGTGGTCTCTTAGGGTGTTACCAGACCAATCGATCGATCGTCGATCGATGGTAGAATGGATTAGTCGACGTCGATCGGTTCCTACAAAACCAATCGATCGACTTCGATCGACGTCGATCGATGCCGTCGATTGATGATCGATCGATTGGTCTGGTAACACCCTTAAGCTCTTATGGAATCATGACGCTTATCATATACAGGGTGTCCCAAAATTCAACGTTAACCCGCCTAGGGCTGATAGAGCAGCTAAAAAGCTATTGATTTAACCCTTATATATATGTTCAGCGATTTTTACTAGTTTCGGAGATATTGAGCATTTTAATCTGAATTTTTGTAATTTTCCCTTATGCGTACGTCGCAAATAATCCTTAATTTCTTGTTTTATTTTAAAAGTCAGCGGTTTACATTATTAGAATCATCACGAATCAGCGAAGTTTTTAAACCTATTTGGCCGTTTTTTTTTATCACCTGGCTCAGTAATCGCATAAAGTGGTTTTTGCCATACATAGCCAAAAACAAACACTGGGATACTTTATGACACAACTTAAAAAGTAGATTAAAAAAAAGCTAATGGGTTTAAAACTACGCTGATTCGTAATGCTTCTAATAATGTAGATACCACTGAAATACGTATGAAATAAAACATGAAATTAATAATTTTTCGTGACATGGACATAAGGAAAAATTACAAAAATTCAGACTGATCAATATCTCCGAAATTAGTAAAAATCGCTGAACATACATAGGAGTTAAATGGATAGCGTTTTAGCTGCTCTATCAGCCCTAGACGGGTTAACGTTGAGTTTTGGGACACCCTGTATAGGCACTCGTTATAGAGGTTCAGGGATAAGATAGTGAGCCTTTCCCTGCCAGGGTTACCTGCTAGAAGCACCAGCGGTAGTCTGTTGGCAGTAGTCAATCTCTCCATGGTCCCCGCAGGTGTTCGTCGCTTCCATGCGCATCCTGTAAGCTGCATTGACAAACTCTGGGATGCATCTCTGGAAACAACATATTCTTGATTAATAAGATGCAAGAAAATAATCAGATTAGCGGTCCAACTGTGGTCCACTTTGTGGTAAGCCTGCTGACACTTCGGCTCCCTGTTTGCAGTCGCCAACTCTAGAACCGCCCGCTCCAACATCAAGGTGGACTGACGATCAGATAAAGGTCGTGGGAAACTGCTGGATAACAGCAGCAGAGGATCGATCGTTGTGGAAAATCTTGGGGAAGGCCTTTGTCCAGCAGTGGACGTCTTGCGGCTGATGATGATGATGATGATGACGAACAAAATGTTTTATAGCCTGTTAAGTAGATAAAAAATATGCCGTGTGATTGCCGGCTTAGAATATAGTGCCATTCCATGTCTTCCCGTGGAAGTCGTAAGAGGCGACTATGAGAATGAAGGCTTGTACTGTTAGGCGATGGGCTTGCAACCTGTTACTAATATACACATGGTAAACATCTTAGCCTGATTGTGCAAAATGTGGTTACAAGTTGTTAGAGTTGTTGGTAATCTTGTAGCTCTGTCTACTCCACTCTGGGAATGAAGGCGTAACGGTATATGTATGTATGTAATAGATAAAACACTGACATAATTCTGCCGTAATACCAAAGAAGGGGGCTAACTGCATAGTAATAGTAAAAGCATACCAATAGAGTATAGAATGCTAATGAATGCTATTACGGCAGAATGGTGGCCCTTACTATCAGAGCTTAACTGGTAGGGCTCGGAGACCTGATCCTTACCATGAGTTACAATACACGTACTCGCTAGCAAGTCAAATGTTCTGTCCCTCGCAGACCCCGCTGTATTCTTATAGAGTGCGAGGGACAGAGCATTCGACTCGCTAGCAAATACGGTAATTGTAACTCATGGTAAGGGTACTGGTTATTTTTTACAGCTCGTCAAAAACGCTGTACATTTCATAAAGAGCATTTGCATTTCGATTCCGTTTGAACAGAATCGATATTATTTTAATTTTGATCAAAGAGCAAAATAAAACTGAGGCTCTACTTTGAAATCCGTAATTCGAACTTCGTCTATTGCTATCCCTTTTGCTCTCGACGCGTCACTAATTCGCAAGAAAGTGACGGGGCGATCCGAAGTTCGAATTACTGATTTCAAAGTAGAGCCACTGTTCCTGATAGAAATAACGGTTACTTAATTTCGCTCGCTAATTTATTCGCACCGCCCACCACCACCCATATTTCGTCTTTTCTAACCTAATAGCTAGTTCTTTAGGTGCATTTTCACTTGCAGGCCTTATCATTTTAAAACACCATAGTCGCCAAGCCATCCAAGTGTCGGAAGAATCAATTATATTACCAACTAGAGGACGCCCGCGACTTCGTACGCGTAGAATTAGTATCCCGCTACTCCCCCCATTTCTTCCCGTTGGGGGTCGACTTTCGGAAAATCCTTTCTTAGTGCTCACTTACATCATGAAAGGAACCCATGTACCAAATTTCAAGTTTCTAGGTACAGTAGTTTCGGCTGTGCGTTGATATGTCAGTCAGTCAGTTTTGCCTTTTATATATATAATACTAGAGGACGCCCGCGACTTCGTACGCGTAGAATTAGTTTCCCGCTACTCCCCCCATTTCTTCCCGTTGGGGGTCGATTTTCGGAAAATCCTTTCTTAGTGCTCACTTACATCATGAAAGGAACCCCTGTACCAAATGTCAAGTTTCTAGGTGCAGTACTTTGGGCTGTGCGTTGATATGTCAGTCAGTCAGTTTAGCCTTTTATATATATAGATATATACTAGAGGACGCCCGCGACTTCGTACGCGTAGAATTAGTTTCCCGCTACTCCCCCCCATTTCTTCCCGTTGGGGGTCGATTTTCGGAAAATCCTTTCTTAGTGCTCACTTACATCATGAAAGGAACCCATGTACCAATTTTCAAGTTTCTAGGTACAGTAGTTTCGGCTGTGCGTTGATATGTCAGTCAGTCAGTTTAGCCTTTTATATATATAGATTAATTAATTAGATCATAAAGCTCGCGAATCGATTCCGCCCGAGCAGCGAGCGTTTACTATGAAAATCCATTCTTAGTACAATCCATTCATATCTCCTCCGAATTTCATATCCCTAGGTCCAGCGGCTTCGTTCGGCTGTGCGTTGATCGACCAGACAGTCAGTTTCTTCTACATTTAATAATATTATTAATAAAATATTAGGATGTTTGTGAAATGTCTAATAATAGGGAATTTGCATGTTTTTTTACAGCTTTAATAAACGCTGATTCATGTAACAAACAGGTGAGAAAAAAAATTTTTTGAATAGCTATAAAAATGACCAAGATATAAGCCAACAAAGATTTGTTCCTAACTCTTTCTAGCAAAACAGAATTTTACGTGGAGTTTATATGGCCGAACTGCACAATGACGTCACCGTTGCACTTCGGATCTCTCTGTCTAATTAGCAGTTTGAAATGCTTATATCATCCGTATTTCTTGACCGATTTTAATTTAAATTTAACTTTTGGTGATGTCTTTTACGGTATTTTTATGTTTTGTTGACAAAATACGATTTAAATAATCCATGCATATTCACTATTCCCTAAAACGGTTTAAAAGACAGCCTGTATATGGACGGACTAGGTACTAGAAATTATACACCAGGGATGTTACGAATAGGGATGTTACGAACATTCGCATTCGCATTCGCATATGCGAATGATTCGCATCATTTTAAACATTCGCATCGACATTCGCATTCGCAATAATCGATGCGAATGTTTAGCGAATGCGAATGTGTGCAGATCATGTCGTGACGGAGACACTATAAGCTTTCAAATCAAAGCTCAATTGAACAATTGTTCAGTGCAGCCGGCCTTATAATACGAGCCCCTTAGAAATCGCCTTATGGGGGAAAAGGCGGCAAAATTGCTTTTCCTGATATAATAATTGTAATAAATAATCGAAAAAATATGATAAATTAATATTTTGATAAATGTACTGTTCCATGTTCTTTTTTTCCGGTGTTCAATAAAGAGTATTTGTATTGTATTGTATAATATGCCTCTTTTGAACTTCGACTATAAAATTACTTAACTACGAGTATAACAATACACTTACTGTATAAGAATTGATTAATTGTTTTTTTTTTTTCATTTATACTGCGACTTGTGTTGACTAAAGTTTTTTTAAATGTGATTCCTTAACATTCGCATTCGCATTCGCATTCGCACATTCGCACTTTGAACATTCGCATTCGCATTCGCATTCGCGAATGTGAAAAATATGACATTCGTAACATCCCTGGTTACGAATGTCATATTTTTCACATTCGCGAATGCGAGAAAGAAAAAACTTTAGTCAACACAAGTCGCAGTATAAATGAAAAAAAAAAAACAATTAATCAATTCTTATACAGTAAGTGTATTGTTATACTCGTAGTTAAGTAATTTTATAGTCGAAGTTCAAAAGAGGCATATTATACAATACAATACAAATACTCTTTATTGAACACCGGAAAAAAAGAACATGGAACAGTACATTTATCAAAATATTAATTTATCATATTTTTTCGATTATTTATTACAATTATTATATCAGGAAAAGCAATTTTGCCGCCTTTTCCCCCATAAGGCGATTTCTAAGGGGCTCGTATTATAAGGCCGGCTGCACTGAACAATTGTTCAATTGAGCTTTGATTTGAAAGCTTATAGTGTCTCCGTCACGACATGATCTGCACACATTCGCATTCGCTAAACATTCGCATCGATTATTGCGAATGCGAATGTCGATGCGAATGTTTAAAATGATGCGAATCATTCGCATATGCGAATGCGAATGCGAATGTTCGTAACATCCCTATTATACACCCTGTACCGTAAGCTAAATGTAGATTAATTAGCAGTAAAATGTAACGTAAACAAAAACACTTGAACTGCCCGTCGAAGGTCGACAGTGTCCATTGACGATAGATGACATCATGGACGTCCGCGTGTTCATACCGAGAAACAGACTTGCTTTGATACAGGATGATAATAAATTTCAGTTTTGGCACAACTCAACTTTTCAACTAATATTAGGTACAATAAAAAATTACAAATTAAAAAATGAAGTGCATTAATCAAATTTGACGTAAATTTCATATTACATGCAAGAGCTTCACTTAAGTTTTTAGGGTTCCGTACCCAAAGGGTAAAAAGGGACCCTATTACTAAAACTCCGCTGTCTGTCTGTTTGTCTGTCACCAGGCTGTATCTCATGAACCATTACCGCTCAGTTAAAGATATAGTTTATTTTATTTATTCATCAAGGTAATATTACAATATATTAAATTGCAATGCGTGTAAAAAAAATTATCCTCCCTACGTGTAAAATAATTAATATATAAGTTTTGTAGAATCCCGGAATCCCGGAACTTACAAATGTTATTAAAATAATATTTTAAGAAGCTGATGCCATTTTCGCTTAACTTTTTCCAGGATTTTGCCTACTTTAGGTAAATATCGTACCGAATTTCCGATCCCTGCTTATAAGCTTTAGAAGGGTGTCTTACGTTACTCGTGCTCATGGTTTTTTTTATGGCTTCAGTTCATACCGTCACGTCGGCAGTAGTCAATATACCACTACTGTTAGGCGAAGGCTAGACCTAAAATAAATATTGTTATCTATCAGTATTTATCTCATATTGTGATATATATTGTTCGTCTAGTCTGCTATATTGATGGATGCTATATTGAATCCATGAACAGATTGTGATCCATCAGTATTTATTTGTATTTTCGCCTTAAAATCCACACCGCACCCATAGTACGGTCGTACAGTAGAACACAATTTATATGGCGTGTCGTGAATCTTCGTTCGCGCAGACACGAACAACGATTCCGATGATTTCCGAAAGCACGATTAAATTAAAACCCACGATCAGACTTGTACGTAATAGTTATAAGGTGCAAATTCAATTGCATCTACTTTTTCCATCTCACTCACGGCTGACTGAATGACACGCGGGCGCGCGTCAACATGGCGTCACTAGTAACCAATAATAGCACAGAATACAGACGCGCAACGCATGGATCATGCTGATTGGTTCCCGCGCTTCGTAAATATGTCACCTGCGCAGGTACATCGGTAAGCCATATCAATTGTGTTTTACTGAAAGGCCCTAGCCTAGCTAAGATGCATTACGCTGACTAGCGTTTCTATTCGTTTCGTTTTTAAACCATTCGCGTCACTCGTAGATGACGTGATACGACGAGTTACTACGTGATCTACCAGTGACGCGATTGGCTTTTTTATTTGAACGCTGGTTGGTTTCCTAGCGGTGATTTTTATCAAAGTTTCATGAAAATCGGTTAAGCCGTTTAAAAGATATCAGCTCTTAAAGAATGGGTCACCAAATAATCGGTGTTTTTACTTATCTATATAATCGTTAGTTATAGTTAAAGAATTATTTGCCCCTTTCTTTCAAATTCAAATGTAATAATGACAGATAGAGATAGAGCATATTTAAAGCACACTTTAGCTATTGTGCGTTTATGAATAAGAGGAGAGCGTAAAAATAATAGCCGCACTAAACGTCAGCTGACGATGAAGTCACGATTCGTAACGATTTTTCATTCACAACTTTGAAAACGGAACGAGTTAACAGTTTCTAAAATGTCTAACACTAAAATGCTAAAGTAAATTCTAATTCCATGTTAAAGTTAAATTATTTGCAGCTTTGTATCTCATTTTATGACAAGAGATATGTTCTGTTTTACCAAAACTGCTTCATCAATTCGAACTTCGGATCGCCCCGTCACTTTCTTGCGAATAAGTGACGCGTCGAGAGCAAAAGGGATAGCAATAGACGAAGTTCGAATTACGGATTTCAAAGTAGAGCCTCAGCCTTAGTTTTATAGCTAAAAGCGATTATTATTATTTAGTAAACAAACGCAACAATGGATTAAGTTATGTATACATTACCTAACAAACTGTACCTATATATTACACCAACTAAAAATCAAAATAAAACCACGTACCAAAAACTACCAACCCTACCCCATATAGAAGCCCAAATTCCCACTTTAAACATGCAGACCGCAAATACATGTCGTTGCAAACTGTGCTTTAATTAAAGTAGCTTACGGTGCGTGGTTAAAGTGCACGCGTTATCCAACTGCATTATAAGATTGCGCTAAGATGTGAATGACCTCGGGATGCGCGGTCTATTTTTAGGGCTGCTATTTCGGAGTTTTAGAGCTTTATGTTGAGTGCCTCCGACACGGGGCGTTGTGTCGAAATTACGTATAAATGCTAGGTGGTGGCATTGAATACATTTATATTATTTCCTACTAAACAGTTTAGTACTGTGAAGTCAGCGATGGTAATAACGTTTCTAAAATGGGTTATATGTTTGACTGCGTAATAAAAGAAGAGGATTTTGAGTTCAAAAAAGTATGTACTTATATTTATTTTGGTTAAGGGGTTTCTAAACTGGCCATATTATTTTTTTTTCACCATTCCCTCCGGTATGAAAAGCAAGCGATTACTAATTTCGTGGATCTTAAGTAGGGTCTTGGTGGCATAATTGGTAATGCGCCTGCATCGGCCCGGAGAGCCAGAGGAGATGTAGGTTCGAATCCTGCCTAAGACCGACGAAATTTTTTCGCTTGAATATAGTTTGGCCATATTTTCACTGCAATAATGTGGCCGGCAACTATTGGTGTCTTTCTCTAACATACGAGATACGGGACACCAACAGTTGCCGGCCACATATTGCAGTGAAAATGGTACCCAAAAAGGTACCCAGTGCTACAAATAATGGTCGTGTTTATTGGTAGGGATAAACGTGGATAAAACATCTGTCACTTTCTAAATATGAAAGTGCGAGAGTGACGCGTGCTTTATCCTCCGCGATAAAGTCTGAAGTAAATGATTTAGTCCAAAGCTATAGTGTAGTAAACTGTAGATCCAATAAACATACATATACTTATATAGATAAATGCATAGGTGATTCACATATGTTATATTATTAGTTTCTCTAATATATAAAATTCTCGTGTCACAGTGTTTGTAACAAAACTCCTCCGAAACAGCTTGACCGATTCTTATGAAATTTTGTGTGTATATTCAGTAGGTCTGATAATAGGACGTAAAGTATATTTCAGGTTTGTGTGAAAGGTTTGCGTGAAAAAAAATAACACCCGGGCGACGCCGGGCGCGGACAGCTAGTCCATGCTAATATTATAAATGTGAAAGTGTGTGTGTTTGTCCGTCTTTCACGCTTCAACCACTGAACGGATTGGGATGAAACTTGGCACACGTATTGGTTAGGTCCTGGAATAGGACATAGGATAGCTTTTTTCCCGGAAAATTGGACAGTTCCCGAGGGAGCAGCGATAAACGACTTCTACGCGGACGGAGTCGCGGGCAAAAACTCGTAATATTATAAATGCGAAAGTTTGAATGTTTCTTACTCAATCACGCCGGAACGGCTGATCAGATTCGGATGAAATTTGGCACAGAGATTGATAATAGTCTGGAATAGTACATAGGCTACTTTTTATCCCGGAAAAATCTTAGGGTACCGTGGGATGACAAAATTATGAATACTAAACGAATTCTATTTTTTTTTTTACCTTTCTTTGTTTAGATTGCAAACCTTGCACCTTATTAGCGTTATATACGCGTTACCGGCAGTATTTACGCAGTATAAGTAACACATAATGTCAGTTTAGATTTTTAAACAAGTTTTAAACAATGAAATCAGCATTTGAGCATGAAAGAAGCACAGGATACGATAGCGGGTTCCGCTGATAACGCAACTCGAGTAACGAACCCCGATAGATAACCTTGTGATCCACAGAAAATGGTTCAAAACTTGACAGATATCACTATTATACTAAACTAACGGATAAACATACTATTGAACTAGCTAGAGCCACGGTTTTATATAGAACTAGAGGACGCCCGCGACTTCGTACGCGTAGAATTAGTTTCCCGCTACTCCCCCCATTTCTTCCCGTTGGGGGTCGATTTCCGAAAAATCCTTTCTTAGTGCTCACTTACATCATGAAAGGAACCCATGTACCAAATTTCAAGTTTCTAGTTTCAGTAGTTTCGGCTGTGCGTTAATATGTCAGTCAGTCAGTTTTGCCTTTTATATACATAGAGACTCGGCTTAACCGTAAAGGAGACGTTTTCTCGTAATAACACTTCCAACTTTTCACTTACTCGTTTATGATTAAACGTTTTTTCTCCTTGTAATTAGCAAATTTAATATTTTCCCCTCGCTTAGCGCAGTTTTAAACAGAATTGGGCCGGCTTCAAAGTGGAGCAATTGTTTTCATTTTGTATGCAGACAAGCTTTCGATTTTTAAAATGACAACTATCGTGATTGCGAGTGCGTTAGACAATAAGCCCTCTGTTTCACAATCGACAAGTAAATTTATGTGCCAGTTAAAGTTAGCTCTCTCTTTGTTTATGTTCGTATGTAAGAAAAGGAAAGGGCTAAATTTATGTGTCAGATATGCTTTACTTGACAATTGTGGAACAGCCCCTTAGATAGATATAAACACCCGATTGGTGACCTCTTCTTTCAATATCTCTTAAACAGCCCAACCAATTTTCATAAAACTTAGCTAAGAACCACCGTTAAAAAACCTGCTTTCAAATAAAAAAAACCGCATCCAAATCGGTTCATCCGTTTAAGAGCTACTAAAAATGATAGTAAATTCATTGGCTGTCCTATCTCCACACCCGAACACAACAATGCGAACGCTACTTGATGGTAGGGTAAAGGTTAAGATGGCTGGTTTATAGCAGTAAAGACAGATGAAACCAGCAAAATAATTGCTGCTTCACTTTCATAACTAAAAACCCCGATATAATGGTGACCCTCTCAAGGTTAATATCTCTTAAACGGCCTGACCGATTTTCATGAAATCTAGCTAAAAACCACCACAAAAAAACCTGCTCCCAAATAAAAAAAAAACTGCATCCAAATCGGTTTATCCATTTAAGAGCTACAGTGCCACAGACACACATACTATTTAAAACCTACCAGGTTACATGCTACAGACAGATATATAGATCAAAATTATATTATAACATCCCTTTGTTTGCGATGAGGGTCAATAATGGATGACTTGGACATCTAAAGTCACAGAAATCAGTGTTATGAATCTCTTCACCGGTAGAGCTAACTTGCCCTCACGTGCTAACTGAAGATGGCCGGTTAATTCGTCGACGAAATCAACGACGAGTTGTTTAAGAGAACATGATAAACAACATACCATTTAGGTATGAGAAGCCAGTCAGTACATGAATCTGGTGGAGGTGCTGGGATACGATTATAATTTGGTGTCTTTCAGCATGATGGCCGCTTCGTAGGATGGCAGGCCGCTATCGCATATACATAACATAAGTAATTATCAATTTATCATACACTTGCGACCCGCCCTAAATTCGTTCTGGTTTAAACAAAAAAATAATCAGGGATAATGTACCTACCTTGCTATTGGAGAAAGAATATTTTATAACCCCTTACCAAACAAACAAATAAACACACATTTAACTCTTTATTAGTGTAGAAGTATAGAAATATCATTGATTTCTTTTTACAAAATCAGATAACAAACATTCGCTTTGCCTTACCCTTCACCCCTTCCTCGATTGAGACAACCCTAATTATTATGTCACCCTTGGGGAACACGTAATATTTGCTGTCTGTATTATTAACACAATAAGTTTCATTTTTGACGCACATTCCATAATATAACGATACCTAAGTACCTAGTGACCCTAATTAGGAACCTAAAGGTAAGTAAATATTTATGAGAGCTCAAATTTTCGTTCCTAATTCTTTAATGTTTCCGATATAAGTATTTATTCCTATAAGTAGGTACCTATATTTACCGGTGCCTAGTACCCATAGTGCAAGCCTAGAGCTTAGTAAGGGACTAGATCAATTTGCATGGTCCCTTGATAATTATTTAAAATAGTATATACTACATTATATAGCAACATCACAAACTTATATTTTGTAGTCATGAAACTCTTTGACCTAAATACGGGTCACCTCTTTTAAGACATTAATCGACTTAAATGGGGTTCAAAATATATTTGTTTGAGCTTGAGAATAGATATGGATGGTTGTAACAGTGTATTCATAAAATTGCAGATTTACCTCTTACCTAAAGTTTCAGAGCCAAGATCTCAAATCCAGGATTTGAACCAGGGACCGCTCGCTTCGTAGGCGGTTCACTATAAACTAGGCCAGTAAACTTAGTTTAAGTTTTTAAATTACTTCAAAATCCATTACTAGAGGTAGGGCCACAATTACTCTTCATTATACGTAATTCTATTTAACAATTACAAAGCCACACTAAACGTTATAGGTAGCTATCTTCAAATAAACTCATGGAATGTTCGGGTATTACTTTCTTCTAATGCCCTATTTTAAAGTTGAATAGTTGCACATGCACTAAACGCATCAAGTATTGCATTACTAATCATATTCCGCTTCCCACTTACAAATACAGACTAAAAATCATCACTAAAGAGACTGCACAACTCAATACCAACTTCAAAAAGTTTTTAACCTACAAACTGAACAACACTGGCACAAAACATTAAAAACTAATTCCAAATTCAAAAATTCAAAGTACAACTCTCAACTCTCAACATAATCGCAGTAAAGCTAACCCTAAATAAGGAAACCTTTCGCATTGCAACAGAAAACAAAAGAACTTAACTCTAGAACCGGTCCATCCGATTCTGTATCTTAAAGCTTTAAAATCTAGCATACGTACTTGGGGTACTCCATCGTCATAACATGATGCATATTTCTGTGCGCCGAACCGTGGGGTGTTGAACTGGCTTAGGTCTCGTTGGGCAGTTGTGTAGGCCAGTAATAGTGTTATAATGAAGGCCTGCGCCATTTTGTTGCGCGACCGTGTGGCTGCCCTGACGGTCGAGCAAACACTAGAGAGACGCGTTTCACAACAGCCCGGCAAAGATTAACAAGAAGTAGAGAAGACTTAATTATGCCTATACGTGGTTTTCTCACTGAGGTTTTGTGAAGTGAAACAGGTTTTGCTAGCCATGTTGCTTAGTATATTTACAGTGTGTTATTATTATTATTGGTAAATCCGTTTAATTGCTTAAAAAAATAACTGTCGGTGAAAAAAAACAATCCGTGTATATTTTTTATACCGGAGACTGCCTATGACTACTCTAAACGCCCCCTGAATTTTTTAACGATTTTACCGTTGTTTTGTAGACACTCAATTTTATTCATAGAACGCACTCACGCACGAATTTTAACTTTATTATTAGAAGGTTATCTTGTGATGGATACAAGTCTAACCAAACATAGCCTACGTGAATCTTTTTTAAGATAACCTGAAATCAACACGGGTTCAGCAGAAACGAAAATTCTGCGACGTGATACGTTCTATGAAATGATGATAGAATAGATTCCAGGGCCCGTATTATGGTCGCCTTTATCGCTGTGGATAAAGCATCCGTCACTCTCGCACTTACATACTGGTCAGAAAGTGACAGAATGTTTTGTCAACGTTTATCCACATCGGTAAACCCGATCATAATAGGCCCGCAGAACTGGTGTTCCTCTTTATCACTGAATAAACTTAAACTGTTTCCTTTAAGCGGGATTAAAACTAGCAATAAAATTGCAGAAGTTGAGTGCTGTCTTACTCTAACTTTAACTTAGAAAAAGATAGCAAAATTGTGCTTCTTACTCTATAACTGAAGTTAAAGTAAGACAGCACTAAACTTCTGCAATGATTTATTGCTAGTCTAAACCTCGCTTTACCTAGATTCAAGTAAGGAACAGACATGACGCAGTAGTGTTATAAGAAAAAGAAAAATGCGAAAATCGACAAAAAAAAATCTTGAATGTCTACCAACAAAGATCTGTACCATCCGTATTTTTTTAATCTTTGCTCGTACAACGTCGAGAGTTCTTACCGGCCAGAGGCACGCCGACCGCTTTTTGTAAAAGGGCCCAAAAGGGTCTTTTGTCTTCCAAATGCCATGTGCGGCGAACTGTTCGGTGCCATAACTGTATAACGCTATAAGTTCTATAGATAAGGGAGCCATGCAATGCCCAGGCAAACGACGGCAACTATTGTAACCATAATGCGTTATTTTCTAAGTCGTTTGACTTTCAAGTGTTAAAAAATAAACTGTTTATTACTCGCTTCTGCCCTGATTTCGTCTGCGTAGATTTATATTAACGTTATACCCTCGAAAACTTTTAAATTTTCCGGGATGAAAAGTAGCCTATGTGTTAATCCAGGGTATAAGCTATCTGCTTTCGAAATTTCATCTAATCCGTCCAGTCATTGCAGCGTGAAGGCGTTACAAACAAACACACACAAACTTTCGCATTTATAATATTAGTAGGGTACCTATAGTGGGATGAAATATAATTTCTAAAAAGATAACAGTAGCATAAAATTAGCTAAATTCAAACTAAACATAAGCTAATAATAAAACGCATCCGCGTACTCCTTAAAACATATAAAAAAATACAATTAAATATACTAAATAAAGTTATGCATGGAATTAAAATCTGGAGCTCTAATTTAGTTGGTTTAGACAAATTTAGTAACTTTATAAGTATAAATTCTCATCCATTATCAGAAATTTCCTACTACTATCTATATACATAAAAGGCAAAACTGACTGATTTATATATCAACGCACAGCCGAAACTACCGTACCTAGAAACTTGAAATTTGGTACAGGGGTTCCTTTCATGATGTAAGTGAGCACTAAGAAAGGATTTTCTGAAAATCGACCCCCAACGGGAAGAAATGGGGGGAGTAGCGGGAAACTAATTCTACGCGTACGAAGTCGCGGTCGTCCTCTAGTACTTTATAAAATGTATAACTTTGCTTGTAATGGTTTTTTACTAGACAAATTATCTCTACCTTACTCATTCAATTTTGCAATCGCCCTGAATGCATGATACGATCCTATTAATAGCTGTACACTTTGGTACCTTGTCGCTTTGACGATTTTGACAGATTACCACAGCAGTTCAAACATGACGTTAAAGTGACAAAGAACTAAATTGTGCACCTACTTATAACGCCAACCATACAATAGCGGCCTTTACACGTAAAGTTCGGACCGCGGGAAACGCCACGCGCCGTTCCAATCTTAGTTCCGAACCGTATGTGTAAATGCAACTGTAATAGTAAAAAAATTACGGTTCGGAACGAAGATTGGAACGGCGTAATTGGAACTTTACTTGTGCAGGCCGGTAATGACGTCATTCGGTACAGTATCATATTAGTTAATAATACCGAAGTTTCAGATGAAGTCAGATGTGGAACATATGTTCGTTAGTTTAATAAAGGCAGTCTGAGAATTCCCGAATTTACTCTTAAACTGCAAGTGTTTTTATTTTTAGCATCCGTGCTCTTTCGAGCGATTAGGGGGGTTATTATAGTACATTGTTGCAGAGGTTAGAAAGTACGCGATTTTTGGACGAGTCATATAGAGGGCCGAAACGTAGTTGAGGCCCTCTAGTGTACGAGTCCATAAATTGCACTTTCTACCGAGGCAGACACAGTGCTTTTCACAACTACTGAGAGGAAATGAAATAAACATTCATAGGTATTCAAAACTTTCAATTCACTTTTAATAGTGTTAGTCAATTAGCGTCGGTTTTTCAAAGGTAGTATAGAAGCTGTATCACCGCCAATTTTACCATAGATAACTTTTTTTTAATCTGGACCCCTATTCTCGTGGCGCTCGAGATTAATAACCTAACATTCGAGATGAAGATGTCACCTCTAAAAAAATGTTCTCGCGACCAATCAGCAAACATGCCGACAAAAAAAATCTTGGTCTGTCCTTATAAGTGACGTTTTGTGACCCCAAACAAGACCATCTATGACCATATTTCCGAGCAGTGTTGTGAAAATATTATTATGACATGGCTATGGAGCTCATTTTAGCATTTATAAGGCTCTTTCCCGGGGTTAGTCATGCATTAGACTCGTCATTATCTTCGCGGCACCTATCTAGTCTCGACTATTATGTAAGAAAAACCTCTTTTTCTATTAACTGCCCTAGAAATAAGAATAAAGAGGTTAAATCAGGTTTTCAAAAAAGCATCGCGAGGACTTAAATTATATAACAATAGTTCTAAATACGTTAATACTCAACGATATTACATTATTAAAATTCATTCACAAAAGCAAAGAATCGCTTTGCGATAAAAAAAGGTCATTGGAATAGATGAGGTTATCTTTTTATAAAAAACCGGGCAAGTACAAGCGAATCACGCTCCAAGGGTTCTGTAACATTAAAACTGTACTTAGTATCATTATAACATTAAATCTCTTTGGTTCTGTATCGTTCGATTCATATTTCTGGATTATTTGGGCCCTCCGGGCGATATAAAAACGGACTTAACCTACCCTTCCTACGTATAACGATGTAATTACGTTTGGGAAAATTTGCGATTGGAAAAAAATGGGAACGGAAAAAATGCGAATAGTAAAAATCAACGATCATTAAATAACACTTTATAAAAAATAGGTACATGAAGAAAAGCGATTAAGAAAATTAATGATTATGAAAATAAATGTGAAAAATCGCTACCTACTATGAAAAAAACTCAGATAAACCAAAGCGAAGCGAGGGCGGGTTGCTAGAGTAATAATAATAAAGATAAAGATAAAGAAGAAAATTAGGAAATCAGCCGTTACAGGTTGATTATTCGGCGTTTTAACCGCCGCCATTAGTGTCTTCGCATATTATTTAAAATAAACTTATAAACTTGTTATTTTAAATGGAATGGACACTACGCCCGGGTCCGTTGATTTTGACATCAAAAGTTCCTGGTTGTTATCATTATTTTCGTCAATATATTGAAGACGTCAATGACGGCGGTTCAAACACCCAAATATTCAACCAGCACTAATTCTTTTAAATAACCAACCGACCATTTTTTTTACAGCTCTTTTAGGGGTAAACAGACAGACAGCATAGAATTAAGTAGTAAGAAGGCTACCCGATTGTGTACGGAACCCTAGAAATCGAATATAGGTACTTCTAAGATACAGCGACATAGTTATGTTTAGAATAACCATTATCTTGACCTCGTTGGTAAGATATGTCCAGTAAGGGAACCGAATAACGTACCTTTTTGGCTCTTATTACAATGTAACCCGTGATTAGGTACCTTTAGAAGTTCGTGAGGGTGACACACGGGCATGGGCGAGTAAGGTCGCCAGCAATAAACAAGTACGGCGTAAATTATATTAAAGCGAAAAAAATTCGTCGGTCTTAGGCAGGATTCGAACCTAGGTACATCTCTGGCTCTCCGGGCTGATGCAGGCGCATTACCAATTATGCCACCAAGACCCTACTTAAGATCAACGAAATTAGCGATCGGTTACTTTATCATACTCGGAGGGTATGCTGACGCCATCTATCGTAGATGGATCTAAATTTTTTCGCTTTAATATAATTTGAATTACGTACAGACGTTTCTGTTAAAATTAAAAAATGTTTAGTACGGCGTACTTAATCGCACATCTTTCTGGGACTTAAATGCAACTCACACTACCTAAAGTCTATTCCTATTCGGACTGCAAATGACAATAACAAGTATACCTAACTGTAATTGTCTTTAGATAGAGGATGAAATAGCGATGAGAATAATGTTAACTCTAATTAGTTTATTAAAAAGGTTGAATTATTCATCATCATCATCGTATTATTATGCTGGGTGCGACAGAGACGAAAACCTAGCTTATCAATCAAATCTATCAAAACTACTTCTACATTTTCATGTCAAATATATTTCGAAAAAATTAAATGTATGTGTCAAGCACCAGTCAATGCCATCGTCTTTTACCAAAAGCACTTTTCATCAAAAAATACAAGGTTAAATAGAGATTACTACCTCATAATAAACATGAAGACAATGATTAAGTGTATAAATAAATAATATGACCATGCTCAACCTTCAAAAGTAAGCGAATATGGAGTTATAATGGTAAATTGATTTGTATACAAGAGTGACGGAACGAATAGGAACAGACTTTACCTACTTAACTACCTACTCATTATTATGTTTAATCCATCGCGGAAGTTTCAAAACTGGGGAGATAGATAACAGAGTTCACTGCACTCGGAAGATATTATAACTGGGTCAATTTATCTCGCTAATTTTGTATACTTAAGATGCTGAGTGAACTCAAGAGCATCCTGTATAACAAAAACAAGCACAGGCCATAACAAAAAACAAGCTACATAACATAACCCAACTGTTGCTAGCCAACTTCAAATCGATTTCGATATAAAATTTCTAAGAACCACCGCTAGAAAACCTGCTTTCAAATTAAAAAAACCGTATCCAATTCGGTTCATCCGTTTAAGAGCTACGGTGCCACAGCAGACACACACACACACACACTTACACGTCAAACTTATAACACCCCTCTTTTTTGCGTCGGGGGTTAAAAATGATCAACACAGTATCCTCTACTAGTCCACCCGCCTTTTGTTTCATCCAGGGTTCGCAATTTTGGTACCAATGACGTCATAATGACGAAAGTTTGCCCACAGGGTGCTCTTGTGTAGCAGGTGTATAGATCGGTGCCCCTTGTTTTATGGACACTTGTTTCATATAACATCACTTCGCAGAATTTTCATTTCATAGAAAACTATTTTCTGCTGAACCCGTGTTGATTTGGAGATAGCTTTCTATTTCAGTATAAGCTTATACCAAAAATTATATGGAATTTACTTGCAACCAAACAGTGTATCCGTGAAATGGTCAACACGGACAAAGTCACGAGCAAAAGTTAGTATGTTTATTTAGAATATCATCAGCCCGTTGCAGTCCACTGCTGCGGGCCTAGTATATAGCTGCGTCTATATCGCGCGTCAAATGTGGATAAAGCATCCGTCACTCTCGTACTTATATTACGTGTCAGAAAGTGACGGATGTCTTATCAAAACTTTGTCACGCGATAAACGCAGCCATATTAGGGCCCCTGGACATAGGCCTCTCCCAAGGACCGCCACAGGGGCTCTACTTTGAAATCCGTAATTCGAACTTCGGATCGCCCCGTCACTTTCCTGCGAATTAGTTACGAGTCGAGAGCGAAAGGGATGGCAATAGACGAAGTTCGAATTACGGATTTCAAAGTAGAGCCTCTGAGCTCGGTCTAATGCTTTATGCATCCAGTCGCTGCCGGCCCTCTTGTGCAAGTCATCCCGCCAGCTGGCCAGAGGGCGTCCCACGCTACGTTTGCCAAGACGCGGTCTCCACTCCTGAACACGCTTACTCCAGCGGTTATCCGTTCTGCGACATACGTGACCAGCCCATTTCCACCTCAACCATCTAACTTTCAGGGTATTGATTCTCTCAAAAGCAAAGGTGAGCGAATGCAGGAGTGAAGTCCAAGCGGCGAGTTTAAGTAGTCCCGTCAAAGCGAACAAAACACATTTCAGCGCGTGTATTCAATTTGGCAGCATGGCTTCTCGAACGTATAAGGCTGCCTAATTGAGAATGCACGCGCTAAAATTTGTTTTGCTCGCTCCGACGGGACTACTTAAACTCGCCGCTTGGACTTCACTCCTGCATTCGCTCACCTTTGCTTATGAGAGAATCACTACCCAGAGCTATGTCAGTCACCTTGATGGTTCTCTGACGGATCGGGGCATTGGCCGTGGTTAGGGAAAGCAATTTAACCGGTTATTAACCATTTTTGTATGAAAATAACCGTTATTTGCATATAACCGGTTATAACCGGTTATTTGCATTCCCTAGCCGTGGTCCACCTATGTTGGTCCACCTATGTGGAACGGAGAGTAAACTGGACAAAATCAATAGGTAGGTTTAAGTTATGTCAGTTCTTCAGAGGGCCCTAAGGGCCAAAATAATGTAGAAGTAGATCGCGGAGCTCCGTCGACCTGCTAAGGTTTGCTAAAATGCCTAGGTGTGACCAACGACTGGACGGATCACTTCGTTCCGAATTTTGTCCGTTCAGACTCCGAGCATAGCTCTTGCCTTAGCACGTTGAGCTACATACAACATAGGATATAGAATATAGCATGTATTAATCAAGGCTTAGTAATGGAGCTGACCTACTAAAACCCACTGCAAGGAAAGTGTTGACGCGGCTATTACACCGAGTGCTTCGTCGGTAAACATTCCATAACCCGTGCATCACCGCATCATACTTCATAGCATAGGAAGAATAGACAATTGATCCCTTTTTATCCAACTGCGCGACGCAAAGGAGCGTTATGTGTTAATCCTATACATATATATGACGACGCGCTGGCCTAGTTGGTAGTGATAGTGACGCTGCCGGTAAGGGCAGATATTTGTGTGATGAGTTCGAATATTTGTTCCTGAGTCATGGATGTTTTCTATTTATTTAAGTATCTATATATTTCTCTATATAAGTATTTATATCGTTGTCTAGTACCCATAGTACAAGCCTAGAGCTTAGTTTGGGACTAGGTCAATTGGTGTGACACTGTCCCCTGATATTTATTTATTTTATTTATTTATATACAGGGGGTCCCTAAAACCAACGCCAAAACTGAAAGGACTGATAGAGCAGCTAAAAAGCTATCGATTGAACCCCTATGTATGTTCAGCGATTTTTACGTTTCGGAGGTATTGATCATTTTAATCTGAATGTTACGGAAAATCATTAATTTCATGTTTTACTTCATTAATTTTTCAGTGGTATCTTACAGTATTAGAAAAACACACCTAGGATGTAAAAACAAACTTTAGCTCATTACTTAAAAAAAATAATTTAAAAAGAACAAGCAAAAGGGTTTAAAAAGTTCGCTGATTTGTAATGATTCTAATACTTATACAAGGTTGACACCCGGTATGTATATGCATATACTTTATATTCGTGTGTAAATATAAATATACATCATCATCATCATCATCATCATCACCAGCCTATATTAGTCCACTGCTGGACATAGGCCTCCCCTAATGAGCGCCATAGCGCCCTGTCTTCAGCTTGCCGCATCCAGCATCTGCCTGCAGTCTTTCGCAGATCGTCATCCCACCTGGCCTGAGGGCGACAAATATATATACTTCTAAGAAATAACACCAGAGACTAAAACATTCTACGATGGGTCTGCCTATACATAAATTCGACGCCACATGTTGTTACAGCAAATAATTACTAAGCATTCTCTTGAAACAAGCTTGCTAGACGCTCGTCTAATATACTGAGCGGCAAAATTAACCGCCCACCAGTCTTTTATTCATACAGGTGTTAAAAAATATACCTTCTCAAATCAAATAATAACGTCAAGAATAATTAACCAAATTCACTTCAGCTTGTTTTGTTTTCCAGAAAAATAATCGAGGCACGAAATTGCGTACCAATAATAATCATAAAAGACACAGTACTTTTCAAAATTACACTGAAAAGTCACTTGAAAGACTATATAACAAAACGCAATAATTCACTATGGACGGGTGATTTGTGGATCCTTTGTTATTTCTTTGGGAAAATTCACGACGATTAAGAAGAATATTTGTACGCCATTTTAAACCTGGGTTATTTAGCTGATAAATAAAACAAGATGAATCAAATTGGTTGAGTATTCTTGACTTTATTGTCTAATTTAAGAAGTAACATTTGTTAACACTTGTATGAACAAAATGAAACACACACCTGCACACGTAAAGTTCGGACCGCGGGAAACGCCACGCGCCGTTCCAATCTTCGTTCCGAACCGTACTTGTAAATGCAACTGTAATAGTAAAATAGTAAAAAATGTACGGTTCGGAACGAAGATTTGAACGGCGCGTGGCGTTCCCGCGGTCCGAACTTCACGTGTAAAGGCCGCTTATGGAACGGACTGGTGACTTTTCGTATCACGTCATCTTCTAGTGACGCGATTGGTTTAAACACGAAACGAATAGAAACGCGAGTTAGAGTAGTGCATCTTGGCAGGGCCCTCAGGTGCACGGTCTAAACACAACTTTCGCTTCCTCTACATTTATCAACCTCTTCATGCACTTACCACTTTTATTTTAATTATAGGCTACCTAACCGAAATAAAATCATGGCTCTATCACTTTTGTCATTTGAGATCTCAGTTAGTCACAGCAAAGTACGCTAAAAGCGAGGTTGCGTTCGGTGCCCGAGCGGCCAGATTTGGATCGGAATTGGAGCCAAGTGGAGCCAATGGCAATTTACCGACCTAAATGGAAAGCGATGTAAACTGAGCCCGTCTCACCCCTTTTAACAACCCGCTTTGCTCACCATTCGCTAATTAAGGGGCTGGGGGGACAAAGGTAGTAAGGAATAAAAAACAAAAAAGGATAACTAAAATTTTTACCATGACTACCTACACGTAGCATCACTATCTATACGAACTGTACTACCTATAGCTACTCATACAGCGGCAATATTTGTTTTGGGTGGTACCTTGTCGCTTTAACGCCTTAGACACATTAGTGCGGCACAATATGACGTTAAAGTGACAAAGCACTAAATTGCACTACTGTACTTACGTAAACAAAGCAAGGCTAAGCGAAGTAAGTAACTATAAAGGTTGATGCAGACATAACCGCTCGTCAAAGTGAGAGATGGAAAAGTGAGCTTTGATCTGTGGTAGTAGGTACACGACGCAGCAGACCAGGGGCACGCTTTATAAAGCTACAAGTAACCATTTTACAGGTCTAAACTGGCAACACTGCTCAAATGGCTGGTCGTCATTGGTCGAGGTTGTGTCAATAGAAACTTGTAACCTGTAAATTGTAATTTGTAGCTTTATAAAACAGGCCACAGCTGGCCAGGAGAGGATCGGAGCGTCCAGCGGTCGGTCTCGCTCCAATGCTTCCATTAGCATTTAACCAGCTAAGGTCATGGTTTAACAGAACACTCAAACAACATGCTAATCAATGGGCAAATACCAGTACATTCAGACAATCAAGGGAAACGGTGCCACACCCGGACGCGCGCCTAACAAAGCATCTCCTATCGCTAGATAGACATGCCCTACGAATAATTGTAGGAAACATTACTGGACATTGCTCGCTTAACAAACATTTATATGTGTAGGTTTGACCGACAGTCCCCTACGCAGGGGATGCCTGTCGGCCGACGAAACAGCTCCCCACGTAATCCTGGAATGCGTAGGTGTGGCCGCTCAACGGACTGAAATCCTCAAGGCACCGAGGTCATTCTGAGAAGCCTGTGGAGACACCAGGGGCCTGTTTTATAAAGCTACAAATTACAATTTACAGGTTACAAGTTTTCATTTGACACAATCTCGGCCACTGACGACCAGAGGCCCATTTTACGAAGCTACAAGTTACAAATTACAAGCGGAAGTCTCTTTCTAACTCCTTTTGCTAGAAAGAGAGTTCCGCTTGTAATTTGTAACTTATAGCTTCGTGAAGCGGGCCGCAGCCATTTGAGTAGTGTTGCCAGTTTAGACCTGTAAAATTGTAACTAGTTACTTTATAAAACGTGCCCCAGGAGTATCCTGCGCTCCTGATCGGAGTTACGCTGGCTCGACTACTTGCTGGTACTTTACGCACAATGCCCCGACATAAACGGGCTAAGTGCGGAAAAAAGAGTCCATCATCATAAGGCGAACCCTACACACACGATCCATATCGCGATCCGTCAATATAAACTGTCGGTTTACGATATTTATTGACGTGTAGGGTAGTGTATTGACGGATCACAATATTTATTGCTGGATTTCTGGAAATCCTTGTGATCTGAGGGGCTAGACAAGATGCATTACGCTAACCAGCGTTTCTATTCGTTACGCTTTTAAACCAATCGCGTCACTTGTGGATGACGTGATACGAAAAGTCACGTGATCTACCAGTGACGTGATTGGTTTAAAAACGAAACGAATAGAAACGATAGTTAGCGTAGTGCACCTTGTCTAACCCCTCTGATCCCAGATCCGCGATCGTGATATTTATCGCGTGTAGTGTCGCGCGTCAATATTTAATTTTCCTCCGTCTAGGGTCCATCACGTCTGCCTCGTACAGAGAACGCTTCAGTACTGACGCGATCTGTATTGATGGTGTAGGGTGTGCTGTGATTCGGCCCAAGATACATAATTCAATATCATGATAATTATCACAATATTTTTTGGCGTGTAGGGTTTCGCCTAACCATAACCATAACTGTGTTGGTACGATACATTTTTTTAAAGTTAAAGTGAAATAGCCGGGCGCGTGCCTCGCGTCGTCCACTGTACTTACACAGACCAAAGCTCACTTTTTAATGTCTCACTTCGAGCTAATCCCGGTGCCGAGCGATATGTCTACGCGAACCTTTAGAGTACCATTTTCCACAACAGGGTCATTTCAATCCCCAAGCACAGAAATGTAAAGTAATACAAATTAATTATTAATCACTCAGAATGCCATGCAATGTGAGATAGCATCGTTTAAAAACCAGGTAATTAATTTGCCGGTTACCCGGTTTTGCCATGTGGTGGGTACGCGACGGCAGTCGTTGACAATCGTCGGTGGTGACCGCTCCGACCATGGATAAGGTAATTGTTAAAAGTTTTAAAAAACATCGTACGTTTTTATTATAGTTGCTTGGTCATAGTAGGTTTGAGTTGGAAAGGGGTAAGGAACAAAAAGTTTGGACTAAATATTAAGTGTAATTAAATTAACCATACAAACAACGAAGGCGAAAAAAGTTCTGTTGTGCACAATTGTATGGCTAATTCGTCACACAACGGAAAAGTTTCATAGAAAATTTTGTGATGCATGCCCAACTTTTTGGATCTTACCCCAATTTTAAAAATGCTTTATTTTTAATGTTATTTCTCCATCATGTTTGTAATTATCTGGACTCTAAAAAATTAAAAATACCCTCTAGATTTTGGAGGGTGTTTTATTTAGTTGAATTAAGTGGGGAATGTACAATGTTCTGTGTAAAGTTACGTATATTGTCTTGCTGTGTGCTCGTAATAATATTAGTTTGAGTTATAGTTTGAAATGCTGAACGATTAAGTTATTTAGAAGTTACATTGCACTTTATTGCAACTTTAGCCTTATACGTCTCTGGCTATGGTTTACGTCAACTTGTGTGTTACCCTTTCAGAGCTAAACCACTGAACCGATTTTAATTACATCTATATACAGGGTGACTGAAAATTCGATATAATCCTTTTAAGATCGTAGAGCTCATTTGGAGCAAATTAGGTCACGTTTCTGAGTTATTGATCGTTTTAATATGAATTTTGGTAATTTGCCCTTTTGTCTATGTCACGAAAAATCCTTAATTTCATGATTTATTTCAGAAGTTTTTCACTGGTATCAGCTAAGATGGTATTTTTGGAAATGTATCCCCTGGGGGGTAAAATAGGAGGAGTAAAAGTCACGCGCGTTCTCTAGTTTTAAGTGTTGATAAAGTTTAAAACCTTAGAAAGATAGTAGGGTACTTTTGATCCTAGAAAATTGGACGTTTTCCGAGGGAAGCAACGGCTAGTAAGCAGCTGTTAGCTACGATATTTAATGAAACGTTTTTTTTGGGATGTATCGTTTTTACAAGCAATCAAATTTATGAGTTATTTTAACGTTAATTAACGTATAAATACGAGAATAGTATTAAAGTGTTACAGAGAGCTATATGTATAAACCCCCCTTTTCATATTGGACACTAAACCCTATATCTAATTAGGGTAAATTAAACTCGCTTCCCGTAGTCTGTTCTTTCTGTAAGTATGTAAGCTTAGATCTTTCAAATTACGCAACCGATTTTAATGCGGTTTTCTGTTAATCCCAGTTTGTGTAAAGGTTTTAGAGAAACTTACATTAACCTTTTAGCTAAAGTATGCATTAATGGCTTGTAATTGGCTATCTGAATGTATGTATGTCTCTAATGTATTTATCTTAGCTGTTGGTTTTCCTTATATCAATAAATAAATAAATAAATTACTTTCTGTCAAATTCAAATGTCACACTGTCGTTTTTGATTAAGGGCCTGTTTCACAATCGGCAGGTAAATTTATGTGCCAGTTAAAGTTAGCCCTCTCTTTGTCTATATTCAAGTGTAAGAAAGGGAAAGGGCTAAATTTATGTGTCAGATATGCTTTACTTGACGATTAAGCCCTAAGAGGGATAAACGCACAATAGGTAAAAATTAAATATGCATAAAAAATGCTTCATCCTAATCTGTAATTGTGACATTAAATTTGGATCTGACAAAAAGTGAAAAAGCAGACTAACTAAAATAGGGTTATAGTGCGTTTATGAATAAGGTATTACTATTTATTGTTTTTGGTATTTGTTTAAACAGGCCAAGGAAAGAGGTATTTTGAGGTTAGAGCCAAGGGCAAGGGACCGGACCGAATTGACGCCGCAGGTTAGTGATCTACTTAGTTTTAATCTTCTGAATCACTCGTCCATCTATTGCTTACTTTCCAGACGAGTTGTTGACATTAACAACCGGTCAAGTTTGGGTTGTACTGGCGCACTGACGGTTCCGTACCGTGCAGTAGGTATTACTATCTGATTAGAATTCGATTTTGCTCGCACTTGACCGGTTTTTAGTATTTGTTGTATTTCTTTAGGGTTTTTTGTATAGCCCTTTAAGCGGTAAGAAAAATTTTGAGTTCATGTCATAAAGTATTAACTGTTTTTTGACAGCAGCCGTTGTACGGCTGCTTGCCACTTGCAGGGGAATTGTACGACGCTTGTATGTTTTACCATTTTTACTATAGGAACTATCTGTATCCCTGGATTTATTCTCTCCAAGTAAAAACGCAGCCCGATGGGTAAAGGAGCTAAATGTTAAATTATAGTTTCACATTTTTTATTTTATGCGACATATTATGCCATACGATTAAACAAATAAAATAGAAACTTTTCTTATCAAACCTTTATTATTTCACTTTTTTTTTGTATTTGTTATGAAATCCGATGATATAAACACATTGTGAAAAAGTATTAACCGGATATCTATTAAGGTTCAACAGATATAGCTCTTTAAAATTAGGATGGACAGACGGACATCGAAGCTATATTAATAGAGTCCCGTTGGGGTCCCTTTGGGTACGGAACCCTAAAAAGACATTCGGGTTTGTATATCTCTCTCTTTCGCTCTCATACGCACTGATACAAGTCTAACTGACTTTACTCGAACCAAAAAACTTTCTATTAACTTTAATTTGTATGCAATAAGGTCCATTATCAAGCGTTCTTCAAACTATGAAATCGAAAGTTATACAAAACGTAGTAAAATCACATATTAAGCCATTGCATTTTCCACCGTAAGGTGACTAATATAAGGTTAACTATTTGAATACAACGTTACCACAAAAACACTGACATCGATTAGTTAATTACCGAAAATCGCTAGTTAATTGTAGGACTGGGCGGGATTTAATGGACTTTAGGGCTGCCACAAAGCTAAAAAAATATTTCCAAACAAACAAATAAACTTTTTTTTGTTGTAATCTCCCTGTGCTGTACGGAAGGAACTTTTTAAAAGATGTTCTGAAAAAACACGCATAGAGCGTGGTTTATAAAGCATTTTTTTTTAATTGTTCTTTTTTTACTGAAAAAATAAATAAACAAATTCCTGCTAATGGCCAAAGAGCTTAAACGCTACATGGTTCTCTACGTCAACAAATAGTTCTTTGTAAACAATAACAAAAAAAACCGACCAAATGCGAGTCGGACTCGCGCACGAAGAGTTCCGTACCATTCATCTATAAGTACAACATTAGCAAAAAACGGCAAATATTCACGTTTGTTGTAGGGCCCATAGAGGAGCCCTTAAATAATTATTTTATATTAATTTAATTATTTATTTTTAATATACAAATAATTTTTCTGTGAATATTTCAAGTGTTGCCGGTATTAATATCTAGCAAAAAACGGCAAAAAAAAACGCGTTTCAACTATCGGAGCCCCCCTTAAATATATTTTTTATTATATTTTTAGTATTTGTTGTTATAGCGGCAACAGAAATACATCTTCTGTAAAAATTTCAACTGACTAGCTGTTACGGTCCATGAGATACAGCCTGGTGACAGATAGACGGACAGCGGAGGCTTAGTAATAGGGTCCCATTTTTACCCTTTTGGGTACGGAACCCTAAAAAGCATGCTTTTCAGATAAACCTCTATTACCAGTACCCTTACCATGAGTTACAAATTACAATTAATGTACTCGCTAGCGAATCGAATGCTCTGTCGCTTGCAGACCTCCCAGTATTCTTATAGAGTGCGAGGGACAGAGCATTCGACTCGCTAGCTAGTATGGTAATTGTAACTCGTGGTAAGGGTATGGGCCTCTACTCAACACGGTAAAAACAATATCGTTTTTGATCTGTTATCGTATTGTCACCGTTTTGATAGCTCTTATTTACTTGACAGTAATGGCGTCTGACGTCATAACAATACCATAACAGGTCAACTGCGATATCGTTTTAACCGTCGGGAATATAGGCGCAGGTTTTTTTTTCAGAAGACATTTTAAAACGGTCCTGTTGTCAAGCGAGAACTTGGCCTATTCTTTACATTTATGTTTTTGGGATGTTTTAACTAAACTGACAGCCCTATTCTTCGCAATAAATAAGTCCAGTCGATTGGCTTTATTTCATTTAGATTTACGGCTCACGAGCACGGCAAGGACGCGGCAGTGTGCTCATAGCTTAATATCTAGACTAGTTTCTCCCGCGGCTTCGAGTATTACATACATACATACATACATACATACTTTCAAACCTGGGGTGTTATTCTCTTAAAAACGGCGGTCGGTCGAACGAACGAGCGAAAGCGCAGCGGCGAGTTTAAGTAGCCCCGTCTGAGCGAACAAAACACATATTAGCGCGTGCATTCTCAATAAGGCAGCCTTATACGTTCGAGAAGCCATGCTGCCAAATTGAATACACGCGGTAAAATGTGTTTTGTTCGCTCTGACGGTACTACTTGAACTCGCCGCTTGGACATTCACTTGTTCATCTGTCCGTCCGTCGTTTTTGAAAGAATCACACCCCTGTAATCCCAGAGTGGGGTAGGCAGAGCTACAGAATTACCTACAACTTTAAAATCTTGTTGATAATTCTGTAACCACATTTTGCACAATCAGGCTAAGATGTTTACCAGTGTATTAGTGACAGGTTGCAAGCCCATCGCCTAACAGTACTACAAGCCTATATAATATACCTTAGTCGCCTCGTCAGGCGGGGTAAGTGCGTCAAACCATATAGTTTTTAGGAGATATTGTTGGATTGACAGACTTGCCCCGTAGACGCATTTACCCCAGGTGGGGTAAGCGCGTCAACGGAGTAAGCGCGACAAATCGTATATTTTTAGGAGATATTGTTGGTTTGACGCATTTGCCCCGTAGGTAGACGCATTTACCCCAGGTGGGGTAAGTGCGTCAACGGAGTAAGCGCGACAAGCCGTATATTCTCTAGCTATCACGGTTCATGAGATACAGCCTGGTGACAGACAGACGGACAGACGGACAGCGGAGTCTTAGTAATAGGGTCCCATTTTTACCCTTTGGCTACAGAACCCTAAAAATAGTACGCTTTTGATAGATATCTCTATTAACATTTTTTTTTACAGAACACAAGATCTTTTTTTTAAAAGATCCTGTTGTTATTTGGCTGTGACAGACGGACGGTACAAGATGTTTCAATATGAAACCATAACTGCCCCCACTGCAGTCGGTAAAGTGGGGTCATTCCAGAAACCACGGGGTGTGATAGCGTGATCAACGAAACTATATCATTTGGGACAGTGGAGCGCACAAGTGTCCAAGAATTACTTTATTTATTTATTGTGCATTTTTTTTTATCCCTTTCTGGGTAGTGATTCTTTCAAAAGCAAAGGTGAGCGAACGCAGGAGTGATGTCCAAGCGGCGAGTTTAAGTAGTCCCGTCAAAGCGAACAAAACACATATCAGCGCGTGTATTTAATTTAGCAGCATGGCTTCTCGAACGTATAAGGCTGCCTAATTGAGAATGCACGCGCTAAAATGTGTTTTGTTCGCTTTGACGGGACTACTTGAAGTCGCCGCTTGGACATCACTCCTGCGTTCGCTCACCTTTGCTTTTGAGTGAATCACTACCCTGGGCTGATATTCTAGGCGGTAAAAACCATATCGTCTTTGACCTGCGCCTCTATCTGTGCCTGTATACTAGGCGGCAAAATTAAAATCATATTTGACCTGTTATAGTATTGTTTTTAATTCGACCGCCATTACTGTCAATTATATGGGTCGATAGCAGAGGTCTGTTTCACGAAGCTACAAGTTACAAATTACAAGCGGAAGTCTCTTTCTAACTCTAACTTCTAACTTTTTGCTACAGAGAGAGTTTCGCTTGTAATTTGTAACTTGTAGCTTCGTGAAACGGGCCACAGGTCAAAAACGGTTTGCTTTTTAACTTTTTACCGTGTTGTGTTGAATAGAAGCCCTGTTATAGTAATGTCAACTGTATGATATCCAAAAAATTATACAATAAACCGTGTCCAAATCGGTCCATCCGTTTGGGGGTTACGACGCCTAGGGAATGCAATTTAACCGGTTATTAACCATTTTTGTATGAAAATAACCGGTTAAATCCGGTAATAACCGGTTATTTGCATTCCCTAACGACGACACAGACAAGCACACAGACACACACGTTAAGCCGAATCCACATGCTTGGTGTTTGCCTCAAACACTGCAGAACGCTAAACTATAATATTGTGTTAGAGTGAGCACGATGTATTTCCATCTCACTCCAACGTATGGTTGCATCCTGCAGTGTTTGTGGCAAACACCAGCATGTGGAGCCGGCATTAAAAGCATAACACCATTATTTTTGCGACGGAGCCGGGGAACTGGGGGCAAGACAAGATGCATTACGCTAACTAGCGTTTCTATTCCTTTCTTTATTACTTATATCAATCGCGTCACTGAAAGATGACGTGATACGAGTCACGTGATCCACCAGCGACGCGATTGGTTTAGAAAGGAATCGAATAGAAACGCTAGTTAGCGTAATGCATCTTGGCAAGGGCCTCTGGCCGCGACTGTACACAATAAAAGTTATTTCCCGCCGCGCCTGCGACTGTCTTTATATTAATTTCCGATATTAAGGATCATCGCACACTGGACTCGTTTTCTCTTCTTTCTTTTAAATAAATAAATATCAAGGGACGATCTCACACAAATTGACCTAGCCCCAAACTAAGCTCTAGGCTTGTACTATGGGTACTAGACAACGATATAAATACTTATATAGAGAAATATATACTTAAATACATAGAAAACATCCAAGACTCAGAAACAAATACTCGTGCTCATCACACAAATATCTGCCCTTACCGGGATTTGAACCCAGGACCGCTAGCTTCGTAGGCAGGGTCACTACCAACTAGGCTAGCGCGTCGTCAAAGTTTACAATTACAAAGTAAATTTGAAACAATATTGCTTTCGAGTTCGCTTTAAAGCTCTCTTTCATTGATATGGCTAAATTTTTGTGCTTAAATAGGTACACTTTTTTTGAAAACCACCTTTAAAACTTTGTTTACAAATTTCAATCGTTTCTAAAACAGTTCTGACAAATTTTCATAATAAATGGAATACCACACGAAACGCCATAATAGAATATCTATATTGAGCGTAACCATGGTAACCAAATAACAAGTCGATGATTGCTGATAGCCATATTAAGCGTAATCATGGTAACCAATACCGATTCACAACAACTGTCTAACTTTGTGTACTTATAGCTTTATTTATTTATTTTTACTTTATTTAATTTTGTGTATTGTGAATAAACGTATTTTCTTTCTTCTTTCTTTCAATAAAAAATCGATGAATCATCCTTTTTAGTGATTTAATAAAAAAAATAGTTTTAAAATCATTATTAACAGACATGTACACACGTTAAACTTTGTCAGCGATTAAAAAGACACTAATTATTAAAAGAGCTTATAATATTTATTAACAAAACAACGTTTATCCATTAAATTTAAGACGATTTTCAAGCCGAAAATTCCACACAAAATGTGATAGAGTTTCTCGCCCCGTGAAGTCCGATTTTTACGATTTTTTTAATATGTTGTAGACATTATTAAAAGCTCAGGTCTTTACGTTTTCCGTTTCTAGAAAATATTTCTTGAAACAAATGAAAAGAAACAAAATAAACACACAAAATTAGTTTTTAGGGTTCTGTGCCGGAAAGGAATCCAATGAGACCCTAATAGCCCTTGATAAGGCAGAGGCTCTATATTGACCACATTACAATAAGCTGAAATTGAACTTTACTACCTAAATTGTATGATACTATTTTAAATTATTAGGTACTCTTTAGAGACTTGCGATTCCATGACTGTATTTCATTTGCTATGCCTCCACTATCCGTCCGTCCGTCCTAACCTAACCTTTAAACAGCTGTAAATAAAGTGAAATAATAAAGGGGGTCCCCATACAAACAACCTTTTTATTCAACTTTTTTTTTTGTTTTATCGTAAAAATGGTAAAAAATAGAAGCATCAAATTTCGTAATAATATAGTACAAACCCTGAAAAAACAACAAATATTAAAAAATAGTTAAGTGCGAGTTGGGCTCGCTCTGATTCGATTCGAAATCGAATTCAAATTGGAATATATTAATACCTACTGTACGGCGGTATGGAACCCTCGGTGCGCGATTCCAACTCGCACTTGACCGGTTTTCATAATTACTACCACATATTCAAAAAATGAGAAAATCGGATTTGATTTAGGGGGCGAGAAACGTTATCGCCAGGAGCTAAATTTGTTTGGAAATAAATTACTGTCAAAAAATTAATTTTTGGGACAAGCTTTTGTTGCCGACTGTACTTTTTTGCAAAAGATTATCAGCTTAATAAGACCGAACTAACGAGTCCCAACACGGTGGGTCTACGTCAAGTATAGCGGAGCTCCTGTCGCCACCTTCCGACTCCATCATCAGATCAGCTCTTAGATACCCTGATATTGCATTGTCATCGGGTTTACATTATGTGGTCCAAATTTGAGCCAATTCCGTTGACGGAAAGTGGGACAAATTTAATTTGCAAAATTTGACCATTAGGGTGCGGCAGGCGGCTCCACTGAGGCGGAGAGGAGCGGAGCGGAGCGGAGCGGAGCGGAGCGGAGCGGAGCTGAACTAATATTAACCAATAGAAGGCGCATGCGGTCACGTCGAGCGCGCCTTGTGCACGTTAGTTTAGATTCTATTGGTTAGTATTGGCACAGCTCCGCTCCACTCCGCTCATCTCCGCCTCAGTGGAGCTGCACCCTTACATACATACATACATTGCAAGTTAAATAAAATCTTGTAAAAAAAATTAAAACTACGCGATACAAACCTCCTATTAAAAAAACTACTATTCTCCGCGCAGTCGGCTAAAAAACAGTATTTCCTCAACCTCTCCTACTGTTTACTAATTCGCGATCGAAACGCGAACCGGCTATTAATTAGCTACTTTATGTGGCGATGCTCGTTGTTCCGGTCAGTTTGTGGCCCGCCGTCGACTTCGATAGCGGTAATACCTTTTATATCTGTAAAAAAAAACGTCGGAAAAAAGTTGGAAAAAATCTGTGCGGCCAGTGACACTCCGAACACAAGGGAAAGAGAAAAATTAAAAAAAACACTGTGTTATCTATTAATAAAACGTTTTTACATGTCTATGTAATATTTACCAAAATATTTTTATAGAGAAAGTTATTTATGAGTAGCTGATTTTGAGAAATTGGAGAAAAACAATTTTAATTTAGCATTAAAATACTTTGGACGTTGACATAAAAAGCGTGTTGTAATAAGGCTTAGAAATTGAAGTAGGAATTTTAATACACACACAAAAAAGTGAACGCAAGTGATTATGGAGACAGTCGATACAACTTTGTAGAATTATTAATAGCTCATGTTAGTCTTATGAGAAAGAGATAAAAATAATGCGTTAAGCTCTGGTGGCTACCGTTACAACTCAAGTAAACCCTTAATAAGGCAGAGGCTCTATATTGACCACATTACAATGAGCTGAAATTGAATTTTACTATCTATATTTTATGATACTATTTTATTTGTATTTTCCTGAAATATAACATCATCTATTATTACTCTTTAGAGACTTGCGATTCCTTGACTGTATTCCATTTTGGACTAGTATTTTTACTTTAACGGGGCCTTATTAAGGGATAAATCAAGACCCAAAAAAAATCCCGGCCGCTGCCATTATATAGTTACCATTGTTTTTTTTTAATTTTGGTTTTGCTGGATAAAAACTTCCCATGCGGTATTTGGGTCATATACAGATGGTTACCGTCTTTTCTGTGGACATACCTGTGGTTACGTTTCTAAGGCCTAATTTTCTGGCTGAACCCACATCCGCATCAACGGCGTCAGGTCTACTTTAGTCCTATCAAATAAAAACATAACTTGTATGCACACAAGCCTTTAACTATTGACCACAGGAGAGACAACTTTTTTTTCGAATGTGTATAAGCTTCTTGCTACAGTGAGGTGAACATTTCTGAGCGTATTGGAGAAGAATATTAAATTGAAACCCGGCAATTTATTCAGCACTTGAGTACAAACAAGCGATCTAAATTATGTTTGGGAACAAAATTATGGCATGCCTATAGTTTTGTTTGTGATCCGGTATCCTAGAATTTTAATTTTCTATTTTTAGAATAGAATTTCTATTTTTTAGTTCTCATAACACTTGCGTAAATTATTAAAAAACATACAGTTTTATCAAAATGACAAAATTAATTCCAAGTGCATTTTACCGGTTTTGATTATAGGTACACACAGCAACACACCTAACTAACCATTGGAGGCAGAGCAGAGAGAAAATTATCAATGCTTGACAGGGATGTAGATATTTTTTTCATATTAAATATATTTACATCCCTTTCAAGCATTGACACTTATTCTCAGCTCCGTCTTTAATGGTCAGTTAAGTGTGTGGGCGACTGTACTTACATAATATCACTCACGATCAATTTTCCGAACGGTCAACCGACAGCCACTGTGTAAACAGTCAAAGAAGAACCAAACTAAATATAAAGTAATTTTCTGCAATAAGTAGTTTTGAATTCAATATAATTATATCCACAACCAAACGTTCTAGAATTTTCACAACCGGCCACACTGCGCGCTTTGCGCCTTTGCTAGTCGCTTAGCGTATATCTATGTGGCCGGTTGTGAAAATTCTAGAACGTTTGTTTCACTTCGCTACTCGCCAGGCGACTCACTAGTCTCTAGTGTGGTTGTAGCCTTACGTTTTCGGACATGCCGCAGCGTTTTATTAAGGCCACCTAAGATACTCGTGGAGAGCTTCATGTGGAGAAATTAACGCCATAACACGGTCCACTTCGCCCAAAGCTAGATGCGAACTGCTCTTAGTGGTTCTATATAAGGTAACCAAATAGTTATTTATGTGACTGGTGCATAATGAGAGGCATTATACACGAGTGTGGTTTTATGAAACGAGCCGTAAGGCGAGTTTCATAATAAGATCATACGAGTGTTTTAATGCCTAATTATGCGTACAGTCGCATACATAACTTTATCTACATACATATCATAAGTTTTCTACAATATGTGAAAAACCTGTATCCGTCGTTACCCTGCATCTTAATGTACCTGCATCTTAATGTTCACATTAAAGTGCAGGTCACTTATACTGTAAAGTGAACATTAAGATTCAACTACAGCGATAACCGATACTTTATTGACATGTTATACTTTAATGTTAACATTACAGTGCAACCATAGATACAGGTAACATAATGTAGGGCATTTGCTTATCGCTTCTGAACATATTATATTGAAATTATGATATGGATGTAGATAAATGTAATTGCGGCGCCAAAGGGGCCTGCGAGCCTAGTATGGTTGTGTTTATCGCGTGACAAAATGTGTATAAAGCATCCGTCACTCTCGTACATACGTGTCAAAACGTGACGAGTGTTTAATCCACATTTCGACGACGCGTTAGCCTAGTTGGTAGTGACCCTGCCTACGAAGCTAGCGGTCCTGGGTTTAAATCCCGGTAAGGGCATAATTATATTGATGTGATGAGCGCGAATATTTCTTTCTGATAGATGTTTTCTATGTATTTAAGTATTTATTTATCTATATAAGTATTTATATCGTTGTCTAGTACCCATAGTACAAGCTTAGAGCTTAGTTTGGGACTAGGTCAATTGGTGTGATATTGTCCCGTGTTTTTTTTTTTACAATTTGAAACCCGATTAAACGCAGCCTTATTGGCAGTTTTATGTAGGCGTCCTAAGAATGATTAAGGCTATTAGTGGCGCCGCCCAGTGCGCCAATAATGCATGTTCAACCTACAGCATTATGCGGCACTTGGCGCCGCAATAGCATATAATCCATATAATAAGTTATAAGTAAAAGGAAATAATGACTATTACACTGGGCCGAAAACATCTTCACGGCGCCAAGGGAACTCCCTGTGAGGCTAGAAAAAAATCGGCCAAGTGCGAGTCGGACTCGCGCACGAAGGGTTCCGTACCATTATCTATACAACATAAGAAAAAAACGGCAAAAAAATAACGTTTGTTGTATGGGAGCATAATAATAGAAGCATAGTCATACCTATACATACATAAACTCACGCCTTCATTCCCAGAGTTACCAACAACTCTAATGTTGATAAACATAGTCATATAAACGTTTTAAAAGCTATTAAACGATTTCAATTACGTAAAACGCACTCAAATAATTAGAATCACTATTAGTCATTACTTTTAAGTGGAAATTAACCATACAAAACCAAAAGGCACTATAAAAGTATGATTTGCATTATGCGCTTACGGCCTTTTGGTTCTAAAGCGCGGATATAATGAAACTTACGCTAGTAGCAATTCGCAAATGGATAAGTGTGATTAAAATAATGATAACTGCGTTTGAATATGTTGTTGGCACGCACGGGATTCCGGCGAGGTATAAAACGGCCTTTTAAGGATTGACCACACCGGGTCTTATTATACGCTGACGTGCCGTACCGTAGACGCAGTGACGTGACTTCTGCGTCACGTTTTTATTCTATTGTATTCTATATATTTTTTTTGCAACCGTTTGCTTGGGTTATCAAGCATTACTGCCAATGACACCTGACAGCAGCATACGCATTTCGTGACATTTGTTTCTTTTTTTATTTAGAGTTTTGTACAAAAAATGAAAAAACGGAACCCTTATAGGATCATCGTGCATCTGTCTGTCTGTCCGTCTGTCACAGCCAATTTGCTCCGAAGCTACTGAACCGATTGAGTTGAAATTTGGTACACATAATGTAAATTGATGACCCAAACACAAATGTGCAAAGTAAATATTTTTTTAAGTAAGGGTCATTTTCAAGGGATAAATTAGGAAATTTAAAAATAATTTCTGCTAACCTTATTGTGTCATATATCAAATGAAAGGGCTCGATATGAGGACCTCGAATATATTTTTGTTAGATCAGTTCATATTCGTCCTCTTCTCAATTATTTTATCGACTTAGGTACTAAGTTTCCATAAATTCCAGGGTTCCTACGAGCTGGTCCCGTCCTCGCCGCAGCCGTCTGTGGACCGTCTCTCCGTGACCTGGGCAGACCCGAGCATGGCCTCCTCAGGGGTCAACCTGTTCCACCTGCCTTCGGAGACTCCAGTCAACAACGACGTCAAGTTTACTTCTGCTGGAGGTACGAGGCTGCCGTAATACCAAAGAATCTAACTGCTATGTTGTAGACGAAGCATTTTATACTCTATTGGTAACAACATTAAATTTATAATGCTTATACTATTACTATGCTAGATGCCTTCTTTGACCTGGGGATACAATCTGTGGTTCTAGTAAAAACGCATAGTATACTTATTTAGTTCGTAATAAAAAAACTGCTGTGACAAACAGACAGAAAAACAGACACCCTTTATACTGCGTCAGAAGGAGTGAAATGTTTATCGAAAGTATGAATGCCAGCGGCCCTAATATGGCTGCGTTTATCGCGTGACAAAGTTTAGATAAGGCATCCGTCACCTTCCGACACGAATATAAGTACGAGAATGACGGATGCAGGCCTAGTACGGGGTTCTCTATCGTTTGCCCGAAATTCATTTGCCATAATTGTATCACTTGTCATAATATTCATTTGCCATAAAGGCTTTTTCTCTGAAACCATAAACTATTCAGAATTGTTATAAAAGTAACCTAACCTAACCTATTAGGCTCTATACGATAGCATGTAAAAAATACCTGAAAGGCTAACAGTTTCAGAAAAAATGCCTTTATGGCAAATGAATATTATGGCAAGTGATACAATTATGGCAAAAGAAATTCGGGCAAACAAAGTGATCCCCTAGTATGGCTGCGTCTATATCGCGCGTCAAATGTGGATAAAGCATGTAACTCTAGTACTTATATACGTGTCAAAAGTGACGGATGTTTTATCCATATTTTGTCACGCGATAAACGCAGCCATATTAAAATAATTGAAAAATCCACCGGGAAATTCAGAAATTTGCAGCGGGGTGAAGCCGCTGGCGGGCCGCTAGTTTACTAAATAAATATTTTGAATTTTGAATTTTTGAACTGTCGCTACACTAGTTTGACTACGGACCCCTAACATATCTTAAGCTCTTCCATATCCTCAGACGTATCCGAAGACGAGGACTACTCTGCCAGCTTGAGTGCAGTGCTCCGTCAACGGCGTTGCAGCATCCGTCGGTCCCGCAAGGGTCGGAGACGTACCTCGTCTCCATTCCTCCCTGATGAGACCAGGTCGAGGAGGCGGTCTTCTGTGTTCACCACCAGTTCTGGGGAGTAAGTTAGAACGAGATGGTTTATGAAAAGAAAGAAAGATATACATTTATTCACGACAACGGTCAACAAAAGAAGAAAAAAAGGAACTTATACTAAACGCATTCACAACTCGTCGTCAAACACTCTCAGTTGTTGTGTGGCCGTACTTTTATAACGATTGTTGCATTGCACAAGTGAATAAATTTCACGTTGTGTTGTTAAAAAACCGTAAATTTGTGTAAATTTTTGGCTATAAATCAAACAGAAAATTAAAAAAAAAAATTGCAGATTAAGACCTGTCATATGACACCCCATGCTTTCAGAACAGCGATATCTATGGAGGACCAGGCAGCCGTGACGCAGGAAGAAATTTTTAAGAACATTCGGATGCACAAAGAGGTTCTTAGCTCTGTGAAACAGCAGCCTCTGGACCTGCGGAGGAAGTTGAAACTCGTTCACCTGGTAAGAACATAGGGACATTTTTGACAGGAGCAGAAATGCCCTTCCACGCAGTTTCGATTCAGAGGGCCCTGCCAATATGCACTTCGCTAATTAGCGTTTCTATTCGTTACGTTTTTAAACCAATCGCGTCACTGGTAGATGTCGTGATACGAAAAGTCACGTGACCTACCCGTGACGCGATTGGTTTAAAAACGAAACGAATAGAAACGCTAGTTAGCGTAATGCATCTTGGCAGGGCCCTCTGACCGTTACCACCCACTTAGTAAGGTTCCGAGTCATCTAATCCAACGACTTTATACGGGTTCGGCCGTAGAACAACGATACATGGTTTTGGTCGTGGCCTTCGTCCGCGTATATTTCTACTACCTATCGTTATTCTCTCAGTAACTTTTATCGTTTGCGTTAGCGTTATGCATATTGTCTAGGCTGGCTGAACTAGGGCATGAATTCCGAGATCTCGGAATCTCGAAATCTCGGAATCTCGGACCAATTTTTCAGATATTATAATTCCGAGATTAGACGGAGCAATACCGGAATACTTTCAATATCGAAATAGAATTCCGATATTGGGCCTATCAATATCGTAAATCCGATATTCATTAGGTACCTTTTAATTCCGATATGTAATATCGAAACAAACGTAGTATTTCGAAGTTATCTGTGGAGTTGCCTGGTTTAGTTTCAAGCTCCAACACATAGATGGCAGCACCTTCTATGCATTATATCCTGGGCGTGTAGTATCGGACGATATTTCCAGTATCGGAATTGAAAGTCGGTATTGAATATTGAATAGAAAGTGTGTTTTTAATAGATCCCCAATTCCGATACTAGTATCGGAATTCCGATATTGAGACACAAAACCGAATTTCAATTCCGGTATTGGAAATGTTAAATATTGTATGCCAATCGTAATTCCGAGATTCCGATATTGAGGTTCAATACCGATTTTCAATTCCGATACTGGAAATAGTCCGATACTGCATGCCCTAGGCTGAACGTCCTGGTTTTTTTCAGGCCAAAGGCTATATTAAGCGGCACGAGGGACAGTTGCAGGAGCGGCTGGCTCAGTCTAAGAACACCAGGGATATCTACGCCAGGTTCAACATCCTATTAGCTTCGGTAAGATAAATAATATAACAGACTAGAGGACGCCCGCGACTTCGTACGCGTAGTATTAGTTTCCCGCTACTCCCCCCATTTCTTCCCGTTGGGGGTCGATTTTTAGGAAAATCCTTTCTTAGTGCTCACTTACATCATGAAAGGAACCCATGTACCAAATTTCAAGTTTCTAGGTACAGTAGTTTCGGCTGTGCGTTGATATGTCAGTCAGTCAGTTTAGCCTTTTATATATATAGAAGATAGATAGATAGATATACAAGGTGACACATAAGTCGTGAACAAAATTATCACCAGGGTGTTCTACCCACAAATATGAAGAACTTTCACTATGGGACCAACTCTGAAATCACGAAAAAAATATCAGCTGTTTCATACATTATGGTCGCGGACGTATTGAACTTTTCTATGAAACAGCTGTTTTTTTTCGAGATTTCAGAGTTGGTCCCGTAGTAAAAGTTGTTCATATTTTTGGGTAGAACACCCTGGTGTAAGTTTGTTCACGACTTATGTGTCACCTTGTATAATATATAGATAGATAGTATACTTGATAGATATATAAAAGATAGATAAAACGCCCCGATATAATGGTGACCCTGTCTTTCGGAGCTGATATCTCTTAAACGGCCCGATTGATTTTCATGAAACCTAGCTAAGAACTACCGCCAGAAAGCATGATTTCAAATAAAACAAACTGCATCCAAATATGTTCACCGGCTTAAGAGCTACGGTGCCACAGATAGACACACAGACACACACAGTAGCGGTCAAACACCCACTGGGGGTTAAAAAGATACAAGATTTTTTGTGCGCAAGGGCATTTTTAACTGTCAAAAATCTACCAGCGCTTCCCAAGGGGAGAGGCTTTATGCTACTCTTTAAAACCTAATCGCTTTTGACGTGTAAATGGTATTGTTTTTAACTCGACGACAATTACTGTCAATTAGACTTGTACAGTCACCAGCAATAATATATTATCCTACATTGAGCGCAAACATATCTGACACGCTCTTATACCTCTAGTAATAAAGACGTGTCAGATATTTTTGCGTCCAATATTGTATAACATATTATTGATGGTGACTGTACAAGACAACGATAAAATTACAAAGTACTTAAAGATATAGAAAACATCGACGACTCAGAAATAAATATTCGCGCTCGTCACCCAAATATCTGCCCTTACCGGGATTTGAACCCAGGACCGCTAGCTTCGAAGGCAACTGGGTAACCGACTCAGCCAACGTATCATCAGTATAGATTTCAAAAACATATATCTATTTATTTTCAGAAATGGCACCAACTCAAGCGGGAAGCCGCCAACACTTCCAACCTCCTCATACCCTGGGAGCTCAGGATTAAGGAGATAGAGTCCCACTTTGGGTCCGTCGTGGCTTCCTACTTCACCTTCCTACGATGGCTGTTCTGGGTGAACCTGGTCATCGGATTCATACTCTTCGTGTTCGTTATCATCCCTGAGGTATAGTAAAACACAACTCATATGGCTTACCGATGTACGTAGATGACATATTTTCGAAGCGCGGGAACCAATCAGCATGATCCATGCGTTGCGCGTCTGTATTCTGTGCTATTATTTTTTATTAGTGACGCCATGTTGACGCGCGCGCACTTTTTTATTTTTTTTGGCGCTTTAGCCAGTCAAAAATCACTTGTAATTTTGGACTAAAATGACTAAAACGACGCTTATTGGACAGTGCACCCTATCCCTACCGCGCAGTACCTATGTGATTTTACCTTAGTTGCGGACATTCTCGTTGTATGTGTTTTTGGAAAGATAACCTTCAAACGAAACTCCTGTAGAAATGCCCTCGGTTCTATCTAATATGGTTTTCGAGAAATTTCGGAAATCGAGAAATCTACCAACAATTTCTATTTGGATATCAAATTTAAAAGAGTCGACGGAGTTCCGCTCACGCGGAGCTCCTATTTCCGAGTATTTTGGCCCTTCGGGCTTGCTGAAGGACTAACGTAATCTAAACCTAACTCATATTTATGATACTAATTTTGGTTAATTGGTAACAGAGTATTACTTTAGAGACCTAACTCAAAATCAGTCCCTATAATTTTAAAGCGGGGGTTTGTCTGAAATATCAGATGTGCTAAACTGGTTTTAAACAGAGTCAAAGAACTTTTTTAGTTTTCAAAAAATACTCGTACCTGCGATTACGTTAGGTTTGTATTATAACAACACCAAAAAACCTTAAAATTCAAAGGGAAATGGCTTTAGGAGAAACGAAAATTCGGACAAACGATGTATTAGGACAAATGACGATTAGGGATTATTGACTGAACTATACATATTATGTTTAGATAAATTTATTACAAAATTTACCAAAACCTTTCAGTATCTAACAGCTGATAGGGCGAAAGATGGCGAGAGAAAAGACTTGAGGCCCGAAGATTGGATTAACGCTACCAACCTCCTCACTCTCTGGGAGTTTGAGGGGATCCTGAAGAAATCGCCCATCTTTTACGGGTACGTTTTGATCAGTTTTTAAGACTTACACGATCGATATCTAAATAAAAATAATGTTACTGCCGCACTCAGAGACGTCAATTAAATTTAACGCTTGTTTAGTGACGTGTTGTCTTATGGCCGAACTCTATATTCAAACCGCGGATAGATAGGCTTACTTCGGATTAAAATTTGACACATTTTGTATGGGCAAATGTCAAATTTTAACCCGAAGTAAGCCTTGTCTATCCGCGGATTGAATATAGGGTTTCGCCGTTATTCTATTGATGTAGCAAAAAAGTTACAGCAGCTACTTTAATCAAGCATTATATTTAATTTTCGCCTCTGAGCGCGGCCGTTACTTTTATTTTCCAAAACGTCCGGGTTCGATTCCCGAGCTGAGTACAAGTTTTTTTTTAAATGTATGGATGTAGTATTTCTTGTTACTAAAATTGATGATATGGTTAATGGATGGATAACAGTACCATAACGTTCAAATACGATATCGTTTTTACTATCGGGAATAGAGGCGCAGATCTTCGTATCGTATGTCTTAAGCCGCGTATCCACCAAGCGCACGCGCTTGCGCGGCAGCCTCGCGAACAGTCGTGTGGACGTGCCTCAGGACTGTTCGGGCGCACGTTGCCGAGGCAACGAGTCCTGAGGCACGTCCACACGGACCGAGCATTTGGCTCACGAGGCTGCCGCGCGAGCGCGTGCGCTTGGTGGATACGCGGCTTTATAGTTTCAGACTTTCCCATACTGAACGATTTATGTGTTACACCCTGTATATTGGAGGGTTCTAACAATAAGTATAATTGGGTATTTTTTCTATAGGTACTACAGTAGTATCGAACGCCCCCAATACAGGATGCCGCTAGCTTATTTCCTGACGGGACTCGTCGTCTACATCTACAGTTTCGTGGCCATACTAAGGAAGTGAGTTCTCTTTTATGTTTCGGACCTGTGACGCTAGACAATTGATTAATTATTAAAAAAAATACGATTTAATATACAAATTAGGATTTCAAGTGTTCACTAAACGCCTAGACTGATTTCCGGAATGCGTAACCATGATAATAATAATGCTATAATGGTTATAAAAGAACCATTATTACAATGGCAACGCTCATTATAGAACACAATGTACAGTCCAGGACTTTAATTGCTATGCCACTATGGAGCCCTATCGCATAACGTTAATCATTAATTTTGGCGTAATTTATTTCATGTGGTTTGACGCTGTCATCATGACAGGGTTCCATAGTGGCATAAAAATTTAAGTCCTTGACTGCACTCTTCTCTCTCTTCAGAATGGCTGAAAACTCCCGCATGTCCAAACTGTCTGAGAAAGAAGACGAGTGTATATTTTCTTGGAAACTGTTCACCGGCTGGGACTACATGATTGGCAACGCGGAGACCGCCCACAATCGGGCCGCTTCGGTCATCCTCGGCTTTAAGGAGGCGCTGCTAGAAGAAGCCGAGAAGAAAAAGGATGTCCGAAAGTGAGAAAGTCTCACCCGTATTCACAAACGTCACTGTGAGGTCTCGGTCAAGGCATTATAATGACCTTTTCGCTTGAACTGAGCTGCTATGCCCTCCATACCCCAATTCCCTAAAAAAATGTATTGAGTACCTAGCCAATCACCCATTATATTTGAGTTCCAATGTTCAAACTTTAAAATAGAGCGACAAATTCCAAAAAAGGTACTTTCATGTTTTGTTGAGAAATACGATTTAAAAAATCCACGCATATTTCCAATTGCATGAAAGATTCGACGAAGTATCCGAAAGGGCCCATCTGTAGGATAAGATAAGATAACTACTCAGGCCGCATTTCACCAAACTGGAATAAGGTCTTATACCTAGATTAAACGCCGAATTTGTATAGACTAATCTCGGAGTAAGTCTTATTCCAAGGTTGGTGAAATGCGACCTCAGTGGAATAAACTCTTTATTCTAAAGATTTTTAAATGTAACAGAAAATTCTGTTTTCAAAATTCTAAACTATTAAAGCGTCACCATACCCTCCCTAAAAGAGCAAGCGATTACTAATTTCGTGGATCTTAAGTAGGGTGGCATAAGTGGTAATGCGCCTGCATCGGCTCGGAGAGCCAGAGGAGATGTAGGTTCGAATCCTGCCTAAGACCCACGATTTTTTTTCGCTTTAATATTTTAACTCTTTATTCTGCCTAGTTGGAGGATCATATCTCTTCGAGTCTTCGTGAACATATGCGTCATGGTGCTTCTGACCTTATCGGTGTACGCCGTCATCAGTGTTGTCTCCAACGAGCCGAAGAAACCTGGAAGTTGGCTGCATGAGAACCTGACCACGATAGTGGTGACTTTAATTTCTATGCTGTTCCCTATATTTTTTGAGATGCTGGGCTTCCTCGAGCATTACCACCCGAGAAGGCAGCTCAGAGTGCAGTTGGGCAGGTAAGTTAAGTTTCAGCTCCGCATTTTATAAAAATGCACTTCGAATTATTTTTAGGCGAAATAAATTTCTGTCAAAAGTTCTTTGGGACAAGCTTTTGATGCCGACTGTAGTTTTTTTTACCCGACTGCAAGGAGGGTAAAGTGTTTATTAGCCTATATGTATATGTATGTTTGTCCCTTCGTGGCGCTCTAGAAACTAAACGCGTGGAGCAATTTTGATAATTCTTATGGCAATCGATTTGTCCTAATCTTGTGAGTGTCACTAAGATATGACAGTAATTAAAATTGGCTTATTCCCAGTTGTCCGCACCCCTTTGTTCACACTGCGGACAACATGGATTTTTCCCAGTGTGTGGACGCAATTAGGACAACTGGGGAAAAAAAACCAGTTGTCCGCAGTGTGAACAAAGCACCAGCACCAGTTTTTTGCGATCCTTTTTGCTACGCTTTTGTCTGTGTGGAATCAGCCCTTTGACATTTTTATTTCCGAACCAAAAAAAAACAAGCCTATATACTCTTTTCTCAGAGGTCGACAGTGTACTTGCGATTCCTCTGCTGTTGCGGGTGTTTAAGGGTCACGGTGGTCACTTACCATCAAGTCGCTTGCTCGTCTGCCTCCTTTTCTCTATAAATGATGTAGGAATACTTTTGTTCTTTGGCCATTATTGGTTACATGTCATTTTTCTAACTTTCAGAATCATGATTCTTAACCTGCTCAACTTATTTTCGCTGATATTTGCTTTATTCAGCAAAATAAAGGGCATGAGCAAGGAGCTAGAAGATTTAAAACCAATCCTCAAAGAAAACTCTACTACACTTAATAATACGCTGGGCATCAACGAAACCATCGCCATAACTGTTTCAATAATTTGCTCTGAAGTTCCGATAAGCTGCCTACCATGTGACATGTTTCTTGCTATCCCCACCATAGCAGCCGCGACTAAACTCGCAGCAATACGAACGATAGCAAAAAAAATAAAAGGTAACGCAGTCAATAATTCAAAATTAAACTACAAACCTTATGTCCAGAGAAGAGATGCGAACAATAATAATGATCCTTACATAAAAGCACATGAACCGTCAAATATAATACTTGCAGAAAGCCTCATTCAAAATGATAGTACAGATATAACGACAATAGACTACATGAAAAAGCTAGAAGAGCAATTTAATTTTGATGAAAATGATAGTTCGTCAGAAGCTGATAATACTTTCGACAATATAGAGATCGACTATTATGATATCACAACAACTGCGTCCAGCTATGACAAAAATCCCAAATGGACAGACAAAGATTACTCAAGTTCAGAAAAGTACGGCACGAATAGCATTTATACTACAGATGCCACAGACAATACAAAAGAAGAAAGTACAGCCGAATCAGAAATCACATCTATTACTGAGGACACCTTCGATTGGAATGCTACCACAAGAACCATAACTGCGGAAACTTCTGCAGACCCAACAGAAATAGTTGAAGACTCTTCTATTACAGATTCAACTTCAATATCAACAAGCTGGACTGATTTCACGTATAGTTTTGATAAAACATTGAATGATTATACTACTGATACGTATTCCACTGATCCGAGCGACTCAACAGAAACTATAACTATAGTTACTGATGAAGAAACTATCACGCCTCAAACTACAATAGCAGTTAAATTTTGTCCAAATAAAATTAATTGTACCATGAAATGTGCAGGGCGAAACATCACACAAGTAATATTTATGACTAACAATTGTAAGGTTACTAATAAACAGTGCTTTGCTACAACATTTGAAACTAAGAATTACATGAAAAATGGAACGATGCACAACAACACAAATGTTACTGAAATAGATGTTGTTTATTACGACGAGGATAACAGAACGATGTACAATCTGAGTGCAAAGACGCATTCCAAGTTGTCGAAACTTTGCTGGGAGACAATGTTCGGGCAAGAATTGGTGAAATTGACAATGATGGACCTGGTACGTATTACATTATTATTTATTACTGTAGAGGCCGGGAAGCAACTGATCTCCCCGGCCGAGACTTGTTACTACTTTTTCCAACATTTGACAACAGAAAGTTTTAAGGTGTTCTGAAAAAATCTTACTTATAGAGGTTTGTGCTTACATCCTGAATCGAATGACAGTTTTTTTTTTGTCAAGTATCCTATCTACAAAAAAATATACTGCCATTCGATTCAGTTTGTAAGAATCAAATGTATACTTATATTGGACCAACTGCAATCCGAGCACTGGAAAAGTGAGAAATGTTCGTCATAGTTCAGAAATTGATACTGAACTATGACGTCACAAATCGGTAAACACTGTTCTAAATATGGGAAAAAATTGTAATTTGTAATTTTGATCGGAAAAAACTGCGTTTGAGTACATAATTGCTCATCGCTTAATCAAAATTTTTTCACCACTAGAAAGCTACATTATCCCTGTGTAACATAGGCCATGTTATGTTTTATTTTTCTGCGCGGACGGAGTCGCGGTCGACAGCTAGTAAAGTTCAACAAAAGTCAACATTCCTATTACTTTTCTTGCTGCTGGGTTAACCCTGTTAATGTCCGCAGGTGATTCTGGTGCTGAGCACACTGTTCATGGACTTTTTCCGAGCACTCTTCGTGAAATACATAAACAACTGTTGGTGCTGGGACCTGGAAAAGAAATTCCCACAATACGGAGACTTCAAGATAGCAGAGAACATCCTTCATCTCATAAACAACCAGGGAATGGTGTGGATGGGAATGTTTTTCTCACCAGGCTTAGTGGTTTTAAATGTTATTAAATTAGTGATCATGATGTATTTGCGCTCTTGGGCAGTAATGACTTGTAACGTACCACATGAAGTCGTTTTCAGAGTGTCGAAAAGCAACAATTTCTACCTGGGTTTACTTCTAACTATGCTGTTCCTTTGTGTCTTGCCGGTTGGTTATTCCATAGTATGGGTAAAACCGAGTTGGCACTGCGGACCTTTTTCGGAACATGAGAAAATTTATGCAATATTGACGAAGAATTTGTACAGTGTGTTGCCGGAATCACTTAATTTTGCTATTGAATATATAGCCTCACCAGCTATTATAATACCGCTGCTGGTTCTACTAGTATTGATTATTTACTATTTGATTTCATTGACGAATTCTTTGAGAGAAGCAAATAATGATTTGAAGGTAAGTTTTATTTATTAACTTGCGTCAGAAATAGTACATTACTAAATAGGCCGAGAAACTAGCAGTTACTAGGCCTGTATTATGGTCGCCTTTATCGCGGTGGATAAAGCATCCGTCACTCTCGCAGTAACACACTAAATACGGGTCAGAAAGTGACAGATGTTTTATCCACATCAATAAACTGGGGCCCTAATATGGCTACGTTTATCGCGTTACAAAGTGTGGATAAGGTATCTGTCACCTTCTGACACGTAAATAAGTACGAGAGTGACGGATGCTTTATCCACATCTGACACGTGATATAGACGCAGCCATGCTAGGCCCGCAGGACCATAATCGCCTAAGCTATAAATATGACAGTGAAATAATTCTGTCATTTCTTGTGGGGGGAAATTTGCACACAAATGCAGCTCTGCAAACCTACATACAAAAACAAAAGTGTAATAATGACAGTAAACTTCATACCTCGAGCAATTTTTGTATACGAACGAGTCACAATTTAAACGTTCTCCGTTAAAACGTGTGCCTTCCTTAACCTGACATTGGCGGAATCATAGTGGCAACACTAATGTCATATGCCACTAAACAAAGATCTATCTATCTATTTAAACGTTGACACGATAGGGCGTTCATCTCTTTCATATCGTGTAGGTAACGTTAACGACAACTAGTTTTTATTAGATGCGCATGCCCGCTTGGGCTTGTACTTTGACAGAGGGGAAATGGTGCAAATGCCTTCCCTTCCATGTTGCTCGAAGCCTAAAAATGAGATGTAATGTTGTTCAATCAACCTTCCCAGATACAACTGCACCGTGAAAGAACTGAAGAAAGGCGGAAAATGTTCCAATTAGTCGATACCAGAAGACGCGGCCAGTCAGCCTTGGACAACACTCCATTCGCCCGCTGGAAGAAGGCACTTCCTGGTCTGCCTTTAGGGAAATCCATAGATTCTGATGATAGAAAAACAGGAACGGGTGACGATAAAGGACCTCATAGACCGGCAAAAAAGAAAGGTGAATAAAACTTTATACTCGTGCCCGAACTTTAGGAAAATTAGTTTTGAACTACATAGGGAAAATAGTACCTACCTACTTACTCTAAATACAAAAAGAAAAGGAAAAATTATTTCGCTACTTACAAAATGTTCACCTATAGAAAACCACATAGGGCCGGTACAGACGGACTGCATTTGAGCTGCAACCCAGCTGCAAAATGGCAGTTCGACGGCAGTTCTGATGCAATTGATGTAACTGCATCAAAACTGCAAACCAACTGCGCAGTCCGCTTGCAGTTGTCGTGCAGTCTGCCTAAGCGGTCTGTGCAGTTGGTTTGCAGTTTCGATGCAGTTACATCAACTGCATCAGAACTGCTCTCGAACTGCCATTTTGCAGCTGGGTTGCATTTTAAATGCAGTCCGTCTGTACCGGCCCTTAGACTGTTTTCGAATCGAGTGTTTGAATTGTATCATGCATCAAATGCCGATGATTTTGTTTTGCCCCACAGGTAGCTTCCTAGCAAACTTAGTCGGGCAAGTAGTAGATAAAAAATCAGAAATTTCTGAACTGGACGACCCATCACTATCCCCTAACAATGGAGATGAAACCGATACCGATTTTCACGAAACTCTACCAAAAGAAGTCCTCAAAATAAAAGACATAACAATAATAAAACCAAACGTTGAATTTAATCCAAAGAAGCAAAATTCTGACACTCAAGCGAACGCAAATTTAAAAGTGAAACTTGATAAAGAAGATCGTACAGAAAAAGATGCTGTTGAGATACGCAACAATGCAACGAAATCCAGATTCACTACAAGTCAAGTTGTCGAAGTTAATGAACGGAAAATTAACAAGAAACAACCGTCGGAAACAAGTACAATTTCCAAGCAGTCAGATAGTGCTTCTGTTATACCAGTCATAACAATTAGTACAACAGAGAGTGACGAAGATTTCTTACGTGCAAAGGACAAAGGGCATGAAAAACAAGAATCAAGTGGCAACAAAACTACTGATGTAAAATCATTGAGAAGGCAAATCAGCGTAGACAGCAGTAACAATCAGAAAATTGAAAAACAGAAGCCTGATGATGGTCATAAATATCAATATTCACTGTAAAATTCAATGACAAAATGCTTCAAAATGCTGGGCAAAATTGTAAATAGTCTTAAGGTGGTCCACACTATAGGGCTCCATCGGGTCTGAACTTGTTTAGGTGGATCCATATTTGTGACATTTCATCACAACATGGTTCCGTGATCGTGTCAGTCAGTACCGGTTATGTGGACGGTATTTGTCATTACGACGTACTGTCACGATGTGACCCATCCCGAGCGTATGACTTAAACTGTCCACATTTAGCGTAACGAGTCCGGGGGCCTAACATTCGTCACTTTCTGACACGTGGATAAGTACTAGAGTGACGGATGCTTTATACACATTTTGTTCAGTTCGATCCGATGGAGCCACCCACCTTTTTGTATATGCGGATATTGTATCATGCGCTCGGAATGGGTCACATCGGGGGAGTACGTCGTAACATGTCAAATACTGTCCTTATAACCGGTACTGATACAGATAATATATAGGGTGTTAGGCAGAAGGTTGTACAAACTTCAGGGACTAACTCTGTAGGTCATACTCATCAACTTTTATTATGGGACCAAAATACAAATCGCGAAAAAAAAAACAGCTATTCCATATATTTCGGCTGTTTAAATCTCAAAGTATACAAACTTCCACAGCATACAAGGAACAGCTGTTTTTTTTTTCGCGATTTGGATGTTGGTCGCTGAAGTTTGTCCAACCTTCCGCCTGTATATTTTATTAGGCTTCTTTAAAAACCTTTTTAATTGTAAGTTTAGCTGTTGGTAGGTTTGTATAGTTATCGTCCCTTAAAAAAAGTCAGGTTTACGCTCGATATCTGAATTAATCCGTATTTATTCGTCTTTTTAGTGTTCCGTACCCAAAGGATACCAATGGGACCCTATTACTAAGACTCTTCTGTCCGTCCGTCTATCTGTCTCATGCATAGACCGTAAAAAGTAGACAGTTAAAGTTTTAGCAGTGTCTTTCTATTGAAGCTATAAGAACGATTCATAAATATAACATTAAAATATTAAAGGGGTTCCCATAAAGAAATGTGATTTTTTTTCGTCGTTTCTGCTCAACCATAACCATCGCTGTATCTCTTGAACCGTAATAAGACACTTGAAATTTTACCGTGTAAAAATAATAGTAGATTGTTCAACAAGGAACTAAAACAAGCTATAATTACACGAGATGTTTAGCCACGCGAGCGAGCCAGCGAGCGAGAGGGGCTTAGTTCGAGTGTCATTATGGTTGTTTAGTCTCGCGTTAAACACTCTACTTTTCACTTTGAATTCGAGGAAAAAAAACAACGTTCAGTGCCGGATTAGCAAATGCTACAGGCCCCGCCCATCCACGTCTAACCTCTAAAATGCTAGTGCTTACATCAGTATGACAACAATACGAAAATGGCAATAATCCTCCATTCACAAACACCGTGATTGGATGTTTAAGGGATTCAAAAGTAAATAAAAAAAAAATACTTTAATCCCTAGAGATTAAAAAGGAACTTTAATACCGATGTGCAGAGACTAAAGTAACATTTTAAGAGCATGAGAAGTGAAATAGTAGATTATTCAACAAGGGACTAAAGTATGCCATTATGACACGAGATATTTATTATTTACCTATCCCTTTCATCCAGCCGAGCAAAGCTAGAGTAGATGAAGTTCGAGTGTCATTATGGCTTTTTAGTCTCGTCACTCTACTTTTCACTTCATTGAGAGAGAAAGTCGATGGTTCGGTAGGCACGACAGGTACACGACCACTTTAGTGGTTCTTGGCGTTCAAAGGGTAAAGATATGTAGTTTCACGCACAATAACCCGCCGCCCAACTTGTGGTCGGGTGTATTGGATTTTTTTCAATGTTCTTTCGACTTTATATTATGCAATAGAGAGCATTTTAAGGGTTGATTTTTCAATCTCTAGACAACACTATCTGTCAGGTAAATTGTAGCTCTGTTTTTATGTTTCATATGACAAAGAAAAGGACAGTGCTACAATTAGGGAATGCAATTTAACCGGTTATTAACCGTTTTTGTATGAAAATAACCGGCTAAAACCAGCTATAACCGGTTATTTGCATTCCCTTGCTACAATTTACCTGACAGACGGTGTTATCTGGAGATTGAAAAATCAGCCCTAAATAAAACATCGCAGTGGACAGGAATAGATTTTGATACATTTATTTTTCTCCTAGGAAGAAAATAAGGCTCCTACCGTCTTAATATTTCAAAAGAAAATCTATCCTTTCCGGGCATGATTGAGATAAATAATATTAAATATGATGCCATGTCTCACTCTCTTTAAACACCCCACCCTAGGGAATGCAAATAACCGGTTATAGTTGGTTTTAACCGGTTATTTTCGTACAAAAACGGTTAATAACCGGTTAAATTGCATTCCCTACCCCACCCTTACCCTTATTCAAACAGGTCAACTAGAGGTTTTACCATTTTATTGAATACATAAAAGATGTATCACGATTCTTTAACATTTATTTAACTCCTAAAAAATGTTACAGCTAAACAAAACTTCACAAATTAAAAATAAATTAATAAAATGAACAGTAAAAGTATACAACAATGCATCATAGCTTTGATCACTTTGCTCATGTATATCTTGCGTGTAGGCAGCCATTACACGGTCCGTCCATATCTTGATTTGACCAAAGTCATTTAAAAAATCTAGATTATTGTGAGTATGCGATTCGTCATTCCAACACGTTAAACAGTGAATCAAAGACCCTGGTGAAGATGCAAACGCTACCAACCAACGTTTTTCTTTTCTATCACTCAAAATGTATGGGATGACAGTTGAGCACGTGGGTTATCACAACGCCCGTGAACGCCATACCAATATCCCATACATATTGAGTGATAGAAAATAAGAACGTTAGGCGTTTGCAACTTTGCATCTTGGCCAACGGGATCAACTGATCACGATCGGCGATCGCGGTTGTGATATATATTTACCAAAGCCTGCCTTGGTGTTCTTGACACGCGACAATTGTCACCCCCGTCAACTTGACGGTCTTCCGGTTCTTTGAATGCTCCAAGAGGTCGTGTTCTCTGTACGACCTGCTTCCCGAATTTATTCCACGTCCCATTAACTTTAAAACCTTACTTCGTTATACCTTTACCCCTTTTATTAATATTCTGTGTGATTTTATAACTAACAATAGTATTCGTTTGTAAGTAGTTGACTTTTCATTCATAGGTGGTGGTCTTTAGCAGCAGTTCAGTTCTCCCCTATCGTTCCCCCCCTTTTTTTCCGTTTCCTCACTCCTTTTTTCTGAAGGTTTCTTTCTTTGTAATTTTTTCTACCTTTCTGTTTCTATCTAACCCTATGATCTAACTGTCAATTCTTAAGCAATCATTGACATTGACAACCGACCGACCATCACTGACGCAACTGACATTGGCACAAGCCCTGTCTGTGGCCTTAAAGAGAAGAAGAAGAAGTCTTCCGGTTCGAGATTTCCGACTAATTTCGGACCCTATTGTGTACATGCTGTAGGACTAATCGCTCTAATCATTAGTTAGTTAATAATACATAAATACTTAGCGATACTGGAAAATAAAAGCCAGGGTTGTATCTATTTGCGCTGTTGCAATATCTCTGTGTACAGACGCAGACATGAACTCGAGCATAAAGTTGGATAGTCCTACTAAAGGGAACCAAAATTGCGTGCGGACTTGTGACGCACCCGTCTATAGTACGCTTCAGTAAAAACTCTAACCTCATATACTTTAGTGACATATACGACATACCTAACGATGGAGGTAAATTCCTGCATCCTCGCTCTTCGTACGCTGTGCCTATATCTAGATACCGCTTGAAGCATCCACTGAATCCCGCAATATGATCATATTTGTCTCCGCAACGTAATTTAAAATCTTTCTTGAAGTGATGCCCCTGCTGATTTGGCGGTTCAAATGTGTCATGGCATTCCGATGAGCTAAAATTTGCTTCGTCTAAGCCACATTCATAGCAACGCCAGTTCGACGGATCGGTCGTGGTGTTTTTCCTGTCAGGTTTTTTGAGAGCCCTTATTGCTGGCTTGGTTTTTCTCTTTCTGGGATCAAACGTGGGATAATACATAATTTTTTTTTTCGCACTTCTTTCTATTTCGGTTGAATAGGGTGGCTGCCGAATCAATTCTCTGGCAATTTCTGGGCGCCAAGTCTTTTCTCTGGAAATTGCTGGCCGCTGAGCCATTACTCCTTTTGCATAACCTGGCCGCTGATAGAGCCCTCCAGAGGCTGGCCGCCGACGAAACCCGAGATCTGTTCCATTATTTTTTAAAGCATAGAATATTTTTCGCATTTCCTCATCTTTTTCTTCCGTTGGAGGCCATGTCATGAGTAAAACCTTTTTTGATGTTATTTTTTCTATATTCGAACTACTATGAACATTCTGATCCAGAGCGCTTGAAGAAATAACGACGCGTGTAAACGGAAACACCACATAATCCCCATACATATAAGAAGAAGGTATACGTAATGTTGTCTTATCAAAAAAGAGACCATTCATAATATATGGTGTATTACGCTTCAATATTGGGATAGAGTGTACAGAAATTGTGCTTGTATCCGAAGCTTCAAACTTTGCCAGCTCTTGATTTTTTGTTACAACGTTTGTTCTATTCAATGAATAATCATCCGTATAATAATATATTTCGAAATTCACGTCATCAGAATCATCCCGTGTATGCTCATTGAAAGAATATTTGTATACATCACCAGAATATTTTTTTGCTAAAGGATATGATGATGTTTTAGATAAATACAATGTTTTATTTGACACCTCACGTCCACCCCGGGTAGAAACCGATAGTTCGGAAATTTTACCTAAATAAGAACGAGGTGTTAAATCTCTCGAGGATAGACTTGGAGTAGAAAATACAAGTGAAGTATCCGGATAAATATCAGAAGATACACGTCTAGAAGCAACTGGCTTTAAAACGTTTACAATGGAAGAAAGTTTTAAAGTTGGAAATTCGCGATGAGTTTCTGTACTTTTACCAAAATTAACAAATTCAAAGTCATTTGTAGTTACATGTGCATTGACGTTGTGAGAAGTAGACGTGAAGTTTGAAATATTAAAGTAGCCTTTTGCGCTTTTGCTAGTTCGTGTAGGAATGTCTTTTTTTCTACTTGAGGTTTTCTTTGCGTTAGTGACATAACGATACACAGAATCAGACGATGAATTTGAAATACGTACTGATGAACGCTCGGTATATGCGAAGTCTGAAATGTAAGGTTGAAACATCCTTCGACTTTTCAAGGGAAACAGCACGGGGGGAGTCTTCTCAGGAACATGAGTGACTTTCAATTTACGTTTAATTGTAGTTCTATACGTTTGTTTAAAACTACTTATTAGTGAATAATCTTTAAGAACAGCCGTATCAGTAACCGTGGATTGTTCTTCAGATTTATACAGTGAAGCAGGCAAAACGTCTCCTGTCCTTGAAGTAGAAACTGTCGGTTCATTGCTGACGGCCGTGACGGCACTCCAATCGACGAATTTAAAAGTATTTTCATCTAGATCACGCGTGGTCTGTGATGGTACGCTTCTTGTGGTCTCAGTTACTTCGTATTTCCTAGATGTTCTTAAAGGTGGAAAGAGATCCCTCCAGGTAAAAGTGCGGCGCGTTTGAGTAGTCGTGGGCGAGGGGCGTTCCTCAGGGAAACGTATTGTTATCGTTGGCCAGGGTTCTTCCTTATAGTCGTACATTATTGAAGTCTGTTGGAGAAAATGAATTATCAATAAACAATAATAGTACTCGTTACTTTTAATGATCAATGATAATGTCATCGAGTTTACGAACGAAATAAGCGCTGGAAAAGTTTCACTGTTAATAATATATACCTACCAACTACTTTTCTTCGTGCTAATAATTTTTTTTCTTGCTCTAGTTATCATACAATAGGTACAACCTCATTTTGTTACATCATAGCTAAACTACGCAGAAAAAAACAACGTGCCCGTTTTCTTTGCAAGAGAATGTAAACAGAAAAAAAACAGCGAAGCTGGACTTCATGCTCTAGCAATGAAAGCTTTGTTAAATACGTTTATAGTAATGTTATTTCTTATTTGAATGAAAAAACATGATTATGTTTATTTACTGGAGGGTTCATTCATCCAGAGGGTTTATTCATCCAGTGAATGAACATCCCCCGCAGAGTATCACCCAGTGTCTGTGTATGAACGGTCTCTGCGTTCACTTAAAGCCGCGTATCGACTGCGCGCGGCAAACCATCGAACATTGGCTCGCGCGGCGGCCGCGCAATATGGGGACGGCTCCGCCGCGCGCGGCAGCTCGAACATTGGCGCGGTCGAACGTGCCGCGCGGCGAACCAGTTCGTGTCGGTTTTTGGTGGCGCGGCAAAGGAGCGTCAGTGTGTTGTGCGCGCGGAATTGGGACGGACCTTTTACTTAGAGACGCGCGGATCGCATGCCGCGCGCGGCTGCCGCGCGCGGCTGCCGCGCTATATGAAAATGTGCGCTTAAAATTGGCTCGCGCACCAAAACGCAGGTTTGCCGCGGTCGAACATGGCTCGCGCGGCAACCGCGCGCATTCGATACGCGGCTTTAGAGACACTGGGTGTCCACACTATGAGTATACTTACGACGTATAGTTAACCAAGCGAGCCCGAGCCCTACCTCGCTGTTTCTCTTTGCATCCATACTGCTGACACTCTTCTCTAGGTCCTTGTCATAATCGAAGCGGCCATCATCACCGCTAGTTTTAAGCATCTGCACGTCCGGCGGTGAAATTAGATTTTTGTTATATAAATATTCGTTTTGGTTTTTCCGACGAGACAAAATCTGGCACTGTGCCTGAAAAATTGTTGATAAATACGTAATTATCAAAAGTAAAAGCATAACAGAAAATTATGGTATATTAATGTCAAATTGTGCCTTCATCACTCATGTAGAAAAGAATTGAAATCATAGACATTAGCATATTTTCGCTGTGCTATGTTTATGATAGAAATACTTTTTATATGTATATGTTTCGTGAATTGCAATCATTTCAATTGATTGCAATCAGTAATGATTTACTGTCATTAGGTTCAAATGGAAAATCGTCCACTTGAAATTATACGTCAGTTCAGAAAAATGACCATTTGAAATACAACAAAAAGGAAAATTGTCCATCTGGAAAAACGTCTAAAATGGAATCATGTCCCATGGTAAAATTGTCCAATATGACATTGGACGAAAAAAATATGTCCATTTGTATTTACGTACACTCAGAAATATGACCAATTGTAAATACGTCCTACCGGAAATTTGTACAATTTATATTATATTATATGGTCTTAATTCATATTACACTACATTCACTTGTGCGTATTTCATTTTGGTCATAATTTATAATGGACAAAATTCCATTGGGACTTAATTAATTTACGACGAAAATAAATTTGGTTGTAAATACTTTTGAGCACAATTACATTTTGACTGAATTCACTTTGGACACTATTACTTTTGACCCATTTTCAGAATGGTTATTTCACGTCACGACTTTATATTGACATTTACGGCACGTCACTGCCATTCCGGGCCGTCACCGTATTTTGAAGAGTTCCGTCGATTCCTCATGGATTACATCCTCAGATCTTCATTTTGATAAGAATGGGACCAGACCGGAAGCACCAATTATTATTTTTTGTGTTGTTCTTATTGCAATCTATCATCAGTGGATATTCAGCAATTGGTGTAGTAGTAGATTAGGGCTTGTGCAGCGCTCTCTTCACTTTGGAGCATGTTTGGAGCCTGTCTATTCATATAGTCTCATGCAATGAGGTCTTGTGGGCACTTTCTTTTTAACCTTCTGGTAACTGGCTTTGGCTGCATTAGGTTTGTCGTCAATTTGTTGGGGTTATGTGCGATTCTAACTTTATAATTATGCTTTGGTTCTCTGTACGATTTCTTCTTGCACAGTATTGATGTCTAGATCATGATGTAATCTGTCGTTTGAGACGTACCATGGTAAGTCTCAGCTTTCGCATAAAAAAAGTATCATCAAAATCGGTTCGCCCACTCGAAAGTTCAGAGGTAACAAACAAAAAACCAGTTGAATTGAAACCTCCTCCTTCTTTAACCGACTTCAAATAAAAAACCGGGCAAGAGCATGTCGGACCATGGTCAGTGTAGGGTTCCGAAGCAGACCTCGCGACAAACTTAACTTTGCCGTTGGAAAACTGTTATCACCATAAGGTCGCCGTCAATAGAACTTGCGAACTATGTAAACAAATTAGTACTGTTTGACACATAACCTCAAATATTCACCAAGCGTGTTTTTATTAAAAATAACGTATAATGAATAGTTATTTCATCTTAAACTTAACATGAAAATAATGATTTAGTATATTCGTTCGTTTATTGTGACTTGTATGATTAAGTTATTATTAAGATATTTAGTCGCGATTGAATTTAATACTTAAACATTCTAGCTGACGCCGTGATGAAAGGGGCTGTCATAAAACATTTTATAGTAAAGTACATAAATAGTTGCAAAGACCTCACTTGATCTTTAAAAGTACGTGATTATCGAGTAATCATGGTGAATTGGTTCATTTGGTTTTGTTTACATAGTTCGCAAGTTCTATTGACGGCGACTTTACATCGACATACTCGTAGGTCGCGGTCAGTTTACCAACACACCGCAAATAAGTTTTCCGTAGGTATAACAACTGCAATAATTAATAGAAAATAAGTTTCTGTCAAAAAAATCATTTTTGGGACAAGCTTTTGTTGCTGACTGTAATTTTTGTTGCAAAATCTTTATCTGCTTATCAAGACTAAACTATTGAGTCCTAAAACGGTGGGTCTGCGGTATGAATAGCGGAGATCCTGTCGCCACCTTCCGACTCCATCATCAGACCAGCTCTTAGATACCATAATATTGCATTGTCATCGGGTTTACATAAGTGGTCCAAATTTCAGCCCATTCCGTTGACGGGAAGTGGGTAAAATGTAACTTGCAAGATTTGACCCTAACATACATACATACAAACATTGCAAGTTAAATAAGAGCTTGTAAAAATGCAAATTCTTTTTGCATCAACCAAATTTCAAATCTGCATCGACGTACAAAGGCAAATCCCCAAACCGGAAACTTGCGTCGTCTTGCGTCTGGGAATCAGAAGCGATGCGATGCGAGTAAAAAAAAGGGCAAAGCCAGCTAAGTTGAGTGAATTTTGAGGTTCCGTATACCTTTATAACTCTGGATATGCCATCCATGGCCCCAGCATGGTTTAAGACGGCCTTGCCGCCCATAACACCAGGGTATTGATTCTCTCAAAAGCAAAGGTGAGCGAATGCAGGAGTGAAGTCCAAGCGGCGAGTTTAAGTAGTCCCGTCAGAGCGAGCAAAACACATATTAGCGCGTGCATTCTCAATTAGGCAGCCTTATACGTTCGAGAAGCCATGCTGCCAAATTGAATACACGCGCTGAAATGTGTTTTGTTCGCTTTGACGGGACTACTTAAACTCGCCGCTTGGATATCACTCCTGCGTTCGCTCACCTTTGCTTTTGAAAGAATCACTACCCAGCAGGCAGCTCGAGAAGAGATGTCGGTGCGTTGCCGGGGAAATGTAAGCTCTTTAATGAATTGAAGTTGAGAAGAAAATTTGACCTTGGTTTAGTTGGGTGGTTGTTTCGACCGTATAGAAGGGTTTAAATGACCATCGTCCTCATAACCATGAACATCGTTTCGTCTGTAGGTACCCTAAGGGCTGATTTTTCAATCCCCAGATAAAACTATCTGGAAGGTAAATTTTAGCTCTGTAATTTTCTTTCATTTGACTTCAGAAAAGGATACCTATCTGGGGATTGAAAAATCAGCCCTAAAAGTTACAAACTATATTTAACCTTCGATCCCGGAATTGACAACAAGTTTTTTATTTTTAGGGTTCCGTACAAAATATTAAAAAACGGAACCTTTATAGGATCACTCGTGCGTCTGTCTGTCCGTCTGTCTGTCACAGCCAATTTGTTTCGAAACTACTGGACTGAGTTGAAATTTGGTACACATATGTAAATTGATGACCCAAACACAGAAGAGAAAAGATTTTTTTTTTTTCAAAAACTAGACTAGACTATAGGAAATAAAATAAAAAAGTTTTGCAAACCTTACTGTATCGTAATATCAAATGAAAGGGCTCGTTATGAAGATCTCAAATATATATTTTTTATTATTGTAAAATGAATAGTTTTGATTTTATTCATGAAAGAAGATGAAAATTGCCCATTCCCCCTGACCTCCAAAACGAATGAGCCAAAAATTTTGAAAAAAATAATAATATCGTTCATTGCTTGTAGATTACCAAAAAACCTATAAGAATTAGACCGATTAATACGTATGTACGGAAACCTCTCCACGCGAGTTCAACTCGCACTTGGCCGGTTTTTTTTAAATTATTTACTGAGAAAAAATCATGAATATTATCAGTATTTGCTACGCCCACTTTGGACTAGGTAGGTAACTAGTGGTCGGAATGACGTATATTTTTTTTGTAACCGCGTTTTAGCGGTGACGAAAAGACTCAAAAGACCATTTAAGTCCTCTAGCCATTAGCAGTTTTTTTCTCTATTATCAATTCTGATACTATTTAGGTACTGCTTTCCACAACCGCGCGGTTCAAGGGTTTGTATTTTTTTATTTATTGATATATATCTATATCAAACAAAGACTTCTCCATAACTTCCAACTCTACGTTACTAACCTAACCTCGTTTTTTGCAAGAAGCCTAATTCAAATGGTTTAAAGCACGTCCGTTTGAACCTTAAATAAAATACCATGCATGAACCGCCATTATTTGGGGGCTATCTCCCGAACGCTTCCGAAAGAAACCGAACACCGAAGTCACAGAACCTAACCATTAGGCGGCCGACCGTCGTTGCGGCAACATGGGGGCGCCGCCGCTCCTTATAACGCTACTTTTAAGCCTGCTATTCCTTCACGGAGTGCTCACAGAAATCCTCACGCCGCCATATTTAAATTTGGCATTAGGAAAGCGAATTACAGCGACGGCAACATGCGGTGATGAAGGATCCGAATTGTATTGCAAGTTGGTTGGTGCGAGCGCGAATGATAATGAAGACGAACGCGTTATACAGGGCCAGGTTAGTGTATTTTTTTTGTATGTTTACGGCCTGAGGCCTGTTTTATAAAACTACAAAATACAATTTACAGGCTACAAGTTTCCATTTGACACCACCTCGACCAATGACGACCAGCAATTTGAGCAGTGTTGCCGGTTTACACCTGTAAAATTGTAACTTGTAGCTTTATAAAAGGTGCCCCTGATTTTTAACCAACAAAAACTTAATTTGTGAAATCTGTCGATGTTTAGTTTTTTGTTTTGTGAAAGAAGAGCGCTTTTTAACCGTCGGATGTTTTTAAACCTGCATCAGCCCTTAGCCTCCATTTTTAGGTGTTTAAAAAAGGATGACAGTTATTTCAAAACATTGTAGGTATGAAATGAAATATAAATTGTGCACAATGCATTATTTTAATTTGCGATTAGTTTTTTCAGGCAATTTGTTATTTTTTTATAGATAACAAACGGTGATATAAAAAAAACATGGACGCCAAAAGTAGTATTAATGTTATTTGTACCAAAATGTTTTTTTTTTCCCCTAGACTGGGAAGATAAAACCTATCTCTCTTTTTTATAAAAGAGTCTTACTTTTTATTATAACGCAAGTGTTTCTAAACTAATTAATTAAATATATAACATGTTTTTTTTTAATTAAGCACTGATACGTGAATGCGTCAATTTTCAACCCCTGAACAAGAGGAGCTTAGTTAAACTTGTGTAGGTATCTGTGTGCCTGTGGCATCTTAGCTCCAAAAATGATGGACCGATTTGGATGCGGTGTGTTTTTAAAGTAGAGCTAAATTAAATCAGTTTCATCGGGTTTGTTCTTAGCTGGGTTTGATGAAAATCGGTTAAGCCGTGAGATATCTGCAGGGCTTGGGAACGGTTCGAAAAATACCGGTTAATTATGGTTCTTAAGGTTTTTCGTAAACGCTCGCTTCGAGCGTAATCGATTCGCGAGCGTTATGTTATAAACGCTGGGATTAAACAGGCATTTTTAGTTTTTGATTCTAACTGTAGTTGGATGGCATCGCGACTAAAATGTTCAGGTCGGCTTGAACTTCAAGCTGAGCAAGCGAAAATGCAACTAAAGAGCTAGCTTATAGGGTAGGAAAGACGAGACAACGAGTGTCACAGTACATTATCTGATCTTTGTCTAACCAGAGGACGCCCGCGACTTCGTACGCGTAGAATTAGTTTCCCGCTACTCCCCCCATTTCTTACCGTTGGGGGTCGATTTTCGGAAAATCCTTTCTTAGTGCTCACTTACATCATGAAAGGAACCCCTGTACCAAATTTCAAGTTTCTAGCTACAGTAGTTTCGGCTGTGCGTTGATTTATAAGTCAGTAAGTCAGGTTTGCCTTTTACATATATAGATTAGCAGTTTAAAATGCTTGTATCGTCCGTATTACTTGGCCGATTTTAATTTAAACTTCGCTTTTACGGTATTTTCATAATTCGTTGAGAAATTCGATTTAAAAAATGTATGTATATTCCCTATTCACCTAATAGACACGGATTTCCGCGCAACGCTTAGCGCGCGCGTGGTATTTTTAAGCTTTTACTGGATCTTTAGCTGTTTTTTATACCTACTTAGATAACATGTAGCTTGATATTGCTCTGTTTTAAATAAGAGGCGAGCATCGAACCCCTTATCGGTCGGGAGGAGGCCCAACGGGATGAGATACGTTATCTCCCGGTTTATAGGCCGCTTTTATCTGGTAGAGAATGCTAGTAGGCACTAAGTTCACCGGGGTCGGGTTGCCATCTTTCCGAATGTAAAATAATATTCATAAATAAACAGACACACAGACGGACAGTGGAGACTTGGTAATAGGGTCAAGTTTTTACCCTTTGGGTACGGAACCCTAAAAAAACCGGCCAAGTGCGAGTCGGACTCCCGCACAAAGGGTTCCGTATCTATACAACATTAGCAAAAAAGGGCAAAAAATCACGTTTATTGTATGGGAGCCCCCTTCAATATTTATTTTATTCTGGTTTTAGTATATTTTTATATCGTTGCCTAATACCGATTACACAAAACTAGAGCTTAGTTTGGAACTAGGTCAATTGGTATGACATTGTCCCTTGATATTTATTTATTTATTTATTTTCTTTCTGTAAAATAATTATCAAGTGTCCATCATTAGTCCTTGTCTATAACTGGTTCCTTCACCCTAGCAACCCTAAAACTTCATCAATGACAGAGCTGTCATTCTTATAATTAGGTACAACTTACGCAATGTTTTACTTAGTAATTTAGAAGCTGATAAAAATGGTAGTAACAACGTTGCCAGTTGAAATTTATCTTTGACCCGCAACCTCCTTTATCAATTGTAACGAACTCGGTTAAATTATTATATTTTATAAAATTTTACTTTTATTTTAAAATCACAACAAATACTGTATGACATTACAAAATTAAACGAATTAAGTAATTAAAATACAATTAAAAGGTTAAAACTAAACTTATTTAAATTAAAATAAAAACCAAGCTGCTCAAATATTAAAGACATAAATAATAATCCCCACTATAAAAAGAACACCTCTAGCAGGTCCGCTCGCGGCATGGTCCCTATGTCCCTATATTTTATTATTTTTATTAAACTCGAAAATCTAATTGAAGACCAAAATCCTAACCTCAACGGGCGCATATTCGCTGTGATTACTGCATTTTGGTTAAAGTGTAGGTATTTTGATCAATAAAACTTACCCTAAGGGTGAAGACACATTTATCAGCACCGATTCGCATTTCGTCTATAGAAAATGGCTGTTTTGTATGAAGATGCGTACGCATGCGAAAGCAGAACTGATGCGTACGCATCTTCATACAAAACAGCCATTTTCTATAGACGAAATGCGAATCGGTGCTGATAAATGTGTCTTCACCCTAATATTACTGGTTACACGGTTCTCATTCATGTTTTTATGTATTATCTAAAAGCCGTAACAGACGATCGAATTTGGTCCGGGCCGTACAGCGGATTGGGTTCGCTCGGAACCATATCTGTCCGTCTATGGTCACAAGACTACTCTACAGACGGACGGATATGGTTCGGAGCGAACCAAATCCGCTGTGCGGCCCGGACCAAATTCGGTCGTCTGTTACGGCTTTAAATAATCAAGATGGGAACTGTCAGATTTTGGTCTTGAATTAGATTTTCGAGTATAGTTTCATTATAGACAATAGGTAGTCATCCTGCCTACGAAGCTAGAAGTACCGGGTTCGTTTCCCGGTAAGGACAGTGACCCGTTTAACCCTCTAATGGTCTGTTAAGTGGTTAACATCGTTGGTGAAATTGGTACTTAATCTAATTTATTAAGTTAAACTCTTAAGGCCCGTTTGCACGTAAACGCTAACCCCACAGGTTAACCCTAGGTTGGCAGGTTAATTCGTTAAAATTGACAGTTGTCATATGAATCTGACATTCGTTAATAATTTAACCTGGGGTTAACCAGGGTTAAATTTACGTGCAAGCGGGCCTCACCTATTTGTCAAAAATAAATGGAGGATTTTTCAAAAAAAGTGTACAGGAACTTTTTTTTTCTGAGTTCGTTTTTTTATTTTTCTTACTCAGAATCGTTGATACTATCGATCCTGATTCAAGAAAAATAGTGTTCCAAATATTCCATTCCACATCGTTACATATGCAGTCTTTTTTATTAACCCCCGACGCAAAAAAGAGGGGTGTTATAAGTTTGACGTGTAAGTGTGTGTGTGTGTGTGTGTGTGTGTGTGTCTGTCTGTGGCACCGTAGCTCTTAAACGGATGAACCGATTTGGATGCGGTTTTTTTTATTTGAAAGCAGGTTTTCTAGCGGTGGTTCTTAGACATTTTATATCGAAATCGGTTCAGCAATTTTTGAATTATTGAACTTTGAAATGTCAATGTCGGGGGTTTTCCAACGTTTTGTTGGTTAGGTTATTTATTTGCGTGCCCATAGCGTGACGCACTGGAAGAAAAACTTACATAGTAAAATCTGGAACACTTTTTTTCTTGCATGAGGATCGATAGTATCAACGATTGTAAGCAAGAAAAACCTAAAAAAAACGAATTCTGGAAAAAAAGTTCTTGTATTACACTTTTTTTTAAAAAACGCCCAAATTAGTCACGAATTCAAATCTCTTTAGATTTTGAAACGGCATAAACTTCTCAAAATAAACGGCATTTCTGAACAATCTGACGAATCAAACCCTACTTCAAGCTAAAACTAGATTTAGCTTTGCACATGGCCTTTAGTTTATTACACGCAAACGCGTAAACAAAACAGGACCATTCGTACCCAAAACGGCAAAAAAACAACCTCTTTTGTAACGGTCTAAGTATACCCATTCATTTTCGTGGATAGAGACAAAAGTCAAACATTTGGCCTGCACATGTATTTAAATACTCCGATCTCGCCCGAACATTAACGAAGATACCCGAATAGAAACCTGAGCTGCAACTTGAAATATGGCACTGCAAGCCTATGTTTGCAGCTGTAGATCTCGGGAGCCATCTTGCATTCATATACAGTACGTAACCAATTTCGACGGTGGCGAAATATTGACGGCATTTGTAAATTTGCATGTTCTTTTTTTGCTTACAAAGCTTTCGGTGCATTGCTGCGAATAATTTGATATAGGTACCTACCTACGGTAGATTTGTTTAGACTTTTTGCAATAAATCGTATGATGAAATATTTATTTTCGTGGTTTAAAACTAAGTTCAGTTATTTAAAACTAAGCGACCCGGCCTTTAAATAATCTTGGTAACTCAATGGTAAATTGCACAATTTCCATAGAAAAGGCGGGGTCATCAATATCCACTGCGTTAGGTTACTCACTTTATAGTTATTACAAATAACTTTTTATAAATAAGAATAATTCTAAGTAGGTACCCTATGCTTATTTCCGTCCCTTTTTGAGTTTCAAGTTAGAAACACTTTACCGTTTTTTGAAATAAAAATTGATTAGTGAGAATGAGGCTAAAAATTAAGTAGGTATGTACAATGAAAAGTAGAATGGCCCATTTGCAAGTTACAAGCTTCCGTGAAACAGGCGCAGGCATCGAACACTGACTTCGTATTCAGTCACTATCACTATAAATGACTAACCACTTCGTTTTGTCTTCAGGTCTGTGACATTTGTGACGCGTCGAATGAGCTCAAGCGTCATCCCCCGGAGTATGCCGTCGACGGGATGGAGACCAGGTGGCAGAGCCCCCCCCTCTCCAGGGGGATGAAGTACAACGAGGTCAACCTTACCATCGATTTGGGACAGGTATGTTTGTCATCTTTAAAGGGTCAGTTTTATTGGTCGATATCGATAATCCTCATGCTTTTCGATACATTGCATCGTTGCAATGGTTCCGGGCGCAATAATGTTGAAACAACTCGTCAATGGATTGCTACAAGCATGCGGGAGCGCCAAAGTTCATATAAAATTGCAACTAGAAATGTAATTTTTATACCGCTGGAACCGTAAACTTTTCAGAAGTTCTGAAATATTCAATGTGTAGATAACTGCCGCACTCAGAGACGTCAATTAAATTTAATGCTTGTTTAGTGACGTGTCGTCTTATTCTATTGCTGTAGCAAAGAAAGTGACAGCAGCAACTTTAATCAAGCATTAAATTAAATTGACGTCTCTGAGTTCGGCATTAGATTAGGTTAGGTTAGGTTTGATTTATAAAAATCCTGAAAAAGTAACAGTTGCTGAAAAAAATACGTTATGAGTTGCGATGATTATGACTTGCAATACGTTATGAGTGAAAATAATTATATGAGCCAATATGGACCCATAAGCGCTGAGGCCCTACTTTGAAGATCGAAGTTCGAAGTTACGTTAGCTCCATCCCTTTCTCTTTCTATTTAGTCTCGAATGACGAGTGACAGAGATGGAGCTAACGTAACTTCGTATTTCGATTGTCAAAGGCCTCTGGCTTTATACAGAGGTTGCGACATTTTATGAACTGCTATAATTTTTCCGTCGAATTTTTACCAGCCTGTATTGTCATATAGTGTAAGGGTCTCCCCAAACCTATCGACGCGAAATCGGCTTGAGCCGCTAAGAAAAAGTTTTATGTCCATGCAATAAGAGCGAAATCGACGTCGTTCCGTTCGCAATGCCGAAGCGAGCCGAGCCGATTGACGTTTGTTTCGATAAAGAGTTTTTTGATCAACTAACGCCGATTCCGCGTCGATAGGTGAGGGGAGACCCTAACAGTACTAGCACTACCAAGGGCTCTATTCCTCATTGTTTTATTCCATCTTGCTTCTTCAACGTAATCATGTTGTTGACTTAAGCAAGATTCGTTAAAGCACAGTGGAACAGAGCCCCAAGTTAGATACTATTTTTTACTTGTGGGAACAAAAGCCGTTTCAAATATTTAAACCGCGCATAGATGTCATGTTTTTTTTGTTGGCAAGTGTCAAATTTAAACTCAAAGTGACCAATCTAGCCGCTTTAAATATTGGAAACAACCTGTATTGAACATTGAGGAAGGCAGTCAGGCTACAATACCTAAAGCAAAGCGAAATGGCAGTACGCGCATATGGAGTTCATACCCATATACTACCTTTTTCTTTTAGACATTATAGGCGTAATTCGTTCCGAGAAATCGAGACAGAGAAATCTTAGTCTTAAAATAGTTTAATGTCTCCGCAGTGAGGTAACCAGGTTCGTTGCACTTTCAAACATAACAAACTATTTCGGGAGTGCATCCTAAACACGCTTCACAAGTATGGAACGAAACTTAGAACAAGGGTGTTCTATTTATACTGACGTTCTAGTCTCAGCAATACCCGTGGTGTCTTTTTTTAGGGTTTCGTAGTTTCTAGGAACCCTTATAGTTTCGCCATGTCCGTCCGTGTCAAAAGGTGACGGATGCGTTATCTAAACTTTGTCTTGCGATAAACTAGAGCTTATGTTGATGATATATCGCTAATTATGTCTAACGAAAGACAAAGCACAATTGTCAGACATTATTAGGTTCAAACCTGTATTCACAAACGTCACTATGAGGTCTTACAGTGCTCACGAACGCACAGGGTGGTTCAAATCATCTCATAAACAAAAGGCCGGTCAAAAAGGACCAATCACAAAGCTGTATTGAACGCAGTGCGTTTACTCAGTGAAGGATCCCTTAAGTATTGTTTGTGAATGCGGGTGTCAGTGTCCCGAACACACGTAATAGATTATGTGTTATATTTAGCCGACTGCCAAAAGAGAGTAATGTGTTTATCAGCCTATATATGTATGTTTGTTTGTTCCTTTGTGGCGCTCTAGAAAGTAAACGCGTGGACCGATTGTAATGATTCTTATGCCAATTGATTTGTCTTAATCTTGTCAGTGTTACTAAAGATATGACAGTAATCAAAATTCAATACGGCGGCAACTAGACGTCATAATATTATAAAAGAGAAAAAAAAGTCGACGAACTATGACGAGTGGGGTATCATTGAATAGGCATTTAAAAATCATCTTTAGGTTTCTTTCATCATTTTTCATTATGAATCATGATTTAGGATTTATAACGATTTAAAGTTGGTTAGCAACAGTAGTTTTTTAAAGATTGTTTTTGGTTTAAGATCTGTGTCTGTATATCTATGACTCTATGTTATGCCTAAATCTGCTTTGCACATCAATATCTTGCCTTTATGCCTTAATTGTATCCTTGCAATGCGATAGTATCTACTAACTATGTATAGATAATAAACAAATACGTTTGTGTGTTTGTTTTATCCATCACCCGCCAACTGGCGACAGGACGTAGTGGGTGTAGACAGATAATTTAAAAACATTACCAGGAAGTTTGTACAGGGTGTTGTGTAAAATGCGATATTTATTCTATTAAATATTCGAGACGATTCAGCACACCCTCTAAGTTCCAGACTATCAAAGAGGGAGTTTTTGATCTCTATGTATGTTGTTTTCTGTTCCTGTAGCTCGTAAAGGCTAAACGGGTGGGCCTGATTTTGACGAACAAGATGAAGTTACATCTTTATTAAGCGTTTTCATTGCGTTCCAAGTGTCATGGAAAAAAAATATGGCGGAAGTGTCCAAACTCCCGGAATAAAAAGTATCCTATGTCCGTTTCCGGGCTCTAGGACGACCGGGTTGAGGTGTTGAACCGTGATAAAGTAACAAACATACATTCGTGTTTAAAATAATAATTCTGGCGTCCTGATGGTTTAAAATTGACATCAGGATGTTTTCAAAAGATGTGCTGATAAAAATCATGAAAAGCATAGAAGGTACTGTTTTTTTTAATGTTACTTACTTGAAAAAAATATTGAATACCTATTATCAGTGTTTGCTACGCGCTTTGGACTAGTGGTCGGAATGACGTCATTTTGTTTGTAACCGCTTTTTATAAGTCGGTAAAAGAGCATGTGGCGTTTAATCTGTTTAGCAATTAGCAGAACACATTTCTCACTAAATTATGAACAAAAAAGTATCTAGCAAGTCGCTAGCAAAACCTTGTAACTATAATCGCTGTGACAATTCATATATGGCAGTTCAAACATGACATTAAATAGACAAGGTACTAAAGTGTACACATATTTATTAACTTCACTGTACATCAGTCACCAGCAATAATATTATGATCCAACATTGGACTCAAAAATATCACGCTCTTATGCCTCCAGTAACAAGGACGTGTCAGATATTTTTGAGTTCAATGTTGGATCATATATTCTTGCTAGACTGTTGCCTATGCGTAGCAAGTTGGGTACAAACAGAGTCAATATTTCGTCGTTGGCTTTGAGCGCAGTAATTTCCAAACGAAGATTTTTACGAGAATGTTTAATGGCCTATAAAATGTTACGACCTTTTAAATTATCTTGCGATATAAATCCGGCGATTTTATAAATAACTGGTTGCTCTGCAAATGTTTTTGTTATTACTTAGGTAATGTAAGAAGGGAAATAAGACAAGATAAGGTAGCAAGATTAGTGTGGATGTTTGTTAGTCTAATTATGAGGTACGACAACGCGATGGCCTAGTTGGTCACTGACCCTGCGTACGAAGCTAGCGGTCCTGGGTTCAAATCCCGGTAAAGGCAGATATTTGTGTGACGAGCGCGAATATTTGTTCCTGAGTCATGGATGTTTTCTATGTATTAAAGTATATATTTCTCTATATAAGTATTAATATCGTTGTCTAGTACCCAGAGTACAAGCCTAGAGCTTAGTTTGGGACTAGTTCAATTGGTGTGACATTGATCCTTGATATTTATTTATTATTTATTTATCTAAAACGCTACAAGTCTTGTTACCTGAATTAAAGTTTTTGTGTTCTATTTTTTCCATTACTCACTTAATTATATACTTACCCCCTTACTAATAAACGTTGAGTTGAGTTTTGTCCTTATCTGTCAAATACAAATTTCACAAGACAGATAAGGACAAAACATTGTATAGCTATACCACCGTTACTCAACGTTTATTATTAAGGCGGTTATAATGTGAAATTTTGAACCCTTGTTCAATATATCCCTAATTCAAAAGAGACACATCCATTTTAAAATTTGCTCCAGCGTTACCCAAGCCGATAGCGAAGTGATCGATAGCCATTGCGGTTTTTATTTGTTGACTCATGATTTTATGCATACAGAGCCTTCAATCTTTATTGTTTTCCAGGAGTTCCACGTGGCATACGTTTTTGTGAAGATGGGTAACTCGCCCAGACCTGGTCTTTGGGCTTTGGAAAAGTCACAAGATTACGGAAAGACCTTTAAACCCTGGCAGTACTTTTCGGATTCGCCACAGTAAGTAAACAATAAAAAAAATACTACTGTAAAAAATATATTATAGTATACAGGGTGTGAGGCAGAAGGTTGGACAAACTTCAGGGACTAACTCTGTAGGTCATACTCATCAACTTTTATTATGGGACCAATATCCAAATCGCGAAAAAAAAAGCAGCTCTTCCATACATTTCGGCTGTTTAGCTCTCAAAGTTTGTATGGAACAGCTGCAGCTGAAGTTTGTCCAACCTTCTGCCTAACATCCTGTATACTAAAAACCACGCTTCTTGTTATAAAATTGTTACTTTTCCCGTTCCTCTTATTTTGTCCGTGAGTGTATTTATTTCAGACTCTGGGTCTAGAGTGTTAGTTATACAATAATTTATCAACCTAGGTATTAGTAAAATGAAAACATTGAAATAAATTATTTATAATCAAACAAAAATAAGTAGTAACACAAAACCGGCCGTCGTGGAGATCCTTGGGGAAGAGCCATGTCCAGCAGTGGACGTCTTTTGGCTGATATTTATAAATTGAAATACAAGAAATTTAGAATGTCGAATGAATAAAAAATACAGGGTGACAGGAAGGTTGATACAATCCTTTTAAGGAGGCATAGTAGAGCTCATTTGGAACAAATTAGGTCAAATCAGATTAAAATTATGAATATCTCAGAAAGTAATAATTTTCGGTCAGGGTAGGTACTACATGACCTAATTTGTTCCAAATGAGATCTACTATGCCTCCTTAAAAGGATTGTATCGACCTTCCTGTCACCCTGTATATCTTCATTTAACATTAAATATGACGGATCTGTCAGCCACTTCATTACAGGTCTGTCAAACTTCGGTACCTATCCAGTATAATGGCCCCTCTACACGTCTGCGGATGCGTAAGGGACGGAGCAATACGTAAGAGTGATATGCAAGAATATGTCGCTCACTCTAAGGTATAAATGCGTCCCATACGCACGCCCATGATCCGCAAACGTGTAGAGGGACCATAACACTCAGGAGGCCGTGGGTACTGCCTCGCACCCTCATCAACGAGGCAATATATTGCATGTAACTTGTTTTGGAGCCTGAACTTAAAAAAAATGGTGGTTTCCAGGGACTGCGAGAGGTACTTCGGCAGAGAGAGTCTCCTGCCAATCACGAGGGATGACTCAGTTATTTGTAATACGGAGTACTCGCAGATTGTCCCTCTGGAGGGAGGAGAGGTGAGTCAAAGCTGCCACAGATTAACAATTAACCTACACAGTCCCCAGACTGTCACCCAGACAATGCCCTCATTAGAAAAAAGAGCATATGTTACATAGAATCGCGAATATATTAGTGACCTATATTTCTTTAGACAGAGGGTTTTATTTGATTTGACTATCAAATTGCGATGCGTCCTTTTTTAGGTGGTATTCTGATACCATTAACGATATCAATATTAGTGGTTTATAGTACGCGAGTTGAAAAAAAAATTAACCTCGTCTTATCTCTAGATTCCGATCTCGTTGCTGAACTACCGACCTTCAGCCAACAAGTACTTCAACTCCTCGGTACTCCAAGACTGGACCAGAGCAACCACCGTGAGGCTAAGGCTATTGAGGACCAAGAATCTGCTGGGCCATCTAATGTCGGTAGCCAGACAAGATCCCACCGTTACTAGGAGAGTAAGTGGCGTTTTTAAATGTTTAGATATAACACCCGTATTCACAAACAATACTTAAGGGATCCTTCACTGAGTAAACGCACTGCGTTCAATACAGCTTTGTAATTGGTCCTTTTTGACCGAACTTTTGTTTATGGGACGATTTGAACCATACTGTGCGTTCTGAAACACTGTGAGACCTCTTAGTGAAGTTTGTGAATACGGGTGTAAATTTAGTCTGGCAGGCAAGGGCTTGAAGGGGTGTGCAGTGTGAACCAACACATAAATAGAAAGAAAAAAAATAATTTTCTATTCATTTATGCATATAAGGAAGTGGTCTACCTACCCCTATGGGAAAGAGACGTGATTGTATGTATGTTATGTATTTAATTATGTGTTTCTCTATATAAGAATGTTCATCGTTGCCTTGTACAAATAGTACAAGCCTAGAGCTTAGTTTGGGACTAGGTCAATTGGTGTGACATAGTCACCTGATTTGTTTCATTCCTCCAACAGTACTTCTACAGCATAAAGGACATAAGTATAGGAGGCCGCTGCATGTGCAACGGTCACGCCGAGAACTGCGACCCGTTGCAAGAGCAGGAGAACATCCTCGTATGCCGCTGCCAGCATAACACCTGCGGGCCCCAGTGTGCCCAATGCTGTCCAGGGTTTGAGCAGAAGAAATGGAGGATCTCCCAGCACTGGGATAGATTCGCTTGCGAACGTAAGTAGGGCCGTATTAATTAATCTTGGCTTACAAGTCTCAAGATACATCAAAGTAAACGTCAAGTCAAGAAAACCTTGCTTAGGCTACGTCCTACGTGGGCGATTCAAAGCAAACAGAATTGCGAAGCGATCAGAGGGCCCTGCCAAGATGCACTACGCTAAGTATCGTTTCTATTCGTTTCGTTTTTAAACCAATCGCGTCACTTGTAGGTCACGTGACTTTTCGTATCACGTCATCTACCAGTGACGCGATTGGTTTAAAAACGAAACGAATAGAAACGCTAGTTAGCGTAGTGCATATTGGCAGGGCCTTTCGATGCGGTGAAAATATATGCAGTTTTTGTTATAAATCAGTTCATATTTTGTTTAATAAACAAAAGTAGAAAGTACCGAAGTATCACTTTACGAATACGCCCCTCTTACGTCTGTAGATGTGAAGAGATAATTTTCCCTAATAAGTAGATAGTGAACTATAAAAGGAATGTAGTGAAGATACCTACTAAAGAAAAAAAAATTTACTTTAACATTAAAATTCAATAACTTTTTTTGCAATGATGTTCTCTTTTTTTAATTGAATTTTAGTCATATCCATATTGCGGATATCGTTTGACATTATTTTGACGTAAATTGCATCCGTCGTCCGCCCATTCTCATAACAATGACATCTACAAATTGCTTCCGTTAACCCATAAATAGAATATTCTAATCCTCGACTTTCTTGCAGCATGCAATTGCTTCAACCACACCACCGAGTGCGTCTACGACCCTGCCATTGATGAACAGCACCAGTCCCTCGACATCCACGGACGGTACGAGGGTGGAGGGGTCTGCCAGAACTGCCAGCACAACACTGAAGGCATCAATTGTAACAAATGCAAGCCTACATTCTACAAGCCCATGGGGAAGAGATGGGAGGAGATCGATGCTTGCCAGCGTGAGTTTCTTACAAGCTTTTATTTAAACCTCGTAAGGCCCACCATCGTCGTCTTTGACCTTTTACAGTATCGTTTTTTACTCGGCCGCCATTGCTGTCAAGTAAATAAGAGCTATCAAAACGTGGACAAAGCAATACAGGTCAAAGACGATAAATGGCCTTTAATATTTAAGAAGAAACGACTTTTTTCGATTTCGTTCGAACGGAACGTTATTGAAAACGTTTTTATCGGGATCAAAATTTTAATAGTTTTTGATTAATAAAACGTTATTAACCATTTTCATCAATCTTTTGGGGTACCTATTCGGTACGAAGCTACGAACGAATATTACGAATAATATCATGATGGTCGCCGCACGCGACGCGTCCTCTGGATTAAACCGGTTTTTGAAAACGTTCCCGGTTCGTTATCGTTCCGAATAAAATGTTATATGTTCGAAACGTTATTTTAAATAACGTTTCCGAGCCCTAGTTTTTACCACCTAAAATCTCGGTCCTGGAGGCCTTTGGGCTCGTTTGCTAAACCGAGGCCATCAAAAAATATATATATACTTGTATTCTGTTGTTCAGCTTGCAACTGCAACCTGCACTACTCTACCGGCAACTGCGAAGAAAACAGCGGCCGCTGCGAGTGCCGCAAGGAGTTCAGCCCGCCCTTATGCAACTCCTGCGCATATGGGTAAGTCCATTATCAGCTGATACTGGATCTTCTTTAGATTGATTAGATCTGATTTTTCTTCTGAGGATTGTGAAGCTGAAAATGTACATGAAAAATTCGATAACGTTTCCCACCCCTTAACCGTAGTCTGATTTTTACGATTTTTGAATAATAATTTTAACTACGTTTTTCTTTCCAACAAAATATTTATTTGATAAAAATAATGGAAATGTACAAACCTAGTTTTTCATAGTAGCTACCAACATATTCAAAAATAGTGGAAATCGGACTTGATAAAGGGGGTGAAAAACGTCATCACCCGGTGCTAAATTTGGATGGAAAAAAAAGACTGCTACGTATACGTGATTTAAGCGTCGGGTCACTATTATTATGCGCCTTCTTTGAAGCTCTCAATAGAGTACCCGCTATACTGCTCCGTTTGTCGCTAGGTCCCTGTCATTTTAAACACATGATTGGTTGCACAGGTATTTTGACTATCCGGACTGCAAGCCTTGCACCTGCAATCTGAAAGGGACAGCAGGCGAGCACTGCACTCCCCAGGATGGATTGGTAGGTTACTATAATTAAGTTTAATTACTACAACTATGGAACAAACAATTAAAATTCATGTAAACCTTTCGGCAATGCAATGTTATAGGTAATGTGTTTACCTAGGGCCTGTATTCTAGGCGGTAAAAACTATAATCGTCTTTGACATGTCATGGTATGGTTTTAAATCGGCTGCCATTACTGTCAATTAAATAAGAGCTCTCGAAACTTTGACAATAACTACGATAACAGGTCAAAGATGAATGGTTTTTGCCGCCTAGAACAGAGGCCCTGATCAGGCCCGGTATTCCAGGCGCTACAAACCATTATCGTCTTTGATCTGTTATCGTATTGTCAACGTTTTGATAGCTCTTATTCACTTGACAGTAATGGCGGCTGACGTCATAACAATCATAACAGGTCAAAGACGATATCGTTATAACCGCCGGGAATAGAGGACTTGATGTTGGAGTCGAAAGGTGACTTCGGGTTCTCCACTGTGTCTAACGTCACACCGAGTTTTGGACTCGTAAGCCTTAAGTTCTTGAACCTGCTTTGTAGTTTTTTTTGTTAAACAGACCTAATTTGTCAGGAGAGGTCTTAAAAAATCTTTCGGGTTCAGGTAAAATCGGTTATAAACTAGCATAAGAGTGACTAGTATGAAAGAGAGAGTGGAGAACAAACCCCAGGGAAGTTTTAAGAGCTATTGATTTACTTTACCTTACCTTACCTTACCTTACTTTACCTTACCTTACCTTACCTTACCTTACTTTACCTTACTTTACGTTACCTTAATGAATCGTTACTTTCGCAGTGCCCCTGCAAATCTAACTACGCGGGTCAATCGTGCGAAATCTGCGCAGACGGCTTTTATTCAGCGGAATGCACACGTGAGTATTTTTATAGTGTATATCTACTCGTGTCTTATCTCGGATTTGTTTTATGTTTTCAAGAATGTATTACTCTATATGTGGCGTATCTATGAAAAGGGACCTTATTGTCGATGGCGCTTACGCCGCACTGCGTCACGCGACGTTATATTTATATCGGAGCATCGTTAATAATGGCGGAGCGGATAAGGTCCGTTTTCATAGATTACGCCACATTTAAGTATGTACCTACATCGTTCTTTAGTGTCCATAATAATTCAAGCCTAGAGCTTAGTTTTGACTACGTCAATTTGCGTGCAATCCTTTGATATTTATTAATTTTGACACACACATTCTGGGGTTAAGGTAAAAAAGTAAAATTAGCCTATTTTAAAGTGCCTAGTAAGCATCGCTAGACCCTTGTTTGTACCCTCATTATTTATTTACCAACCAACAGCTAAAAAACGAATCCACATAAATATCTTTGTTTCCCTCACAGCGTGCGAGTGCAACTCGATCGGCTCCGTATCGTCAGTGTGCGACAAGGACAGCGGCAACTGCACGTGCAAGAGCAAGTTCAGCGGCAGAACCTGCGACGAGTGTGAGGCAGGGTACTACAATTACCCCGCGTGCCATCGTGAGTACCTTTTATTAACCAACCTCAAAAAAAATTGATACATCTCTCGTCTCGCTTTGCCGGGTGGAGAAGCGCCTTTAGTGACTGTATGTTTTCTCATTAGAATGCAACTGTGATACCAGCGGAACGCTGCCGACCATTTGTGATGACATCACGGGACAGTGCATATGCAAGGAGGGCTTCGGAGGAGCTCGCTGCGATCAGTGCATTCCTGGGTAGGTAAACGAATAAATAGCAGAGACATATAGTCGATAACCCCTGTAGCAATCCATTGACGGGTTGTTTTAACTTTTGATTAGCCGAGAGCTATTGCAGCGACGCAATGTATCACGAAAAGCAGACATAGTACAAAAAAAGTCAACATAAGATTAGGGCAGATTCAGAATCGTTGCACTGTAGTGTGAATTTAAATAGGACTCAGCTTACTAGTTACTTGGTGACCAGAAACATACTTTTAAATGGAAATTACATACTTGGCTTACACAAATGTTATTAAACTTTTAAGTCTTATTTTAACCCTTAATAAGGCCCCGTTATAGTAAAAATACTAGACCAAAACGAAATACAGTCATGGAATCGCAAGTCTCTAAAGAGTAATAATAGATGATGTTATATTTTAGGAAAATACAATTAAAACAGTGTCTTAAAATAAAATGTAGGTAGTAAAGTTCACATTAAGCTTATTGTAATGTGGTCAATATAGAGCCTCTGCCTTATTAAGGGTTAAGACGCTTGGTTGTTAAACGATCATGACGATTATTTACCCCTTCTTCCCGGAAAGTTAGAACCACCAGTATTTAAGGCAAGGTAAAAACAGCGTCGTCAAAAAAAACAATAATAAAAAACATGGACACCCCAACTCGCAAAAAGTGTCCTCTATTTGTAGAAAACAATGGGACTCGTGGATACCTAACAAAGGGAATGTCTCAGGTAGTCTTATTTGGAATTTAACGGGACTTCCATCATCTAGCCTCTTCAGGGCCACCATGCAACGACATTTAATTTTGTCAATGGAATAGAGTTAATTCTCTAATTCCATAGTCAGTCATAAAAACTTTTTTTTACATTGCAATAGATCCTTATTCCAAGGACTGTATTATGTACATTTTTTTTATTACTAGTCTAGATGAGTATGACAAAACAATGAAGTCGATGTAGTGACTAAGATTGAAAAGGACATGCTTCGATGGTTCGGTCATTTGGAAAGGATGGATGAAATATTGACGAAAGAGATATACAGAGCGAAAGTGAGTGGAAGAGTCGGAAGGGGCCGCCCTAGGCGTAAAGATCTAAGCGTACTGAGCTCCTAGACAAGATGCATTACGCCGACTAGGGTTTCTATTCATTTCGTTTTTAAACCAATCGCGTCACTGCTAGATCACGTGACTTTTCGTATCACGTCATCTACAAGTGACGCGATTGGTTTAAAAACGAAACGAATAGAAACGCTAGTTAGCGTAGTGCATCTTGTCTGGGCCCTCTTAGCTCCTAGACAAGATGCATTACGCCGACTAGAGTTTCTATTCGTTTCGTTTTTAAACCAATCGCGTCACTGGTAGATCACGTGACTTTTCGTATCACGTCATCTACAAGTGACGCGATTGGTTTAAAAACGAAACGAATAGAGACGCTAGTTAGCGTAATCCATCTTGTCTAGGGCTTCAGAAGCGACTTAGTTTTGTACTATACATATAACTATAATACCAATTGTTTTAGGTACTACATGCAAATCCGAGGGCGAGAGCGCAAGTGCGTCCAGTGCGAGTGCTCGCCAACCGGGTCGACGTCGACCAGCTGCGCGGCCGACGGCAAATGCAACTGCCTGGCCAACTTCGGCGGCAAACGCTGCGACCAGTGCTCGCCTGGGTCCTATAAGTACCCGGATTGTGACCGTTAGTACCTATTTATTTTAACACGTAGGCCGCATTACCCTTCCAAGTTAATGCTGTAAGTTTTGAGATGCAACTGGTAAGAGTGAGTGGCAACCACGGAATAGAAAAAAACGTGTGCGTCTCGGGACGCTCGACAGAAGTGAAAACGGTAATAGTTTTAGGTTATATGCTCACTGTCAACAGTATAATATGTCTAAAGTCGCCGTCAGTAGAATCGCACACTAAACACTGAGTAGAGAGAGGGGGAAGCATCTGTCCGAAATACGGCTAGCGCTATAGGTTAGAGTGAGAGAGGAGGAGCCTGCCTACTGCTACCGTATGCGTGAGAGAAAGGGAAGCCAGACAGACTGGCGCCGTAACTCGTTACGTAACGAAGCGGTTTACCCTCCCATAAGAAGTTATCACTTCAAAAGCAGTGGAAGTGCAATACTCACACTATCATAATTAATCATAAAAACAATATGACACCATGGAAAATGTTTTTGGTGCGGCTATCGTTTTTACATTCTAAAACAGCACAATAAGGCATGCTTCTGGCTTTGGAAATATTATTCGCACAACTTTCACGCACAAGCGATCGCGGCAAACTGAGCTAGGTTGCGCGGAACTCCGCATAACCATGCCACACGTGACACGCCCACATCACACTTCTACTATTTCTTCTGTTCTATGGTGACAACTATCGCATCTCTGTCTTTCATATAGCTTTGTTTCAAAACTTACATAAATAACATGAAAATGTAAATGCGGCCTTATTCTAGCTTCATTATCAAACAATGTAATCCAATTTTGGAAGTTATGTCAAAAAGAAGGCAAACCCACTGAGACCCACTTGTTCCCTATTTAGTTAAAGTATCCATTATCCTGTCAAATTTAACTACTTTAAACGTTTCATTCAACGAATGATGAATGTCTATGGTTTAATGGTTCATTGGGATCAACCACCAACGGACCGACGACCGAGAATAGTAATATTTTTTTAAAATGTCGGATTTCACTTCGGAATCGGCGTTAGCTGATCAAAAACTCTTTCCCCCTTACTAATAAACGTTGAGTAACGGTGGTATAGCTATACAATATAGCTATACCACCGTTACCCTTATCTGTCATTGTGACATTTGGATTTGACAGATAAGGACAAAACATTGTATAGCTATACCACCGTTGTTACTCAACGTTTATTAGTAAGGGGGTTTATGTCTACGCAATAAGAGCGAAACAAACGTCAGTCGGCTCGGCTCGGCTCGCTTCGGCGTTGCAAACGGAACGACGTTCGTTCTCGCTCATATTGCATGGACATAAAACTTTTTCGTACCGGCTCAAGCCGATTCCGCGTCGATAGGTTTGGGGAGACCTTAAGTAGATTCCGACATTTTAAAGAATTCTTACTATACAAATGTAACACTTTTTTTTTCTAGCTTGCAACTGCGATCCTTCCGGCTCGATTGGATCGTCCTGCGACGACAACGGCAACTGTCATTGCAAATCGAACTTCGACGGGATCAAGTGTGACAGCTGTAAAGAGAGCTTCTACAACTATCCTGCGTGCGAGGAGTGCAACTGCGATCCTAAGGGCGTCGTCGCTTCTTTTGCTGGTGAGTGAACGAGATATATACATATGTGTAATTAGTTTCAACTTCTAACTCATACTTGGACGCACTCAGAGACAATTTAGAGGACTGTGAATGGACTTTTTTTTCTAGAAAAAATAGGTACACTGTTTTTAACTGTAAATTTACCAAACGTAACGTTTATTGTCGTTAAATCGCGTAGCTGGCAATGTTTTTCCATTTAAATTTAGCTCCGGGCGATGAAGTTTCTCATCCCCTAAATTACGTCCGATTTCCGCGATTTTTGAATATGTCACAGTAGTTATGAGGATCTCTTTTACGGTTTTTTCATATTTTGTTTAGAAATACGAGTTTAAAAAATCCATGCATTGTGCGAAATGGTCCCTGATATTTCGTGTATTATAATTACTGGCCCGTGTGGTTGCTGGGTTAGAATAGTGCCACTCCATGCATTCCCGTGGATGTCTTAAGAGGCGACTACGGGAATAAAGGCTTGTAGTATTGTCAGGCGATGGGCTTGCAACCTGTCACTAAAACACTGGTAAACATCTTAGCCTAATTGTGCAAAATGTGGTTACAGAATTATCAACAATTTTTCAAGTTGTTGGTAATTCTGTAGCTCTGCCTACCTCGCTGTGGGAATGAAGGCGTGAAGGTACAGTCACGAGATTAAATTTGGAACCCACCTTAGGTCCAAACTCAATCTGACATTCTACAACAATAAGGTTGAATTTCCTAAAAGTTACAAATGACTTGAAATCTCTAATGACATTGACGACTGCAAGCATATTTTTCTTGAAATGGGTCCCAAATTAACGCTTGTGATCGTATGTATGTATAATTACTTATTGTTTTTTTTTATAACAGGTTGCGGATCAGTGCCTGCCGGCGAGCTCTGTCAGTGCAAGGAGCGAGTGCAAGGCCGCATATGCAATGACTGCAAGCCTCTTTACTGGAATCTGCAGGACTATAATCCCTCTGGTTGTGAAGGTAAGACACATTTTAACCTTTTTCAACCCCCCCCCCCCCCACGCAGATATACAGTCACAGAAACAAAAGATTTCACTCCTGGGGGGTTATTTATGACTTAGCTTTGCAGTTCAGTTTACGCTGAGAGAAAAGGACAGAGCTATAGAACTGCTATAGCTCTGTCCTTTACGCTAAAATGACCTGCATAGCCATGTCTCAAGTCAACGGGCCCCTGGCATATGCCCCTAAGCGGGACGTGTTTACTAGCGGATGGGCTGCACTGCGAGATGAATGTTTGAGGTACTGCGAGAGTATGGATGTGCGTGTGTCGTCAATTCTTTAATGTGAAATTTCTATTCTATTTTATTGAAATTTTCGGTATTTGTAAGTGTCTATAATTTCACAGTGCCTTGGTTGTTTACTGTTATACTGTGCAATTAGTTTGTAATAATAAATAAATAAAAAAGTTAACAACTATAATTCTTAGTTTTAGGGTTCCGTACTAAAATGGTAAAAAATGGTGAGACTTCGATGTCTGTCTGTGTCTTTATGTCGGTCTGTATGTCACAGCAGTTTTTCTCTAAAACTATAGAAGCTATCAACTTGAAATTTGGCATTTTGCTTGCCCGCATCTGTTTTGAGTAAAAAGCGACTTGCTTTATACTATGTAGTTACGTTTTATTTTTTTCAGATTGCGACTGTGACGTCAGAGGTACCCTAAGTGGACTAGGCACGTGTGATACCAAGAACGGCCAGTGCGCGTGCAAGCCGCACGTTGGAGATCGCCGTTGCTCCGAGTGTGCCGACGGCTTTTACAGCCTCGCGGCCGGCAATATCTTTGGATGTACAGGTATATCTACATACATACATACACAGTGATTTTTAATCGGTGATCAGGAGTTGAAAAATATTAATTACCAACCAAAATTGAATTCAATGGGTGAGGTCTCACGCAATTACCTCACTGTTTATTAATTACAATTAAATATATTGTTAAAACCAATAACCACTGAAGACATGGTCATCCTACATTTATTGTTGAAGTGAAGTGGATACGACACGTCAAGTGTCATCGCTTTGGAGGGGAAATTGACAGATCTTACGTCAATCAACTTTAACGTTTGAGAGCCAGTGGGCTTATTGTCTAACGCACTCACTTTCCCTTTCCTTTCTAAGAAATTATTTGTTACAATGAGATGAAATTAAAAAAAAAGTATTACAGAAACGTACATGCCTAGTTTTTCATAATAACTATAACATAATAATTCGTGGAAATCAGACGTGATTTAGATGAGAAACGTTATCGCCTGGAGCTAAGTTTGTATGAAATTTTTGACTGCTACGCGATTTCAACGGCGCGTTACGAATTTCACAATCCTTAACCATACGTGCTCTCTTAACTCTTGTTTTTTTTCTACAAGACTGCGACTGCGACATTGGCGGTGCTCCAGACAACAATTGCGACAAAACAACCGGCCAGTGTTTCTGTCACTCGCGCATCGAGGGCCGCCGCTGCTCTCAGCCAATCAGAGCGCACTATTTCCCCACCCTCCACCAGTTCCGGTATGAGTTGGAGGAGGGGGTGACGCCCTCCGGCGCGGTCCGGTACCGGGACTCACAGGAGACCTTCCCTGGACATTCTTGGAAGGGTTACGTCGTTTTCTCACTGTTACAGGTAAAAAACAATGTGTATTTTGTACAGTACCAGCAAATTAAGACCCCTGGGGCGCGTTTTATAAAGCTACGAGTAACAGTATTACAGGTCTAAACTGGCAACACTACTCAAATTGCTGGTCGTCATTGGTCGAGGTTGTTTCAAATGGAAACTTGTAACCTGTAAATTGTAATTTGTAGCTTTATAAAACAGGCCACTGATGTTGTAGGGTTTGTAGAACATCAGAATATTAAAGCACGCTGGTACGAAAAAAAGCGGGGAGCTTGTAAAAAGCAGTAGTCATCTCCTTATTTCTGTTTACATTTGATTAGAATCGAAAGTAATTTTCAAAAAAGGGGCAGTGAGTTGTGTAAGAGCTCGTTCCCACTATGTCGTGTGTCGGTCCGATTTTTAATCGGTCGTTCCAGTGGCTGAACGTTTTATATGAAGCTATTCACACTCGACCGACAACGATTTTGCGTCGGACCCGACCAAAAATATCGTGTGTTTTGTCAGCCCTCCCGTATAGTGGGAACAGAGGCACCGAAACCCGATTTAAATCGGAATCCGATACACGACATAGTGGGAACGAGCTCTAAAGCTGGCTGTGGACACTGTGGGAAAGTGACTTTCAAACCTCAGAAGAATCTCACTTAAAACATCTTTGAAAGTAAGTTTGAGAGGCAGGCACCGCCTCCGTGGATTAGCACTACAACCATCCTATTCTTTACAGAATGAAGTCATCAACATAGTTCACATACAAAAGCCATCTCTGTACCGTATGGTCATCAAATACGCAAATCCCCTGAGGGATCCAGTGGTGGCTACCATCGTGGTCACCCCTGAAAGCGTGATTGGCACTCAGCAAACGTAAGTTCACTAATATTGATTGATATAAATGTTGGTGCCGTCGTTTTGAACCTCTTGGAAAACCTCACCACACAAATTATTAACATTCATCACACATAACTCAAAAGATATTTCATCGTTTAACTGCCTTACTCAGAGACGTCAATAATATTTAATGCTTAATTAAAGTAGCTGCTGTCGGTTTCTTTGCTATGGCAATAGAATAAGATAACACGTCACTAAACAAGCGTTAAATTTAATTGACGTCTCTGAGTGCGGCAGTAAGACGTGTTAAAACCTCGATAATAAAACTGCATACATTGTGCACGAAATTTAAATAGAATCATATCCATGTTATACTTTCGTCAAAAAATTGCTGCCGGTCCCCTCATTGCCTATCACTTATCACTGTCAAGATGTGTGAAATTGGCATGGCTTATGCGCTCTTATACCTACTTCATTCCATAAAAAAAATACCGACCTTCCAGGTACAACGTATTACTTCGCCCCACGACCCAGCCTCAGCTGGTGACAGTAGCCGGAGACAAGGGCAACGCGCCTTCGCCATTCGTCATGGACGACACTGGCAACTGGACGGTCACCATCAAGACCATCAAGGAAGTCATGATTGTGAGTCAACAGAGACCATTTTTTTGTCTTTGTTAGGACTTTTGGCAGCAAACTGTGGTTTTAGGATCCATGGAGTCGCTCTTTCCTGATTATTATAACTGCCACCTTGATTTTGACCTTCAGTATTGTCATATTTCAAAATTCAATCTTGCATTAAATCGCTAAACGAGTTTATATTAATTAACGGACGATATCTCCGCTGTAAAAGCGTAACAAACAAACAAATATTAGTAGGTATGGATAAACTGAACTAAAAATGTATTTACTTTATTTAGAAATATGACAAAACGAAAGACCAAAATCGAAGTGATATGTGTAAGAATAATTAGGAAATAGCGACTCTATGGATTCTAGAACCACGCTTTACCACCAAATTCCTAACCCTAGTGATTCCATTTGCCAACAGGATTATTTCGTCCTACTTCCCGGAGCATATTACGAAGCCACAGTGCTCACCAAACTGGTAGACAAGCCATGTACGATAGGCCAGGAGCTGTGTCGCCAGTTTGCGTACCCTAGTCTGAGCACGTTCCCAAGGGCTGACGTGAGCGGGTTGACAGCGGCCCCTGGGGCTTATGTCACTGATAATGTGGTAAGTGAAACGTACTATAGTTACCAGACGCGGCGGTAAGTCAGTTCAATTTATAATCTATCCTTGGATTTGAGGTTATGCTGGGGTCCTAGTGAAAAAGGGTACAAATCGACTTAACTCGTAATAAAAAAGGGTATATACATGGACGGAATATAGTAGACTTAAACCCTTTTTCACTTGATCTTCTTCCCTTTTTCATTAGGACCCTATTACTCATGCCTTTATTCCCAGAGTGGGGTAGGCAGAGCTACAGAATTACCAACTCTAAAAACGTGTTAATAATTTTGTAATCACATTTTGCACAATTAGGCTAAGATGTTTACTAGTGTATTAGTGACAGGTTGCAAGCCCATCGCCTAACAGTACTACAAGCCTTTATTCCCTTAGTCGCCTCTTACGACATCCACGGGAAGACATTTGATTTGTTTGAAGTTGTAATTTGTACGAATAACAGCTGTCAGGATCACTATACTCAAATTAAAAAAAAATAGAAATATGAATTTTTATTAAGTAGCTAGAATACGTTACAACAAGGTCAAAATAAATGACAGAACCAGTACCTATTCAGTCGATTTCAGAATCGATATGCAAAATATTGTGCTTGTAATGTAAAAAAATAAATTAGTCTCAATAATTGAGTAGTAATAAAATAAATAACAAATACCTAATAAATGAGATGCAGTTTTTACGTTCCATTAAAATTTAAATAATCCTTAATACTATAAAATAACATTTTTTCTATAGGTATCAGAGGGCCCTGCCAAGATACACTACGCTAACTAGCGTTTCTATTCGTTTCGTTTTTAAACCAATCGCGTCACTGGTAGATCACGTGACTTTTCGTATCACGTCATCTATCAGTGACGCGATTGGCTTAAAAACGAAACGAATAGAAACGCTAGTTAGCGTAGTGCATCTTGGCAGGGCCCTCAGATCCACAAGATGGTTAATATAGCAGATGTTTGAATTTGTTTACTAATAAGTAAACTTTTTCAGCAACTTCTGGAACTCAACGCTGACGCCACTTCCATCCCAATACTGGGCCCAGGCTCTCTGTCCTACAACATGAAGATATCTCCAAATGGACCTTACATATTAATCGTGGAATACGTCACCCCAGTCGACCGCAATGTCATTATGAGCGAGAATCCCTCGAACGATATCACCGCGATCAATGTCCGCTTCAAGTCGGGAGCACAGGAGTCCCAAGGGATAGTGAACGTTAATGAGTGCCTGTACACCACCCCGTGTAGGCAAGTGGTGGTTGATGGGAGGGCTAGAACGTTCGTAGCTGAGGTCGTGAATGAAGATAACGTTCTTACTTTAGAGGTAAGTGTTTTTTTTATAATTATTATTCACTGGTTTAGTTTCTTGCGCTGTTTCTTCTCAGCGGTGGCCATCTTAATGTCGATGTCTTTACGTTTTACAACTACAAGTACGACAAACCTGTTTTCGTAAGAAAAAAAAACTGTACCTGGGCATGTTTCAAAAATATTGTACATAGTTAAGGACAGTTAAACCCTCAATTTATTCCATTTTGTAACGAAAATTACTATACTTAAATCATTCGGTGGTTAAAACGGCAATTGGCGTATAGGACAATTATTATACAGTACAGTTCAGTTGTCCTTTACGCTAATTGTCATTTTAGGTTTAATTATTGTTAACTTTCGTTACGAAATGGAAAAAAATAGGGATTTTAATTGAGGCTTTAACGGTGTACATTTTTTTTTAAAAGGCCCACCGGCACCCTTTATAATTTTAGCATGAATTTGTTACATAGGTATTCAAATACCTAGCATAAGAAGTGACGTGATAATGATAGCAAATTAGTTGATTTCGTGGTCATGTTTAATTTTATCTTTAATTTGCAGGGTAGTCCCAACGCTCTAATCGGAATTAAGTCCATCATAGCGGTGCCACAGTCAGCATGGCACCTGGCCTACATAACGCCGAGGCCGTATTGTTTAAGACGAGGTGGTCAATGTGCCCCGGCAGTTTTCACCGGATCCGTGGACTCTAAGAAGGTTAGATAACTAGGTTAACGCTAGGGTTCAGCTGAAAATCAGCGCTGAGGCTCCGGCTCCAGCACATGCTGAGCTGAGTCCATTTACAAGTTTTTATTTAACTTGCAATGTATGTATATACGGGTCAAATCTTGCGAGTTAAATTTGACCCACTTGTTATTTGCATACATGTGTAAATTGGATGACAATTAGGGAATGCAAATAACCGGTTAAAACCAGTATTAACCGGTTATTTTCATACAAAAACGATTAATAACCGGTTAAATTGCATTCCCTAATGACAATGCAATACTATTATGACATGGAGCTGATCTGATGATGGAGTCAGAAGGTGGCGACAGGTAAGAAGGTAATTGCACAAAATAACCTAACACCCTTATTCACAAACGTCACTATGAGGTCTCACAGTGCTGACGAACGCACAGGGTGGTTCAAATCGTCTCATAAACAAAAGGTCGGTCCAAAAGTACCAATCACAAAGCTGTATTAAACGCAGTGCGTTTACTCAGTGAAGGCTCCCTCAAGTATTTTATGTGCATACGGGTGTAAGGGTCGAAGTGTATTCGAAATGTATCCCGTCTGTAATATAAGAATGGATCGCTATTAGAGCTTGGAATGGATTTTATCTATTTATTTTCTCTGTTTAGATTGAAATAGAATCACCAGAATCTGGTAGCGTGGAGCGTCCCCCGATTCTCGACAACAGCACTGGCGTCGTATTGTTGGGTGAGACGTCCAGCCCCGTCGCGGTGGACGTGAAGGTGCCCACGCCTGGGCAGTACATGTTCGTGTTGCATTACTACCAACCTGACCATCCAGGTGCGTTGATCATATTATTATGTGGAGTTATCTATGAGGGGAATTTAGTTTATTTCATACTTTTCAGTTTTAATTAATCATAACATTTACGTAGGTCCTTTTTTGATATTCTGTATAAATCCAGCAAAACTGTGCAACAGATAGGAATAGGTTTTTTATAGAATCCGTTTTGAAACCAAATATAAATTTCAGAGAGCGTGATCGACGTGACAGCAACGTGTGACGGACAGAAGCGCGCCGGACGCGTTACGGTGGAACATTGCCCGTCCAACTCGGGCTGTCGCGTGCTCTTGAGGCTGGACAGTGACCAGTTCGCTGTCACAGACAACTGTACTGTCACTTTCGAGGTTAGTAATTAACCCCCAATGCAAAAAGGGAAGTGTTATAAGCAGGGCCCGTAATTTTCATGCCGTTGACGCAAAAATGACGTCACGCTGCATAGAGTAATTAGTCATAATTAATCATTTAACAACCTCTGCAGATAATAATAATTAACCAAATGTGTGACACAACAAACAAAAATATGATTACAAAACAAAAGGATTGTTATGAATATTGCATTACGTATGCACGCGAAGATGACTTAGATTTTCTTTGCACGGGAATTAATGCAAGAAAGATGGCGTGCTTTACGTTAGAGAGGAATTCTGTTTTGTACGTAATTATTGTAATGTGTTATTTTGTTAACAATACCATTTAATAATATTTATGTATAAAAACAAATCAAATAGTTTTATTTACGTTTCACATATCAAGTAGGTATTATTTATTCCACGTGTAAATATAGTACTTTTGAAGTCATTTGTACATGATTAAAATGATTGACGACTAATGATAAATAATTTACAATAAAACTATTTGGGATCATCCTATATGGAGCGTGACGTCAAATTGATGTCATCGGCATGAAAATTACGGGCCCTGGTTATAAGAATCGGGAAATTCGTATAGATGTTTACCTAAACTTTGGCGGCCGCGTTGTTGTTCAGTTGGAAGCGGAAAGAGTGTCAATCAAGACACACGCCATTAATCCGACTAAGTTCGAAGAAATAGTCGAGCGATACTGCAGTGTGTACAGTCACCAGCAATAATATTTGATCCAACATTGGGCGATAAAATATCTGACACGTCATTATTACTAGACGCATAAGAGTGTGTTAGATATTTTTGCGCCCATTGTTGGATAATATATTATTGCTGGTGACTGTACCTATATTTACTAGAACCCTTCAGCCGTTTTTCCCACCCTCGTAACTTTTTTCCCAGTATAGCCAGTAACCTGATTTTTTTACATATCAATGAGCTTAGTATGAAAATGAATGTTCTATCATTAACCCTTTGTGGCTTATTTTGTACTGACTGTATAGAAAACTGCCAAGTTAGAGCTCAAAATGCATTACTCTCAATTATTTGGCTGACTATCAACAATCCAGTTCCCAACCAACCTATTTAAACAAAGCTCATCTAAAAAATATGCAATTGAATAAAAAAAAAAACTTGTGCTGAACTTGGCACCTCTTCATATACCACTACTTTTGGTTGCATACGGACCGATCCGTCGTTACGATCAATCTGAAACGATATCGTGACGATTCATATTTCTATTGAAATTTGGATGCGATATTGCCACACACGCACACGTACAATTCATCGCTCGATTTCAGTTTGAACCGACGGATCGTAACGTATATCGGAATTTTAAGAGAACTTGGCCGATTTTGGGTGATCTTTCAAGACTTGTCTTGACTTGCAGGGCAACGGTAGCCAGGGTGTGTGGCTGGACTATCTGCTGGTCATCCAATCCTCGGACTATGCAGACACGGTGCTGAAGGAAGCGAACATGCTGGACTATACGAGGGAGTTCATCAGCAAATGCGCCAGCAACAACTATTTCATCGATCCTACTGTTACCGGTGAGTTATTTTTATTCCCTACTAATCTAACACCCATATTCACAAACGTCACTATGAGGTCTCAAAGTGCTCACCAACGCACAGGGTGTTTCAAATCTATATATATAAAAGGCTCACCTGACTGACTTATATATCAAGGCACAGCCAAAACTACTGTTCCTAGAAATTTGAAATTTGGTACAGGGGTTCCTTTCATGATATGGTAAGTGAGAACTAAGAAAGGATTTTCCGAAAATCGACCCCCAACTGGAGGACCTGGGGGGAGTAGCGGGAAACTAATTCTACTCGTACGAAGTTGTGGGTGTCCTCTAGTCGTCGCATAAACAAAAGGTCGGTCGAAAGGGACCAATCATGAAGCTGTATTGAACGCAGTGCGTTTACTCAGTGAAGTATACCTTAGGTATAGTTTGTGAATACGGGTGTCCAAACCAAGAAAATTTACACAAAGACACATTTACATAGATACACTTGCTTGGCCGGTGACTTCGCCCGCGTATTTCGTTATTCGGCCATTCCATCTTCCGGTTATCGACTATCGATATTTCCTCGGGGACTTTTGAATTTTCCGGTATGAAAAGTAACCTATGTGTTACAGGGTATAAGCTATGTATATTCCAAATTTGATCCAAATCCGTCCAGCCGTTGCAACGTGAACGAGTAACACACAGAAGGTAGTATTATTAATTCTAGAGATTGTGTGTGTCAGTTTGTTTCATCTATGATAATTTTAAAGTTTCCGAGGGAATAACGATAATCGAAATCTACGCGGGCGAAGTCGTGCGCAAAATCTCGTATTTAATAAAACCATTTCAAGTATCATATCCCTATTTCAGATTGTTCTGTGCAATATGTTACTTTGCAATCCACCAGATACTGCCTATGCAATTATTTGTAACCATGTGATTTGTTTAAACAAAATGTTTACTATTAAATCCTCCCCAGGGTTCTGCCGTGACGCAGTGTTCTCCATCACAGCTGACTACAACGGCGGCACTTTGAGCTGCGCGTGCGACGTGGAAGGCTCCACCGATCTGGAATGCGAGACGTTTGGCGGCCAGTGCAGGTGCAGGGAGAACGTCATTGGTAAGGGTTACAGAGGCTCTACTTTGAAATCAGTAATTCGAACTTCGGATCGCCCCGTCACTTTCAGGCGAATTAGTGACGCGTCGAGAGCAAAAGGGATAGCAATAGACGAAGTTCGAATTACGGATTTCAAAGTAGAGCCTCAGAATTGACGAGAGGAATTTTATGAAAAGGTTTGAAAAGGCGAACCTTCCACGATCAGATCGGGGACGTATTAAGAAAGGGCCAGGTCAGGGTACTCTAAACCGACGCACGAATATGAAGATATTTATGAGTGTGGAGAAAGCGAGGGAAGTTTGTCTGGATCAACGACGCGTTTGTCTGGACGCAAGTGGAAGGAAGTGGTCTCTGCCTACCCCTACGGGAAAGAGGCGTGATTATATGTATGCATGTGTTCTGAAATCATCCAAATGTTTATCGCAAAAGCATACAGTTTTTTTCGCTTCAACTTTGGGATCTCCATCCCAACATCGGCAATATCAGTCCTGGAACGCGCTCTCTGTACCTAACTCTATCGGTCCTTTGGACACCCATTATGCTGCGCTCCTGCTCTTTGGCAAACCTTGAGTCTGGACTCCTGAGCCTCAGTTAATGACCACGTTTGAGCACCGTGCTGCACACAATAGGTGATATGTCAAATTCAATACCCAAAACAGATTCAATCGTCTCCTGTTAGTAATAAGGTTGTATTTGCTACAGGAGTTTGTCTTAGTTACCGCTATTTGTCTCAGTAAAGGCAGCGTAGGTACAGTCAACCAATTTGATTTCTAGGCCACTTTGGACTATGTTAAAGTGACGTTAACAACCAAACGTTACAGACTTCTTATCATTTGGTTTACAACGTCACATTGACAAAGTCAATAGTGGCCTAGGAATCAAATTGGTTGACTGTACCTAACTACTATATCATTATTTAATTATATTTTTTCCCAGGACGCACTTGCAGCGCTTGTAAGACGGGCTACTACGGGTTCCCGAACTGCAAGCCGTGTCACTGCCCCGTGACGGCGATTTGCGACGACAATGGTGAGTTTTCAGTGACAACAACGTGTTTTGAGAAGCAATGTGAGTTTTTAGTGAGAAGAAGCTGACTGGATATTTTAATGATTCATTTGTAAAACTCAAGCTTATGACCCGCACGATTAAATGTAAAGTGCAACAATTTGTACCAACGCCTCAGAAAAAAATAGGGGGTGCCGAAGCTATTCAGGGGGGCGCTGCCCGTATTGATAAAATATATAAAATAAAGTGGAGGTCGCACTGTAAAATCTTTATAAAAATTAACCGAAATTTCCTTAAGATACAAATTTAGTGGTAATTTTGCAATTTATACATATAAATAATACTTCAATGTTGTTTGTAGGTGCTATCTTGTGAAATGTTCGTAATGGTCCAAAAAAACTTTTAACGAGAGAAAACATAGGGCAGGACAACGCACGTCTGTCGAGACAGTTAGTAATCTTTATTTTCCATCAGGAATGTGCATCTGCCCCAAGAACGTCGAGGGAGAGAACTGCAACCAATGCAAGCCGCTGACGTTCAACTTTGATGTGCAGCGCGGATGCGACGACTGCAGTTGCAACCCTCTGGGGGTTGTCGACGGGCAGCTGCAATGTGAAATGGACAGCGGGAACTGCCCGTGAGTGAGACTGGGATGGATGATGTTCTTTATTATTGTTAATCTACATCCATATTATAACTTTGCTACAATATGTTCAGTAAAGGTGGACTTCCGACCAGCGCGGCTCCGGCGTCACTAACGCAGCGACAGTGACGCGGCGACAGAGCGATAGTATTATACAGTACGGAAATGTATGAGGGAACGTTCGAGCGCAGCGTCACTGTCGCAGCGACAGTGACGCCGCGTTAGTGACGCGCGGCCGTAGCGGCCGTGCAATGCTCGCGCAAGCACTGTCGCGTGGCTCGCTGCGAAAGCATGTGGTTTTTAGGTTATTATCGAGTTATTTTCGAGAGAATATCTAAAAAATGGACGGTAAAATGCTCGGAAGCCAATCTGCGTCTAAGTCGCTGCGACAGTGACGTTGCGATAGAACCGCGCTGGTCGGAAGTCCACCTTAAACGATAACGATGACCCATTTTAAGAAACCTGTAACTGTGGTTGTATTTTAACGCGCCCCGATCTTTTTTGACACAATCCATTTTTAGCCACTTAACACCACCCTGTATCTCATAATTTATAACAGCTATGGTCATATAGTTTTTATCTACAGGATGTCCCAGAACTTAAGTAAATATTAAAAGGAAAAGCAAGCCATTTTCTTACTGGTCCAGAATATCTTTTTAAATATTCAATCTGTTAGTTAGTTTAGTTTAGGTTTTAATGATACTGACGAAGAACCTTTGCCTCCCTTCTTGGCTAAAAATTATACTATGGTTCCGTAGCCAAAATGCCAAAAACAGAACTCTATTAATTTCATCATGTCCTTCCGTTCATCTGTGGTATGTCAGAGGTTTATCATGTAAACATCACGCCTTCATTGCCTAACCAACAGGCAGAGCTGCAGAATTACCAACAACTCTAAAAACTTGTTGTTAATTCTGTAACACATTTTGCACAAACAGGCTAAAATGTTTACCAGCGTATTAGTGACAGGTTGCAAGCCCATCGCCTAACAATACCACAAGCCTTTATTCCCTTAGTCGCCTCTGACGACATCCACGGAAAGACATGGACTGGCACTATTCTAAGCCGGCAACCACGCGGGAAACCACAGTACATATAAGTTTACTAGAGGACGCCCGCGACTTCGTACGCGTAGAATTAGTTTCCCGCTACTCCCCCATTTCTTCCCGTTGGGGGTCGATTTTCAGAAAATCCTTTCTTAGTGCTCACTTACATCATGAAAGGAACCCCTGTACCAAATTTCAAGTTTCTAGGTAAAGTAGTTTCGGCTGTGCGTTGATATATAAGTCAGTCAGTTTTGCCTTTTATATATATAGACGAGTGAGGGAGAAAAATGTCGTCAACTTAGACCTAAATTGTATTTGCAGTTGCAAAGAGAACGTGATTGGCCGAGTATGCGACCGCTGCGTGCCTGGACACTACTCGTTCCCGTACTGCGTTTTGTGCTCGTGCTCGCTAGATGGCACTACCGACGCCGTGTGCGACCAGACGACCGCGCAATGTTACTGCAAACGCCACGTTCGGTCACAGGTAAACACCGTTACAAAGTTATATTGTCGAATCTTGGAATTGTACTTGAAATGTATTGTAATAGATAATATTAAGTAATTGGAATAGGATGTCTGTCGCATGCCGGAAGTATTGTAATCTTTTAATTGTTACATTATTAATTATTAAAGAGTCTTTTCTCTGTTGAACGGCAGAAAAAGTAATCAAATAAGTGTATCCCTTCTAAACAATGACTTTTCTCGTCCTTAATAAAACGCCGGAAAATCTGCAGCTTTTCCTAGTATTGACTTAACATCTTGTATGCTTTGAATCTCAATATGCTCAATGCCCAGTTTTAGGGACATTAATCATCAACAGACAGAGGAATCCAGGGGGCAAAATTTTATGAGAGGTAGGGAGTTCTTATATCGATAAACTCAATTATCGATGCGTGTTCTATATACTAGTGATCACTCCAAGTTTTGTTTGTAAAAATATAATTTTATTAAAATTGTATAAATTAAACAAAATAAAAACATAATAATTCTCTTCTTCTTTAAAAAATCGATTTTTGAAATTTTACTTGATATCATTTTTTTCATCGTTACTGTCCCAACAATAAAATTTAAAAAAAAAATGGTTAGAATTTGTTCAAAATTTTCGGACGTTAAACGTTTCCGTCTGGGCCGATAAATCCATTTCAAGTGGCTAAATGACTTTTCAATTTGTGTGGAGATCATAACATGTTTTTTAAATTGTAAATGAATTTCATACTGGTCTTCAGAACAATAGTTACAAAAAAATACATACAATGCTGGGGGCGATCACTAGTATATCGAAAATGCATCGATAATTGAGTTCATCGATATAGGAACTTCCTACTTGTCATAATATTTTGCCCCCTGGATTCCTATATTTAATTATCAAATCTCACTAATCTCGTTACTAAATCGTCAAAATTGTGACTGACAATTATGCCATACGCTCCTGCCGGCACGATGGCACTCTAGTTTGCTTGTTATTTAAAAAAACAATTGTTTTTCCTCCAGTCCTGCGACGTGTGTAAGGAGGAGTACTTCAACCTTCAGGCGAGCAACCCCGACGGCTGCACCAAGTGCTACTGCTTCGGGAAAACCACTCGGTGCTCCAGCGCTCAGCTAACTTGGGAACATGTAAGGGCCGCCAGAGACGATCATTTTAACTGACAGGCCGAGAGGGACGCGGTTAATTGATAGAATGAGAAAGTTAATTACGTCTCTCATTCTAACAAATAGCTGCGTCCCTCTCGACCCGTCAGTCCGACTGCACCATTGGACCATATGATCCAACATTGGACTCAAAAATATCTGACACGCTCTTATGCCTCCATTAATAAGGACATGTCAGATATTTTTGAGTTCAATTTTGGATCATATATTATTGCTGGTGACTGTACATTCGGCCTTATAAGAAGCTGCACACTTTTGTACCTTGTCGCTTTAACGCCTTTGACAGATTAGTGCAGCAGTTCAAACATGACGTTAAAGTGACAAAACACTTAAGTGTGCAGCTTCCTCTAAGGCCGACCGTACACTTTAGTACCTTGTCTAATTAATGTCATGTTTTACTGCCATATACTTTAATAACAATTAACCTTTGAGTAACGAGCTTAACGGGAAAAGGTGGCCACATAATTTAAGTAAAGTTGATAATAACTCGAAGGTCAATTGTTATTAAATTATGTGATATGTCCTATAAGCTGTGTTTTACTTGCACTACAAAAAAGGACCGTGCGAATTCAAGCAAATACTTTAGTTTATTAGAAATCACAACAATAGTAATAAGGGTGCCACTGTACATCACACACCGGAACCGCTTACCCTTTACCCTTTCACTGTTGTCAAATACCCTATTGACTGGTTTTTACAAACCCTAAGGATGCGATAAGCATATCTTCGACTTACCCCAATGAAAAGCTATCCCATACGATACAATTGATTCGACTCGTTAGGCTTTCCCTATGAAGTGTTTAAACGGCTTCAAGCTATTTTAATCTCTACGCGCAGTCCATACAAAATATTTTTGCATGGGCTTGAAACCAACTAATCACACGAATCTGCGAAACAGAGTCAACGGAGAGGGAGAATTGACAGGGAACAATAATGTAATGCTAAGTGCTTAAACCCGAAACCCTTACGAAACTGTTAACTTCAATGGTTGTAGCTAGATCGAAGCAGTTTCCATATCATTAGGGTAAGCCTATCGATAGCGTAAGCCTATCAATAGAGAGAGCATATGATGTAGTACCCGATCGATAGACTTAATCAAATAAACGGGTTTTCCGGTCCCTGCTGTACATCCGGCATTTGCTCGGGTCTCTCTTAATATAGTGGTAATAAAAAGCCAAAGAAACAAGTACAGTTAAGATTTATATGAGCTGTCACAATCGTTTTAGATTGATCCACGATTATAGATAACATCCTCATTTCCCCCTTTTTCCACAGATAAACGGCATGTCCAACTGGTTCCTAGCCAACATCGAAGCCAACCGCACCCTGAACGTGTTCCCCCACACCTCCCCCCCGAGCCAGGTCAATGATTCCATCATCGGCGTGCAGCTCAGCTATGATAGAGAGCATCAGAAGGTCGTGTACTTCGGAGCGCCAGATTACTACCTAGGTAAGTCCTGCTCCAACTCATGGTTGAGGGCGATGATGGCGGAGATGCGTATACTCGTGAACGGGTGCTGTTGAAGATCAAAGCCACATTTTATAGATCAGCCAAAACTGGGAAATTGTAAAAATCTATCTATATATATAAAAGGCAAACCTGCCTGACTTATATATCAACGCACAGCCGAAACTACTGTACCTAGAAACTTGAAATTTGGTATAGGGGTTCCTTTCATGATGTAAGTGAGCACTAAGAAAGGATTTTCCGAAAATCCCAACGGGAAGAAATGGGGGAGTAGCGTGATATTGTAAACTTATGTATGAAAGATGTATTTTTTTTTAATATACCTTTCCGAGTTTCTTACGCCGGTTCTTCATGCCGGTAATGCTTTTTTACATTCATAGGTGCATTATATATTATGCCTAAATTGAAGATTAAAGAACTTTGACTTTGACTTTGTTGTGCATAAAGCCATCCCTTTTCATTTCTGTGGACGTGGCATCAATTATGTGGCCACTTCATTATTATAAGATTGGTCTGACCAAAGCATTTTTCTCCAGGCAAACGTCTGAACTCATACGGCGGGTTCCTTACGTATTCAATATTGTACGTCGCTCGGGACACGGGCCACGCTATTTCCGCGGCTGACGTCATCATCGGTGGACCCAACGGCTACATATACCACCACAGCATTGGTATGTTATGTATAATGGGCGGACGACGGATGCAAAATACGTCAAAATAATGTCATACGATATCCGTAATATGGATATGACTAGTATAATTATTATGACTACAATGCATTTAGAAAAAAGAGAACATCACTGCAAAAATTTTATTGTTGAAGTAATTAATCTTTTTTTTTTCTTTATTAGGTGCGATAATTTTGACCCTTATATGCATTATGCAAAAGCGAACCATTTTTGAGTTATCGCGTTTTTTAGTTTTTTGTTAAATTAGTCAGAAATTCAACTTGAAAAATTTATTACAAAAAAAGTATCAATTTAAATCTTTTTATTATTTCTGATTTACAAAAACGATTAAACAATGGTTATTTCTCAATATTAAAACAATAATTATCGGTCCAAATTTAAAAAAGCGAGACGTAAAACGAAATTTTTTAAATATTTTTTTGCGATCGCTTTCCACTAAAATGCCTTAAAAACCAAAAAAACCTTATGAAACTTGACTTGCAGATTATTTTAAAAACTTAACTGTTTTCTTAGCTCTCCAAAAATGCATAACAACAAGGAACTTACTTTAAAAAAAACTGAAAAAAATCATCACAAAGTTAGCGGGCGGAAACTAAAGTCAGAAATGCAACTTCAAAAATTTACTTAAACGAAAAAAATACCAAATTTAAATCAACTTTTTTTAATTGCTTTTGTACAAGATAAAATTGTTCTAATGCAATATTAAAAAAATATTATCTGTAAGTAAACGTTTGAGAATGCGAGGCCGAAAACTAAAAAATACATGCTTTTTTATCAAACTCCAACATAAATTACACGAAAACAGAAAAAATTACCAATACATTTGACGTGCAGATTACACATAAAACATTGACGTTTTTCCAGCTTTCTGACGAGCTATTAAAACTAATATGAATTTTGTTAAAGATTGCTTGAAAAAATTACTTACTTGCACCGGAGTAAGATACTCGGAGAAAAGTCCAATTAAACACGATAGAATTTATTTTTAATAAAACAATAACAAAATAGACAAAAACAAATGAAAATATGCCGCCAATTTTTGAATAAACGAAGTGCATCGAACTTAATAAGATTGTCATAGTAAGGAGTTCCATTTTCAAATATTTACTTCTTTTTTATAATTTGAAAATGGAAGTGTTTACTAATTTAGCGAGTATAACAGTTATTTTTGATAAATTTATTAAGTTAATTTTAAGTTATGTTCGGACGTGACTTCCTTGTTGCTTCCTTTGTGATAAATTTTTTCAAGCAATCTTTAACAAAATTCATATTAGTTTTAATAGCTCGTTAGAAAGCTGGAAAAACGTCAATGATTTATGTGTAATCTGCACGCCAAATGTATTGGTAATTTTTTCTGTTTTCGTGTAAGTAATTTATGTTGGAGTTTGATAAAAAAGCATGTATTTTTTAGTTTTCGGCCTCGCATTCTCAAACGTTTACTTACAGATAATTTTTTTTTTAATATTGCATTAGAACAATTTTATCTTGTACAAAAGCAATTAAAAAAAGTTGATTTAAATTTGGTATTTTTTTCGTTTAAGTAAATTTTTGAAGTTGCATTTCTGACTTTAGTTTCCGCCCGCTAACTTTGTGATGATTTTTTTCAGTTTTTTTTAAAGTAAGTTCCTTGTTGTTATGCATTTTTGGAGAGCTAAGAAAACAGTTAAGTTTTTAAAATAATCTGCAAGTCAAGTTTCATAAGGTTTTTTTGGTTTTTAAGGCATTTTAGTGGAAAGCGATCGCAAAAAAATATTTAAAAAATTTCGTTTTACGTCTCCCTTTTTTAAATTTGGACCGATAATTATTGTTTTAATATTGAGAAATAACCAGTGTTTAATCGTTTTTGTAAATCAGAAAAAAAAATAAGATTTAAATTGATACTTTTTTTGTAATAAATTTTTCAAGTTGAATTTCTGACTAATTTAACAAAAAACTAAAAAACGCGATAACTCAAAAATGGTTCACTTTTGCATAATGCATATAAGCGTCAAAATTATCGCAAATAGTCACCCCTATCACCTCCTAACGGGAATAGGTCGACTTACCAATAACCCTGTATAAAATATGTACTGATTTATAACGAAAATTGCACATATTTTCACCCATAAATAGTACTCGAAATTTAATAAAAGTATTATCCATCTTGTGCTTTCGTCACCATATTGCACCCATCGTCCGCCCATTGTGATACATCTTAATATGCAATAAAGTGTGTAGCATCGAAAGACAAGTAAGTAATAAGGGTAAAGAGTGGTGCTGCCAAAAATGATATGATATAAGGTCTTATAAGAGTTTATACGAGTAGATAATAACAAGTTTTTGGAGTTGTTGGTGAGTCTGTGGCTCTGCCTACCCCACTCTGGGAATGAAGGCGTGAGTTTATGATATGATAATTATGATATGATATGATGATAATAACTATAACTGTCCAACAATAAAGGGTTTTGGTTTACGATTGGCAATATTACAACACAAGTAGGGAATGCAATTTAACCGGTTATTAACCGTTTTTGTATGAAAATAACCGGTTAAACCGGTTATAACCGGTTATTTGCATTCCCTAAACACAAGGCAAAACCGCGAGAAAATAAAAAAGCTAATGAGGTGTTATTAACCGACTTAAAAAAAAGGTTTATATTAAACCATGCACCAAAAAAATACTGACTTGCACACTAAAAAAATAAATCGCACACAAATCACGGTTATGAGTGTATTTAGATTTTTTAGTGTGCAATTTTTGTTTTGCGTTTATATACCAACATACCCAAAAAAATAAGGTGGTTCTCAATTCGTTAGTGTGTATGTTACTCGATTTTTTAGCGAATTGGCAACTGATTTTTTCTTTTATATGTAGGTAAAGTATATCTCAGGGGTGATTCCATATTAATATCATCAAGATTTGACCATGCTATCCTTAAACATTGGGACTCTATTCCTTGTTTTTTAATTATTATCATTATTTTGGATTTAGAAACTCCGCCATCCCAGACGACGTGGTTACACCAAGTGCAACTGACGGAAGACCAGTTCACGAACCTCGACGGCACCGCCGTGACCAGGGACCAGTTCATGAACACCCTGGTGGCGGTCAGCAGCCTCTACATCCGGGCTACGTTTGAAGACGAGTCCGTCACCACCAGGTAGACACGAAAGAACTAAGACTGCGCCGAGCGTCCAGTGGCGCAATTATTACTATAGTGTTTCCTAATATACCTAAGTGTTTTCTTGAAATCGAAGGATTGTATTTTGTTGTTATGTTATAATGTACAACAATTGAATACACAATGTTTAGCATATAATAAAGTGACAAAGATTAAAAATCAAAATAATCCCGGAAAAAGTTGAGCAAACATGGCATCGGCTTCCCAAAAATATTATTTTAATACTGTAAGTTCCGGGATTCCGGGATTCTACAAAACATTTATGTTTATTATTTTACATTAAGGATTTCACGACAATTTGCTCCTCAAACTTTAGGTACTTTACTTCTCTACTCGTAAGCTTAATGAATTACAAGTAAATTAAATAACATTTTAGTAAATCCATACCCACATGGAAAATAACTTCAACAAGTTAATGTAAATATGTATTTATATATGACTTTATGTTAGCGTTATTTATTTATTTAGAAATCCCAGGATTTCTATTAAAATTGAGTCCGCTTCCATACAACTGAGCAACAACGCCGCCGCTAAAGTTTAGGTAAATATCTATCCGAATTTCCGATCCCTGTATAAGTGTGTTATTTTTTTGTCGGAGATTAATACTACTTACATATTGGTACAGGCTTATCGACGTCTCACTTGACATCGGCGTGGCTCAATACGGGGAGTATGCCAACCGCGCCTCGTCAGTAGAAGAGTGCCAGTGCCCCCCGGCCTACAAGGGCCTCTCGTGCGAACAGTGCGCCTCGGGACACTACCGACTGAGCTCTGGCCCTCATGCAGGCTACTGCGTACCCTGCGAATGTAACGGGCACTCCAACGAGTGCGACGTCAACACTGGCGTGTGCTTGGTAAGTTTTTCCATGGAGTTTTTCTACGATGTAAAACCATATTGCTTGTGTCCCGCTGGCCTATTGCCTAGTGCGCAGTACGACTTCAAAGTGGAACAATTGTTTTCATTTTGAAAGCAGACTCGCATTCGGACTGTCAAAATGAAAACGATTGCGATTGCGAGTGCGTTAGGCAATAAGTTTGAAGGCCGAGATTCTAGCCGGTAAAAACCATATCGTCTTTGATCTGTTGTCGTATTGTCAACGTTTTGATAGCTCTTATTTACTTGACAGTAATGGCGGAGTTAAACACAATTCCATAGCAGGTCAGAGACGATTTTTTACCGCCTAGAATAGAGTCCCTGTTATCTTATTGTCAACGTTTTGATGGCTTATTGCAGTCATTTTATCTCACGAATGCGGGTTGCGTGTGTAGCTGTCGTCGCTAACCGTCGCCGTAGTGTGCGTGTCTATACGTGTTACAACTACAAGTATGACAAACCCGCTTTCGTGAGATAAAACAACTATACCATAACACGTCAATAGTAATATTGTTTAACGTCATAGAATAGAGGCTCATTAGGCCTAGCCAACATACAAACGCTGTTAACGTTTCTATTTTCTACCAACTCGAAATGTATAGCCTCCCGAGTCGCCAGATTTGCACTTGAGGACGTAATACTGAACATAAAAGGCACCCTATAGGATAGTCGACAAGGTTGCATTTACAATGTTACTAAAATAGGTATTGAGTCTTACGAGGATAGAGTTGAGATAAACTATCGACGCTATCTATCATAAATAATGGGGTTTTCTATTAATCTAATATTTTTATTATTAAGGACTGCTTGGACAGCACCATGGGTGACCACTGCGAGATGTGTATCCCTGGCTACCACGGGGAGGCGACCAACGGCGGAGAGTGCCTCATCTGCGCATGCCCGATGCCTTACACGTCTAACAAGTTAGTTGAAAAATGTACCTTACTGACTTGCTTGCTAAGGTATATTTTGCATCTTATTTTATTTGTTAGTTACGCGGTATTACAGTATCAAGTGACTTTAGTTAGGGAGTGAGGGGTCTATGTCAAAGACTCTGATCTTTTGAACGCCACAGTCGGCTCTGGCCGGCAACTGAAAGTCGTCGTCGATGTCATCGACCACAGCTGACACAAGTTCAGGATTAAATTAAAAGAGACTTTCTCTTTTGCTCTCAATTCTATTCTATTCTCTTTGCTCTTTCAGCTTCGCGATTGGCTGCAACCTGAGCTCAAACGGCTCTCTGATCTCCTGCTCTTGCAAGCCAGGGTATGGAGGTCAGCGCTGCGAATACTGCACAGCTGGTTACTATGGGGAGCCAGAAAGACTGGGTAAGTCAGGGATACTGCCATTGGAATAAAGATCCATTACAAAGGAAATAAAATGGATTTTCCTTTGTTTTTAGGACTGAAAATCTAATTAGTAAATTGACTCTATAATGGGCTCATATTCCGTTGACAAATTTCGTTGTATGGTAAGCCTGAAGAGGCTAGAACATATACAGCGCCCTGGGCCCGTATTATGGTCGCCATTATCGCGGTGGATAAAGCATCCTTCACTCTCGCACTTACATACTGGTCAGAAAGTGACAGATGTTTTATCCACGATTATCCACATCGATAAACACGACCATAATAGGCCCGCTAGCGGCAAAGAATGACACTGCAAAGTTTTATAATCTGTGCAATTTCTTTCAGGCGACCACTGCAAACCGTGCAGTTGTTCCGGCAACATCAACCCCCTGGACCCATTCTCTTGCGATAGTGTCACTGGAGACTGTTTAAAGTGCGCTAACAACACCGCAGGAGCTACTTGCAACCTCTGCGCTCCTGGTTATTATGGGGATGCCATGTTTAGCAAGAATTGCACTGGTGAGTTGAGAAACTGTTATGATTAAGGGGCGGACGACGTATGCAATATGGTGACGAAAGCACAAGGTATATAAGACTTTTATTTAATTTCAAGCACTATTTATGTGTGAAAATATATGCAGTTTTTGTTTTAAATCAGCGCATATTTTGTATAAGTACTGAATTATCACTTTACGAATACGCCACTCTTACGTCTGGAGATGTGGAGAAGTCGTTTCCGCTTTGTAGATAGTGAACCATAAAAGGAATGTACTGAAAATACCTAATAAAGAAATAAATAATGATTATTTACTTTAACAACAAAATTCTATAACTTTTTTGCTGTGGGGTTCTCTTTTTTTTAATAATTTGTAGTCATATCCATATTACGGATATCGTTCGACATTATTTTGACGTAATTTGCATCCGTCGTCCGCCCATTATATGATTGAGGTTTATTCAATGCTATACTCCATTTGTTTAGGTACTTAACTAAATGTAAACAAAACAACCACGTGACATAGTTGGCCAGCCAATAGAAGCAGAACAATGATACACTAAAGCTTGACTAAACAGTTTTTATTGGCGGTTTAACGGAGCGACGTGGTTTGGTTTGTTTACATTTATTTAAGTAACTAAACAGATGGAGTATAGCGACCCGCCTTAGCTTTGCTTAGGTTTATGTAAGTTTTCTGCAAAGTGCATAATAGAAAATGTATTATACATGAAAACCTTCAATTGAATCACCTATCTATTGATGAATACCGCATTAAAATCCGTTGCGTAGTTTGAAAGATCTAAGCGTCCATACAGAGGGACATGTGGCGGGAAGCGACTATGTTTTATATTATCTAGAGAAGTAAGTTCTGAAGAGGCACGAAGATGTCGAAAATCTATCACACCTTCCCAAGACACCTTAGTTTGAGACACGGAATAGAAAATAAACAGTGGAAGTGCCATGAGCTTCGCTTAGTATCAGACCTGGGGCTCTACTTTGAAATCAGTAATTTGAACTTCAGATCGCCCCGTCACTTTCTTGCGAATTAGTGACGCGTCGAGAGCAATAGGGATAGCAATAGACGAAGTTCTAATTAAGGATTTCAAAGTAGAGCCTCTGTTGTCGCCAATACTCACACTATCATAAAAACAATATGCCACCATGGAAAATGTTATTGATGCGGCTATCGTTTTTAACTTTTTACATTCCAAAATAGCACAATAAGGCATGCTTCTGGATTTATTTCTTATTTAAGAAATATTATTGGCACAACTTATCACGCACAGGCTATCGCGGCAAACTGAGGTAGGTTGCGCGGTATTCATAACCATGCCACACGTGACACGCCCACTTCACTCTTCTACTGGTTTTTCTGTTCTGTGGTTATAATAGGTAATTTTTTGTGATATTGTCCCGTGACAATTTATTTATTTATCCCAGCCTGCAGCTGCGATGAATACGGCATGGACCACTGCGACGCCGGCACGGGCACTTGCGTGTGTCGGCCCGGCGTGATCGGCGACCGGTGCGACGCGTGCGCCGTGGAGCACTGGGGGCTCGCCAGCGGGCTCGGGTGCTCCCCCTGCGACTGTGGGCTAGCGGCCGAAGCGGCGCAGTGTGACCTAGAGACTGGACAGTGCAGGTATAATAAATTTGCCTATTAATTAATTAATTAATAATTTATTCATGAAAGACACATTTATGTTTACATATGATAGTATACTGCCAAACTGCATAACAGTTTGTTGGCAGCGCATTAATTGCTCTTGATACACAGTTGTGTCAAAAAATATGGCTAATTTAAATTCATGCTATTATATTTAGAGACCCATAAATACCCTGCGAGCTGGACCAATAAGAATGGGTAGGTATATTCTCACTGATCCTGATCACAATTTTTTAATAATATCCTACTGACACTTTTCTTAAACATACTCGTTTTAACTTTTTCCACAAACAATTTTTCGGGCAAGGAGTTACATTTTTTAGGGATTAGATATTCAAATGTACGTTTCCCATAATAATTAACAGGACTAAACGTGTCACATTTCATTTCATTTCATTTTTATTGAAATCATCAAGACCTAGGAATCCAGGGGGAAAATTTTTATGACGGGTAGGGAGTTCCTACATCAATAAACTTAATGATCGATACTTTTTCCCTATCCTAGTGATCGCCCCCAGCATTGTTTGTATTTTTGCCAAATTTAATAGTTCTAAGTCAACGGAAAATACCGTACCTGTGGTTATAGGTGACAGCGATGACAGCTGTAACGTAATTTCATTACGTTATTGAATATTGTAAGGTAATGAGATCCAAATTTGGAACATTTTCCAAAATTAACAGCTGTCATCGCTGTCACCTACTACCACAGGTAATGCTGATCATTGCCTACGGGTTTGGAACGCATATAATAGAGGACTTATGATATGTGTGTAGATAAAGAATGTTTCGGTTGAAACTTGTTATTTCGCCGCGTCGAAGCTGCGCCGCGTCTCGATAGATGGCGCTAGGTGTAGATTACATGGCGGAGTCGTTGTGTCCCCCAAGATCCATTGGGCAAGCAAGGTTTATTAGATGCTTCACATATACATACATGTCTCCTTCTTCGCAATCAAGTGATAAGGAATCATTTTTTTCGTTCGTCCTTACGAATAAGTAGTAAGGCCGATTGTAATCCTGAAAAATTGACGGTCGATGACGAGCGTAGTACTAGATTGCCTAATGGTGGTAGGTTAAAGAATTCAACTCTTCGTTACTTAGCCTATCATAAAATAACATTGATGATCAGGCGGTTTCTCAAACTCTGTTTTTCACAAAAACATTAAGTACCAATTTCACCAAACGATATGTTAAATTTAATCAATGTTAATCGACTGTTAGTTCATACATTTTGACAGCTGTTAACGCTCTAATCGTCTTTTAAGTGGTTAACATCGTTTGGTGAAGTGGTACTATATGTACTTAGTAGTAATCTCTTTGGTTTATCAACAGGCATTTGATAATTTGACGTTATTTTCACACTAAACTACCCGATCACTTGCGATGCTAAGACTTATCTAACTTCTATCTAGCTTTTCTTAATCGGGCCATCCGTTCAGCTTTTACAAGGCAACAAACAACCGTACATACATACAATCACGTCTATTTTCCGTAGGGGCAGGCAGAGACCACCCCTTCCACTTGCTACGATCCATACTTTGAATTGAATGATGTCGCAAATTTAACCTAACCTAACCTAACCTAACCTAACTCTGTGCTTCCAGATGCGCATCGGGCGTGACAGGCAAGCGATGCGATCAATGCGCAGCAGGATACTGGAATTACTCTAGGGATGGATGCGATCGTGAGTTCATTGTACTTTTACTGTACAGTCATCATATCTTCAGCAAGAATAATGTAACAAATCCCACTTCATTGCGTCTACATTATTTACAGCAGAGATATTATTGCCACCTTCTGAGTGCATCATCACAGCTTAGTAATACCATATTGTTGTATTTTCATGCATAAACATGTAAAATTTCAAGTTTATGTCTATCAGCAGATCCGATGCGTTTAACACGTGTTTTAAATTTTTGAACGCCATACTTCAAATACGAAATGTGTCACTCATACGCCAAACATGTTTGATATGCTATGCAAATTACTAATTATTTGGTACGAAACAAAGTCTCTTTTAGTCTTCAACTTGTGTAGGCGGTAGCCTACGGTGGCGTCAGTGGCATGACTTTCAGCCAGAGCCGACTGTGGCGTTTAAAAGTTTAATAGCGAGATCATCAGTGTTAGAAGTACAATCGGCATCAAAAGTGTTATATATTATTTAAAGCTTATTTTTCAATTGTTTTCACCTAACAGATTGCAACTGTAACACTGGCTACTCCGTCGGCTTCATGTGCAATGCCACGGGACAGTGCGAGTGTCTGCCCGGCGTCATTGGGGAGAAATGTGACCGCTGCCCGGAAAGGTACGTTCAACTAGGTCTTCTAGGTAGCGGCTTAGGGGGTCGATCCGTCATCGTAAGGTACCGTCGAACCCCCGCGGTCACCATGTACCAATGAGTTTTTTAATTAAGTTCATTACCCGAAGCTCTTACGGTGAAGGGAAAACATCGTGAGTAACTGCACATTCGAATGGCTGAGTGTGTAAGAAGGTAATTGAAAGATCCTAAAGCCCAGTCATGTTAGGCGTGAAATACAACAGAAGCGGCGCGGCGCAGATAAGGCGCAGGTAAAGCGTAGACGCGGCACAGGCAAGGTCGCGTTAAGGCGTGAAAAAAACGCGATGCGTAATTATACAGAAGAGGCGAGCGAGCGAGAGGCAGCGCGAGGACGGGGTGAAGGCATGCCTTTTCCGCTCCTACAGGAGGCGCGCCGCGCCTTTTGTGTGCATTTTCACAACTTTACGCTTTCTTACATTTTGTATGAAACAGGTTTTTGAAAGAAGGTTTTGCCTGCGCCGCGCCGCTTCTGTGTATTTCACGCTTAGGGCTCGTTAGAATCCACATGACGAGAATGTAGTCTGCAACAAAAGCTTGTCCCAAAAATGAAATTTTTAACTTAAGATATCAAATTATGTTCATTATGGCAAATTTTAGCTTTTATATTCATGTTCGTATGGAAGACGCACACTGTATTTACTGGGTCCCAGTGAAAAAGGGTAGGTATAAGACGTCTGAAGACCAAGTGAAAAAGGGTTTAAGTCTGATATACTCCGTTCATGTATATATACTTTTTTATTACGAGTTAAGTCACTGCTATAATCAGTTATCTTTCTCAAGATGGGTGCTTCTGCCGAACGAGGGGTGCCTGGAGTGCGACTCTTGCACTGACGCTCTCATCTTCTCGGTGCAGGACATGAGGGACTTGCTCGCCAACGAGACTCAAGAGTTCAAGGTAAAAAAAAAGATTTTTAGTAAGTAGGGTGGCTGCTATAGTTATTGGCCACTCCATAGTAATTGGCCACTCTTGGCGAGACAGAAAGAAACAAGGTAATGGACGCGTGCACTCGAATTAATGAGACAAAAATGTTACCTGTGTTTCTCCTGCTTTCGTTTCAGTTCATAAGATTTTGTATTTCTGTCTCGCCAAGAGTGGCCAATTACTATGGAGTGGCCAATTACTATGGAGTGGCCAATTACTATGGAGTGGCCAATAACTATAGCAGTCACCCTAGGCCGCACGGGCGCTTTTACATGTCAAATATCTACCAGCGCTTCGCAAGAGACCAGGGTGCTCTACTTTGAAATCCGTAATTCGAACTTCGTCTATTGCTATCCCTTTTGCTCTCGACGCGTACCTAACTAATTCGCAAGAAAGTGACGAGGGTTTTCGAAGTTCGAATTGCGAATTTAAAGTAGAGCCCCAGTGCTGAGAAGAAACGCCGCAAGAAACTCAATAGTCAGTCATTTTTTCAAGTATTGCTTTTGGCAATGAATTATCAGTAATTACAAATTATATTTTTATTTTATATTCATTGTTTTAATAAATATTGTTGTATGAATGTAATATAAAAATATCCGTAGTTGAAGAAAACGTGTCAAAACTTAGATTTACGAGAGAGAAATAAATTTTTTTTACGTAAATTTCCGCGGTACTCAAAGACTCGGTTGTGCAAAGTTGTACTATGGCATTGGTTTTTTTGTAAATATAACTACAATACACATGTGATGACATAGTTAGAAAAAAAATTAAAGGTCTGTTTACCCTTAATTTGGCTAAAATAAAAAAAATCGGGAATTCAAACGCTTTTTGATTTTAATTCAGAAAAAAAAATACATTCCGCACATAAAAATTTAACATTATGGTATATTGACTGTAACATACATTGCCAAATTATGGGTTAACAGAAGTACATTGTATATCAGTTTAGACCTTAGTTATTGATCTAAATTGTAACTAACAATACAATTGTTAAACAAATTTTTAATTAATTTGATAGAGGCAATTTGTATGGGAAAAACGCATGATAACTTCGTCCTTTTTTTACCACAAACCAAACACTAAAATTCAAATATCACTCCTGATGTCCTTTACCTAGAACTCTCCATCAACAAATGTTCTTTCCCTAGGACAAAGCGGACTCATTCTTCACCACGCAGCGGCTCAACTACATCTCCAACCAGACGGCAACTCTCCGTCCTCGGCTCCAAGAACTTCAGAACGTAGACGTGAGCGCGACTGCCGCCGCTGTCAAGGCTGTTGAAGGCACTGGAAAGAGTTTGCTGAGATCTGTAAGTGTTTATAAACGGTTGTGTTAATTTGCTTGTAAAGTGGCTCTTATTGCAGCGTTTTTGGGGTCATAATTTTAGCGTATAATGCCGCTAAATCATTGATATACGTGGTGAGATTTAAGACTCACGTGAATTTCTGGTTCAAAATATCTGACTTACTGGTGTGCGGGAAGAAATCTTAGCCCAGCGATTCAAGGTTACACGATTTATAACCGGAAAAAACCGTTTTTATCGCGAATCCACCGCCTAATAGTGCGTTTATCGCGTGACAAAATGTGGATAAAACATCTGTCACTTTTTGACACGTTTATAAGTACGAGAGTGACGGACGCTTTATCCACATTCACATCAACATACTAGGGCTGCAGATTAATAGAGGAGCCCATAAGGAATGGCTAAAGGCCCCTAGGCAGGGTATACACACGACAGTTGGTATCCCTTGGTATGTCTAAGCACTGATCAATTTCAATATGATCAACATTTTATTTGATTTTGAATTTAAAAACAAGTATAACAGACCTCAAAATTATATAATTTTTCCAATCCCAATATCCCAACGAAACAATAAACCATGGATTCTCATCATTCGTTGAATGAAACAGAGGCCCTACTTTGAAAATCGAAGTTCGAAGTTACGTTCGCTCCATCCCTTTCTTTCGATTTAGTCACAAATGACGAGTGACAGGGATGGAGCTACCTTAACTTCGAACTTCGATTTTCAAAGTAGGGCCTCTGTTCTAAATTTGAATTTGACGTTCGACGCGCCATGGAGACGACGACTCCGTTCTACATACAAAGCCGACGTGCCACGCAGATTAGCATTAGTATGAATATAAGCAAGCACAGAACAGAAAAAAACAGTAGAAGTGTCAAGTGGGCGTGTAACGTGTGGCATGGTTATGCGTTGTACCGCGCAACCTACCATACTTTTGCCGCGATCGCTTATTTCGATATTTCGATAATTTCTAAAATAGGAAATAAATCCAGAAGCATGCGTAATTGTGCTATTTTGGAATGTAAAAATGATAGCCCCACCAAAAATATTTTCCATGGTAGCGTGTTGTTTTTATGATAGTTTGAGTATTGGCGACAACAGGTCTGATACTAAGCGAAGCTCATGCCACTTCCACTGTTTTTTCTATTCCGTGAATATAAGTATAGGTTAATTAATCTTGTTTTTCCCAGGCGGAGTTCGCAGCAACGGACAGCGAGAAGCAAGTCAACCGCGCTGCCCAGCTGGCCTCCGACGCCGAAGAGCTGATCGCATCACTGCGTGAAAGCGCTGAATCCGCTCAGAACTCCGTCCAACACGTGGCTGACTTGGCCACTGGGTTGGAGCTGAGCGAACAGCCTAAGGTCGACAGTGCGCTTGCTGAGGCACGCCAGATCAAAGGCGATGTGGAGGGTAAGTTATATAACCAGACTTCGGAATATACGAGGCAAACACAGACCTAGATATCCTAGATACCGCTAATGCATGTACCTACTTTGCGTGTAACTAAGTAGAGCGGTGCACCATTTGCCGGTCAGTCGCGCTCCTGTCGTTCTAACTGTCAAGCCGCGTATCCACCAAGCGCACGCGCTCGCGCGGCAGCCTCGCGAGCCAAATGCTCGGTCCGTGTGGACTTGCCTCAGGACTGTTCGGGGAGGGAACGTGCGCCCGAACACGGACCGAGCATTTGGCTCGCGAGGCTGCCGCGCGAGCGCGTGCGCTTGGTGGATACGCGGCTTCAGACGTTTGTTGCTGCACTAGAAAATGCCTCATTGCGCCGTAACTGTTTAAATTCAACAAGAGTGGCAAGTCGAGTAAACGGTATTAACACTAAATTGCTTACGTGACGTCATAGTTGGTATATAAAAATTGACACGCTCGGTTTCCATACTATTGAGCGCGTTTGCGGCGTCTATATGGTCTGTGGGGGCAAAATTAAATGACAGCTAGGGATCGCTTATATTGATAAACTGAACTAGCGATGCTTTTCCCATATACTTGTGATCGCCCCCAGTATTGTTTGTAAGTACAGTCAGCAACAAAAGCTTGTCCCAAAATTTTTGGACAGAAACCTATTTACGTTTATGTTTTTATTAATAAACGCACTATAAACCTATTTTAGTTAATGTCACAATGACGGATAAGAAAGAACATGTTTGAAGCACTAAAGTGCCATTGTGCTTTTATGAATAAAACACTATATCTATTCCTGAATGTCAGTGTGTCTTATAAGATGTGTGTTTTCCCCAGCTATGGATTTGAAGCCTAAACTGGTGCTAGCCTCGTCAATCTACACGAACGCTACGGAGCAACTAGAAAAGATGAATCTTTTCGTGGCTCCAGTCAACGAACAAGCTAAGGTGATTTTATTTAATTGAACTTAAACATATAAGCTTTGGTTTAAACCTTACTTTAAAGGGTTGTGAGGCTGAAAATTACCATACGAAATGCGGTAACGTTTCTATCCCCTTCACCCTTCGTCTGTGGGAGGGTAAAAATACCGAATTCTAGTATCTTCAAATTATGGAGTACCGAATTCTAGTGTCCACAAAAAGGAACGAAATAAAAATACAAAAATATATACATTTTTTTCAGGATTCTAACTCTCTCTCTCTCTCTCTCTCTTTCTCTCTCTCTCTCTCTCTCTCTCTTTCTAGTCTCTCTCTCTTTCTCTCTAGAATTGAGGCGCTGGGCTGACTTTGCTACTTAGTCAATTATTACGAAATGACTGTGCTGTGACCGTCTGATATTTATTTGTTTATTTACAGAAATTCGAAGCCCTCGTTAAAAGTACCAAAGACCTGCATAAGAAAATGGACGCCATGTTGGAATACACAGATCTCGCTCAACACAAGTCAGATGAGGCGCACAGACTCAACGAAGTCAATAGGTAAGAACCAAACCCAACAAGATATAGGTATCCTGGTAATGTCCGCGTATATTTTTTTTACATAGTACAGCCATTGGAATAAGGATACGATGCAAAGGAAATTAAGTTTATTTTCCTTTATTTTTATGATTGACAATCGAATTAGAAATTCGCCCTATGATAGTCACAATAGACTTATAATATGGGTCGTTCTTTTTTTTTCCGACAATAAACCGACGATTTCCTTTTTTTTTTACTTATCAATAATGAAGAATGTCAGTAGGTACGCCAAATCGCTTGAAACTTTGTAAGAGTAAAGCTTATAAATAAACAAACATACTACTTTTTGTTTCATTCAAATAGACCCAGTAGTTTTGATTCTACGAACGTATGAAATTACGGTCAAAAATATTAAAGGGTGCGGGCGCCATCTTACTGGAGTGACGTCATGGTTTCGTTGCGGTACGGCCCCTTATATGATTGAGTAAGTTTACAGGGCTATATTTTTTTAACCGTTATAAGTAACCAGTTGAAATTTTCACAGATTACGTGTTATTATAAACTCTATTGTTTAAAATTACAAAATGAACAATAAATCAAATCCCAAGAGGGGTCCCCATACAAGAAACATGACAAATAACCAGTTTTTTTAGCATTTTTATACGGATTATATTTTTATAATGGCTTATTATTTTGATGCTATTTTAAGCTTAAATTGCAGTCGAACTTTCATAGTTTACGACTAAATAACAATCTCAAGTAAAACTGCTAAAAATATTTGACCAAACTGATTTTATCAACACGATGTTTTAAGCGGTCACTCATCCTGTTTTAGAATACGCTTGTAAGTAGGTAGTTGCTTAACTTTGGAAGCCGAAGTACGGGTTGTATTTGTATTAGCTTTTTATTTCGGTGTCACACAATAATCTAAACTCCATACTTACGACCAAACAGTAATCTGTAGTAAAACAACAAACAACAAAATCTTACACGATGTTTAAGCGGTGTTTACTTAACTTTGGTGATAGCCCTTTCTTTACAAATGTCGTATCTAATGTAGAATTCATATCGCTAGGTACCGTATAAAATAATGAACTATAAAACATGAGTTTTTGATTGACCTAGGTAGTAGTTCTGATATTTTGTGTACTTATTCATTTTATCGATTTCAAATTTCGCGGGCGGGCGCTGCCAAGTGGCTCACTCGCCATAAGTTAGGTACCTAGACCGCCTCTCTCTCTCTCTCTCTCTCTCTCGCTAGTTGTTGGTATTAGCGGCCGCTGTAGCAAGTAGGTAGTTTTTGAACTGTTTTTGAGCATTATTACTGTTATTTCGTGTATGCAAGATAGCTTAGATAGCGTGTGTGTGTGTGTGTGTGTGTGTGTGTGTGTGCGTGCGTGCGTGCGTGCGTGCGTGCGTGCGTGCGTGCGTGCGTGCGTGTGTGTGTGTGTGTGTGAGTGACGTGTGTCCGTCTATCCGCAGTCTAGCTCAGAGACTCTTAGTACTAGAAACGTGTAATTTGGCATGAATATACATATTAGTCACGCCAACATAGTTAAATAAAAGTAAAATCATGAATTTTTTTTTTTTACTTAACGTGGGGAAGTTTTTTTTTCTCGTCTACCCCATAGTGTGGGGTGTCATTGTATAGGTCTTTCCAAAATATTGCGGATTTGTGAAAACAATATTTCAATAAAGGTATCCGTTTATGAAAAGCTTTAAAGCGCAAATTTTTGTTAGAGTCAAGTGTCGTCGTCCCCTCCCCACTACAGCCAAAACTACAAATAAAAAATATGAAAAATATCTTCAAAGGAAAACTATCACGACTAAGTAGACTTCATTGGCTCTTGAGTTAAACGGTTTAAATGTTTATACTTGCCGAAAACTTATTTGCGGTGTTGGTAAACTGACCGCGACCTATATCGATGTATGGGGATAACAGTTTTCCAACGGCAAAGTTAAGTTTGTCGCGAGGTCTAATTTGTTTGTAGTAACGGCTTCGGAACCCTACACTGAGCATGGTTCGACAGGCTGTTGCCCGGTTTTTTGCATTAATGTTTTGGTATTTTTATGTAGAATACGGTGAACCCTAAATTAAAAGTGCTTGATTATTATTCTATTTTTATTTAACCAACTTATTCGACAAACATTACAAACAGAAAAGCCGGTCAGCAACGGACAGTTAGTTTAGTTAAACAGGTTAAACTGTATGTAAAACAAAACAATGGATAACCATAACTATCATAGTCACATCAAAACGAATTCGTAAAAAATTACTACTTCCAAAGTTAAGCAACTACGAGCGTAGTCTAAAACAGGATGGGTGACCGCTTAAAACATCGTGTTGATAAAATCAGCTTTGTCACCTATTTGTAGCAGTTTTACTTGAGATTTCTATTTAGTCGTAAAGTATGAAAATTAGACTAGAACTTAAGCTTAAAATCGCATCAAAATAAGAAGCCATTATTGAAATACAATCCATATAAAAAAGCAAAAAAAAATGGTTTTTTTCATGGTTTTTGTACGGGGACCCCTTTTGGGATTTGATTTATTGTTCATTTTAAAAATTTAATCGATAGAATCTATAATAACACGTATTCTGTGAAAATTTCAACTGTCTATTTATTACGGTTAAAAAGATAGAAGCCCTGTAAACTCACTCATTCATATAAGGGCGCGTACCGCAGCCAAACGATGACGTCATCATCCGTGAGCGCTAGCCGCCGGGTTTCGAGCGCCGCATACGAAGTTTAAAATTCAATATCTCGGAAACTATTAGACGTATCGAAATGATTTTTTTACAGCATTTTTTTGTTTTTAATGAAGAATACGATAAGCCAAAAATCTAAACTAGTTGACATTCTCTATTAGGTGTTCGATTTCGAAAAATTTGCATTAATTTTTTATTAAGACTAACTAATACTTCCTGTTTTGCAGATAATGTTTTAATCTTTTAAATGTGGTTTACCAGAAACACTGACTGAGTGGCCGTTTTCAGCTGAGCCCAATTTTTTGAGACCTCTCTGTCACGGCATACTATGAAAAGCAATACTATAAAAAAATACTGGGTTAAAGAAAGAGCAGGATTATTTAGTATAATAGATAAATAAAAATATGGATGTATATATATTAAACAAGAAAAACATAGTTATCAATACTCTAATAGATGATTAAATAGAGACGTTTAATAAGATGAGATACTGGCTATTATCGGTAAAAAAAGAAAACCCACATATACAAATATTATATTATGATATTTCATCGACAAATTTCGTTAATAAATTTTTTTTACCAGCTATAAAGAAAATGTTTGTAGAGCAGTGTAAGAAACAGTCTGCATACAAAAATGAAATCATTTGTTCCACTTTGAGGTTGATTGCAAGTGCGTTAGGCAATTGGCTGGTAGGTCAATTTGTGCATGGCGTATTTACATAAACATTTCAAATAATAAAAAGATAACTATAGATCCACATTCAAGGTCCCGAGCCACGAGATAGTGTCAGGTGTTAGTTTGTACAGATCTTCCGGAGCACCCGAGTAGGAGTGTAGGGGGCAGCGCTGTACAATGTGCTCCATGGTTTGGGCCTCCTCGCCACAGTCGCAGATGGCAGAGTTTCGCCAACCCCACTTGTGGCGGAAGTAGTTGCATTGTCCGTGACCTGTCCTCAGTCTATTTAGGCGACACCATAGTTAACCTTAATATTTATTAATTTTACCCACAGACAATCCAAATACGGCACAAAAGAGGACTCGACCTCAAAACTAAACGCCGCCGCCATGACAGACCTCATCGAGGCCGGGACAGACATCTCCAACGCTACCCATCTTAACACTGCTTCTTCCAACATAGTACAGAACGCGACATTGGCTCTCGAGAACTTGAATTCAGTCAACTCAAGATTGACTGAGGCTTTAGAAAAGTTAGCCAGAGATATTCCCGTGTTGACCAACTATACTGATGTGGCGAGGAACCATGCTGAGGGGCTGAGGAGCAGGGTGAGTTGCAAAGTGCAAAGTTGATTGAAAAAATGACCTTCTGCTGGAGTTTCTTGCGGCGCTTCTTCTCCGCAATGATGGTCTTGTCCGAAGCGCTGATAGATTCACTCATGTTACCGACGTGTAAAAGAGCCCTCATGTGGCCTATTTACTATAAGACAAGATAAGACTGACTACGAAGCTAGAGGGCCTGGGTTCGATTCCCAGTATGGGCGAGTTTGTTTTCAGAATCTTGGATGATCTATACTTTTACTACAAAGGATTTAGGTGTCATCGACTAATGTCTACAGGTGCAGTAAAAGTCTTAGAAATATTTACGTGCCCAAGACGTCAAAAATATCTATACGCCTTATGCCACTTATAATAGTCTGTGTAGAGACATACTGCTTTTGATTGTAAAATTGGGTTACATTGGGGTTGGGATACGGAGTAAAGTAAAATTGGGTTACGTTAGTTACATTTACATTAAATATTTCAATGTAACATTTTCAGATGACTCCTCAAATATATACAACTATATCACAATTTTACTAGTCACATTACAAAATAAAAATAAAATCTACGCAATCACAAAAATACACCTGTCTCTTTCAGGCTGAGGCCCTGCGCCTTTTGGCAGAGCGAGAGAACAACAATACTCGGACGCAGCACGCGTATTCCGCCGCGTCGGCATACTCCAGCATAGTTCAAGAGATTGCCGCCGCCAAGTTGGCCGCTGAGGAAGCTGAAATAGCCGATACTAAAACATCTGGAATCGTAAGTTCACAATCTGTAATGACATAGATGGCTAACTGCAATGTAGTAGTCGAAGCATTTTATACTCTATTGGTAACCACATTAAATTTATAATGCTAAAGTAATACAATAGTAAGTATGTTACCACATTATTGTCGGGTTTTTCGACACACATCAAAAGAGCCAAAAATACAAATACGCAGTGAACATCACATGGCTAAATTCATTCAGGGTGTTAGGCAGAAGGTTAGACAAACTTCAGGGGGTAATTCTGTAGGTCATACTCATCAACTTTTATTATTCGACCAACATCCAAATCGCGAAAAAACAACAGTTGTTCCATACAAACTCTAGCTAGCTAGCTAAACAGCCGAAATTGGAACAGCTGTTTTTTTTTCGTAATGAGTGTAATGACAAATTTATTTTACATTATAATATTGGGACCAAAGTCAAGGTTGTCCTGGAGTCCAAAAGCTGTTAAGCATTTTTGAGTAGGCACCGTGGAAACTTATACAGTACTTTTTTAATGATTTTTAAGCACAAAGAGGCCGAGCTGCGCCCCCCCCTCGTACCTCGCTACGCCCTTGAGAATAAACAATATTTGTAACACCGTACATTTGTCAGACCGATGCCAAAACATACACAAATACAAATACATTTTTTTCCTAGAACAAACATCTAAACGGAACCGTAGAACCAGCTCTTAACCGCTCGAAGGCTTTCGAGAAACAAGCGCTCGAAGCCCGCACCATAGTGACCGACGAGCTCGCACCGAACCAGACGCAAGCGGAGCAGGCGCTGGAGCAGGCGTCGCGCACCATCAAGGAGTGCGGCGACAAGAACAGCGCTATACTATTAGTGTGAGTGTGAAGTAGTAGTGTGTTTTGGAGAAATACGAGTATCATCATCATATCCCAATAATTCGTGGGGCCCTTGCCTTTTTCTTCCAAACATCCCCCGCCATCATCTTGGTATTCACTCCACCTGACGCAAGCGCAACAAGCGCTGGAGAAGGCGTAGCGTACGATTAAGGAGTGCGGCGTCAAGAACAACGCTATACTATTAGTGTGATCATCATATCCCAATAATTCGTGGGGCCCTTGCCTTTTTCTTCCAAACATCCCCCGCCATCATCTTGGTATTCACTCCACCTGACGCAAGCGGAACAAGCGCTGGAGAAGGCGTAGCGTACGATTAAGGAGTGCGGCGTCAAGAACAACGCTATACTATTAGTGTGAGTATGAAGTAGTAGTGTGTTTCGGTGAAATATCATCATGATGTGGCCCTTATCCCAATCATTCGTGGGGGGCTTGTCTTTCTCTTCCAAACATCCCCTGCCATCATCTTAGTATTCACACCACCCGAACCTTCGTTTTCGTTTTTGAACTCATCATCATCGTATTTTTTTTCCTCATTGTGTATTTCAGAATGACTGTCCCATTTACTATTGTTAAAATAAAAGATCAGAATTTGTTGTGAGGAAAAAAAAATATGATGATGAGTGAAAATTCAAAAATCCTTTTATAACAAAGAACAACCAGAATTATGTTGCTATTTTGTTTCATTTGCATACTTTCAATAAAAAAATACTTTTACAATACAAAGCAATGTATGGGAAAAGCATCGATAATTGAGTTTATCGATATAGGCGATCCCTAGCTGTCATTTAATTTTGCCCCGTACATTCCAAGGTCTGTTAATGACCATATTGAATGTTGCTCTATTATTGGACATATTGACCGTTACTATATATGTACAGGTCGTTTCACAAGAGTTGGCACGAATGGATTGAACGAAAGTAATGTCACCTATCATTGTGTGAGTGCCGTCCTTTGAACCGATGTTCGAATTTCGAAGCGAAAACCTGTTATTATTTTACACACTATACTTTCGTTCACTCATTCAATCCATTCGTGCCAACTCTCGTGAATCGACCTGTACATATATGATGATGAATGACTGTATATAAGTTACACAGTTTTTTTTTGCAGTCGAGTTTTTTTACTTTATAATTTTTTTACACTGTTTTTACCTCACCCAAACAGCCTGCCAAGCCTCGCCCAGTTCTCCCTTGAACCTGAGATGGACAAGGCCGCCAAGGTCAACGCGACCGTCAAGAGGACGTTGGAGGTGATGGGGCAACTTGGCAACGACCTGGCAGCGAGCAAGCAGTTCGCCCAGACCCTGCCCAAGCTCGCTGATGAAGCGGTGAAGATGAAGGATAATATGGAGAATCTATGTAAGTTCTTTTTACCCGACTGCGGCGGAGTCCAAAAGGAGGGTTATTACCCGACTGCGGCGGAGTCCAAAAGGAGGGTTATTACCCGACTGCGGCGGAGTCCAAAAGGAGGGTTATTACCCGACTGCGGCGGAGTCCAAAAGGAGGGTTATGTTTTTCACCGTCATGTATGTATGTATGTCCAGTTCTATGTTCCCCGCTACACCAAAAACGGCTTGGACGATTTTGACAAATGAGGTATCATTGGATTCGTCTTCGCAGCGAAAGTGTCATAGGCTACATTTTATCCCGGGAAAACGTCCCGTTTTTTTTATTATTAATAAAACTAAAAAGTACTTACTTTGACGACATTATCCAAACTGCAGTTGGGTTTTTTTTTAAAGCTTGCTTTTCGTTACACTTGTTTATTTCTGTTGTGTGTGCCTTGTGTAAAAAGAACCCTGATCGACCTAAATACCTGCCCAGTGAGCAAATTACGGACCACATTGGTGGGGGGACGGGGGAAGTGTAAACCGGTCCGCTGTGCTGCCACATTATTGGTTTGTCAGTAGACAACTGCGCAAACGTATCCCCTCCACTAGCCACTAGTATTGTTTCATTTTTTATTAGTGTCATCGGCATTAAGTTCGCCTTTTGTATATTAAGATTATTCTTTTGTGCAATAAAGATTAAATAAATAAATCATTACAGTTTTGTTTTTGTATGTAGGTGTGCATGGCTGCATTTGTGTTCAAATTTCCCCCCGCACGAAATGACAAAACTATTTTACTGTAATAATCATAGGTTAGGCGACTCCCTTCCGCTAGGAAGGCCGTGTTGCTCGATGGGCAAAGACCTATTCGTGGGATAAAACAACTGTATTTATAAAACCTTGACCAAATTAAATTGACCCCTATGTTCCAACAGTGAACAACGCCGACGGAACGAAGCCTAAACTGGCCGAGAAGTACCACAACATGGAGCAGGTACAGAATGACTTTGAAAGACGGAAAGTTGAAGCCGATAACAAGCTGAGCAGAGTAAACGAACTCATCGAACAGGTGAGGATTGGGGCTAGCACAGAACAGAAAAAACAGTAGAAGTGTCAAGTGGGCGTGTAACGTGTGGCATAGTTATGCGGAGTTCCGCATAACCTACCATACATTTGCCGCGATCGCTTATTTATTTCGATATTTCTAAAATAGGAAATACAAAAAAAAAAAATACAAAAAACTTTATTTGCTTAACAACACCGAGTATACATAAAAAGTCATATCTGGCGGACCCCAAACTAGGCTGAGCCTGTATCTTGGGACCCTGGAGTGCAATGTGTGGAACATATTAATTAAGGAATTATACAATATAAATTTCAAAGGTAAGGATTTAAACTAATAATACAGAAGCATGCCTTATTGTGCTATTTTGGAGTGTAAAAACGATAGTCCCCCAAAAACATTTCCATGGTGGCGTGTTGTTTTTATGATAGTTTGAGTATTGGCGACAACAGGTCTGATACTAAGGGAAGCTCATGCCACTTCCACTGTTTTTTCTATTCCGTGGGCTAGCAGGATCAGCGCCTCTATTCTAGGCGTTAACATCCACATCGTATTTGACCTGTTATGGTCTTGTTTTTCGGCCGTATCGGTTGACGACGCGCTGGCCTAGTTGGTAGTGACTCTACCTACAAAGCTAGCGGTTCTGGGTTGAAATCCCGGTAAGGGCAGATATTTGTGTGATGAGCGTGAATATTTTTTTCTGAGTCATAGATGTTTTCTTTGTATTTAAGTATATGTTTTTGTATATAAGTATTTATATCGTTGTCTAGTACCCATAGTACAAGCCTAGATCTTAGTTTGGGACTAGGTCAATAGGTGTGACATATTTATTTTATTTATCAGTGGACGTCCCGCGCTCGTCTATTCGTCGGTGGTACTGCTAAACCGCGTAACTAACAAATTTATTATAGAGCAAAATAAACCTTACTACCTTGTTAAAAAGGTGCATTTTGCTCCTTATTCAAAATATTACTTACGCGGTTTTGCAATTTCACGTATTGTTTTCACTTTAACTTTAAAATATGTACCGTACTACAATTTTCAAAGTTTCACTTTGAGCTAAGCTGGTGCTGATCTGGCTCCGAGGCCTTATAATGTGTGGCCTAAGTACCAATTTCAACATCGTTTGAAGTTGGTACTAACTGCCGCACTCGGAGAAATCAAGTTTAATGCTTGTTTAGTGACGTGTTGTCTTATTCTATTGCTGTAGCAAAGAAAGTGACAGCAGCAACTTTATTCAAGCATTAAATTAAATTGACGTCTCTGAGTGCGGCAGTACCTAAGTGTTTTTTGCTCTACTGTGTGTAATTTTTTTTTCACTGGTATGTTTCCTTTCCAGGCCCGTACAGTAGCCAACCGTATCGAGGTCGGCGTCAACTTCGACCGCTTTACGACATTACAACCTCGTCTTCCGGACACCATCGACGAAATGTCCACTTCCACACACGTCTCGGCCTACTTCAGAACGAGGGAGCCGGACGGGTTCCTACTGTACTTAGGCAACTTGGAGGGATCAAAATTGAGGAAGACCAAGTCTGTAAGTTAAATGATCCTCGTTCTCCTATACTCTGATTATTTTAAGATGATGCCTGTGACAGCCGTATTTCGTAATTTCAATCACTTACTATAATTCGCAAGCGATGTGTTTAAAAAAAGGCGATATATAATTTTAATTCCTGAACGGCGTCGCTGGGTTTGTACCGATGTAGTGTTTAAGTAAAGTTAAAGAAATAAGTGTAATAACTCTTTATACGAGTATGAGCTGTCACAGGCACCACCTTAGAATAATCTGAGTATAGTTACCTCAAATAATTCTTTCACTATCTTGGTTCATAAATCGATCGTCAGCAACGCCCGGCTCGCAATTTATCTCTTTCTTTCCCTCTACACCGTTCTAAGGCCCTAGCCAAGATGCATGACGCTAAATAGCGTTTCTAGCGTTTTTAAACCAATCGCGTCACTGGTAGATCACGTGACTCTTCGCATCACGTCATCTACCAGTGACGCGATTGGTTTAAAAACGAAACGAATAGAAACGCTAGTTAGCGTAGTGCACCTTGGCAGGGCCCTCTGAGGCCTTAGCCAAGTTGCATTACGCTAACTAGCGTTTCTATTCGTTACATTTTTAAACCAATCGCGTCACTGGTAGATCACGTGACTCTTCGTATCACGTCATCTACCAGTGACAAAAACGGAACGACTAGAAACGCTAGTTAGCGTAATGCATCTTGGCTAGTTCCTCAGGTGCATTCGTGACACGTTCGCCAGATGTGTACCATATTATATTGATTAATGTATCTCATCAGGACGACTTCATGGCTATCAACATCCAAAATGGCTACCCTTACCTAGTGATGGACATCGGGGACAGTGCCGAGTCCGGTCGCGAGCACACGCGCGTCAACAGCGAGAAATACGTGGCCGACGACAGGTGGTACCAGGTCATCGTGGACAGGTCAGTAAACCACTAGGCTATTCTGCCCACATAAGCCAAAAGGCGATAACTCAAATTCAATAAGGTGGAGGCTTGTAATTGCAACTATCTGGTTATTGCAACTGACTTAAATAACTTCCTCTAGGATCAGTGTTTTGAACAACGACAGGCGAGATATTGTATTCATAGTATAGAAGAACAACATCTCGCCTGACGTTGTTCAAAACAGGATTCTATAGGGAGTTATTTAAGTCAGTTGCAATAACCAGATAGTTGCAATTACAAGACTCCACCTTAGCCAAATCAGATTCAACCCCATTCCGTTAGTTATAAGGTTCCATTGCTACAGGAGCTTTGTCTGAGATTTGTCCATTTTTCTTCGGAGTGAGAGTCAGCAGAGTTCCGCGCAACCTACAATACATTTGCCGCGATCGCTTATTTCGATATTTCGATATTTCATGATTTCTAAAATAGGAAATAAATCCAGAAGCATGCCTTATTGTGATATTTTTGGGGTGTAAAAACGATAGCCGCACCAAAAATATTTTCCATGGTGGCGTGTTGTTATTATGATAGTTTTGGCGACAACAGGTCTGATACTAAGCGAAGCTCATGCCACTTCCACTGTTTTTTCTATTCCGTAGTCTGGTCCTATGTTAACCGCGCCAATATTTCAGGGTTGGCCGCAACGTCAAGCTCACAATCAGGGAGAGCTTGGACAATGGAACTGAGGTCCCTCATTCCCAGGAAGCTGTTCTTCCTGGACAGCATACAATCTTCAATATGGGTACGTTGCAAACCGATTGAAAATAGTCGATGTTGACTGCATTTCAGAGTTATAAGGCGGTTTAACCTTTTAGTGCATTACTTTTTTGTGATAGTGTTAGGAGCAGATAATCATGAATAATAATGTAAATATATTGGCATGAATTTTTTATACAGTCCTAAGTCGTGAACAGAATTTCAAGGCGAATTCAGTGCAATAACTCCAAAAACCAACAATTAAACTTTGTTAAAGTAAAACTTAATTTCTTTAAAGAGTAAAGATTACCAACCTTGTGGTCGCCCTATTGTACTAGACGAGTTATGTAGATTAAAGTAGTCTATGACAGGTCAACGTAAGAAGTGGGGTAACAATGAGACTCGGTAAATTTAAAATTAATAATTTTACTAATTATTGCAAAATACATTTACAGATTTTTGCATAGTGTTACGTACGAGTGCTTTAACTTACGGTAAAGAGACAGAAAACCATGTTGTGGTTCACGACTTAGGAGTCACGCGGTATACAATAATACTCTCGATATCGATAAAAGTCACTGAGTGACAGTAAGGGCCCGTTGTTTGATCAGTAGTTAACTCAACTAATTGTTAAAATTCGAAAAAGGAATCGAAAATTTGACACATTTCCTTGAGAATTTAACTATTACTAACGATTATTAAGACTACGCCGAGCGTACGCCGGATGTACAGTGGCGCCCTCATCACTATTATTGTGTTTTCTAATAAAATAAAGTATTTTCTTGAAATCGGACGGTGCATTTTTGTACTACAAATGAAAACAACTTATAGGGCCTATCACATAGTTTAATAACAATTGACCTTTGAGTTATCAACTTAACGGAAAAAAGTGGCCACCTTTTCCCGTTAAGCTGACTACTCATAGGGTAATTGTTATCAAAGTTTGTTACGGATCCCATAAATTGTGTTTTTACTTGCGCTACAAAAAAGCATCGTCCGATTGCAAGGAAATTCTTTAGTTAATTAGAAAACACAATAATAGTGATGAGGGCGCCACTGGACGGTCGACGTTTGCTCGGCGCAGTCTTAACAATTAGTTAGTTTAACTACTGATCAAACAACAGGCCCTTACACTCGCTCGATTGCGACAGACTTATGTATTCCCGAGAAAATTCCGACTGATGATTAGGGATTCCAAAAGACCCCTCTCTTATCCAGATCGCGAGAAGACCAAGCTTTACGTCGGCGGCGCGCCTTCGAACACGAACCTGCAGGGCGTCACGTACAACGCCTTCACCGGGCAGATCGAGGAGCTGATGATCGGAGACACCCCCGTGGGGCTCTGGAACTTCGAGTCGGCTCAGGAGCTGAAGGGAGCCAGGTTGAGGTTAGTGACAGTGGGTCTAAAACGCCCCGCCGATTAAAAAAAACCTGACTCATGGCACAAGCATGATTCTGAATATGGATAAGTTCAGCAGGGTAAAGTCCGAAAAGTTATGCATGCTAACTCACTCAATCAAAGGACCATGCATCATTTTAGGCCCACTGTTTTCAACATTGTATAACAGTGATGGATAAAGCACTTGTTATGTACTTTATTTCATTATATGGTAGCCATGTTTAAATCCAGCGCAAAAATGGCTTTTTGGTACGTTCAAAAAAATCATCATTATCATCATAATACGAGTATACAGTCTTTTTATACTAGGCAAGCCATTTTTGCGCTGGATTTTAACATGGCTGCGATATAATGAAATAAAGTACACACCAAGAGCTTTCATATGACATACTTAGGTTTCATCACTGATGCACAATTGGACGTACTTCTGCAAACGGGAACCAACCCACAAAGATTTGGCAATAAAATGTCAACTGTAATACTAAATACTGTGGGTTGGTTCCCGTTTGCAGAACTACGTCCAATTTTGGAAAAGTGGGCCCAGTGTTTATACATAAGTTCTATGAAACTTTTCCGTTGTGACACGAAAATTAGACATACAATTGTAGGGATACTTTTCGTCGCACAAAGGAACTTTTTTCAACTTTGTCGTTTGTATTAACTATGGTCCAACTTTTTGGCCCTCACCCAGCAGTCAAACAATGCTATTATTACTATTCGCACGCAACAATATTACTATGTAATTAACCACCTTCTTTGGTATTAGTAGTTTATGTTACGGTGCATAATGAGAGGCGTTAATAAACGCGTGTGGTTTTATAAAACGAGCCGAAAGGCGAGTTTCATAATAAGATCCAACGAGTGTTTTATTGCCTAATTATGTGTACAGTCGCATACATAACTTTATCTACATGCATATCATAAGATTTGTTCCAATATATGAAAACCCTGCAAATGTGGTTGCCCTGTATCTTAATGTTTATTAAAGTCTCGGTCACCGATATATTTAATGTGAACATTAAGATTCAACCACATCGATAACCGATACTTTAAAGGGGCTTCTAAACGGGCCATATTTTCACTGCAATATGTGGCCGTCAACTATTGGTATCTTTCTCTAACATACGAGTAACACCACTAGTTGCCGGCCACATATTGCTGTAAAAATATGGCCCGTGTAGAAGCCCCTTTATGACATGCAATACTTTAATGTTAACATTAAAATACAACCACAGATATATAGGCATGTAGATAATATATATTTATTCTCACAGGGACAAGCTCCTAAACACACAATCGGACTCGGCCGAGTACCGCTTCAATGGGCGCGCCCACGTCACCATGCCAGGGCGCAAGTACGTCCAACCCGAGAAGAACCACGTGCTCCTGTTCTTCAGGACCTACGCCAAGAACGGCCTGATCTACCTGGTCGGCGACGAGAGGAACTTCTTCGCCATCCACATGCAAGACGGCAATGTGTTCTTACAGGTTAGTTGAAACTGCAGCTCGTCGATGATTCTACTTTACCGCGTAACTGACAAATTAAATAAGATGCAAAATATAACTTAGCGTATCATTCAATAAGGTACATTTAGCAACTTTAAGACTACGCCGAGCGTACGCCGGATGTACAGTGGCGCCCTCATCACTATTATTGTGTTTTCTAATAAAATAAAGTATTTTCTTAAAATCGGACGGTGCATTTTGGTACTACAAATGAAAACACAACTTATAGGACATATCACCTAGTTTAATAACAATTGACCTTTGAGTTATCAACTTAACGGAAAAAAGTGGCCACCTTTTCCCGTTAAGCTGACTACTCATAGGGTAATTGTTATCAAAGTTTGTTACGTATCCCATAAATTGTGTTTTTACTTGCGCTACAAAAAAACATCGTCCGATTGCAAGGAAATTCTTTAGTTAATTAGAAAACACAATAATAGTGATTAGGGCGCCACTGGACGGTCGACGTTTGCTCGGCGCAGTCTTAAGAATATGTCACTTACGTGGTATTAAGTATCACTGACGGGCTACTTTGAAAATCGAAGTTCGACGTTACAGTAAAACCACAAATATAAGTTACGTCGGCAATCTTCGTCCAAACAGACAGGAGCTAAAAAAGCCGGAGATAAACGAACGTAGGTAAACATCAATTCAATAAAGACCTTGTTCTGTTACGTGTAACGTAGAATATGCAATGACAGCTAAAATCGAATGACACAAGTCTATAACAATTGACAGGAAAGACAACTAGTTGGTAACCCATCATTTTATCGAATTTCATTTCATCGATTGTATCATTTCATCGAATATCATTTTGTAGAACGGTAGTTTCTGCTGAAACCAAGATGTTTTCAGGATATCTTAAACATTAATTACGTAGGTTAGGTTTGGTTAGAAATGACAAAATAAAAAAAAAAACTGCATGCGGTGAGAAATGCCTTTCGATAAAATGAAAATTCTGCGTAATGATACGTTCGTTGAAATGTGTTTCGATGAAATAATAGGTACCCCAACTAGTTATTTCCAGTATGTATGACCCTAATGGGTAAGGACCAAAAAGTTGGACCATAGTTAAGCGCAGTTAACCATACAAACAAAGAAGTCGAATAAAGTTCCGTTGTGCGACGAAAAGTATCCCTACAATTGTATGGCTAATTTTCGTGTCACAACGGAAAAGTTTCATAGAAAATTTAATTGAGTGAGTTAGCGTGCCCAACTTTTTGGTCCTTACCCTAATGTCCGTTTTTCCCCGGCAGGTGTCGCTAGGAGACCCGGAGGAGCTGGTCATCATTGGCACGACGAGGACCTACAACGATGGTAGATGGCACAAACTGGACGCCGTCCGCTACCTGACAAACTGCTCGCTGAGAGTCGACAACGAGATGCAGAAGAAGGCGTCCACTTCTAGCCAGGTACGTAAACTAAGGACCCATTTCAAAAAAAATGTGCTTGAACTCGTCAATGTAATACGCGCGTCTATTAATTACGTGAGGCGTTTTTGGCGATTTTTGGACCCCCCCTCCCCCCCTGGTAGATGTCGTGAGATTTGGAACAAAAGCCTTTCCCACCCCGAACCTCACGTGTGATTTTTCATAACGTGTGTTTCTAGTGTAAATGCGTTGAATTTATCATAGAAAAACGCTTCATATTTTCATTTGACTAGTTAAGACCGTATTTAGGATTGCTTAGAAAGTAGGCCAGAATCATAGTGAGAATTGAGCGATGAAATACTTAAATCCTAACTACTGAGATTAATAAAAGAGTATTTATTCCAATTCAGTCCACGGAGACTCATCGTGCAAGGTCTCAAGAATGACTAGGTATTGGAACTAACATGGCCATGTGATTTTGAATAAAAAAATCTGCTCCTTCAACCTCGCTCTGATTTTTGCGGAATAAAAATTCGGCTCGATCCATATTGGCTCACATAAAAAAAGTAGCTCGAATGTATTGTTATTCATAATCGTCGCAGTTCAGTTATCAGCCTATATATGTATGTTTGTTCCTATTTGTAGCTATGGCTATCCTCTGAATAATATCCTTTGCAGTCAACAATATAAAAGTACTAGCTTCTGCCCGCGACTTAGTCCGCGTACAATTAGTAATTTTGCCATCCCACGGGAACACTGATTTATTTCGGGATTCAAGGTAGCCTATGTGTTAATCCAGGGTATAAGCTATCTCCATTCCAAATTTCATCCAAATCCGTCCAGCCGTTGCAGCGTGAAGAGGTAACAAACACACACACACACACACACACAAACTTTCGCATTTATAATATTAGTATTTATATTTATAATATTAGTAGGATACGTAAATACCAATAACCTCCTTTGTTTGAAGTCGCTTAAAATGACATTTGCGAATACCTTTTTGTTTTCAGAACGAAATCAACGCGATTGACTCGATGAACTTCGGCGGCAATAACATGGGGATCACGCACATCAACAACCAAGGGTTCGACGGGTGCATGCGGCAGATCAGCATAGATGGCGTCACCGTGGACCTTCGGAACAGCACCACGTCGATAGGAGTCGTCGATGGATGCAAGGTTAGTTGTATTGAACGGTAGAATATATATTTGATAAAAATAACTACGAGTATGTCTATATGGAGCTGTGCCTGCAGCAGCAGGAACCGATACAGCCTCTCTGTAATAAGATTATCAAAGAAAAACTGAATAAACTACTATAAAGTTACGCCCACACCGGTGCTTAAAATACGGTGACGGTACGGAATCGCAGTGACGCGTCGTATCAGCACCTTTTTGACGCACGCTCCCCACACCGCTGCTTAAAAAACTGTGTCGTTGCTTAAACAAACGACGGGTCATAGTAACAACATGGCGCCGTTTTTGACGTACCGTAATTTACGCACCGTTAAGCATTGGTGTGGAGGGCATGCGTCACTGCGATACGACGCGTCACTGCGATTCCGTACCGTCACTTTTTTTTAAGCATTGGTTTGTGGAGCTTGCGTCAAAAACGGTGCTGATACGACGCGTCACTGCGATTCCGTACCGTCATCGTATTTTAAGCACCGGTGTGGTCGCAGCTTTATACCCTTACAAGGCGACTCGGTAAAACCTTTATGCCTTTGACGTATGTTATGGTATTGTTGTTAACTCGGCCGCCATTACTGTCAAGTAAAGAGCTATCGTAATGTTGACGATACGATAACACGTCAAAGGCAATATGGTTTTACCGTGTAGAATCTCAGTCCTGTTAGTACATAAATATACATCGTATCGTTCAGATTTCGTATTTGCCTTGCTGTCTCAATTAGCTTATCGATGGGTACTAAAGCTGACCGAGAACGTGAGATAAATACGAACGTTTCCGACCAAAAACGATGTCCAGATGTGGTGAATAATGTTTTGTGATCGTTTTTTGTCGGATAAGTTCGTATTGATCTAGCTTTCTCAATTAGCTTATCGGTGGGTACTAAAGTTGGTTGAAACAGCAAGATAAAAACGAACTTTTCCTACAAAAAACGATTGCAAAACATTATTCACTACATCCTACGTTTATTCACTACCTCTATAATTACTTTACAGACGGAAACAGGGGGTTCCTAAACCCTGAAGCGCAGCTCTCTGTTCAATAGCTATTCATAAACATGTCATCTTCCCTTTCAGTTCGCCTCTTTAGTGTCCCTCTCAGGCAACGACAGCCATCTCCGCTATGTGAACATCACCGCGGACAACCTACAGCTCACACTCAAGTTCAAGACTGATCAGCCGGACGGACTGATATTTGTATATATCAGTCGGATGCAGACGCCCGCCATGCAGGACAGTATTTCACTGTCGTTGGTTAGGGGTAAGTTTTGAAGATTTGTTTCTTTAGCTCTATTCTACTGTTAAAGTGATATTGTCAACGTTATTATAGCACTTTTTTATACTTGACAGTAATGGCGGCCAAATTAAAAACAATACCATGTAATAAATAACAACAAAAAGCAAGTTATAAAAATACCCGACTGTCGTTTTTGCTAACCAATATCAAATCGATATAAATCCCAAATGATCTTTCAAAATGAAAAATGATTAAAGAAACCTAAATATTATTTTTAAATACCTATTCAATGATAAAACTATCTATCTGAAATTAATTCTGACATCTTTATAAAATTGTAACACATGTTTAACAAATAAATTTATCTTTATCTTTATCTTTACCCCATTTATCATAGTTCGTCGACTTTACTTTTTTTCTTCGTTACAATATGGTGTCTAGCTGCCGTCATATTGAATTTTAATTACTTTCATATCTTTAGTGACACTCACAAGATTAAGTCAAATCGATTGCCATAAGAATCATCAAAATCGGTCCACGCGTTTAGTTTCCACAAAGGAACAAACATAAACATATATGCTGATAAACACAATACCCTCCCCCTTCGGCAGCCGGGTAAAAAGAAATACAGTTTCTACTAAGTAGAGGTCTTTCTGATGGTTTGCTGGTTTACTTTGTACCCATAGTATAGGTAGTTCCACGAGAGTTGAGGTGAATGATTAGATTACACACACAGCTACATGTAGTACTGATTGCAAAAAAAGTGAATGAATGAAATGAGTGAGTGAATGTAAATGTAAATAAAAACGCTTAAGTAATTATATTTTTAATAAGTATCAAAAGCAGTAAAAAATATAAAAAAATGCTTTTATAAACAATCATCACTTGGCATATCTTCATCTGATTCGTTAAGATTGATTACAAGGTTTTCGGTTAAATAATCAATCCTAGGTTCCATTGTCTTTGGTTTCTACGATTAGTATTATATTCATATACCTACGCATATCTGACCTTTATTTATTCATATAAAACATTTATTTAAATAAAATCGGTCAAAATATTTTATTTTCTGTTTTATTTGAAGTCGATGAATTATTCTACATAATTCTTAACAAAATAGTTTAAAGAAACTTTTTGGTCTTTCTTGCAGTTCAGCGTTGAACTTGCTATCGGTACAATATTAGAACAGTAATTTCAAAATCCCGCTGTCATTACATGACAGTGTTGTTGTGTGCGTGACTCAACTCTCGTGAAACAAGCTATACAAGCATAGAGCTTAGTTTGGGACAAGGTCAATTCATTCCCCTGATATTTATTTATGTTATTATTATTCTTCAGGCCGGCTGGTGCTCATGAGCCCGCGTGACACGCTCGACACGGGCCTGCACACGTACAACGACTCGCAGTGGCACGTGGTCACCGTCACGCACGGAGCGGCGCTTACCATGCGCGTCGACGACTTTGACCACTATAGGTGAGTTACGACAGAATCACGCATTATGATTTCAAAAATGGTATCAATTGGTGGAAAGTACCATTGGGCAACTTTGTATCCTGGCCTGGGGGTCGATTTTCGAATCTCACCCGGTGACTAAGGCTCACCAAAATGGCCGATTTACACTCATTTCCATAAGTTCATATTTTTGAAACAACTTCTGCCGTCATACCAAAGATTTTAAATTCAATATGATTGATTAGTAATAGAGTATAAAATGTCTCGACTATTGCTGCCCTTTCTTTGGTATTACGGCATACTGTATATATTAGGTCCTTACCTATGAAATTGGCGTTTTATATGGAGAATTTTATGAAAACAGTGGTTTTCATACATTTAATTTTGCGGATTATATAGTAACGTCAAATGCAAACCAAACAAAATTCTGTCAGGAATATTGGACACTTCTAAGCTATATTATACATATCTTAATTACTTAAAAATAATTAGCTTCATTAAACTCTGCGTAATTGAACCACTTGAACTCACAGCACATGGAAAGAGTTGAGATCACACTTTAATTTTAAACACTAAGTAAGAAATTGAACCATATTATTTGTATCTAAAACCTTTGTAACATCCTGTATTAACAAAATTTAAAAATAATTTGCAAGTTAAAATTGAAATGAATAAATTCCGTACGCAATAAAACACGTAAAAATAACGCCAATTTCATAGGTAAGGACCCAATACATACGCAAATTTTACTGTAAAATCAACCCTTTCCCCCAGTTCTGACACCGCACCAGACCCCCTCCATATCCTGGACGGGGTGCTACTAATCGGAGGAACGCAACCCAATTACGTGGTCACGTACAAGGCTGGCTCCAAGGTAGCCCTGCGAGGGTGCATAGCAGACGCGACCATCAATGGACGCGTGCTTAACCTTTTGGAACCAGTCAGCAGGCACGGGGTCACGTTTGGAAGGTGTGGGGACGCCATCAGCGGGTTCAGTCCAGGTTAGTAGAATACAGGCTAGAGACTTTGAAAATCGAAGTTCGAAGTTACGTTTGCTCCATCCCTTTCTCTTGATTTAATCTCGAATGATAACTGAAAGGGATGGAGCTTAAATTGAAACTTCTATTTTCAAAGTAAGTGGCATCTTACCCGTAAACCTTCTGAATGCCACAAGCCGACAATTGAAACGCTACCGACGGCCACAGCCGACACAAGTTAAAGTTTAAGACTACGAGCGTCTAGTGGCGCCCTCATTAGTATTATTGTGTTTTCTAATAAACTAAAGTATTGTCTACAAATGAATACACAATTTATAGGGTAAGTAAGTACATGACATAATAACAATTGAACTTTGAATGTGTAACTTAACCAAAAATATGCTATACATTGTGTATTCATTTGTACCACGGAATGAAAAAAACAGTGGAAGTGGCATGAGCTCCGCTTAGTATCAGACCTGTTGTCGCCAATACTCAAACTATCATAAAAACAACACGCCACCATGGAAAATGTTTTTGGTGCGGCTATCGTGTTTACATTCCAAAATAGCACAATAAGGTATGCTTCTGGATTTATTTTCTATTTTAGAAATATCGAAATATTGAAATATCGAAATAAGCGATCGCGGCAAAAGCATGGTAGGTTATGCGGAACTCCGCATAACTATGCCACACGTTACACGCCCACTTGCCACTTCTACTGTTTTTTCTGTTCTGTGATTTGTACAACCAAAAAAACTACTCTTCCATTTCAATATTAGTAATGAGGGCGCCACTGGACGCTCGGTGCAGTCATAAGCAGACATCGGAATATACGGGGCAAAAATAAATTACAGCTAGGGATCGCTTAAATCGATAAACTCAACTATCGATGCTTTTCTAATATACTAGTGATCGCTCCAAGTTTGGTTTGTAAAAATAAAATTTTATTGAAAGTAATCGATACCTTTAGACTAAATTGGCGTAAACGCCAAAACTCAACTTTTCAGAAGAGCTAAGAAACAATTTTTTCAAAATATTTTTTGTCTTATCATCAGTGATCGGAAATAGGTGAGCTAATTTACCTAAACTTGATGCATGTTCATTCAATAATGTATTCCCATCTCACTCACGCATGAATATGCGTCAAGTTTAAGTAAATTAGCTCACCTATTTCCGATCTGCTTATCATTTTTCTTTTTTGAAAATGGGAAAAGCATCGATAGTTGAGTTTATCGATATAGGCGATCCCTAGCTGTCATTTAATTTTGCCACGTATATTCCGAGGTCGTAAGTGTCACAACTCCTAAACTAAACTTGGAAAGTTAAGACTATTATTGTATTATTTTTATTCTATGTTTCATAGAAAATCACCCGTGGCAAGAGCCGGTGCCAGAAGGCGTACTGCCGACTCTGCCGCCGCCGGTCCAAGAACCGGAGGTCACTACGAGTTCCACAGGTACATAGATACTTATTGCTGGGTGATTAAATTTCGAATTTAAAATGCCTTTTTGCACCAACATAGATTTAATAAAATTAACTATAAGCTTCACACTTGTATTAGACTTTAGGTATTAGGTTAGGATGTACGTATGTAGCGACATCTAACGGCAACATCAACCAACTCGCCAGCGCCACCAGCGTCTGACAGCGGAACTAAAGTGTTCTACATCGCGCTAACGAAGTTTCTACAGTCGGTTGACATATATACCACTTCCAACTTCATCCCAATGGACTTCGGTCCCCAGGCATAACACCCGCCTGGATGAGAGATTTCTCTATTGTCCTCTCTTCCTACACACTTGACCGCGATCGATTATTTTCTGGCGAGGTGGGGCAGTAACACTGGCGCAGCGCTGTGACGACACAGTCTCCCATAGTGTCTTTTCGTGATCCAACACTTATAAATAATAACTAATAAATATATATCTAACAAGTCTAAAAAAAACAAGATTTAAAAACCCAACTGTTGCTAACTAACTTAAAATCGTTATAAATCCTAAATAATCATTCAAAATGAAAAATGATAAAAAAACCTACAGATGATTTTTAAATACCTATTCAATGATACCGCACTTTTCATAGTTCTTTGACTTTATTTTTCCTTTTTTACAATATGGCGTCTGTTTGCCGCCATATTGATTTTTTATTACTGTCATATCTTTAGTGACATTAACAAGATTAATACGAATCGATTGACATAAGAATCATTAAAATCGGTCCACGCGTTTAGTTTCTAAAGAGCCAAAAAGGAAGAAACATACATATAGCTATAGGCTGATAAACACATTACCCTCCGCCTTCGGCAGTCGGGTAAAAACAACATTGATTATTAGACTAATTATATACTAATCGAAAGTATGAAGCCTATAGAATATGCAAACGTTAGGTTGACTTTTTTTTCCCATTGGGTAGGTAGGTAAGTCGGAACTAACAATTTGCATTAAACCTAACGTTTGCATATTCTATAGGCTTCATACTTTCGATTTGTATGTAATTGGTCTATTAAACAAGCAATAGCAATTTTAAAAAACGTTCATTTTTTTATTATTTGTTGCACGGGACTGAAATGTTTCAGTCAAATATATTACTTACCATATTAAATTTGATATAAGTAAAATACTTTTTATCGAATAAACAGCTGAGGGCCCTGCCAAGGTGCACTACGCTAACTAGCGTTTCAATTCGTTTCGTTTTTAAACCAATCGCGTCACTGGTAGATCACGTGACTTTTCGTATCACGTCATCTGCCAGTGACGCGATTGGTTTAAACACGAAACGAATAGAAACGCTAGTTAGCGTAGTGCATCTTGGCAGGACCCTCTGGTTAAAGGTCGTCTCCTATTCGGATCTTAGACCACTAGTGCGTTTATAAAGGTTTATAGTTATTTATTTTTCTCGTTTCCCCAACAGAAATAGATAACGGGGCTAGGGCGATCGAGCCGGCCACTACCACGACCGCGGCCCCGCCCCCCGCGGCGACCCCGCGCCCCGCGCCGCCCCGCGTCGCGCCGCGCCCCCAGCCGGGCTGCTCGCTCGCGTACGACCCGCAATATACCATCGGGGATCCTACTGAGGGGTACAGATTTGGTAAGTTCTATGACAAACACTGAATTGACTGGATGCATTGAAGGCAACAAAAAAGTGCTTCATTTGGCACGGTAGCAAAATTTTATTTGGTATCATACTTTTAAGTAACTCACAACGCTCAGGCCTCTTTTTTTAACTTTCGAATTCTTCACTTGCTCTAAGTTCAAAACAAAGGTCCGTTTCTCATATCAATATCAATGCATTTTTAGCTCCCAGAGTGAAATGATTTGTTTTCACAATTGATAGGTTTAGTTCAAAAGACGATTTTTTTATAAATATCCAAAAAGTTAAATAATTAAAAAAACCAGTGACATTAAACCGCTAGTTAACTGGGGCAAAATTATTAAAAATTAGCTCTAATATATCCCTTTCAAGGTCGAGTTCGGCAGAACGTTGGACAAACATCAAGGACTAACTCTGTAGGTCATACTCATAAACTTTTATTATGGGACCAACATCCAAATCGCGAAAAAAACCAGCTGTTCCATACATTTCGGCTGTTTAGCTCTCAAAGTTTGTATGGCACAGCTGTTATTTTTCGCGATTTCGATGTTGGTCCCATAAAAGTTGATGAGTATGACCTACAGAGTTAGTCCCTGAAGTTTGTCCAACCTTCTGCCGAACACCCGTATAATAACCAGAGGACCAACTTTTAGTGCCAATGACGTCAATCTGCGTATAGGTTGATTAAAAATTAAACACCAGTAAAAAGGTTGAAACGTCTGTTGCTTTGCTATACTACAATTTTTCTCTTCAGGCACACGTAACGACAGCCGCATAGAATACTCCAAGCTGCCAGGCCGGCAGCTGGACGGGCTGGACCTCACAGTGACCCTCCGCACCTTCGACCAGCATGGCGGCCTCGTGTTCTACGCGGCCACGGAGCGCGCACCGGACCAGTTCCTAGCTATATACATGAAGGATGCCAGGGTAAGTGAGGTCCAAGACCGGGATTAGGGTGGTATTCCACCTATCCAATTCTTTGTCCAATGTGCATTTGATCAAAGAAATTGGATGACTTCATCGATTTTTTTAGAAACGCCTACATTTGATCAAATGTTACGAATGTCATTTAATTCAAAATGGCTACGCAAATAGTATAAAAACTTGGACCTAGATATTGGATAAGTGGAATGGGCATCCATCAAATAAATTTGATCAAATATTGGAAATAGAAATTGGACAAAGAATTCTTTGTCCAATGTGCATTTGATCAAAGAAATTGGATGACTTCATCAAATTTTCTAGAAACGCCTACATTTGATCAAATTTTACGAATGACATTTAATTCAAAATGGCTACGCAAATAGTATAAGAACTTGGACCAAGATATTGAATAAGTGGAATGGGCTTCCATCAAAGAAATTTGATCAAATATTGGATATAGAAATTGGACAAAGAATTGGATAGGTGGAATACCACCCTTAGCTATTGGTGAGCTGTTGCTGAGTGAGAGGGTAAACTTTGTTTTTAAAAATTGTAATTACTTGTTTAATAGACAAATTACATAACAATCGAAAGTATGAATCCTATAGATTGCAAACGTTACGTTGACTATTTTTTCCTTTCAAACTATTGGGTAGGCAGGTATAAACAGGTAAGTCGGTACCTACTAATAATTTTCATCAAACCTAACATTTGCATATTCTATAGGCTTCATACTTTCGATTAGTATGTAATTTGTCTATTAGACAAGCATTTGCAAACTAAAAAAAGTTAGTTTTTTTTTAATGATTAGAATGATTTTACTGGACTGAAATTTTTCAGCCTACCTACATATTTGCCACATATTTAGCATATTAAATTTGTTATAAAATACTTTTCATCAAATAAACAGCCCGGTGCAAATCGTCCCCTATCTTAGACTAATAGCACGAGCCTAGAGCTTAGTTTCGGACTTCAATTTGAGACAACCCTAATATTTATTTACAATTTCAGCTCCACTTCACGTTCAACTGTGGCGGCGAAACGGCGATAATTTCCTCGCCCAACACTTACAACGACGCTGCGTGGCATACCGTCACCGTCGTGCGGACGGACGGTCACGGCAAGATGACCGTCGACGGCAAGAGGGTGGCTGAGGGCAGCGTCAGCTGTCTCGACATCAAGCCGTTGACGGCGCCGTTCTACTACGGAGGGCTGAGGACTACTGAAAATGTTCAGAGGCACTTGGAGGTATTTATATTACCTACTAGCGGCCCGCCAGCGGCTTCGCCCCGCTGCAAATTTCCGACCTTCCCGTTGGATTTTTAAACTTTTTTCTTACATAATTATAAACCTTACCCTGACAATAACGAACACAACAAAAAATAAATCAGCCAAATCGGTTCAGCCGTTCCCAAGTTTTGCGCTTAGCAACACATTTAGTGATTCATTTTTATTTATATAGATAGATGGGTTAACACGGGTTGAACTTTTGGCAATGACGTCAAAATTACGAAATTTTGCACATTGGTACTCATTTAGCAAGTGTTTAGATCTTCGCATTATGTATTCTGGTGTAAGGATAAGACATGTGGCGAGAGATGCCTTACGATGAGATGAAAATTCTGCGTAATGTAATGGGCAGAAGACTGATGCAAATTACCGTAAAAAAACAGTCTCCTACAAAAATGGTCCCAAAAACGACGTATCCTTGACAGATTATTTAACTTTTTAACCGACGAAAAAAAACGGAGGAGGTTCTCAAGTCAACCCATTTTTTTTTTAGTACTTTAACTATTAAATTTGTTTGTAGGGCTTCTACCAACCCTTCAAGGGTTGTCTCAAGGGTCTGATCATGAACGGGCAGTACGTGACCGAGGTCCTTCGGCGGGTGAACTCGCTGCGGTGCACCGATAACATCGAGGATGGCGTATACTTCGGCCCTTCGAGCAACGCGTCCAGCAACTATATCAAGGTAGGTATTTTTTATTATTACAGCTGAGCATATTTTTTTTGCCGCTATGTGTGACATCCCCAGAATTAAAAAAAAATGGCAGGTAGGTAGAGAACATCAAACTATGCAATAATTAAATAATATTATATCTATTATATAATATTATTTGTATGGAAAGTTCCTTTTGTGTTACCAAAAACGTATGAATATCGGTAACACAAAAGGAACTTTCCATAAAAATATTTTGGGACACATTAGAATATTATTTAATTATTGCATAGTTTGATCATAGTATAAATAGAGAAGTAGCTCGTCTTCAAACAAAGGTACATCGCGCGGCTTGCACGTGTGCGTTACGCCGACCGTACGGCTGTGGGCGGGGCGAACGTCGCACACGAAACTACAAGCAGAGGTGCGGGTATGGTGATTAGACGGGGTCGCGGCGTCATTGCGTTCGGTCACGTTTGGTTGTTTGTAGGTAGTGCGCGTTAAATTAAAACATCGAGCGACAATGTCTTTGTCGAAAACTAGAAAATATTGTTCAGTTTACGGGTGTTTAAATAATGGTGTAAGAAATCCGGAGTTATCGTTTTTCAACATAGCTTTTGAGTCGGAAAGGTACCTATTTAGAGTTTGTGTTGTGAAGAATGCTGTTTATTTTTTGATATTTACCTGTAGCTTATATTATAGCCCACTTGCAGCTTTTGTTAAATCTATTTTATTGTCAGCGTGACATTTTCTTTCGTTTCAAAACGCCTAAACTGTGCCCTAAACCTAGCTTAGGTAGGTACTTACAACTATCCAGATTTAATAAAAGCTGCAAGTGATTAATGTAAATACCTATTCAATTAATGAGGTATTTCGTACCGGCTTGCCTATACCTATAGAATAGATACCTACTTAGGTGAAATAAATACGTATTAAGTAGGTAATTTAAGTTATTGAGTGTGACGTGTCAGTTAACATGTGACGACGTGGATGGCCTAGGTAGTTGGTAGTGACCTAGTGACTAAGTACTGCTTACGAAGCTAGCGGTCCTAGGTTCGATTCCCGGTCAGGGCAAATATTCGTGTGATGAGTGCGAGTAGGTATTTGTTTCTGAGTCTTAGGTGTTTTAAATGTACCTATATAGTAATATTAAGTAAGTATGTATTTTTCACTACATAAGTAATTATTTATCGTTGCCTAGTACCCAAAGCCTAAACCTAGTTTAGGACTACCTAGGTCAATTTGTGTGAGATTTTCCGGTGATGTTATTATTTAGATATTTATTAAATTTTCGGTAGGTAGGTACATTAATATTATTATTGTTCACATCACATTGTATTTTTTCTTTATCCATGTTGAGTAGCTATAGACTGGGAGCTACTCCATGTTTTCGTACTTTATTTAAGTATTTAAAATTAAATACCTATACTCTATTTAAACCCCGACAAAAAAGAGGGATCTTACAAGTTAAACGTGCATATCTGTGTGCTTGTGTGTATATACTTAGGTACCTAACAATATTTATACTTACCTACTTTATGTTTGTGTAATTTATGAAAACTACTATGATTATAAATCATAGATCAAATTAGGTAGGTATGGTCAAGTAGGTGACCAAAATTGAAAAACATGTTCGGACAACCCTGACGCCCGAGCGGCAATAGGTATCAGAATCTCCTAAAGGGCCGGAGTCGAGCTACTTGTCTATTTATACTATGGTTTGATGTTCTCTACCTACCTGCTTTTTTTTTTAAATTCCGGAGATGTCACACATAGTGGCAAAAAAAAGAGAAATGCTCAGCTAATGCTTGAGCGATACTTCAGTTTCTTAGCTACCAATGCCTCAATTCGATATACATTTTTATTAAATACGAGTTGTATTCCCTCAGCTCCAATCGTCCTTCAAAGTTGGCCACAGTATTTCCATATCCATGGAGATCAAGCCACGCAACTCCACTGGCCTTCTACTGTCCGTCCATGGTCGACCGGACTTCATGATCTTGGAGTTATTGGAGAACGAGGTGGTAGCCAACGTGGAGAATGGGAAGGGACCTTTCCATGCAAGTTATAAGCTTGCTCAGACCTCGCTGTGTGATGGGAAATGGCATAAGATTCAAGGTTGGTACAAATACTTTAATGTCAAGAGTTAAATTCTGACGATGTTAGCCTAGTTGGTACTGCCAACGGCTAGCGGCACGGGTTCAAATCCCTGTAAGGGCAATATTTGTGTGATGAGCGCGAGTATTTGTTGCTGAGTCTTGGATATTTTCTATCCCCCTTACTAATAAACGTTGAGTAACGGTGGTATAGCTATACAATGTTTTATCCTTATCTGTCATTGTGACATTTGGATTTGACAGATAAGGACAAAACATTGTATAGCTTTACCACCGTTACTCAACGTTTATTAGTAAGGGGGTTTGTATTTAAGTATAATAATATATCTTTTCTTACTGATACTTATATAAAATTCTCGTGTCACAGTGTTTGTTACAAAACTCCTCTGAAACGGCTTGACCGATTCCTATGAAATTTTGTGTGTATATTCATTAGTTCTGAGAATAGTACGTAAAGTATATTTAGTAAGGTTTGTATGAAAAAAAAAATTCACCCGGGCGGCACAGGGCGCGGACAGCTAGTTTTTCTATGTAAGTATGTACTTATATCGTTGTCTAGTACCCATAGTACAAGGCTAGAGCTAGTTTGGGACTAGGTCCATTTTGTGTGTGATTGCCTTACGATATTTATTTTTAAATCGAGTTTTATTTATAGGAAACTCAACCTTATTGCTCTAGAATGTCAGATTGAATTTGTACCTAAGGTCGGTCACAAATTAAAGTGCACCTGCTCGTACTTACCAATTTAGAGAAAATACATCTTTATAATCAATGCCCCGTTAATGCTTCTAGTCTTTATTCTGGTACACTAACGCCCGTATTCACAAACGTCACTATGAGGTCTCACAGTGCTCCCGAACGCACAGGGTGGACAAATCGTCTCAAAAACAAAAGATCAGTCAAAAAGGACCAATCACAAAACTGTATTGAACGCAGTGCGTTTACTCAGTGAAGGATCCCTTAAGTAACGGGTGTAAACCTTCGAACCACAGGCTAAGTTTGATACACCATAACCAACACATTCCATTCCAGTGGTGAAGACCCGTCACGTGGTATCCGTGGGCGTCGATAGCCACTTCTCCGACCCCGGCCTCGGCGTCTCGCCCTCCACGGACACTCGCTCTGCTCTATACATTGGAGGGCACGAGCGGCCCATCAGGAAGGTACGCGGAGTCCGCTCCAAGCGAGGGTTCACTGGATGCATCAGGAATATCGAGATCAGGGATACACCGGTTAGGGATATTCCGTTGACAGCCGCGGGAAGGGACACGCATATTGGTGTGTGTCCGACTGATTAGTTCCGTTTGTGTTACTATGTGTGATGTGTGTTACTAAGCTAAAAAGTTACTCTTATGTGGTTATTAAAAGTGTGATGATGCTAAAGACGTAATTAAATAAAAATTTAAAACAATAATAAATGTGTCCTTTTTGTCTTAGTAACGCAGAAATTATGAAAATGGTTAAAAGCATGTGGATTATTAACGATTTAAAAGTAAAGTAAACTGACCTAAAGGATTTAAGTGTAAATGATGACATGCTATTATTGTAAAAACAACAGAAGAATGACCTTATTTGTGAGTCTTTATTTGAGAAATGTATACATATTTTTGACCAATAATAAAAAAGCAGAATACTATCAGACTTCTTATTTGTTATTAGTCTACCTACTAAAATACATCCAGGAGAGAATCATCATCGTGCATTGTACAATGTGTCATTATTCTGCAGGAAAAATACAATCGAGGAAAAATCTATAGACGCTTCTCTGTCTACTTCAATTTTGCCATTAAAATCTAAATCCGCATATGCCTTTTTCCTAATTGTAAACGATCGCATCTGTTCTATGGTACTCTTTTGTATTTAGCTCCGATGATATTAATTTGTATGGATGCCGCACCGTTTGAGTCATTGATGGTGAAAGCGTTGATAAGAAAGTTGAGTGTCAAGCTATACCTACTGTACAGGCCTCTATGCCACTGATAATAAGGCCTATGTTTAGATATATATTTGGCGCGATGGCCTTATAGATATTCGTGCTTTAGACTGTACCATAGAACAGGAATTGTAACGTTTCTAGAATAAAATTGACGTAACACAAAACGAAAAACAAAACAGTTATTATAATTCTCCTTTTTGCCTTACGTCAGTTTTGTTAAATTATTAAATTAACGTTTTGAAGGCTAAACTCATGCCCAGTGTTAATATTCAACGAGATTTCATTTACTTTAAGACTTGATTTTAAAGTATCTTCTTAGCTTTCAAAATGTTAATTATTTTTGGCCGCCAATTTATTTTAATTACTTATGCAAACGTAGGTGTTGTCTTTGACAGTTAAGTATCTATAATTATAAATATATTACAGCTTTTTAATGACCTAATAGTAGTTATATTCTCTTATTTTTTATCTCTTAGCTTTTTTTCTGCCTTACCTACAAGCCCAATATTGTTTTAATATCAATATTTTCAATTAAATATACATATTTGTTAAATACAAACAAACTGAATCGACGATTAACTACTTAAACACTGTCAAAGACTACACATTGGTTTCAAATTACAAACAGTGTCAATTATTTCTTTATTTTATTTTGCAATACGCTTTTTCATAGATATCAGTGCCATAACCTAAAAAAAAACTTCTTTTCATAAAATCATCATTAGTGTCCTGTAAAAACCAAAGAAAAAACCCAGAATCTGGTTCCTAATATTTGTAAGATTTTTTGTACCATTGCATTTATACGTAAAAATATTTTCTAATAAATAAGAATAATAAAAAAAATCACCAACATGTAAACTTGCACGTTTTTACTCAGGACAAAAGTCCTGAAGACATTTTCGAGGGCTGACTTTGAGTATAGTGTCTTCAAATTCACGACGGCTCGATCGAAAATTGATGCGTTTGGAAGAGGCCATAATATGGTGCACGCCACACGCCCTAAAGGTCCGTACAGACTACGTTAGTAATTTAGTCGAGTAGCGAGTATTTTAGTTGTGATTTAGTCGAGAAGAAAACCACTCGACTAAATTTTCGTTGTTCAGACACATTTAGTTCCTAAAATACTCACTACTCGACTAAATTACTAACTTAGTCTGTACGGGCCTTTACACACACCTTCAAATGTATAAGTACCGGGACTGGACTTCGTGAATTGAAAATACTATACTGCTATTTTTTGTCCTAAAATGTTACCATTCAAACATGTTACTATAGTAACGACAAAACAAAATATTCTTTACTCCTAATACTTAAAGTGCCGATTTTCCAATATATTAATACCATGGATTTTAAGTGCAAATTAAGCCTATTTTAAAATGTTCTCTACACTTTGGTTTTAGGAGTGAATTTTTTAACCGTCTACTTTTTTATGATTTTATTATATAGTTTATAAGTTTCTGGGTGCCATAGCCATGTTAATAGAAATAAATAATCTGAATTTCAATGTTTTTTTTTATTTCTATTTATTTTATCCAGGGAAATAATTGTAAGGTTATTAAAACAAGATTGGGACAAACCAACAACTTTATTCCAACAGAAGAATTACAATGTTCACAAAAATATGGAATGTTAAATTGCATATGCTACGCTTAAACTAATTGACTAAAATTTTGACTAGAGTCGAGCCAGCGGCAGATATGTTAATATCGGATTGGCCACTAACAAAGTAGGAATACATTTATCTTAATTTAAAAAATGGGACCATCATTCCGGCCAATAAAAATAAATCCCGACTTGTCCCAAAAGTTGTTCATTAGTGTCCGTTTTGTTACCAAAATCCGAAACGTGTTTTAGTAACAAAAACGGAAACCTTTTTTTGGGAGCGGATTATTTCAATGTTCAGAACGAAAATAGCTTACGTTATTAACGATTAGCGAAAAAGTCAGTCCCATTGTTTAAGCACAAACGGATGGTGTTCTTTATAATTCGCTCGTTCGATGGTCACGGATGTAATGCTTTAGATTTTGACACCTACCAGATTCATTTGACGTTTTTTGCAGTTCGGATCCAACAGCAACTTGTCATTTGTAAACTAATAATAAGCATTAATTGGAGGTATTGTGGCTATTTCTTAGCTTTTAGAAAGTTAACCCTTAATATGGCAGAGGCTCTATATTGACCACATTACAATAAGCCTACATTTTATGATACAATTTTAATTGTTTTTTCCTGAAATATAACATCATCTATTATTACTCTTTAGAGACTTGCGATTCCATGACTGTTTATTTTGGTCTAGTATTTTAACTTTAACGGGGCCTTATTAAGGGTTAAGATCAAGAAGATATCCTCCGAACAAGCAGATCTTCAGATAAACCTAAAATTAAATTAAAATTTTTGACAGTGTAAAGAAACAGCGACTTGACGCGACGCTTCTGGCGCAACGTTGACCAATATGGCGTTAAAAAGGTTCATACGCAGTCAGGGTAAAGATTTAGGTACATATTAATAATTTCAAGATAGGTATGTATTGTATGTATAAAATTACACTCAAGCGAATGGAAAACGCGGTGGTTCTAAATGGAAATAATTTGTTAAACAACCGAGCGGCAGATACTTTGAAATCGGAATAACATTAGCTCCATCTCTTTCTCTCTTTAGGCTCGAATGACGAGTGAGAGGGATGGGGCTTCGTGGCTGTATCACGGTGGTGGCGCTGTCATATTTTTCATTCGCTCGCGTGCTTTGGATTAGCTATGTACGGTCAGCCTTATAAGAAGCTGCACACTTTAGTGTTTTGTCACTTTAACGTCATGTTTGAACTGCTGCACTAATCTGTTAAAGGCGTTAAAGCGACAAGGTACAAAAGTGTCCAGCTTCTTATAAGGCCGACTGTACTCTACTGTCCTACCAAAGAAGGCGGCTAACTGCATAGTAATAGTCTAATAGTATTAGCATTTTATTTTTTATGTGGTAGCCAATAGAGTTTATAATGATTCGACTACTACATTGCAGTTAGCTTGTTTTGGTATTACTAATGAAGTATTAGGCACAGATCGACCGGACACCAATTAAATATAAACATACTGCAATAACGTGGAAAATCGGGTGGGAGTTTACACAGAAATGTTTTTTTTTTACTTGCGTCTCTAATTTGTATTGGGCATTTAATTTTAAACAGTAACTAAAAGTTTTTTTTTCAATGTTGCGTGTTTTTGTTTCATTACACAGATAAATAGTTAATTTAATATTTTGATAAACATATATACTACATAAACATTTGTTTATCATTTTATTGGTAACAAAGTGGACCAGGATATGTATAAAAATAGTGGTTTGTCTCCTGCGTTACCAGTATTTATCGCAAATTCGTTATTCTTACTTGGATTACTTATTTGCGCTTGTACTAAAAAATATTCGTCTGATAAAAAAATACAGTTAATGCCAAGCTTCGGTTCAACGGTATCGTAAAAATAAGACATACTTCAATGGTAAAAAATATTGTTGATTCACGTAAGTATACTATTTATATTGCTCACTTATTTGCATATATCACACTATAATTCTTAAACAATTGTAAAAAAAAAACACTTTATTGTGTAAACGCCCAATAACTTAAAAACGTTGAAGTATTAATTTTAAATCAAAATAGGAAATTTCCATACAAATTATTTAAGACACGTTAGGATATTATTTTATTATGGCATAGTTAAATGCGACCTATCTACAGTACATTTATTTAATTCAAAAGATAGACATAAGTACAGAGCTAAAAAAATTAAAAAATCTTAAATGCAACATTACTGTTAAGTATTTGTTTAATAATGACCCGATTAAGAGTTAATATTATACTAGACTATACTAAACATGGAAGCACAGTATTAAGCAGGCTTAGCTAGGTCATGTCCGGTCGATCTACACAGTAAAAATGCATTAATGTTGATACCATATCGCTTTAAAATCCCTTACAACAACCACTGTGGACTGTCCAAAACATTTACTATAGCGACTGTTTTTTTTTCATACTTAAGTCTAGATAAAATTAAAGACCAAATCGACCTTAACATGAGAGAACTGTAATACAATAAAATATTACTTAGTGTTAAGTTTATTGCTTACAAAATGATTGTATGTGTTTTTACAAATTATTCCGATTGAAAAAGATAAAAAGAAACAAGTCGATATGTTAACTATGCTATGAAATCATAAACTTATGATAACTCGTGACCTAAATACCGGAAACGTATAAAACCAGATTCCTAATGCATCGGACTTGTGTTGAGACCACCCAAAATACCTGGTTCCGGACTCGTGGATGCACTGCTTGTTGTTCCACTGCTATTCAACGGAGCCCTACCCCGGGGCTCCTATTTCTGGGCGGTGTGCCCTTCGGGCATCGAGATACCTGACAAACCTAAACTAGCTGTTTTCGCGGGGTTCCAGACTCGTGGTAAATGATTTCTGACGAAAGCGAATAACAGTGCAACAAACTGTAATGGGACCACTAAGCCTAACCTAAATATGGTCGCCTTTAATAAAGCATCTGTCACTATCGCACTTACATAGTGTTCAGAAAGTGACAGATGTTTTGTCCATTTATTCACATCGGCAAACATAATAATGAAAGATCGAAATAATGAAAACTTTATAATAATTTAATATTTGTCCGCAAATACTTTCAAAACCAAGTAGTTAGTAAAACAAGATGTGAGTTTTCTTGAACCCCCGTACATAATCCAGAATTGATTATACATAAAAACCTTCCTCTTGAATCACTCTATCTATTGATGAGAACCACATTAAAATCTGTCGCGTAGTTTGTAAGATCTAAGAGTACATACAGAGGAACTTTTATCTCGAAAAATCTAAATCATCCCGTTCGAACGACAAACAACTGCGCGGAAGGTATGCGATTCCGGTATTTAGGGAAACGAGCGGTGTTAGAATTCTAAGATCGCTCTAGGACCTTGTCGCTTTGATCTCGGAGCGGACTACCATACAAAATTGCGAAGCTAGTGAAAGCGATAAGATGTTAAAGCGATCGTCGACTTGCGTATGACGTCGGCTATACGAACCAACCGCTTGTACTAGAGGTAAGGAAGAATAATGCACAACGCATGGGTAAGTAAACAATCATACACTCTGTTAATCATTGACACAAGCCGCCAAATTAAAAAAAAAACTTTGTGATGCGTATTTAAAAAATTGACAAAATGGAGGGCGCCGTTCGAAGTGAAATTTTATTGAAGAAAACAGTTGGTGACTAGTGAGGGTTGTAGCGATGTAAAACTAAACTGGTCCAAGACGATTTTTTGTGATTTAGTATTTTATTCTATATTTTGTCCATTAAATAACATTGCGTGATTTAAAAGAAGTGGACACGCGTCACGTTAATAAAGTTTTGCACATTTGGTTGGTAATCAAAAGAGTGTATAATTGTTTTTCATTTGGCAACTGTATTCAAAATTCAATAGTTAAAGCCACACTAGTTTAATACTGTCAATAGTCTCTGTTACTTCTTAGGTATATACAGTAAAATTTATAAAACTATCGTTAAAAATTTAAGGAGAGATTAATATAGTGTTGAAAACAATAGTACAGTAGTACGAATATTGCAACGTGCCGTCAAATACATAATAATCTACCCGACTTGTTAAAACTACGCCGAGCTTGCAGTGGCGCCCTCTTTACTATTCTTGTGTTTTCTAATTAACTAAAGTATTGCCTTGAAATCGAAGAGTGAAAAAAAAGTGGCCACCTTTTTCGTTAAATCGACTACACGAAGGTTAGGTTATTAAACTTTATCACATATGCTCTACATTGCGTATTCATTTATACAAAAAACCATCCTTCGATTTCAAGACAAGTCTTTAGTTTAATAGAAAACACAATAATAGTAGTGGGGGCGCCACTGGGCGCCCGGTGCAGTCTTAACTTCGTAAGGCCCAAGTCAAATTTCGTTAGATCTAAAAAGAATCTTGTGTCGGTCAACTAAGGTCAAAAGTCACCTTGAAAAATGTCCTAAATTTAGAACGTTGGGCCTTACGAGGTTAGATTAATTTTGCGAGTCTTACGAAACCCCGTCATCCCATTCGCACTGCTGGATCAAACCGTAACAACTCAAAAAACTTGCTAGTTTTGTTTCAGGTTCATAGCAGTTGTATTAAAGTTTATTTTAAAATACTGTTGTATTTTCAGTTGTTGCTGTTTTAATCTAACAGCGCGTATATCCAAGAGACTGATACTAAAATATATAATTCTAGTGTGGCATTTGTTTAACCTAAGTGAATAAATTATCACGCCTTAAAACATACAATTCTACTACACATTCATAAATTACCTATTAACGGGTCATACACTGATTCATTTAACATGCTTGCCGCGTTGGAAGCCAGGGTAGGAGGAGGCTAGTAGTATAGACTAGAAAGTGCAACCCACATTAACCTGTTCATATTTTAGGCGTTTTGGGGTAAGTGTTAGGAATTTAAGTCCGATTAGGAACGCGGCGAATTGAAAAAAAAACATTAGGCATTTCGGTATTTCGACATTATGATACAAAGTCGTTTTAAGATCTAGCTACGCGATAAACAAGATTTTTTTGTCATGTAATTCATTTTCAAGTTTGTAGGGCACTTAATTTAAAAGAAAAAAAAACGAGTTTCCTAAAAAAATACGGAACTTAAGATAGGTAACCATTTTTCTGACATGACCAATATTTTTTAATTTTCGAATTTCCATTTAGACTGAAGGATAGAGGATTGAACCCGGCGCTTAAGGTTAAATTTACGCTTATGCACAAGTATGGAAACGCAGGGCTGAAATGTTTTTACTAAATTACACATAATTCTCTCATAATTTAATTTGTATACATTAAGTCTCTACAGCCATTTTTTCTATGTCAGCTTCATAGTCAAGATTTCAAAACATCTTAAAAGTAAAGAAAGCTTAAACGCCTAATATTAGTTTACACGAAATTCAACTATACCTAAATTAATATAGAGTCCAAAAAATATACCTTCGTCCCTGTATATTTTATTTAAGAGCAAAGGTCTTTTTGATTATGTCTTCGATAGTTTACCTACATAACAAAAATTTAAGCCAGCGGAATGAAAATATTTAAAACAGTCACATTACGTTTTGATTATTTTGAGTAAATCCGATTTAATAATAAAATCCGGAGATTATGTCATTTTACATCAAAAATGGAAAGGTAAAAACACTAGTGAAAAAAACCCAACTTTCCGCACGATATACAGCTACAAAAAGTACCACTTCTTGAGCAACTATATTAAAAAATACTATTACGGTATGACGTTATTTCCGCCTGTCTGCCACAGCCATAAACAACCAGCCCGTCTCCGTGCCTTATTATTATTAACTAACGACAGTTTATAAGATACCTCGGCAGACAGACAGATTGACTTAAATCAAGTTGAATTAAATACTAGCTGTAACAAAATGACTAGACGAAAAGAATATTAAAAAAAACTATACGGCAAATAATATTGCAAGATTTTAATGAGGATACGAAGTATTTATGTTACCAATAAGGCCCGCTTGCACGTAACTTTAACTCTAGGTTAAATTATCAAGGAATGTCAGATTCATATAAGAACTGTCAATTATAACAAATTAACCTGTTAACCCGGGGTTAACTTGGGGTTAACATTTAAGTACAAGCGGGCCTAAGAGGCCTATTTCTTCATATTCGTAAAATTAACATTAATTGAAGTAGAAATTTACTTATATTTATTTTAAGGGTCAATCGACTTTTTTTTTACCTCATTGTTATGGTGACGTCTCCTGGGTCACTCTTTAAAATTACAATTTTAAAGTATATAAATCCAGCAAGCAATTTTGTGGTAATTAGAAGCCCATTATTTTATGGGTTTTCTTCCAAGCGTATTAGTAGTGTATATTATAACCATTTTTCTAAGAAACTCAAGCACTTGTCAGCTTACGGGACAGAATAATAACAACAAAAAAAAGTTGATCCACCCATAAAACGATTTAACTTGAAAACAGTGAATACCTATAAAGTAAACATGAATAACAAAAACCCAAAAATAAACGAGCATTAAAATTCAAAATCAAATAACCTTCGTATACTCAAAGTAACTTATAAATTATTGAGATCATTTTTAACTTACGAAATAAAAGTTTCAACCCGTGGACATATCTTATGACTAATGAATGCTTGATTTCTCCTCCTAAACGACACTGCAACAAAAAAAACGAATTACGTTATGAAATAATGTTACCATTGCATATAATTATCAGTAGTTAACTCGGGATAGGTCGTTCAATATGGACAACACTTCATGGCGATTGAAGCATATCATGCAGTAATACCAAAAAAAGGCGGCTTACTGCAATGTAGTAGTACAATCTTTGAGAGCTAAACAGCCGAAATGTATGGAACAGCTGTTTTTTTTCGCTATTTGGATGTTGGTCCCATATTAAAAGTTGATGAGTATGACCTACAGAGTTAGTCCCTGAAGTTTGTCCAACTTTCTGCCGAACACCCTATATATAACACTGCAAGACGACCACATAAAAGTTACTAGACATGTTTTATAATACGTTTGCTTACATTTTCGCCGACTTCTTGTTCATTTTCTGATAGATGGAGCCCTTGGCTATTCCGGCGGGGCCCTTCGCGATGTCGGAAGGGCCCCTCGCCAGGGAGTAGCCCTTCTCCCGGGGCTCGGGGCCCGTCGGCGTAGCGGAGGGGCCTCTGCGGTTTTCAGGATTCGGACCTTTCCAGGCCATATAGTCCTCCCTGGAATTGGATAACCGCTCTTACATCTGCCGTTATACCAAAGGCGGTTAAGTACATAGTAATAGTATAAGCATTTTCAAGTACGTCGCCAGGGGGGCAAAGAGACTCGAAATCGAAGCCCCTATAATGTAGCCTTTATTTTTTGTCAATGTGGACATTGAAGTGCCGCCATACTCTCCCATCCTCTATACTTCTACTAGCTTCCCCTTGAACATCGGCTGGCGGCGCCCTTGGTATGAACGCTACAAAAGAATAATACTTACAGCAGTAGGCTGTCCTTCGGTCCGTGCCGGATCGCCAGATTTGGCCCGGTCCCGGACACTGCGTAGTGAGACTTGTACTTGTTCTCACTCGAGCTCCTCGATTTTAAAATCGGCCTGTAGTTTACAATGGTGAACATAATAGTAAATCCAAAACACACATAGTAGTAAAAGTGATGACTCTAAGTTTTGTTTGTATTTTTTTTATTTGTCAAAATTAGACAAAATAATAACTTAATTTTCTTCTTCTTTATTTAAAACGATTTTTGAAACTTTACTCATGATATTTTTTATTCATTGCTGTCCCATCTACTATTGTTGAAATAAACGAACAAAAATTGTTCCAAACTTTCGGGCATTAAACGTGTCTGCTTGGCTGATAAATCCATTTCAGGTGGCTAAATGACTTCTCAATTTATGTGGAAGTAATAGGGACATAATATTTTTATTTTTTAAATGCTGTTTATTTCATACTCGTCTTCAGAACAATACTTACAAAAATACATACAATGCTGGGAGCGATCACTAGTATATGAAAAAAGCTTAGATAATTAAGTTTATCGATGTAGGAACTCCCTACCTGTCGTACAATTTTGCCCCCTGGATTCCTATGTCTGATTATTATTAATGATCGGCGACCGGTAGCCATTTTTCGACGTAAGTATAACATGGATATCGTTACTACTTTAGAAAAAGCTCGTATCTGATATTTCGAGATGTACGAGCTTGAATTTAATTCTCTTCACGTTTAAGTTTAAAATCGTACGTCACGAAATATGAGATACGAGGTGTTTTCAAAGTAATGACGATATGATTGTATTTAAATTTTGTGCACAATTTATATATTTAAAATGAACTTATCCAGTTTTATTATCGAGGTTTTAACATGTCTTAAACGATGAAATATCGGTTTACAACTACGCACCTCTCACATCTGTTGATGGAGAAAGGTCGTTCTTTATATAAATGGATCCTCAATGTTAAAAAGAATCGATTGACAATATCAAACATAGAAAAAACAAATAAAATTCAGTGAGTTTTGACAATATAGTTATGGTTTTGTTTCTAACAAGACAGACTTATCCATATTAGTCATTACGTTTGACGTTAAAGTGACATAAAATGCTACCGGTCACCGATCATTACTGATTATTAGTAACGAGAGGATTGAATCTATTTTGGCTATAGAATTTAGGATACTACCTTTTGGCATGTGAAGGCAGTCTTATAATACAAAATACTTATGGATAAAAACAATCAAGAGCTGAGTGGGGAAGAAAATAATATATTTGAATGGGTACGTTGAATGACTAGTAACACTACATGGGTCTTAGGGGTTAAATTGATAAGTGCTTTAAGTTTATTTATTATTCCATATCTACCAATTTCAAAATAGCAATTAGGCACTATTCAACCAATTGTTTATTGCATATTGAAAAAAATACAACTTTATTTCATTATTGGTAACTATAACACAAGTTTTCATAAAAATCATTATGGACACAGGAAAAATATCATCGTATCGAATACCCCATGCATATCTTTGAAATTGGGTAAGATGAAATTGTATTTACTTTATGCGAATTGCAAAAAATACTCAGCTCCTGATATTTATAATCTAAATAAAACACTTAGATATTAATACAATAGTTTTAAATATAATATAATTGTAAACGATTTACGTTTATAAACCCACCTTTTTGTATGAAATAATGAAAAAATATTTTTGTGAGTATTATTTCATATAAAAAGAAGGATTATTAAACCGAAAACTTATTGTTTACAATGATATACATGCAAATAACTCTAGACGCTATTATATTAAAAGAACATATTTTTAAAAATTCTGCATATTTTTATGATGAAAACACTAATGTTTTCTATTTAAAGTATTGCACTAAATTATTCCAGTGAATTGAATGAAGTTCTAATAAACCAAATGTAGTGTTTTATACGATTTATCATAATTATCTAATGTAATCTATCGATCTGTAATTGTGTGTGTTAATATCGAAAATGCTAAATCAATTAAAATATGAACATGAATACGAATAAAAAATAAACTCTAAATACGTGCTAATAATTAGAATTAAAATATTGTTAATTCGTAAAGTTATTAAGATAGAGAGAAATGACTCTTTGACTTACGGCCAAACCCTATATTCAATCCGCGGATAGATAAGGCTTACCTCGGGTTAAAATTTGACATTTGCCCATACAAAATGTGTCAAATTTTAACCAGAAGTAAGCCTATCTATCCGCGGTTTGAATATAGGGTTCGGCCATTAGTCGTAAAAAGTTGAATAAACTTCAAAGGCACTCCATTTAAATATTTCATAAATATTTTTTTATGCACTTTTCACATATTTAAATGAGTATAATTCTTAATATTAATATAGGTGGTAACGCAGGGGGAACAGATGAAATGTCTCCTGCGTTACTAGATTGTAGAAAATATATAAATATATGATTAATCTGTGAGATTTTAACATTTGATTTTATCATAAATAGACTTTTACCTGATTAACCTAAAATCACCAGGTACATTTGTATCACAAAAAAGGAGTGCCTTTATAGTTGATTGACTTCAAATAAAAACACGAATATTAACGAATTCACTGCCAGAACACTGCTACAAGCGTTTTCCCGACATTCTTCTAATGTATGTACATTTAACAGAATTCAAACTTCATGTAAAACAAAAATTGCGACTCCCAGGGTAGTAGCAAATAGCAGCGTATGCGTTAATACTACACAAGATCTAAAAATAAAGGAAATCTTATACAGGGGTCACTATCCGACAGCATAGGTTATGATTTTGACTCTACATGTAGGGATGGTTAACGAATTGAAATAGCTAAAGGGTGGGTCAACTTTTTGTTGTTGTTATTCTTTCCCGTAAGCCAGGAGACAACAGTGAGAGTAATTTTAGAAAAAAAAATACGTACTTCTAGCACACTCAGAAGAAAAGCCATAAAAGAATGGGTTTTTAATTGTCAATAAAAGTGACCCAGGAGACCTCACCATAGCAACAAAAAGTTGATTGAGCCTAAATACATTGTACGTGTGTTACTACAAGTGAATGCGTGCAGCTTAGCTGTATCTGGATGCGTTTCTGTATGATTTCCTTTATCTATAGCTAAATACATGAAAAATAAAAAAGATATTTACCAAGAGATAACTTCGCCTAATACGTCAAGCGTGAAGTGATCAATGTTTGATGTTTCATTCCTGTATGGGTGAAGATTGAAATTTATATTTTATAGTAATGTTATATAGAGTGACTTCTAGAGGTGACGTGTAGGTTTCACAAAATTAAATGAAACTTTACATCACGTCACGTCTTTAAGGACACCCTGTAGTTTTAATCGTTTCTATAAAGCATGAGGCATTATAAAGTTGTTTAGCATGATTTTACTTATTTGACAGCAGTTAAAAAGTGTTCACAACATGCAAAAATAAAAGCAAAGAAAAGTTTTATCTATATCATTATGAAATTGTAACAAAAGTGTATGTACATACAATAAATTAAGTTTTTTTTTATCTATTTATAGGGATCAATTACAATCAGAATTTTTGTTTGTCTGTTTGTTTATAATGGCATCACGCAAATTCGTAGTCTTCCCATTTAACATGCTAGCCACGTCTATCATGTTCTGATGAATAAAACCGGAAGATATATATAATGCATAGTGTAATTCACACAGACAAGGTCACGGGAAAGGCTAGTATTTATAATCACTGCGGTTGATTGCGATTGCATCCACAGGTTAACTAGCAGAAAACGCTATTAAAGTCATGAAAAATTAACGACTTCCTTCTAATATTTAATAAGTAAGCAGTCAGTAAAAGTAAGTAAGTATTAATTCCGAGAAAATTTCAACAATTAAAAAATTACAGTTCGGTGTTACTTTTTTTGTCCACCTACATTTTGTCTCCTGCGTTACTCAAACATTAAACACAAAAAAATTTATCTCAACACTATTATATTTCGAATTTGAATTTTTAAGAGCAATGCGTAAATAATTGTAACGCGTACCTAGAGCTAAATTCAAATTTGTAACAAAGTCTCCTGTGTTACGAGACAAAATGTGGGTCAACAAGTTAATAGGGGCAAAAAAACAAAGGCACAACTCATTGCGCGTCTAATATAAAATAAACAAAAATAAACGTACGGGCGGCGTTCGATGGATATCACGCACGGCGTAACTGCACTCCGGTCCCGCTCAGCCTCCCTAATCGGTTCAAACCTTCCCTCTTAATTTAATAACATCAAGCTATCGTTAAAATATGATGTCCTTATCTTGTACATGGATATAGAAATTTAGAGAAAAGGACTAAACATATTTTAACTATATATACCAAGCGAAAATAGTGTAAATGGTGGTGGTTCTAGAAAAACATGGAGTCTCTATAGCTATCATATAACTATGCATTTATATGTACGGAAAAGATAACATTATATTTTAATAATAAAAACTTGTAATAAGTTTCAGACATTATTAGCCAAGTATTTTTTAATTAATTTAACAAACATAAATAACAACTTACGATATAATAATATTAGCAAGAATAATTAAGAAATAGGTATTAAAAATTCCCATCAATTATCATAAGATGTTTAAGACAATACTTCAAAAAACTGCCCCGGTCTTTTTTTTAAATGTTTTATAAAAATACACCATTATACAGTAACAAATTACCCGGTATAGCGACTCCATTTCTCTAGAACCATGAAGTATTACCGAAGATACAATCCCAGGGCCTCTATTCTAGGCGGTAACACAATATTGCTTGTGATATGTTATAGTATTGTTTTTAACTCGGCCGCCATTACCGTCAAGCAAATAAGAGCTATCGTAACGTTGACAATACGATTACAATGTCAAAGACAATATGTTTTACCGAGTAGAAGAAGCCCTTCGATAGCATAACTTACTAAACACTGATACAACATTAAATAAAGTATTTTTTTATTAAACTAAGCTAACTAACAACGCAAATTAAAAACAAAAAATATGTAAACTTGTGTTACTGTAACTACATTTGTTACAGTAACGCTAGTAGACATGTTTTTTCTTTTGTTTGTTAAATTTATGCAAAGTAACGAATAGTGAACTGTTAGTTTGCTTCGTTTAATAAAAAATAGACTCTAGTGATATAATCCCTGGTCGATAAAGAAATAGCTAAAGCATTTTCAATATTTCGACAGCTCCATTATTGTTTTCGAGCACATAACGCTTTATAAAACTTTTTTTTTTCAATTCTAATAAATTTTATAGGTATTTGGTTTTATTTTTTCAGAAATATAGAACTAACACTACGGTGTATTATTTTTCATAAACAATTCATCATACATAGTAGCAGTAGCAGCATTTTTCTGCAAACTTATCGCGGTTCCACCTAATACTGTCGAAATGCAGAAAATAGTATAGTTTTTATCCATAAAACATTTATAATATCTACAAGGGATTATTTATACGAAGGTGATCTACCGTTATCCACACAAAATAATGTGTCTGTGAAAATGTTTTTACATAAAATAGGCAACAGTGGTACAGAAACTCAACAGTGTTCAGAAGCAATGTTGTCGAGTTAAGTAGACGTATAGCCTGTGTAATTTAAAATAACGCGTAATTAATAGTTAATTAATCTTAAACTTTATGTGAAAGTAAAGATCAAGTGTATAAATCATTGCCAAGACCTCACTTGATTGTTGATTATCGAGTAACAATGGTAAATAGGTTCGTTTGGTTGTGTTTACATCTTTGCCAATTTCAATTGGCACAGACTATAGCTTATATTCGATCAATTTTACACGTGATTATGATAAAAATTATTCTGTATTGAAAACGTGTCACCTCAACACCAAATCTAACATAAAGATAATTCAAACAAAATAAGTCAAACATCGACCGGTCCACATCCTACCCATATCAAACGGATTGTAGAATTCTTGTTTTTTTTTTACTATTGCATCCACTATTGCATTTGTTCGTTTGCTATTAGCGATGGTACAAGTAAACTTGACATACTCGTAAGTCGGTAGGGTCGTGGACCCACAAGGCTACATAATAGGGATGTGGCCTGGGTAAAAAAAAATCTAATTCGTCCGTCAGTAACATTATCAAAAAATAATGAACACGTATTTTTTGCTTTATCAAATCAATCTAAATTGTCAATTATAACGCGCATCAAAGTTTGGGAGTCGGGGCTCGTGACGTCACATCGTGAACATGTGCCACGGGGTAACGTCACGCGAAACTTCAAGGCACTTTATCTTCGTATTTTTTTGTTTAATTAACAAAGGCAAAAATATGTGTTCAATATTTTTTGATAATGTAATAGGGACTAATTAGTTTTTTTTTGGACACTAGCCTATTAGGGTGGGTTTAGACCAAGCGAACGAACACGAATTCTACAGCATTATCTCTTACGTTTACGTTGTAAAAATAAAGACAAAACATGTTCTAGAGCATTCGCTCATTTGGTCTAAACCCACCCGGAATGCAAACACGACGTTGATCGGTCGAATCTATTTGGAAGTAAGGCGGTATAAATTGTTTTATTGAGGCATAAGGAATTGGCCACATGACCACGGCGCCTAAGAATGGCACGTTGCCGCGTCGTGCAGATTCACGGTATCTTGTAACATCGGTTTCAAGCTATTTTAATCTCTACGCGCTCTCGACTTATTATTGCACTTTAAAATGAAACATGGCATCATGTATGTGCACGATATGGCAACGTGCCTTTCTACGGCTCCGCGCCGTTTCACATTAACGACGCCGTGCCGTGGTGATGTGGCCAGGCCTTAATAATTAACCTGCCTAATACGTACGATGCGGACCCATGGATGTCTGACTTAAGACTGATTTTTACCACAAGGGGACGTCCATGTATACGATTGTTCTATGGTAAAGAAAAAGGCAAATAAACTGAGGCCAGCTGATGTTAAGTAAGGCCTAAAAATAATTGCGATCTTAAGTCCGCAATCCCGAGACTGCAGTGTATTGTGTGTAATGTGACTGCAAGATTGTAGTGTATTTGTAGCAGCCTCATAAAGGCAGACGAATTTTCTAAATTCCTCTTGTTATAAAAATCATACTGTACTTTAGGTTTGACCCAAATTTTTACAGTCGGAATAACGCCACATTCAATTTCAAGTTATACAAAAAAAGCATTTCTCTTTTTTTTGGCACTATGGATGGAAAGTTCCTTTTGTGTTACCGATATTCATACGTTTTTGGTAACACAAAATGAACTTTCCATACAAATATCTTGGGACACATTAAAATATTATTTAATTATTGCATAGTTTGATGTTATCTACCTAACTGCCATTTTTTTTTAATTCTGGATATGTCACTCACAGTGGCAAAAAAAAAGAGAAATGCTCTAAACATTAACTAAAATAAGTTGCCTTTATTTCGATTTATATGTGGTTTAATTCTGATAACACACATAAAATCGACGATTCAATACAACGTTATCATCAGAGTTGTCGAAAGAACAACGAAATGCGAAGAGTAGCAGCAAGATTACTTAGTTTGTGAAGTAAGTGATATATGGCGTTATCTATGAAAGGGGACCTTATTTTAGATGGCGTTTACGCCGCACGCGACGTTGTATTTATATCAGAGCATCGTTAATAATGGCGAGAGCGCCATCGACAACAAGGTCCCTTTTCATAGATAACGCCACATATTTAGAACTTATTGTAGGTTTGTTTAAAACAACACTTGTGAACAATGAATGAGTTATAACATAAATAAGCGACGATATAAATAGAGCGGTACTTCAAAGCTAATAATCTATACAATACAAAAGGCAAACCTGACTGACATATATATCAACGTACAGCCGAAACTACTGTACCTAGAAACTTGAAATTTGGTACAGGGGTTCCTTTCATGATGAAAGTGAGCACTAAGAAAGGATTTTCCGAAAATCGACCCCAACGGGAAGAAATGGGGAGAGTAGCGGTAAACAAATTCTACGCGTACGAAGTCGCGGGCGTCCTCTAGTACTTGATATGAATAAGAAGACAAGAAATGTGCAATCGTAAATTTTTATTTAAGTGAACTAGATTGAAAACTGAAAATGCACAAATGGTGCCACAGTATTCCTATTCTTACCTATATTCAAAAAATACGACTTGAGGTAGCAAATATATTCACCAGTTTTTTACTGTAATATTTTATATCATAATTCGAAAGTTCACATTCGAAAGTTTGTGTGTTACTCCTTGACGCTGCAACGGCTCTACGGATTTGGATGACATTTAAAATGGAGATAGCTTACGCCCTAGATTAACACATAGGCTACTTTTCATCCCGGAAAAATTAAGTTTCCGAGGGAATACGAATATCGGAAACGCGGACGTAGTCGCGGGCAGACGGTAGTATTTAAATATGTATCATAGCTTTATACTGTTTTTTTTAACTAGACAGTATATGTATTATTTTAATGTATGAAAAAAATAGGGGCAGCGGAAGTCTAGTATACAAAAATGTTTTTCATGTTTCTCCAAATTCACAATTTTTTGTACAAATGGACTCAGTTTCATATAAATATCATTTCATTTTATGAATAGAATTAAGTCAGGACCACATAAAATGGTCATTATAAGCTGGACTGTCAAATATTTACTACCTTGGAAGTACCGTCGGTTGATGCGAAAACTAAAACTTCCAATTTGCGCGAAATTAATTTTAAAATAGACTACGCATTCAAAGTGCTTTGAAATGATTATAAGTTTTTTTTAAATCAAAAATGGGTTTGCGTCTGACCTCAGTCCCATCTGTACCCTTACCTTGAGTTATAACCAGGGATCGGAAATTCGGATCGATATTTACCTAAACTTTCGCGGCGGCGTTGTTGTTCAGTTGTATGGAGGCGGACTCAATCATATAATACATTAATAAAACCCCCGGGATTTCTAAATAAATAATTTACACGAGCATAAATTCATAATTAAGTATTTATATTAACTATTTGAAGTTATTTTCCATGTATAGATTTACCAAATGTTATTTAATTTACCTGTAACTCATTGACCTAACGAATTTATAAGAGCAAAACGGAACGTTTTATCCTACATGTAAAATAATTAGTATTATTAACGTTATGTAGAATCACGGAATCCCGGAACTGATATTATTAAAATAATATTTTTAAGAAGCCGACGCCATGTTCGCCTATCTTTTCCCGGGATTTTGCCAACTTTAGGTAAATATCGATCCGAATTTCCGATCCCTGGTTATAACTAAGGTACTCGATAGAGTCGAATGCTCTATCCCTCACAGACCTCGCAGTGTTCTTATAGAGTGCGAAGGACAGAGCGTTCGACTCGCTAGCAAGTACGGTAATTGTAACTCACGGTAAGGGATGTTAGGTATACGCTTGCCCTGAATCGTATAATCGTATATTATCTTAGCAAGATGGAGGTTTGAGTTGCATCAATAGAAATTAGTTTTAAAATAGGCTTCGGTATTATTATAATCTTGTATGATTAGGCATATACGGGGTGGAAAAAATTAACGCCCCATGGACGGCGATTACTTTAAATATTATAAATAGCGAATGCGATGCAAAGAACGCTTAATTTTATTTTCGGAAACAATAAATACTATATTAATGTATTTTTGAAAATTCGTCTCCGTTAACCGGGAACTGAACTGGTCGAATATGACAAAACAAGTGGACGGTAATTTTGTCGTCCACGTGGCGTTCGTTTTTTCTACCCTGTATAGTTGTTAGTGAGTATGTTTCGTGTATTAAAAAACACCCCTTTTTTAATTTTCAAAAGGCTTAAGGCGTTTAAAAATAACTCCAGTTGTAGCCTGGATTTTAGAATACTCCCCAACCTTAAAAAGTATTATCGATTTCAGTACTTATTTTAAGTGCCATAAAAGCCATACATAAAAAACAACATTGTACAGTGTTGCGTTTTCTTCAAAATTAATATTATTTCTCATCAAATCTCCTCAATTAGACCTTAAAAGAAAAAAATACTAAGACGCGAAGGCAAACCCTAATTCGCATTGTTATAGTACTTACCCAGGCTTGACCTCAGGTGACCTTGACCTCTTGACCTCAGTGACCTCGACCTTATTCTTCGGGGGGTCATCCTGCAGCATTGAGGTAAGAATTTGTTCTGCTCTCTCTTCATTGAACTCCACGCTATCGAGAGCGATAGAGATGACGCGCTCGGCGACCGACTTGTATTTTTTTTGCAATTTTTGCTTCACTGAAAGGGTAAGTTTTTATGAACAATATTATGTCTTTTTTTTCAGCGGATGATTTTATTATAATGGTTTAGAGGACCTCTAAATACTAATAAATACAGGGTGACAGGAAGGTCGATACAATCCTTTTAAGGAGGCATAGTAGAGCTCATTTGGAAACAAATTGGCCGAAAATTATTAGTTTCTGAGATATTCATATTTTTAATCTGAATTTTGGTGATTTTCCCTTATGTCCATGTCACGAAAATTTCTTAATGCCATTATAAAAAAACGGGCAAATGCGTTTAAAAACTTCACTGATTTGTAATGATTCTAATAATGAAAAATACCACTAAAAACTTTCGAAATAAAACATGGCATTAAGGATTTTTCCTACTCCTGTACTTTTATCTGTCATTTATATAGTCACGAACACTAATATAAGAATATAGATAATATGTCCGCAGAACATTCCGTAGAAAAGTCTATCTAGTCTATTCCCCTTAACAGCACTTGTGCTTTTTTGAGCCAAAACGATATGCCTAGCTGCCAAAGCTTACACCTAGGTTAATTTGACCAATCAAAATACTTCACCAAATTAAACCACCAATCACAATACACATTGACTGTCAATCGGAACGTTAGGTTCTTTTTGGTATGTAAACTCTTTTACTAATTTAACTCTTTAAAAAAAACATTTTATTTGGTATCAACCAACCAGAATGCAGCTATATTAAAATCGACCAATCAGGTAAAAGAATTCATTTCTCAAATCATTAGGTGTTTTTAGTCCCTATTTCACGAGTTAAATCGATTGTGCAACTTTTTTTTTAAATATGAAACCTGGCAAGTGCACATCAATTTAAAAACAAAGTTAACCATAGACACATATTTTGTTGTTTTCGAATGTAACCCGCTCGTTTGTTATTCTGTGCTTCGTTCGTTCGTATTCTAACCTAGGTATATTAATAAAATCTTGTTAATTTAATTTTGCATTTTATTTGAAACCTAGTCGTAGAAAAAGTATTGTATGCAACGGTGTATAACTAAGTCAAAAAATACTCGTGGCGACTTCCTTTACGATGTTCGCCTGCGGCTCACATCGTAACCACACCACTCGTATTTTTTGACCTCTCTTATACAACTGTTGCATAAACTACTATTTCGTGACATGTACAGATACAGATACAGAACGATAAGTTGCGTAGTCAGCGGTTTTAGACGCCGGAAGAAGCAGTGGAGGCCTTTAAAATAGCCATTTTGTGGACCCCTATTAAGCGTTCAATAAGTGCTTTAACAACGGAATGAAACAGTGCATAAAGACAAATACTTTTTAAAAACAATAAAAAAAAAACAATTTAACTGCATATTTTTTTCTATTTCCGAATTTTTCATATCAGTGTGACCCTATCCAATGTCTACTTACGTTCATTTTTCTGTTCAGCTGTTTTCAGAATGGTGACCACTTTTTTAGCAGGCTGCGGTTTCTCTTCCTTTTTCTTGACGATCTCCTATAAATAAATAAACCATTTAATTAAACATAATGTCATGCACAAATAACACTAAAAACAAGGTAACGCAGTGGACATTCTCCTGCGTTACGATTTTTTCTATACATATAAAGTGTACTTTAAATAAGATCCTCTTTAAATAACAAGTCAGTCTTAAGGGAAATAGACTTGCTAGATTTAAATCTCTACAAAGTGTAAAACAAAGTCGTTTTCCGCCGTCTGTCTCTCTGTATGTACGCTTAGATCTTTCAAACTACGCAACGGATTTTAATGCGGTTTTCATCAATAGATGGAATGATGCAAGAGGAACATTTTTATGTATAATAAATTCTGATTTATGTACGGGTGTTACAGAAAACTCACATAAACCGAAGCGAAGCGAGGGCGGGCCTCTAGTAAAGTAATATTAACCTTTTTAGTAAACCCCATCGTCATGAGTTCTTCACTAGCCTTCTGCACATTATTGTCTTTATTCGCCAGGATATCCAATATAAGTGTCTCCTCAGCTTTAGGGAACACACTCTTCAAGTACCTGCAAATACAAACCACATAGCGTCGGTGATATTGCAAAACCGCATAACCAACAAATTTATTATAGAGCAAAACAAACCTTAACATCTTAAAAGGTGCATTTTGCTCCTCATTAAAAAATTTCCTTACGCGATTTTGCAGTTTCATCGACAATAAGCAAATTCCAAGAAAGGGAATGAATAAACCATGCGTTACATTAGCAATTAAGTTTATCAATACATTCCTAAGACTTCATAGTAACCTAGCTTTTGCCCGGGACTCAGTCCACGTAGAAGTCTAATTTTCCGAGATGCATGTCTACAGATTCTCAGGTCTACAGATTTTCGATTCAATAGAATCCTATGTCTACAGATTCCCGTTTCTGCAGATTTTCGATTGATTTCTGATTCTACAGGTTCCCATTACTACAGAAGGCCTAGGCCTAGTCAACCGTCCCTGACTGGGCGGTCTTGACGGTACTTCTATATCTAATTTGACAGAGTCGACGGAGCTCTTGTCTGGGTTGTTTTGTCCCTTCGGGCCTCATATAAAAACCAACCTAACATAACCTACCTACGACTCGATGAAATTTATTATCTGTTTTACGTTTGTATCTATCTGTATGTACAGTTAGGAATATGTACAGTTCGGAATCTGTACAGGTAAGAATCTATAGAGGTGGGAATCTGTGGGACTGGGAATCTGTAAAACTGGGAATCTGTAGGGGTGGGAATCTGTGGGACTGGGAATCTGTAAAACTGGGAATCTGTATAGGTGGGAATCTGTGGGACTAGGAATCTGTAAAACTGGGAATCTGTAGGGTTGGGAATCTGTGGGACTAGGAATCTGTAAAACTGGGAATCTGTAGAGGTGGGAATCTGAGGGACTAGGAATCTGTAAAACTGGGAATCTTTAGGGGTGGGAACCTGTGGGACTAGCAATCTGTAAGACTGGGAATCTGTAGGGGTGGGAATCTGTGGGACTGGGCATCTGTAGGGGTGGGAATCTGTGGGACTAGGAATCTGTAAAACTGGGAATCTCTAGAGTTGGGAATCTGAGGGACTGGGAATCTGTAAAACTGGGAATCTCTAGAGGTGGGAATCTGTGGGACTGGGAATCTGTAAAACTGGGAATCTGTAGGGGTGGGAATCTGTGGGACTGGGAATCCGTAAAACTGGGAATCTCTAGAGGTGGGAATCTGTGGGACTGGGAATCTGTAAAACTGGGAATCTGTTATGGAAATGTTGCATTGGGAATAAGCCCTATATGATCCTTCCTGACGTTCAAGATAAAATTACAATTAATCAGCTGTGAAGGCGTCATATCACATAATATCAGTATGAATGTTTACTTGAGTTTCATCTTAGGCGACTGGTGGCGATTTGTCTGCCCGGACGTCGATCTCGCTCCATAGTAGCTCGAAGCTCCCGAAGTGGGTCTAAGCAGGCTTGGTGAACCTGGGAGACCAATTAAATATATTATAAATGTATTGTTGCATTATTAATATTTATTTACACAAATTTGCTTTGATTTGCCTCGCACACTTGAAAAAAAAACATATTTTCGGGCACATATCGGTAGTACTATTTTTTCTTGTCCAGAATGATGATCCCAACCTACGTGTAATTTTTTTCCCAAATCTGAAGTAAAAGTCAAAGGTACTATTTTTGAAACACCCCTTAAACATATCACATAATAAGCACTTATTAAAAAAGTTAGCCTGTAAATTATTTCGCATGGTTTGATTTAGCATTTTGCTTTGTATTTAAACATTCATTTCGCTAAGCTATTTCTATTCAAATAATACCTTTATTCTTTTCATGTTGGCAAATATAAAAAATACATTTGGATTACCCAAAGCGCAATGAAATCCAAACTTCCTATACACACTATAAAACAATATAGTTTGATACAAAAACTTCTCTTGAACCATTTTGTTATTCTTTATGTAATACTGATTTGGGCAAGAGCTGATAACACACTGAAAACCGTTAGAATTCTGATAATCTAGTTAACTGTTTGCATTAGAAATACAAGCGTTTTCCTGCAGCTTCGCATGCCTTATTCATAAAGTTTTAACACTAGTCTGCACGTAAACATGGCTTTTTCAAGTAAAATTAAAATTATGATGATCACAATATTTAAATACATGTTAAAGAAATGAAAAATACATATTTTTTGTTATTTTTAAAAACAATTTTTTCAATATTTTTACACGAAATAGAGGAACCGTACTTTCTATTTTGTTACCTTGGTTACGGCTCATTTATTTATTGATAATTTTAAATAATTTAGGTTCGTATTAATTTGCCAAAAATTTCTGACTTCTTTAATTTAGTCTGTTAAGGGACATTTGTTCAATACTTATTAAAAAAATGGAGTGAACAAATCCAAATAAACGCCCTTTTGCATATAATAATATTAGTCATCATTCGTTACCGAAGCGAATTGATCGAAGGAGGACATTTTAACGGCTATCAGTGATTTTAGGGTTACTCTTATCTGAAGCGTAACGATAGCGATAGATAATCGAGTCGCCTGCGACAAATAAATAAAAACATTGTACAGTCAGCAGCAGAAGTAGCTACGCAACCGAAGAGGTCAAAATGGTTTGCATTCAACTCTATTGTCAAGAGAATACGTCGTGTCTAGATCATTTTGAGCATGTTAGTCTGCTTAGCTACTTTTGATGCTGACTGTACAAGCCCATCTTACGAAGACTTCGTTATCATATTGTTGAGGTTATATCTCTGGGAGCCCGTTGCTTATCTTTTTTTCTTGGTCATAATGTCGTTGTTGACATCATTATTGATTTGAGCGTTTCTTAGAAAGTTTGTACTTACCTAGTTAATGACTAAAATTAAAAAATGTTAACTTTTCCGCTGAGTTACGAAAATTTGCTAATTTAGCTATACTATTATAAGACAAATGGAGGCATCTCAGACAAAACTGTTGCAAGTGCAAGCATATTACTAACGGGTGAGGATTGAATCTGCTTCATTTAGGGCCCGTTGTTTGATCAGTAGTTAACTCAACTAATTCGAAAAAGGAATCGTAAATTTGACACATTTCCTTGCGATTTAACCATTAGTTACGGTTTTGAACAATTAGTTAGTTTAACTACTAATCAAACAACAGGCCCTCACAGATACAGCTAATTGGCGTTGAGATTAGTATATAAATGTACGACTAATTTTCGTAACTCAGCGGAAAAGTTAACGTTTCTTAATTTTAGTCCTTAACTAGGTACAAACTTTCTTAGAAACGCCCGCATTAATCGCTGTCTAATTAGCAGTTTAAAATGCTTGTATCATCCGTATTTCATGGCCGATTTTAATTTCACTTTTGATGATCTCTTTTACGGTATTTTCATATTTTTTTGAGAAACGCGATTTAAATAATCCATGCATATTCCCTATATTTTCTTACCTTGCGGCGTCCCAGAGAGCGGGGTAAGATGCGCCGAGTGTAAAGATCCCGAAACGCCTTTAGCCAGCTGTAGCGCCGAATACACTCCCATAGCGCCTTTTTGCATCCTAGCAGCTGCGCAGGGCGACATTGTAAGCGGGCCAGGAGTCGTTATAGGATGCTTCTCCACTTGCAAAGCGCTGATGACGACGGCTTCGCGATTGTAATACCTGGGCGGGTAGAGTGCTTGGTCAAAAGGATCCAATTTAAACCTCGTAAGGCCTTACATAATCGAGGAAATTTAATTTCACTGTGTTGCAAAAGGAATAAGGTTTATTTTCCTGTCTTCATAAACTGAAAATGGCGTAATTGAACTTTATTGCCTTGATGGTAGATTCAAAGAACCACTCATAAAAAACTCCCTGTTTGTAGTATGGTGGACCTTAAGATATTCCAAGATAGTGTAGAACCAGACAGTGTGGCATTTCCTAGTGTATATAGTAGTCTTTGCAGTGTGGTATTGTAGCTCCTAGACGGAAGGAGGTATTTGGACGCGATATTTTTTAATTTTAAGCTTATATAATTAGGGTTGTTCTTATCTAGGTATAATGAAAATCAGTTGGACTGTTTAAAAATTTCTCCTTGTCCACCATACCGCGGTTCAAATCCGATTCCTGCATCTTTTTGTATTTTAAAAATTAGTACTACCGCTGCCGTATGCGTGAGAGAAAGGGAAGCCAGACAGTCTGTCATTAATCGCGCGTTACGGAACGAAATGGTTTACTCCTGTAAAGAAGTTATCACTTTAAAAAACAATAAGGGAGGACCCCCTATTTAAAGACCAACGAAAAATCAAAAATGTCGATTAATCCCACAGAACAGAAAAAACAGTAGAAGTGTCAAGTGGGCGTGTAACGTGTGGCATAGTTATGCGGAGTTCCGCATAACCTACCATACTTTTGCCGCGATCGCTTATTTCGATATTTCCATATTTCTAAAACAGGAAAGCATGCCTTATTGTGCTATTTTGGAGTGTAAAACCGATAGCCGCACCAAAAACATTCTCCATGGTGGCGTGTTGTTTTCATGATATTTTAAGTATTGGCGACAACAGGTCTGATACTAAGCGAAGCTCATGCCACTTCCACTGTTTTTTCTATTCCGTGATTAATCCCCACTTACTTCTTCAACAATATCTTGATATGCGTCTCGCTCACAGTTGGAAACATGGCGCTTATTTTGGCCACCAGCGCGTCAGTATCCGAGGAGAGCGTGAGAGAGTCTTGGAACTTCTCGTTCAAGTGGGACACTCTGCCGGGCACGGGGCTGCCCCGGGGCGTGAAGCAGAGTGCCCGGCCGAGTATAGGGCTGTCGGTCGGTGTGCTATAGGCACGGCCATCCTGCAATGTTAATTTAACCTTCAGCGGTTATATAATGACCAGTGATCGGATCTAGCATGCAATTTCCCGGGATTTAAGTCCGTTATTTTAGCATGGATTTGCGAGAAAGATCGCAAACGGCGTTTTATTTAAGATATAAGAACTACGTAGATACCTGGGTCACTTAAATATAATACAAGTTACAAACAAGCAAGGAGCCGCATAATTAAGGCTATATGGGCAATCAACTTCGTTTTTGTTTTAAAAAAAGTGACACTACTTATTTAGTAGTATTTCCTTTACATAAAGTATTCCTTATCCAGTTCGGTATACAAAAACCACAAATGAATTTACCGGAAAAACCAGTAACCTAGCAGAAAGTTCCATAAAACTGGATGTCCACTGCGTTACTTTTTTAACTACTGACCAAACCGAATTTAGCAAGACTTTTTTTATAAATTAGACATTAAAGAGAGATCGATACGTAGCAAAAAAAAGAACGATGAGAGTTTGATTCATCCAATTATCTATATTACTATAACTGCAATTTTTTTAGGATATTTGCACGCATATTCATCATTTTCAAGGCTGTTTTTAAGGCGTAAACCAATGGTTACCGTAAGAAATCGACAAATGCTAGTTAAATAAACCGAATTCCGTCCCGCGGAGCATACGTTGATGATACCTCCCTATATACAGGCGTAAGCGGGGAGAGGCTGAGCAGCAGGGAAGGGACGCACAACCTTTGTCACGCCGATTTGGTAGTACAAAATGAATATATACCTATTAGGACCCATCGATATCCAACGGCAATACTTACAACAATCGGCTTCAGCCCCTTAGGATGAAACATCTTGGGGCTGTTCTGGCTTTGGAAGGCATGCTGCAGGCGAACCGGCGACGGGTACGGGTGCACGTGATATGGAGAGTGGGACTGCTCCAAGCACAGACATGGGTGGGACAAACCAACTGTGAACAAGCTTGTGCGTTTCACGTCTAAAAGTTGAACGGTTGTGAGATTTGTGAACGATGAGTAACATAGTCGGGAATTTCGTTACTTTCAATAAGTGTTTAATGAACATTAGTTGGTTCAATAGTAAAAATAAATAAATATCAGTAGACGATCTCACATAAATTGACAGGTGTCAGGTGAGAATTCGGCATACATTTCAGAGTTAACAAGTTTTCACACCACTGGGATTCATATAAGCTACGCCATGTACACTGAAATGTTACCTGTCACCTGTCATTATCAGGGTGGTGAAATAGGGGGCTGGTCCCAAACTAGGCTTATACTTTGGGTACTAGACAACGAAAAATATAAGTACTTATATAGATAAATACATAGAAAACTTCCAAGACTCAGAATTAAATACTCGCGCTCATCACACAAAGGTCTGCTTTCACCGGTATTTGAGCCCGGGACCACTAGCTTCGTAGGCCAACAAATTAGGCTAACGTGTCGTCATATTAAAATAAATATCTATAGGTACTCCGTTTGTTTAGATACTTATAAAAGTGTAAACAATCCAAACCACGTAGCATTGTTTAAACAGCCAATCAAAACGGTTTTATCGCACTTTGACGTGTCAGTGTTCTGCTTCTATTGGCTGACGAACTATAGAACGTGGTTGTTTTGTTTACATTTTTTTAAGTACCTAAACAAACGGAGTATGGGGAAAACCTTTTAGGTGGCATAACCCCAAAACTAAGCTAAGATTTGTACTATGGGCACTAATAAATACTCGTAACAACAAACATATATCTGAAGATTACTTAAATAGACAAGTCATAGTTTCTCTGTGCCATGTACGCGTACGTGCGTTTATGCAGCAGACGAGCCTCGTATACATATTATATTTATATCTTTATAAAACAAAGATACGGCACCTAAGGAAAGACTTGGGCAAAGGGACGGGAGCGAATTAGTATTGTATATATTGTCACTTATGAAGAAAGGACCATAGAGAGAGAAGGATTAAATTATGTATTCGATAATGCTAAAGCCTAGTTAGGAATTGGTAAATTTTGTAAGTATAAGATTGTACCGTGACATTTATTTATTATATTAAAAATATTGTAACGTATATTCTAGACTCTGATTATCATGTTATGTCCTGAGACGTTACTGAAATAGTGTAGACACTCTTAGTGCTAGTGCGAAACACTGATGATAGAATATACATTTAATAAAAGGGAGGGGGTAATGGTTGACTAACTATGAGCATCTTGTTCTATGATATATAGACCCTTTTAGGTTGTAAACACATTCAAATTTCAATTGATAACATTTGTAATTTTCAAGGAATGCTTCATTCAAGCCCGTTTTGGTAATTGTAATATGGGCCAGGAATTTATAAAAAAAATATTTTTTATACCCATGTAGGTAGATATTCTGTTATTTGTAATGCTAACTGACTTAAATGGGGAGTTTAAAAATAGAACAGTTTTTTTTCGGTATGTTAAAAATTTAATCTTGCTGAGTTAAAAATCTCGACCTATGGCAATTGTCTGTTTTGTTACTGGAATTATTTATTGGATTTTCGTAACAAAGTGGACAAGTTACCACATTTTATGGACTTATCAGGATATTTTTTTACTGTCCGCTGATGTCAATAATTAATAAATTGTTGTCAGTTAAGAATACCAAAGCTGTTAAATTTGTGGCTCCCAAAGTGTCCCCTGCTAGTATATATTCTCCTTCTATTAATTGTATATTCTCAACACACAATCAAAAGTGTTCATGTCAAACAAACACAGAATAAAATATACTCCGTCCGTTGTGAACGCATCTCTGTTGTGTTTGGATTGCACCCGGCTCTTCATGTTTGGTTTTTAAACTAATACATCTGCAAAAGACAAGTATTACAGGAACATCTGTAAAATAACATGCAAACATACAGCCATTGTTAATATTCTCTTGAACTTGCCTTGGTACACTGGTTAGGGTGTATATCCATGAGACCTGTGCGAGGTAGTAGCGTGGTGGGCGAGGAAAAAGTCCACCATTCACTCTTTATCCAAGCCTCGCTCATCACAGCTATATTGGTGGATTTTTTCCTCGCCTAACCTAACCTAACAGACACTCTTAGTCCGTTGGGGATGACTAGGACGCGTTTTAAAGAATGGCAGGAGCATGCACTTAGTAGGGACGAAAGGCGGAAAAGACTGGAAGCCTTTGCCCTACTGTGAGACACTACGGGTGAGTAAGCACCAGAGATAGCTAAGCATCTCTAAATGGCCTTACTAATCGCAGCTCTCCTATTGATGGATTTTTCCCTCGCTCGCTCCGCTACCTCGCACAGCTCTGGTGGATACTCACCCTAAATCTGGCTAACATGAAAGTGTACTTTTTCGTGTTTTTTGCCTTGTTTACATTTCAACACCAACAACACCAACATGCAAGACATGCATGAATATTTAATTTGTATGCTCTGATAGGTTAACCAGTTAATCTTTATCTACAAGTGCAAGTTGCAACTGTGATGTCTGGGGCCCGTTTCACGAAGCTACAAGTTACAAATTACAAGCGGAAGTCTCATTCTAACTCCTTTTGCTTGCAACATTAACCATGTGATATTTACGATTACCAGCTATCTTGAGGTTCTGATAGTTATTATATTACAGCCTGCGCAAACTGGAGAGTATTTTAATTTTATTAATTTATATGTATAATTCAATGTTTTTTTAATTGCTCCGAGACTGACGAGAAAAATCCCTAAGTTGGTCTTAGCGCATCGTATTTTATTCGATAGGAATATAAAAACATATATCAACTTCCCTGACGTCCATTAATTTGCACAGGTCCAAATAGCTATCAGAACTATACAGATAGCTAATAACTACCTCAATGGTATTCCGTCAAAACAAAAAGAAGACCAAGTGCGTTTCGTTTGTTAGTTAATTAGCACCAGCCTAGTCCAGTCTGTTTGTGACCAAAATCATTGCCATATGGTTGAAGCGACATAACCAGGGTTCGGAATTACTCAAGAGAGCTGTAGAGTCAGCATAACCATAAAAACTCAACTCTTACTCATTATCATTTGATTATTATATTGCAAAATTTAACTTTATTAGTCATTTTATTTTAGAAGTGGTCTCTGCCTACCCCTCTGGGATACAGGCGTGATTTAATGTATGTATGTATGTATTTCATTTTAGTATAAATAGGGATGATAACTATCACTTTTAATATTCATAACATTATGAGATTAATATTAAATGTATCTGTACATGAAAATATTTTGTTTATAAAATTAAAAAAAAATTAGCTTTACTCAGGGGCTCAGGGCGAATATAAAAGCATTTTGGAATTAAATATACAAATGAGTATGAGTAAGAGTTGAATTTTAATGGTAATGTCGACTCCACAGCTCTCATTAGTCTTACTGTTCTACGAAAACTCCGAACCCTGGAGATATCTATGTGTATATGCAAAAAGTTTTTAATATTTACAGTATGTGATAGTTTAAAACAAAGAAACTGTTAAGTTATGTGGGCAATTCCTTAAGTTAAATTGATAATTTCTTATTTATCTATTTTTTTTACTTTGCTACCTGAGGATTAATGCATTCCAATGCGATGTGATGCGCAGCATTGTGCAGGGACTTGTGTTTCGAACGCAATTCTTCCATTTTAATTGATAAATTAACTCGAAGCTGTTGTTTTTAATTATCTAATTTAAGTATACGTCTCGATTTCTAGACACTTGAGAATTTCCGGCGCTCAAATCATATAAAACACATTTTTCTCAATTAGGCAACATTAATTAATAAATTTACACTGTATTTAACCCGATATTACTGAATATACAATTGACAAACATATTATTTTTTGTTATTCCCCTCCTTTATTTTTATTTTGTTTGGCAGATCGTCCGTACCGTGAAACAGAAAAGAAAATTAAACTAACGCATGTATGCCGAAAAACTTAAAAAGCTTCTCTTATCCCGCACGTTGTTACTCAAAGAACATGTCCTCTGAACTTGGTCGTATAATATTGCGTAAGAACATGGCGTTCAAAAAATCAATAACGTCGGAATTATAGCAGCGTTCACACACAATATTATTGTTTTTTTTAATTGTAAAATTTATAAAGTTAATATATTTTAGTTAAAGTAGATCCATTTAAAACTTTTCTTTTTATGGAAACTGGCTGTTTTACTAATGGGTTTTCAAGAGAATTGTTGATTTAACCAAAGTTTTGACATTTATGACAGTCAAAGCGAGTGAAATCTTATTCTGATTAAATATTGATTTTATTAGCATAAATTGTAATGTTCTTCTGTAAAATGTAAATTTTACGAATAAATACTCTTCTTTGGAATAAAACAAGATAGTTCTCTTCTGTTTAGTGAAATTCAAATCGAAATTCGAACTTGCCGCCATAACCTCGGAGCGTACGTGTGTGAAATGTTTTCATAATTTCGATTAATTATGGCGGACTGTGGCTGAGCGAAGTTCATTAATCGTTCGGTGTGCGAACGAATGGGTCAAACGTTGATGTGTTTCGAGCAAATAGCTGAAATAGGTAGTCGCTAGTCGGCGTGTATCGGGGTGGCCATTCGGCGATGGCGGAGCGCAGAAGTTCGGTCGACGTCGTTATGCCGGACATTACCGAAGTTACCGAGCCCGATCCGTTGGCGGCGAATGAGCGCGAAGTTGGGCGACTGGAACGCGAAGGAAGCTCGCTCAAGGCCGCTCGACTCGCAGACTCCAATGGAGTAGTCACTGTGCCGGTTTCCCTTCCAGTAGGAACTCTAATAACCGGGACGACCTTCAATGTGATAACTTCGGACCAACTCCCGCATTTCAAACCTATGCTATGCGTCGACAACGGGTTTATATCTGGCGGGCCGGTATCTGAGGACATAAAAACGACCCACATTGTGATACAGAACCCGCCATCGCCAACGGGAAGACTTAGTCATGACGAGCCCGCGCAAGTCCCAGCTCGAAACAGTACGCGGTCTTGGGCGGAAACCGCAAACATGCCCGTCTTGCCTGTCAGATGTAAGAATACTTCAGCCGAGCTGCATAAGCAAAGATTTGGGTCCGGCGGTCGCGGCAGATGCATCAAATACGGTTTGGAATGGTACACTCCTAGTGAATTCGAGGCTCTATGCGGAAGAGCTTCCAGCAAAGACTGGAAACGCTCTATAAGGTTTGGCGGGAGGAGTATTCAGGCTCTGATTGACGAAGGAGTGCTCACGCCTCATGCTACAAGTTGTACCTGCGGAGCCTGTTGTGACGACCAGTCTGGTGAGACTTTATTTATATATATTTTTTATAAATATCAAGGGACAATTTCATTCTTTACCTAGTCCCAAAATTAGCCTTAGACTTGTACTATGTGTGCTTAAAAAACGTAATGTAAAACGTAAACGTAAAACTCAAGTACCCATAGAAGTACCCAAGTACCCATAGAAGATCAGTAAATAGATGTTGGTACTAAGATAAGATTTCTTTATTTGTAATAATCATACTTAGTGTTACATTAATATAGGTATAATAATAACAGATTCAATAGCATATAAACTAGTTCTCACTATAAATTTCATTGCATTTTGTCATTGGATTAATTGATTAAGTTACAATTGTGAATAATATTATTAAGTTATTAGTCATTAGGTACTTACATTACTTGCCAAAGAACTCTGTGATAGAGTAAAAGGCTTTTTGGCAGCAAAATGCCTTTAATTTACATTTGAAAATGCGGTCAGTTTTTGAGGCTTTGATCGACTCGGGTAAATGGTTATAAATGCGAGCCTACTATGGAGAGGGACTTTCCCGTTTTCTTTAGTCTGTTTGCGGGGACGGCCAGTCCTGGTTTCCTCATCGCAGAGTAGGTTCTACTGGGTGCAAACTAGGGAATGCAATTTAACCGGTTATTAACCGTTTTAGTATGAAAATAACTGGTTAAAACCAGTTATAACCGGTTATTTGCATTCTCTAGTGCAAACTCATATAGAAAATAACAAGACTCAGGAACAATGACTCGCTGATCACACACATATTGGCCCTTACTGAGTGTTGATTATGGGATGCATGCCTACAGGCCAAGTAATTGCTGACAAGGCACTGTGCCTTCCATGTTTTTAAAATAATAGTGTCTAGGGGGCACTAATTTGTGTTAATATCATCAAATAGTGTATAATGGGCTGCTTACAGAGACGGATTTTTTTACGCAACTGTCATCAATCTGTTGTATAACATTTTTGAAAACTTTTTTTTCGCAATTTCGACCCCCTGGCTTAATTCAGGTGCTGTATTGTTTAAAACTTGCCTACTATTACGCATATGCATTTCAAGCAATGGGCGAATTAGTAAATGCTTATATGCATTGCAATTTGTATTATAACATAACACACTAATTGAACTGCATACAGTACCAACCAATAATACCTTTGTACTTACATCTCATATGATCACCTACAAATATGACCAAGCAAAATTGACAACGAATCAAGAACTAGTTGACCAATTGTATTGCTGTTATTCAATTCGATAGCTGATTAAATAAGGTTCAAAATGGTATATGTATAATAAATGTTTGTGTACATATCGTAAGAGGAAGTATTTAAAGAATCATTGCATGCAACCTCTGTGAAAACTATTCACATAAACATTTATTATGCACCAATTTAAACCTCATTTAATCAGTTAACGATTTGAATAATAGCAATGCAATTGGTCAACTAGTTCTTGATTGGTTGTCAAGTTTGTAAGTCATATTTGTAGGTATAATCATATGAGATGTAAGTAAAAAGGTGATATATTATTGACTAGTACTGCTAAGTATAATTTTGCAATTTATGCTTGGAATAGCAATTTTTAATTCAGAGTCAGAGGATCTTAACGAAACATTTACATTCATTGTACAAAAGCTGTACTGGGGTCCTAGTAAAAAAGGGTACAAGTCTAGTGTACTCCGTTCATGCATATACCCTTTTTTATTAAGAGTTAAGTTGATTTGTACCCTTTTTCACTAGGACCCCAGTTTAAGGTTTAAAACCATGATGTACAAATGTAAGCAAAGTTTCACAAGATCATTTTGTAGGTCTACAACCATAAAAAAATATTATATCAGCTGACAACATCGCACAATTTGACCTTAGATAGGTTAACTTAACAGTTCTCTTACTATGGCATAAATATTCACACATTTGTTTTCATTCGAAAGCCCATACAAAAATCACAGCTAGGGATTAGAGATGCAAGCTAAAGTACCGGTACATAGAAAAGGCAAAGAATGTAATGCCAAGTTCAGAAAATGACCACAAAATTAAATCGCCTCGGCAGATCAAATTAATAGCATGACTACCAAATCTTAGCGAGCAAAATAACCAGCTATGAATGTTATAAATTGTAATATTACTTATTCTATAGGCTTCATACTTTCAATTAGTATGTAATTTGTCTTCTAAACAAGAATTTGCAATTTAAAAAAAAATAGAAAAAAATAGAATTTGCAATTTAAAAAAAAATAAAAAAAAATAATCATATAAGTACTGGACTGAATTCAGCCTACTAGCCTATTTAGCGTATTAAATCTATATAAATAAAAATGAATCGCCAAAATGTATGTGATCGCATAACTTCCGAAAGACTGGACCGATTTGGCTGATTTCTTTTTTGTTGTGTTCGTCATTGTCAGGACAAGGTTTGTATGACAGAAAATAATTGAAAAATCCACCGGGAAAGTCAGAAATTTGCAGCGGGGCGAAGCCGCTGGCGGGCCGCTAGTTTGATATAAAATGCTTTTCATCGAATAAACAGCCCGATACAAATCGTATCCTATTCGGATCTTAGACCTCACATCATTTACTGTAAAATGCTTTTCGGTAGAAACTGTTTTAATATATCAAATCGAATTATGGGCACAGATAAAAAGACAGCAAAATGAAAATTTGGAGTTGCGCATAGTGTGAAGTCAAATAGGACTCTGCTCAGTATGTGCTGCAGCCAGCGCCACAGGCCCCAAAGCGCTGGCAATGAGCATTTTTTTTTTTTTAAGATTTGCTATTTGGGATAATGCTTTGTACAAGAATTAAAAACACAATACCAGAACTGGCAACCATAAAATCAGCATGATCATACTCACAAGAATCTATTCAGTAATTCAACTTTAAAAAAAATAAAGATTACATTCAATGTAACCACAAACACAATGTTATCATTACCATTATTAGCTCGTAGGTAACATGTTAGATTACCATTATAAGTAGACTTAATAATGGTATTAAGGTTCAATTTTTTTGTTTTATGATATGGAGACGGCAAGCGAGGGCACAGGTCGCCAGATGGTAAGTGGGCACATAGGCCCATAGGCACATGTGTCGCAAACTCAACATTGTGGGTAGTTATTGATTGTCTACTGTAGTTAATTAAGAACTACCTTCAATTTTTTCTACACTCACTAGTTAAGTGAAGGGGCTTCTAAACGGGCCATATTTTCACTGCAATATGTGGCCGGTATTGGTGTCCCTCTCTTACTCATATGTTAGAGAAAGACATTAATAGTTGCCGATCAAATATTGCAGTGAAAATATGGCCAGTTTAGAAGCCCCTTTAAGACTGCGCCGAGCGTACGCCGGATGTACAGTGGCGCCCTCATTACTATTATTGTGTTTTCTAATAAACTATAGTATTTTCTTGAAATCGGACGGTGCTTTTTTGTACTACAAATGAAAACACAACTTATAAGATATATCACATAGTTTAATAACAATTGACCTTCGAGTTATCAACTTAACGGAAAAAAGTGGCCACCTTTTCCCGTTAAGCTGACTAATCAAATGGTAATTGTTATTAAAGTTTGTTACGTATCACGTAAATTGAGTTTTTACTTGCGCTAGAAAAAAGCATCGTCTGATTCCAAGGAAATTCTTTAGTTAATTAGAAAACACAATAATAGTGATGAGGGCGCCAATGGACGCTCGACGTTTGCTCGGTGCAGTCTATCTTTCCCAATTTCATAAGTGTTTATTTGTTGTTCATGATGATTTATAACGTAAGGATTTCACAGCTTTCTACGCGCCATATAAAATATTTAGGTTAAGATGTCAATCACGGCTGCCATTTTTCTATGCCGAGAAACCATGTTCTGCTATTCTTATCTAAACTATAAAATCAAGTTGCATTGCAAGACTGTCTTACGCGCAAGACACACTGAACACGGGCGCGGGTCGGCAGATCGGCGCGTCTACTCGCTATAGTACGACACACAGACAACGTTCATGAGTCTGGCGCGCGTCCATACAAGAAACGACCAGTGGCCCGTTTCACGAAGCAACAGGTTACAAATTATAAGCGGAACTCACTTTCTAAGGCCAGGGTCGTTTTCACCCGCCGCCCGCGGCCGACAGCGGCTCGCCGCCCGCGGCGTTTGAATGGTATGATCGGGAATGCTCGGGAGTGGTCGTTTTCACCCGCCGCGTGCGGCGTCCACCCAAACGACGGGCGAAAACGACCACTCCCGAGCATTCCCGATCATACCATTCAGACGCCGCGGGCGGCGGGCCGCTGTCGGCCGCGGGCGGCGGGTGAAAGCGACCCTGGCCTAACAGGAGTTAGAAAGAGACTTCCGCTTGTAATTTGTAACTTGTAGCTTCGTGAAACGGGCCTCAGAGGGTCCAGACAAGATGCATTACGCTTACTAGCGTTTCTATTCGTTTCCTCTTTAAACCAATCGCATCACTGGTAGATCACGTGACTTTTCGTATCACGTCACCTACCAGTGACGCGATTGGTTTAAAAACGAAACGAATAGAAACGCTAGTTAGCGTAATGCATCTTGTCTGGGCCCTCAGATCCGCGCGCGCGTTGTGTGTTTTGCGCTTTAAAACCGGGGTGGAAGCATGGTATACAACTGGGGAAGTGCATGATTTTTATCATTTGACATTTCGATTCTAAAAAGATTGCAAAATATTATTCTAAGAAACCCTTTTGGTCACGATATGGCAATCCGATCCATGGGAAGTCAATTTAGAGTCAGTTCATCGTTTTTATTACATGTAAAAATTACATGACTTGTAAAATACATATTTTAATACAAAAATACTGATCGCAGATAAGAAGAAGAAAGATAAGATATAAAACATTTCTTTATGTATTCTAATAAATTCATGGAATTAAATTAAATCACGCGATAGAATTTAGCGCAAAACATACTAAAAGAAAGCAAAGGTCGGTTTTCGCCCATCTCTAACCTTCTGAGTCCCTAGGTTCTTGCTTGAGGACATACCACCTAACATAAAAAGCACCCTATACTTAATTCGAAAAGGCTGCATTTACAATGTTACAATTACAACAAAGAAGGCGGCTAACTGCATGTAGGGAATGCAATTTAACCGGTTAAAACCGGTTATAACCGGTTATTTGCATACCCTACTGCATAGTAATTGTATAAGCATTTTAAATTTAATGTGGTTACCAATAGAGTATACAATGCTTCGACGACAACGTTGCACAGCTTCCTTCTTTGGTAGGCCCGCGTTTGTGTTTTGCACTTCTGTATTGTAATATTAAATCGGCTCTTGTTCGAGAATTTCATTAGAATATAGATAACAGGTATGAATAAAATCTCAATGGAATAATATCATTCTTTAAAAAGTGTATGTGGACATTTACATAAAGTCGCCGTCAATAGAACTTGCAAAAGATGTAAACAAAACCAAACGAACCAATTCACCATGATTAATCGATAATCACGTACTTTTAAAGATCAACTGAGGTCTTTGCAACGATATATACACTAAATCATTATTTTCATTCAAAGTTTAAGATGTAATAACTATTCATTATACGTTATCTATATAAATAAAAATGAATCGCCAAAATGTATGTGATCGTATAACTTCCGAAAGACTGGGCCGATTTGGCTGATTTCTTTTTTGTTGTGTTCGTCATTGTCAGGACAAGGTTTGTATGACAAAAAATAATTGAAAAATCCACCGGGAAAGTCAGAAATTTGCAGTGGGGCGAAGCCGGTGGCGGGCCGCTAGTTTTTAATAAAAACACGCTTGGTGAATATTTGGGGTTATGTGTCAAACAGTACTAACTTGTTTACATAGTTCGTAAGTTCTATTGACGGCGACTTTATGCATTGATGCATTGCTTTGGCCTTGCATCGTTTGTTTATGTGCGTGCATGTCAGACCTTCAATAATGACTATTTTAAAAAGTCTTAATCAGCTGTTAGTCAATACGTTGGCAACCGTTAAACCGCTAACCGACCGTTTAATTGTTGGTGAACACTGCACAAGACAGACAGCGGTGTCTCAGACAAAACACTTGTAGCAAATGTAACCTTATTATTGCAACAGGAGAGGATTGAATTTGCTTTGGCTATTAAATTTGAGATACTACCTATTGGCTTATAAGGACAGCTAGGGACTATGAATTTCGAAAGAATATTCCTATCCTACAAATTCACATACATCCTCTTCAACGTAAACGTTCCCTTCTCTTTCCAGCGATGGGTCCTGTCAGGCTGTTCACGCCCTACAAACGAAGGAGACGCAACCAGGATTGCGAGGACAAGAAACCCAAGGTGAAGAGAGACAGCAGCCTGGGGGACAGTGACCTGGATAATATACACCAGAACAGCAATAACAGCAACTCCAAGGAGGCGTGGCAGTCCATAGCCGAGGGGTTGGAGAGCAATGCTGATTATCACTTGCTGGAATCAGCTGATACAAGCACGGATCCCACTGCAGGTAATGTAAACAGAAAACTATTGAGTCGTTCGTTAACTGTTTTTATGTTGTGTTTTTCTCTTGTCTTTATTATTGTTACTATTATTTTCTGTGTTCTCTTTGTATTTATTGTTTTTTTTTACATTTATAATTTTAATATTTTTATTGTTTGTGTCACCTTCCGTGCTGTCACCGAGCGGGCCCAACGGAAGACCAGCGCTGGCTTAACAGCGGCACATGTGTTTGCGATATTCGTCCAATTTTATTATTCGAATAATACGAATACTTAGATATCCAATGTTCGAATAATTGGAATATTTTTGAAAATAAAACATAATGATTCTGAGTTGTGTAATTGTAAAATATGTAATGTGTAAAATTACACATTTTATAATTACACCCGGGTTAGTATGCAGGGGGTTTCGGGGGCGATAAATCGATCTACCTAAGGTTCATTTTTAGAAAACTTACCAAAAAAATAAGTCAAGGTCAAGGACTTTAACTGATATGCCACTATGGAACCCTGCCGCATAACGTTAATCATTAATTTTGGCGTAATTTCTTTCATGTGGTTTGACGCTGTCATTATGACAGGGTTCCATAGTGGTATAACAATTAGACATTGACTATACTGTAAAATAAATTCTGGATTATTTACGGGTGTTACAGAAAACACAGTGAAGGGAAAGCGTGTAGCTAGTAATAAAATAACCAGACCTAGGAATATCTGGGGCAAAATTAAATGACAGCTAGGGATTGCCTATATCGATAAACTCAATTATCGATGCTTTTCCCAAATACTAGTGATCGCTCCAAGTTTTGTTTATAATAATAAAATTTTATTGAAAGTATGCAAATGAAACAAAATAGCTACGTACTTTTTTTTCAAGGATTTTTTAACCTTCACTCATCATCATAAATTTTATTTACTCCTAACTAATTCTAATCGTTTATTTAAACAATAGTAAATGGGACAGTCATTCTGAAATACACAATAAGGGGAAAAGTAAAAAGTATGATGGTGAAGGTTAAAAAATCCTTTTAAAATAAAGAATAACCCGAATTATGTTGCTATTTTGTTTCATTTGCATACTTTCCATACAATTTTATTTTTACCAACAAAACTTGGAGCGATCACTAGTATATGGGAAAAGCATCGATAATTGAGTTTATCGATATAGGCAATTTTGCCCCGTATATTCCTAGGTCTGAAAATAACTATAGTAAAATATGTATGTGTGTAAGGCCGCTTCCTGACTTGGCGGTATACTTGCAGTAAAACTTACTGTCGGCATAAACGCTGCGCGTTGATTGGTAGATGCCACTAGTTACCTAGCAACCCTTACTGATTCCGTGTTTTACTGCAAGCATACCGACAAGTCAGGAAGCGGCCTAAGATTCAGATTGCACCGCCATTTTGAATTCCTGCTATGCGATGTTATTAAATGAGCCCGTGTCGTTTATCTTTGCGAATGATATGAAATATGAGACGGTATTATAACCTCGTAAGGCCCAGTGTGTCATAGAATGTACAGTCGACGTCATAAACATGTTTACACTACTAATATGAAGTTGTCCCGGTGAATGAAAGTGACAAGGTACTGTACATAATCAAGGCAATTTTTTTTAACTGTGTTGCCATGGGAATTTGTTTCATTTTCTTGTCTTCATAAACTGAAAATGGCATTATTGTACAGTCGAGGAAATTGAATCCTAGACCACTTTGGACTAAGTCAAAGTGATGTAACCAATCAAAACGTATGAGACTTCATATGATTTTATTTACAGTGTCACTTTGACATAGTCCAAAGTGGTCTAGGAATCAATTTCCTCGACTGTACAAACGTAATTGAGCTTTATTGCCTTGATGGTAGATTCAAAGTCCTACTCATAAAAAACTCCTTGTTTGTAGTATGGTGGGCCTTACGAGGATAAAAATGCAATGCAATTATGCAAAACTATTTGCGCATGCGTTAAATGACGGCAAACGAAATGCTAGCGCGAATATTAGCTTTATAAATATCGTCCGTTTACTTTCTCAACCTTGTATCTGATTAAATAGTTAGATAGGAAAAGCACTCATGTTGTCTAAAGTATAAAGACTACTTTCCTATCTAACTATTCGATAAGATACGAGGTTGAGAAAGTAAAGCGGCGACATTTTCATTAACAGCGAGACTTACTTTTGTATAGCTAAAGCTTTGAATTAATAATCTACTCAAGCGAACTATTATATAGTATACTAGCTGTCCGCGCCCGACGTCGCCCGGGTGTAATTTTTTTTTCATACAAACCTTATGAAAAATAGTTTACGACCTATTCTCAGACCTACTGAATATACACACTAAATTTCATAAGAATCGGTCGAGCCGTTTCGGAGGAGTTTGGTTACAAACACTGTGACCCGAGAATTTTACATATTAGATATTAAAACTTGTTGCTTGCGACTCCGTCCTCGTAAGTCGTTTATCGCTATTCAAGCTATCTACATGCCAAAGGGTGTAGCGGGATAAGCCTTCAAAAATTGCCCCCAAAGCTTTGAGTTCAAAACTACTATCAGTTGATGCCCCGTCAAATGAAAATAATTCATACCAATTTTTAACCCTCTACTGCCACCTGGAACCCCACGACATTCATTTAACCCTAAAACGTTTTTATTTATTTTCTCAAAAAGTATAAAAAGGAGAATTGTCAAATTTTGCACAAATGTTGATGTGATCAATATAAACTATCAAAAAAAAAATGAGCCCTCTACTTACTTATTTTCCTAGAAAAAAACCTAAATTAAAAATTAAAACATCCTGTATAACAATTCAGGCTCGTTGTACTATCACCATTTTTTTACTAAATATTAACCAACTACCTATCTACATAATATGTAAGTTTCATGTAATTAACAAAGGTGGAACAGTGTGAAAATATAGGTATTGTTCAGTACGTACCATGTATGTAACACGCTTACGGTGACGACATTAGTAAAAGATATCGGCCCGCCAACCGGGAAGCCATCCGTAATCGAACTTTTTTTAATTTGCTAATGTCGAATGTTTAAGGAAGATGAATGAAACTCATTAATACATATTTGAACGGGAACACCTTAAAATCTCGAATTATTTAATTCCGAATTTGAAAAAACCGAATTTCATAATTCCGAATTTTTACAATACCGAAAAAATATAAGGCCGAATATCAAAATCTAGAATTTTACCGAATATTAAAATCACGAAAACGTTTTTCCGAATATTATATTTACGAATGTTGACGATTCCGAATTTTCTTTGTACGAAATTTATAATTCCGAAAATTCACAAACCAGATCGATAATGAAAAATTTGAAACTAACCACTTGAATTGAATTGAAGTCTACTTGAAACAAAAGTTAGGTGAGATGACGAGCACATAACTAAACTAGGTCATCTTACCTTGATAGGTTAGGTTAGGTTAGAGTTGCATCAAGGCGCGAAGCGCCTGAGCTACGTGGAACAGGATCTCCGTCGACTTTGTCGGACATTTCGTACAGTTTTTGAGCATTAAGCATGCTAAACATCATACAATATTTTATCAGGCGCTTATTTGAAATAAAAAATCTTAGAGAATTCGGGGTGCTAAAATTTCGGAATAATGAATATTCGGGATTCGGAATAGCAATAATCGGAATTGTGATTTTCGGAAAAATATTTTTCGGGATTTTAATAATTCGGAAATGTAAACATTCGGAATTTTAACAAATCGGGATTCTGATACTTCGTGAAAATAAAATTCGGAATAGTGATGATTCGGTAATTTCAAAATCGGAATTCTGAAATTCGTGTTTATCAAATTCGGAAAAAAATATTTCGAGATTATGTAGTGTACCCATATTTGAACAAGTGTTTCTGTTTATTTATTTTTAGTAATATAAATTCGAGTTTATGACAACAAACTAATTATAAGTAGCTAACTACTAACTAACCTAAAATACATCCTATATTTAGTCTTCAAATAAACTTACGTAAAATGCTGAGTACCCTAAGTAGTACCTTTTTGCTAAACGGTAAAGTAAAATAAACAGAAACATTTGTTCAAATATGTATTAATGAGTTTCATTAATCGTAGCAAATTAAAAAAGATCGATTACGGATGGCTTCCCGGTTGGCGGGCCGATATCTTTTATTTACTAATGTCGTCACCGTAAGCGTGTTACATACATGGTACGTACTGAACAATACCTATATTTTCACACTGTTCCACCTTTGTTAATTACATGAAACTTACATATTATGTAGATAGGTAGTTGGTTAATATTTAGTAAAAAAATGGTGTTAGTACAACGAGCCTGAATTGTTATACAGGATGTTTTAATTTTTAATTTAGGTTTTTTTCTAGGAAAATAAGTAAGTAGAGGGCTCATTTTTTTTTTGATAGTTTATATTGATCACATCAACATTTGTGCAAAATTTGACAATTCTCCTTTTTATACTTTTTGAGAAAATAAATAAAAACGTTTTAGGGTTAAATGAATGTCGTGGGGTTCCAGGTGGCAGTAGAGGGTTAAAAATTGGTATGAATTATTTTCATTTGACGGGGCATCAACTGATAGTAGTTTTGAACTCAAAGCTTTGGGGGCAATTTTTGAAGGCTTATCCCGCTACACCCTTTCATTCAAATCGGTTCTGCCGTTTAGCCGTGAAAGGGTAACAAAGAGACAAAGTAACTTTAACATTTGTAATATTTTATGGATATGAGATTGTAAAGAAAACATGTCTATATTCAGTGGGTAGGCCGCAAGGGTACTTTTACACGCCAAAATCTACCAGCGTTGTCCAAGAGACCACTGCTATGAAAATAAAGTCGAATTATTACAAGGAATACTTTATTACAAACCGACTTCTGCTTATTATTCCTTCAAAACAACCGACAAGGCAAGACTAGCGAAAGTTTACATCGTTTTCTAAAACATATCCTTGGGAGCAAAGACATCGAGCCACTTTCTATGGAAATTCAGTACTAAGTGGCTCGATTTGTTTGCTCCCAAGTGTAGTACGTTCTAGCTTTGTAAGCGCAGCCTTAGCCAAGTTTGTACGCGTATATAGCTATGCGAGTTAGCGAGGAAAATATCTACCAATAGGAGCGCTGCGCTGAGATGGGGAAATGGTGGTTGAGTTAAAAATATTACTATAGTTAAGTTCTTAAGTCCACTTACGAGAAATTTGGTTTTATGTTTATGTTTGCTTTGTTTCACTCTTGTGAAAAATGAAAATGAAAATGTTTATTCAGAAATATTTATTCACTGCCAGCAACGCATATAAGCATTACATTGCATTGCAAACTATACAAGCCGTATGTAAGACTAGAGGACGCCCGCGACTTCGTACGCGTAGAATTAGTTTCCCGCTACTCCCCCCATTTCTTCCCTTTGGGAGTCGATTTTCGGAAAATCCTTTCTTAGGGCTCACTTACATCATGAAAGGAACCCCTGTACCAAATTTCAAGTTTCTAGGTACAGTAGTTTCGGCTGTGCGTTGATATATAAGTCAGTCAGGTTTGCCTTTGATAATATATAAGATTGAAGTTCACATCTAAGAATTGTTTTATAATGTGTATTCATATTTTTAATACATTACCAGATATTATTAAAATAGGTAGCCTCAACCAACGTAAAGAGGCATTGAAGTCTTGGCTTTTGGATCATTGTTATTATAGTTTGAAGGAATTTAAATAGTTTAGGTAATTAGGTAGTATGTTAAAAATTATTATTTTAACAGTTGACATAATATTTAGTAATAATAGTGACTTGTTTTAAATCTGTGGAAATTAGTGTGTTAGTTTTAAATGTGATTTTTTATACCAAATTTAATTGAATTCTTATTAGTTGTATTAGTGCCCTATGTTGCATGTATTGTGTGTATGTCTGAAAAGACAGGGTTTGGTGAAACTTTGACAGCAAATGTAATTGCATTCCTACCCACTTGACTGCTTTAAACAAAAAATGATCAATTTAAAAACCGTGCAAATTGCACCTTGCAACTAGTGTTGCTGAGAGAGTACCTAGGTACCTACTTTACGTTACTATATATTGAACATTTTGCAACTCTAGTTGCCAAAAGCATGTGAGTCGGTACGTGAGTTCCATACGCAATAAATATATATGATTTATGAACGCGTCATAAGATTTCAGTCTTAGGATCGTAGTCTCGAGCACTATGGGTCATGGATCCCACGTTTGCCTTCTGCCATAAAAAACCTATTGTCCCCAGGCCTTCCAGACATGGGCGGTGTCGTGAAACGGCTCGACGACATCGGCCAAACCCTCGTCCGGCTCGCCGGCGACCTGAAACAGTGCGTGGAGGAGGTCAAGATGGTCAGCACGAGACAGCTGGAGCGGGTAGAGCAGGAGCGGGCGTCCGCGCTGCTCGCGGCCAGCGTCGGCGTCCACGTCGACGACCAGGTGGCGCTGCATGACGCGGATGACGCCGCCAACAAGAAGGTAGGGCGTAGATGCAACCTTATTTTGGTTAGGTTCCATTTGTGGTTAGTAGTTGACCAGGTCGCAAAATGACCACATTGCTTTTTTCATGTTATGTCTGTCTTAGCAAAGTTGACGGTGCCCCGCACGGCGGGGCTCCGTTCCCTGAGCTGTTTGCCCTTCGGGCATAAGAAGTTACCTTACGAACATAACGTACCTAGTAACACAAACGAAGTGATCATTTTGCGACATGAACGTTTTATAATGTAGACGTTTGGCGGGGTCGGTAATTTTGCGACTCTCTCTTTCCGAGTCCGTCCCGGTCGTAACGCATAACTCGCTGGCGACCTGAAACTGTGTGGAGGAGGTTTATATGGTCAGCACGAGGCAGCTGGAGCGGGTAGAGCAGGAGCTGCATAATACGGATGACACCGCCAAGAAGCCAATCATCCTTATTAGGTCTAGGTACAGTCGAGTTCATAAATAAGTACACACTTTAGTACCTTATCACTTTAAACGGGTTCAGCAAAAAATAACCTCCTCTGAAACAAATTCTGCAAAGTGATATGAAATGAGTGTAAACTGTATTTTGTATACTATTGATTTTATTTCAGTGCGCCAACTGCAACCGAGAAGCGTCAGCGGAATGCTCTCTCTGCCGGCGGACGCCTTACTGCTCGACGTACTGCCAGAAGAAGGACTGGGCGTCCCACCAGATCGAGTGCCTGCGCTCCGTGCCCTCCATGCACGACCAGCACCAGTCCATCATGCTGATCGTGGAGAGCCAGCAGCAGTAGCAAGGTCAGTCAGACGCGATCACGTTCTGCCGTGATACCTTAGTACTGCCAGAAGAACTGGGCGTTCCACCAGATCGAGTGCCTGCGCTCCGTGCCCTCCATGCACGACCAGCCCAGTCCAACATGCTGATCGTGGAGAGCCAGCAGCAGTAGCAAGGTCAGTCAGTCGCGATCGCGTTCTGCCGTACCTTAGTACTGCGTAAAGGACTGGGCGAACCACCAGATCGAGTGCCTGCGCTCCGTGCCCTCCATGCACGACCAGCACCAGTCCATCATGCTGATCGTGGAGAGCCAGCAGCAGTAGCAAGGTCAGTCAGTCGCGATCGCGTTCTGCCGTGTTACCTTAGTACTGCCTAAAGGACTGGGCGTCCCACCAGATCGAGTGCCTGCGCTCCGTGCCCTCCATGCACGACCAGCACCAGTCCATCATGCTGATCGTGGAGAGCCAGCAGCAGTAGCAAGGTCAGTCAGTCGCGATCGCGTTCTGCCGTGTTACCTTAGTACTGCCTAAAGGACTGGGCGTCCCACCAGATCGAGTGCCTGCGCTCCGTGCCCTCCATGCACGACCAGCACCAGTCCATCATGCTGATCCTGGAGAGCCAGCAGCAGTAGCAAGGTCAGTCAGTCGCGATCGCGACTCACCGTCCGTTCTGCTGTGTTACCTGAGTACTGCCAGAAGGACTGAGCGTCCCACCAGATCGAGTGCTGATCGTGGAGAGCCAGCAGCAGTAGCAAGGTCAGTCATGATTTTTCTTGACATGGGCGTAAAGGAAAATTACAAAAATTCAAATAAAAATGATCAATATCTCCGAAACTAGTAACAAAGAATTGGATAGGTGGAATACCACCCTTACCCCCTTACTAATAAACGTTTTGTCCTTACCTGTCAAATTCAAATGTCACAATGATAGATAAGGAGAAAACATTGCATAGCTATACTACCGTTACTCAACGTTTATTAGTAAGGGGGTTTAGTCTGTAAGGTATTTGTAAATGAGAGATTGGTTGACTTAAATAAAATTATTCTATCCTATTATGTTTACAGACGAAAACCGGGGCCGCTCCCGGGCCGATATGGCTGAAAGTGGAATACTACTCATTAATTTGGACTCGGATTTTTAACCGTTAAATGTTTAACTAATGAAAGACAAGTCAAGAGAGTGATGCCATAGACTATACGTTAAACTGCCACTAGTATAGAAAATGGCGATAGGTTTTTTTTTAAAGGTGTTCTGCTAAGTAAGGCCTACGTCAAATTTCGTTAGTTCGAAAAATAATCTTGTGTCGGTCGATTAAAGTTGAAAGTTACTTTGACAAATGTCCTGGATTTAGGATAAAGATCATGATTGTAGAGGTTTGTCTCAAAAGCATACTATTTTTTTTCTAGGGTGATGGAACCAGTAATGGACAATGCACCAATAATGGACAATTGATTCTTATTTTACAGAAGATAAGGGTTATTCATTTGTTTTGCAACAAACAATTGAAGACCGTATAAAATTTGAATTAAGAGTGAAGTGTCCATTACTGGTGCCTTTCAGTTAAGTGTCCACCATTGGTGCCGTCACCCACTTATGGTTATTATTTACTGAGAAATAATTAATATATATATTTCCAGTGTTTGATACGCCCGATTTGAACTAGCGGTCGGAATGACGCCATTTTGTTTGTAACTGCGTTTTTTTTTTAAGTCCAGCACTATTTGACGTAGAAAAGACCATGTGGCGTTTAAGCAATAACGAACCAGAAAAAAATTATGCTTTGAAGACAAACTTCTTTCGAAATGGCCACCATACTACAAACAAAGTGGTTTTTTGTCAGTGCGACTTTGATTCTACCGTCGAGGCAATAAAGTTTAATTACGTTTGTTTGATAAAATTTTCAGTTTATGAACATAGGAAAATAAACCTTATTCCCATTGCAACACAGTTCAAATTAAATTGCATACTGGGCCTTACTAAGATAAGCATGATTGGTTTTTCAGCACACCTTTTAAAAAGTTCCTATTGTCAATTAGTTCCATTTTAAATCGCTTCGTCTTTCGTTTACTAGCTTACTATAAGTACTATTATATTATACTCAATACCAAAGGCGACTAACTGCAGCGTAGTACTCGTAGAATTCTCAACTCTATGGATAACCATATAAAATTTAAAATGGTTTTCCTATTACCATGCAGTTAGCCCCTTTTTTGTCACAGCAAGGTTGGCAATGTCGCTTTTTTGTCCAGCGTAACCTTGGAATTAAAGTGTAAAAATTTAAGAGAACGCAAAATCTCAAAATTATGTTCCAATGCACCTTATTCCGGTGTAATAAGAACTTAGTAACATATTTATGACATTCTTTCTGTACACATTTTTCCACTTGACTGTACTGCAATTAAAATAATAGTACATTACTTAACAAGGGCTGTAAAAGAAAGAAAGCCCGAAATCGCAGGTATTTGAGACCCGAGCCGTAGGCGAGGGTTGTAAATATGTGATAGAGGGCTTTCTTTTTTACTGCCCGTGATGAGTACACAAATTTACGTCTTCACCTGGCCACAATGCGAGTTTTACCGTGCGCGCAGCGTGCGATAAAACTCACATTATGGCCAGGTGTTACGTAAAATATATATTTTACTTTTCAATAGTTACAACGGGTATCGATTGGGATGTGTTCTGAAACGACCTATAGTCCATACCAACTGAGTTGTCTTTTTTAGTAAACACTTTAATAACCTCAAAATGCATCGTTTTCGGCTAAGACGGCCATTTTCTGGTGAATAAAGCAACTAGAGACCACATTTTGAACACTATCTTCCTGATTTTACATCATAGGTGGTTTTTTTTAAATGATAAAATTGTAATTTTAGGCGAAAAGTAAGCATTTTGAGGTTATAAAACTGTTTACTAAATAAGACGAGTCAGATGGAATATTTGTCGATTTTTTTTTTAATTATGTCAAAAATGCGACGTTTAAACTTTTCTTTAACAAGTATAGTACAGATTTTGTTATTATATTTTGGTTAACTGTAATAGAGTTAATTATAATAGATATAGCCAGAACATAACTATATCTAATGATTAGTCCACGCTATGTACAGTCGGCCTTATAAGAAGCTGCACACTTTTGTACCTTGTCGCTTTAACGTCTTTGACAGATTAGTGTAGCAGTTCAAACATGACGTTAAAGTGACAAAACACTAAAGTGTGCAGCTTCTTATAAGGCCGACCGTACACTTCGTTCGTTCAAATAGTGTGCATTACAACCCTTTAAAGTTGTCGACACCGCTTCTTTGTTGCAATTGTAGCGGCACATCAAAGCATGTTAAGCTGGGTCCACATTTGTATCATTTCGTCGTATCGTATCTCCGTCGCGTTGCACCAACGCGTATCAAGATCGCTAGTGTGGACGCAAAAACAGCGCGATCATGCGGCGCGCCGTATCTGATCGCTCGGGATCGATGTTGACACGCGTTTATTATATACCCTGCACACTCGCGATCAGATACGCGTATCAAGAACAGTCAGTATGGACGTGTTTTGATACTGTATCACGATACGAAGTTATGATTTGATACGCGATACGCCGTGATCGCTCCCGAGGCGGTTTTTCCCCGATCATCAAAGGGGATACGGATAGCGTCCACACTTAATGATACGGCGTTATGATACGATACGCTGCTACGCTACGGTTAGTATGGACGCATTTTTTCACGCGACGATGGTAGTGATACGATGTGCCCAAAGTGAGCGTCCATACTTAGGATACGCGAGCTCGATACGATACGCGTGATCGTGATCGGCAAAATGATACAAATGTGGACCCAGCTCAAAACTATTTGAACGAACGAACTATAACATATTTGTTTTGTAGTGTGAACTCGTTATAAGATTAATGTCTGGTGCAGTCTAGGAAGTTTCAAATGTAACAAGGTCTCAAAATACATTTTATACATTGAAACAGTAATTATGTGTATTTGTGGCAACAATTAAATCTCTATAAATCTGTCACACTGGCAACCTCAGAAATAACCATGTTTTTTGTATTTTTTTATTTATAAAATAATTTAGGTATTTAAATAGAATAGAGATAATATTGTTAGTGAGATTGTTAAAACGGTTGTCGTTGAACATGGTTCAAACTTAATTAATATCAAATTATGCATACATTTTTAAAATCGCATTTCTCAATAAAATATGAAAATACCGTAAAAGAGTTTACCAAAAGTGAAATTAAAATTAGCTAAGAAATACGGATAATACAAGTAAAAACCTTTTATACATTTCCGGACATAAATATCTGTGTTTATGGTACCTTTCCTGATGACCCAGTGCGTTTTCCATAGGTACATATTGCTTGCCAGATTAAATATTTTTCCCCAAACTTTCCATAAAAATATATTTATTTTGATCGCATATAAAGTGGCATGAGCTTCGCTTAGTATCAGACCTATTGTCGCCAATACCAATATGATAGTTTGAGTATTGGCGACAACAGGTCTGATACTAAGCGAAGCTCATGCGACTTCCACTTTTTTTTCTATTCCGTGTATTTAACTATTATGCAGACTCAAAAAACTTTTCGGTACGAGCCTTATTACTATGCACTTAGCTGCATTCTTTGGTATCACGGCAGTGCCAACAAACATTTACTGCCCTGCTAAGAAAAAAGAGCGCATGTCTCATCTAACCGCGTATGTATAAGTAACCTTATTTCTTAAGGTAGGGGGCTAATTTTGCTTTGACTATCAAATGGCACATGCGTTCTTTTTATTTAGAAGTTCAGTATAGCCGATCAACCCTAAAACCATATTGCTTTTGCCTTGTTTATCGTATCGTCAATTATGATAGCTCTTATTTACTTAACAGTAATGGCTGCCGGGTTAGAAACAATACCGAAACACGAAAAAGGCATATTTTCATAGTGTAGAATGTTAATTGAAAACATTTAATTATTAATTCGGAAATATGTAAACAGTTATTTCAGACGTTGCCACCTTGACATATTCATACGCAATTAAACCTTGGTTAAAACTATTGTTTGCAATAAAATTAGAATCAAAATTGATTAAGATTAAAAAATATTTTTAATATTTGTAATTGTCGTTAGTGAATATAATAATAATTATCATAAAATAAATAAAATTTGACTTTAAGCAATAATTAAGCAATTTTATAGTACGCTGGCTAATTTTGCCATTATTCGCTAAATAGTTATGTCTTAACGCATTCACTGCCAGAAACGCATATGGGCGTTCTTCCGACTCTCACCCAGTGCCTTGAACGCGTATATGTGTTTTTACAGCTCGCTAGCTAAATATAAAACAAAAGACGGCAATAATGTATGTATATAGTCGGTATTCCAATTCGAGTTCAAAATCTGACAGTTCCCATCTTGATTACCTTAAAACGAGGTAATGAGGAACTAAGGGGTAAATAGGACCACAACCTAAAATGATAATGAAGCATAACTTGTCACAAATAAGAACAAGTATTAAATGAACGTTACGTTATATTGGAATCTATTTCAGTCTTATAATTAGTAACATATGCTTCATTTTAAGTTGTGTCCCTATTTACCCCATAGTTCCGATTTACCCCGTTTTACGGTATATAGTTAATTTTAACATTATTTCATAAAAACATGAATGAGAACTCGTGTAACCAGTAATATATGGGTAAGTTTTATTGATGAAAATACCTACACTTAAACCAAAATGCAGTAATCACAGCGAATGTGCGCCCGTTGAGGTTAGTATTATATTTTGATCTCGAATTCTATCACCGACTGTAGGAATTACGTAAGCTGATAAAGTGATGACGCTGCGTCAACGCCGTACATTATTTCAAGGGCTTACTCGGCAAAACCACATTGCTTTTGACGTGTTATTATTCTCGTGGTTACGATAGCTCTATTAGGGGCTGACTCGTGGTCACACCAGAGGGCCCTGCCAAGATGCACTACGCTAACTAGCGTTTCTATTCGTTTCGTTTTTAAACCAATCGCGTCACTGGTAGATGACGTGATACGAAACGTCACGTGATCTACCGGTGACGCGATTGGTTTAAAAACGAAACAAATAGAAACGCTAGTTAGCGTAGTGCATCTTGGCAGGGCCCTCAAGTTGTCACTCCACTGCTATACGCTTCCAGAGGAAATTCTTCAGAAGTAATTTTTGTTCTGCAAAAGTAGGTAGGTTAGGTTCGTTAGGTATCTTTAGATGCCCGAAGGGCGAACCGCCCAGAAATAAGAGCCCGTTGAATAGCAGTGGTGTGACGACCATAAACCGGATTGACGGGGGCTAAAATGTACCAGTGCTAGTGATTCATTAAATATCGACTAAGTTTATCGACAACTTTTTTCGTGACATATGGATCTTACATTTCTTGCAAAAGTAAGTTGTACCTTTATCTTCTGTATCTGAATGATCAGCTTTCCATGAAAATAAACGATCTTTATTCTTTCGATGCATTTTTAACAGACTTAATAAACAAAAAGGTTGTCAATTAGTCGGAATGCTAAAGAATATTGATGTACTGAATGAATTTGTTATTCAATGTAATTTCAATGGTTGTCAACAGTAACTCGAGTCCAGAGTCAATGTCAGATACCGGTTGTTTATAGTTGCGATAAGTATAAATAAAAGAGGTTTGCACATAATTAAAAGGCATTCAAACTTGGCCATTACTAATAATGATGATTAAAAATTGATTTTTATCGATAAACTTAGTCGACATTTAATGAATCACTAGCACTGGTGCATTTTTGCCCCCGTCAATCCGGCGTTTGGTGACGACGAGTCTGCACCCCTCTTATTTACTTGACAGTAATGGCGGCCGAGTTTAAAAAAATACGATACATGTCAAAAGCATTTTGATTTTATCGAGTAGAATAGAGCGGACGTTCGCGTTATTCATCTTATTCAAGCCAACTGGGCAACGGTGCGAAAGCGAATGCGTTAAGAATTGGTAACCCGATATGTAAATAAAAAAAAACAGGGCCAAAATGCTATCGTAATTCAAAAGAGGGCTAACTGTAGTAGTCAAAGCATTGTATACTCTATTGGTAACCAAATTAAATTTAAAATGCTTATACCATGCACTTAGCTGCCTTCTTTAGTGTTACGGCAGAATGGGCTTGATGTTACCAAAGTTTTTAATCCACGATGGCAACTTAATACGTATATGGATAGTTATTTTTTAACGAAAGTGACTTGTGCTTATATTTCGTCGTATTCGGTAAAATAGTTACCCCCCTTACTAATAAACGTTGAGTAAAGCTGCGACCACACCGGTGCTTAAAATACGATGACGGTACGGAATCGCAGTGACGCGTCGTATCAGCACCGTTTTTGACGCAAGCTCCACACACCAATGCTTAACGGTGCGTATATTACGGTACGTCAAAAACGGCGCCATGTTGTTACTATGACCCCGTCGTTTGTTTAAGCAGCGGTGTGGGGAGCGTGCGTCAAAAACGGTGCTGATACGACGCGTCACTGCGATTCCGTACCGTCACCGTATTTTAAGCACCGGTGTGGGCGTAACTTTACGGTGGTGTAGCTATACAATGTTTTGTCCTTATCTGTCAAATCCAAATGTCACAATGACAGATAAGGACAAAACATTGTATAGCTATACCACCGCTACTCAACGTTTATTAGTAAGGGGGTAAATAGTTAATAGTTGTGGATCGTACAAGCAACAGAGCAATATCAATGCAAGTTATATCCTTGTAAGGCCCACAATACTACAGAGTTTTTGTGAGTGGGACTATGAATCTTGAAGGCAACAGAGTAGAGTTCAATTACGTTTGTTCGATAATACCATTTTCAGTTTGAGAAGATAGGAAAATGAACTTTATTCCCTTTGCGAAACGATTCAAATTGAATCGCCTTGATTATGTACAGTCAGCATCAAATATATAGACACAGTAAAACTTTCAAAAATATGTAAACACGACTCTGCCGCGAGGGAATAAGGATGTATATATATTTCTGAAACCTTGTTAACTTATATATGTTTATGACGCTGACCGTACATTCTATCTCACACTGGGCCTTACGAGGATAAACGCGCCGACGTAGTTTAAAAATACTTTATTAAAATAAGATGGCTAGTATAAGTAATATTGTTACCAAAAATTAAGAGTTATGTATGATTTGTGTATCATATAGTTAAAAATTTCGATATCATAGTTAATGTGATTTTGTTAATTAGATAAATTTCCAAAAAGTGTTAATTTGTAATATGATTGTTTTAATCGTGTTTTTAAATAAAAAATCTCGCTTTTTTTTCCGTCGCGTTATTTCCCAAAAAATACATTTTTAAATATTGCATGCCGTAGTAACAAAGAAGGCGGCTAAGCTGCAATGTTTAAAATGCTTGTACAAACAAGGGTAAAAATAAAATTCCGCACAGTTTCAAAAATATGTACACACAAATCTTATCGCCGTGTTAATAAGGTCTATGTACATATTTTTAAGATTGGTGTATACATATTGAAGCCATTTACTGTACTATTTGCAATTAGCCACCTTCTTTAGTATTACGGCAAGCAATAATAACTAAGCCTAAGCTGCCTTTTTGTTTTTATTTAAAGTTTGAACAAGCCACAATTAAGGAGAAGTTTTTAGGAGAAAATGGGCGACTGGAAAAAACGCGAATATAGTCGCATTTTTTATGATTACATAATTATCTGCTGTAGCTCTTGGGTTTGTATCTCTTTGGACGCTTGCGGAGATTAATAGTGGTGTTAATTAATTTGTATCCTATTTCAACACGCCCAAAGACGATGATGCTTTGGCAGTAAAAGTTTACGCTTCGCTTCGCTTTATATGCGTCGGCCCTAACCTGAAAGACTAAAGACCTCTCGCACTATGCTCGACTGGAAAGAAATGTATCCAATTTTTCACCTTATAACTTTGTAATAAGGTTCAAAATTGGATACCTACATTTTTTGTCGACTACAATTTAATAATGTTGAGCTGAAATTGTTTGTAAACCGTATTGTTCCAAGTTGTATGTTTTCGCCAGAAGCTTTTAAAAGGCAATTTATTATAAATTAGTTTTGTACAGAGAAAATATGATGGTTTTGGTTAATAATAAGATCACAGGGTCGTGTGTTCCACTTTGTTTTAAGCCATCATTGCTTTCCAAACTGTAACGCTCTTTGCTATATGGTTACGGTCAAATGAGAGCTATAATTTAAAAAACATTTTTTGTTTCCATATTGAAAATGGCATTTAAGAGCAAAGGTTATTGAACTTTATTTCCTTGCTGTTAGATTCAAATTCCCAGAAATCTTCCAGTTTGAAATATGGTGGAGCTGACCAGGATATCGTTATGATTAATACCGCTATCGAACCGGGTTACAAACACGTTATAACGTTACAAATACCTATACAAAGGTAACGTTATTCTAAGGTCTGATTATAACGTTATCAATATGATATGTATAGTTAAACACAGTGGAATAGAGGCCCTGAAAGGAAATAGCAGTTGCAACAATATGATAAATTAGTTTAAGGTATTGAATCTGATTGTACAACTACAGAAATGTTTGCAAAGGCACCAAAATGTTATATATTCTTATATTATAAGTGATACATGTTTATAGGGTGTCAGCGATTGTACCCGGCCGTTAAGAAGTCAATCCTGACAGCTGTCATCGCAGTACAACTTATAACCTATTTTTGGGTTTGAGGTTATAATTTGTACTGAAATGACAGGTGTCAGGATTTACTTCTTATCGGCCGGGCACTATAGTCTTTGATGGCAGTAAAATAACGGAAAATGAGTGACGTTGATATATTCTGCACTCGAATAATGGATCTAGTATTACCACTAATACATTTACTCACTCTATCCAAGTTAACACCAGACGCTAACAAAGCAAGAGACAGAAATACGCAAACGAGAGGCGCGCGAGCAAGACGAAGTATCGCTGCTGTTAGTCGTGTAGACAGTTATTCGGGTAACGTTCGTCGGGCTCTAACACCCGTATTGACAAACAATACTTAAGGGATCCTTCACTGAGTAAACGCACTGCGTTCAATACAGCTTTGTGAAATACGTTATAAAATAGTATCCATTCAAACAATACCTTTATTCTAATTAGCATGTTCTATTCACTTTATAAAGGAAAAACAAGATTCGATTTAACTAACGTAAGATAAAACAATTATTATGTCATAAGTAGGGTTAGCACTTTTGGTGGCAAACCGTGGTTTTAGGATCCATGGAGTCGCTGTTTCAAGATTATTATAATACATACCACCTTGATTTTGAGGTTCAGTATTGTCATATTTCAAAATTCGATCTTTGATTAAATCGCTAAACGAGTTTAAATTAATTTTGGTACGGAGGATATCTCCGCTGTGAAAGCGTAACAAACAAACAAATATAAGTAGGTATGGATAAACTGAACTAAAAATGTATTTAGTTTATTTAGAAATATGACAAAACTAAAGAACAAAATCAAACTGATAGGGTAAATTTACCAGTGGTCAGCTGTAGTCGGCCTCTGCCTGTACTTTGTATAAGTGGGAAGAGTACGAAAGATATATTTCCCACTTTTCGCACTCATATAACGTCGCCTACTGGTATCTGGCTGACCACTGGTGACTTAACGTATGTGTAATAATAATTAGGAAATAGCGAGCGACTCCATGGATTCTAGAACCACGTTTTGCCACGAAAATCCTAACCCTAGTCATAAGACGTATCACCTAAATAATCTCATTTAAGTAAAACAATACAGCATATATTGAGAATACGTTTAAGAATTTCACTCAATTTCACTTCAATAGTTAAGTACCACTACACCGTAATACCAAAGAAGGTAGCAATTGCAATGTAGTAGTCAAGGCATTATGCTCTATTGGTAACGAAATTAAATTTAAAATGCTTTAACTATTACTATGCAGTTAGCCGCCTTTGGTATTAGGCCAGTACAATTATACAAGCAATTATTCGTCTGTATATAATCGTGATATATCGTAGAAAAGTAGCAATACACTTTGTATATGTTCCACGTTTTTGGGGTAGCATAGAATCAAGAAGCCTTATAGTCGTATTTTTAGTCAAGAAAAGTAATTACTTGAGTAAAAGTAATGACTCAACTGCCGCACTCAGAGACGTCAATTAAATTTAATGCTTGATTAAAGTAGCTGCTGTCACTTTCTTTGCTATAGCAATAGGATAAGACAACACGTCACTAAACAAGCGTTAAATTTAATTGACGTCTCTGAGTGCGGCAGTATGTAACGATTTTTATATGACTTGACATTACTATCACTCAAGTAATTACTTTTCTTGTCTATAAATACGGGTGTTAGTACCTAACACCTAACCTATGGAAAGAGCAACGCTAACAAAGCTAGAAAAAAATACCATCCTTTTTTTTCATTCCTAAAGAATGAGAAACGAAACATACGTAAGGTAATTTATATTTTCTAGCTTCAATCCCATGCTTGTAATTTTCCATAGTATATAAACTTGTATAGAATTGACATGTCATATTTTATTATTTACATTATTCAATATGCGTGCGACAGCAATATCATTGTGCGTGCGAGTGACAGAGACAAGTAATATTGGCTATATCAATACAAACAGACAGCGCAACATTTTCTTTGAGGTCACTTAAAGCTGAAGTATACGTAAAATAATAAATGAAAACGTGTTTGTTTTAGGGGATCGTTGACGGATATGTATAAAAAATGTTTTCTAATAAGTAAAGGCGATTTGAACGCAATGATTGAAATTTTCGTACTCTAGCTACTGCGCCTAAATAGCGATACTCGAATCGCTTCAATAGGTAGAATCGATAAACCCCCCCAAAATAATGGCGATCCCTTTCAGGGCTGCGGGCCTAGTATGGTGGCGTTTATCAGCATCCGTCACTCTCGTACTTATATACGTGTCAAAAAGTGACAGATGTCTCATCCACATTTTGTCACGCGATAAACGCAGCCATATTAGGCCCCTTTCTTACACAGCTCAATAGATTATCATGTAAATTAGCTAAAAACCATCCTAATTCAAGTAGCTTTCTTATTCAAAAAACTGTATCCAAATCGGTCCATCTGTTTGGAAGCAACGGTGCCACAAATATACACAGAGGCCGTAGCCAAGATTAGAGAATGCAAATAACCGGTTATAACCGCTTTTAACCGGTTATTTTCATACAAAAACGGTTAATAACCGGTTAAATTGCATTCCCTAGCCAAGATACATTACGCTAACTAGCGTTTCTATTCGTTTCGTTTTTAAACCAATCGCGTCACTGGCAGATCACGTGACTCTTCGTATCACGTGATCTACCAGTGACGCGATTGGTTTAAACGTGAAACGAATAGAAATGCTAGTTAGCACACACGTTTAACTTGTAACACCGTTCTTTTACTTTTTTAGTTTATAATAAAATGAATTGTAATATAAGCGGCCGTTTTCTCGTGGTCCTACTATTTTTGTCCTACTGACTTTCGACGGAGCCCCGCCCAAGGGCGGGGCTCCTGCTTCTAGGTGGTTTTGCCCTTCGGGCATCTGAAAATACCTAACGAACCTAACCTACCTACTTTTACAACCACAATTAGTATTTAGTGTGATCAAATCTAGGTTGACTTTTTGACTAGTAGGACAAATTAGTAGCATTAAAAATTGGTTACAATAAAGCCGCATCCACATGCTTGGTATTTGCCACAAACACCAAGCAACTGTACGTTAGAGTGAGATAGAAATACATCGTGCTCACTTTAACATATAGTTGCGTCCCGCAGTGTTTGTGGCAAACAATAAGCACATGCTTATGTGGATGAAGCATCTATTATATAAAGTGAACATAGTATGTACAGTCACCATCATTGAACTCAAAAATATCTGACGTTCTTATTACAGGAGGCGAGCGTGTCAGATATTTTTAAGCGCAGTGTTGAATAATATATGCTGGTGTCTGTACATTCGAGGAAATTGATTCCTAGACCACTTAGGACTATGTCAAAGTGACACTGTAAATAAAATCATAGGAAGCCTCTTTAAGTTTTGATTAAGTCACTTTGACATAGTCCAAAGTAGACTATGAATAATTTTTCTGTACACTGTCATATCCAATTTAAGGATTAATTGCAATAAGTCACGCGCCGTAGTGTTAAGTCAAATCGTGTAACGTTATTATTATTAAACTCGATGTTCACTCAAAACTATTGTAATAATTATTTTATTGCTGTAAATATATTATTTGTAATATTGTTTTTATAGGTGTAAAATGTCAAAATGAAAAATTGTTCAATGTTGGCGCTGTGTTTTATTTTTCCGACCGCATAAGGTGAACTAAGTAGAGTAATCGCCGCTTTATTCCTCTGAAATCAAGTGCAAAAGTGAATAAGTACAACTTTGTACGACAAGCTATTATTACCTAATAACTAGCTGTTCGTGTCCGGCGCCGCCCGGGTGTATTTTTACAAAAAAACCGGTCAAGTGCGAGTCGGACTCGCGCACCGAGGGTTCCGTATTGAAGATAATGTGCTTGGTAACCGCAAAAGAAAATACTCATTTTGTTATAAGCTTTATTTTCCAGGCAATAATAATTTTGACTAGCCTAAATTTTACTACAGATTTTCTTAGTTTTTTTGTTATTTCTCATAAACTGTAAATAATGACACTTTATTTTATTTTTTCCTAGAAAATATAAGTAATTATCTATACCTATACGTCAGGATTTTTTTCAGAATTTTTGATTAATAAACTTCGGAGATAAGGGAGGGGAACGGTCACTTTTTGTACATTTTTGGCTATAAATCAAAAAGTACATCACAGAAAATTTTCAAAAAAATTGTTTTGAAATGTGCAGATTAAGACCTTTCATATGACACCCCATTTGCTATAATCGAACCACTTTCATTTTTGAACCCCCCATTCTAGACCCCTTTTCAATTATTAATAAAATTAATTTCATATTTTTTTTACTACAAACAGATGCGGGCAAGCAAGTTGTACAACTATGCCAAATTTCAAGTTGATAGCATTTGTAGTTGCTGAGAAAACCTGCTGTGACATACAGACAGACAACGAAGTCTCACCATCAGGGTTCCTTTTGTACCATTTTGGTACGGAACCCTAAAAAGGAACAATTATGTGCAGTCATTCGGAAGATATACGCGTACCTACATACATTTCGACGATTCTTTTCTATTAATATAGGTTGGTAGGAATGTTGATGGATATAGGCCGGCGAGATTTCCCATAGGATAAGCGGCACTAATATTTATACTTTATTTTTGTCCCAAAAGTAACATTACCTACAGGCTCTTTTCTTTAACCGTGTCGTGTCTCTTCGCAGTTTTCCTTATTCCGGAAATCAGTGTGATAGAGTCAACGGTGCCCCGCTATGGCGGAGCTCCTTTTTCTGTGCGGTGCTGCTGCAAAACGAACATCATACATCTACCTGGGACTTTTGGGACAAAAATATTAGTGCCACTTGTAACATGGGACTGATGGGACGAAAAAGCCTCAGTTGTCCCATTATGGGACAACTCAATGGAACTATCTAGTGGGAAAGACCACAGAACAGAAAAAAACAGTAGAAGTGTCGAGTGGGCGTGTAACGTGTGGCATAGTTATGAGGAGTTCCGCGCAACCTACCATACTTTTGCCGCGATCGCTTATTTCGATATTTCTATATTTCTAAGATAGGAAATAAATCCAGAAGCATGCCTTATTGTGCTATTTTGGAGTGTAAAAACGATAGCCGCACCAAAAACATTTTCCATGGTGGCGTGTTGTTTTTATGATAGTTTGAGTATTGGCGACAACAGAGGCCCGTTTCACGAAGCAACAAGTTACAAATTACAAGCGGAACCCTCTTTCTAGCAGTACGACTTAGAAAGAGACTTCCGCTTGTAATTTGTAACTTGTAGCTTCGTGAAACGGGCCTCTGGTCTGATACTAAGCGTAGTTCATGCCACTTCCACTGTTTTTTCTATTCCGTGGGAAAGACGCGCTGAGGTACATCGTATAGTAAAGACTCAAAATATCACACGGTTTATTATAACTATGCATATTGCACACAATTACAATGCAAATTTTGATCGCCTCCGCTTAGTCATCATAAATGTAAATATACGGGTTCTCTTCAACAAGTTTTATGTCTCTCTCGAGCTGCTTCAATTCGTTTTCCATTTTTGACTTCTTCAAGATTTTCGGAATGGTATCGGTTAGAGTTGGAAGCTGAAGGAATGCCTTCGTCATCAGTTTCCAGTTGTGTTTTAAATCCTAGAAAATTGTCAATTTTATTAAATAGGTAGCGTCACACATTCAGCGTTAACGATCCGGGGCACGTTTTATAAAGCTACAAGTAACAATTTTATAGGTCTAAACTGGCAACACTCCTCAAATGGCTGAGGCCTTGTAATTTGTAACTTGTAGCTTCGTGAAAAGGGCTACAGATGGCCGTAAATCATGTTTTGGCTAAGAAAAAAGGGGCTTTTCTAAAGATCAAAGGAGTGTAACGTGCCTTCTGTAGGTACTTGTACTATTCTATTCTGTGGTTGGAGGCACTGGGGCTCTACTTTGAAATCAGTAATTCTAACTTCGGATCGCCCCGTCACTTTCTTGCGAATTAGTGACGCGTCGAGAGCAAAAGGGATAGCAATAGACGAAGTTCGAATTACGGATTTCAAAGTAGAGCCTCTGGGTAATAATCGGCTGAACTCACATGTGCGTTTGGGGCACACAGCAAAATGCGGCACCTGGCGAATGTCCAGGGGCCTGTTTTATAAAGCTACAAATTACAATTCACAGGTTACAAGTTTCCATTTGACACAACCTCGACCAATGACAACCAGCCATTTGAGCAGTGTTGCCAGTTTAGACCTGTAAAATTGTAAATTTTACCTTTATAAAACGTGCCCTAGGAAATGAGGGTGGCAGTAAATGCGTTAAAGAAGTACTGGGGGGTTACCATGACTTACTAAAGCAGTTCGTATTTGTGGTCATATGAGCCCACAGACCACTTAGCCCGCGGGCTGAGTTGACCGTATTCATTTTTCTATGAGTGACTTGACCCACTTAATCTGTTAGCTGAGCCCGCCTAAATACGTAGGTAGGTTTAGGTTATGTTAGTTTTGCAAGCGCCTACTCAAATAAACTTGTAATTTGCATAGCATGGCAAACGTGTTTGGCGTGTGAGTGACCTTTTGTATTATTACCAGCTCTTGTAATTACTTACGGCAAGTAATTTCGCTCGCTCCTCATCAGCTACCTGTCTACAGAGACTCTCCTTGTGGTCTTTACGGTATTGAATAGAATCCCTTATCTTCTTTATACGCGCATTCCGTTTCACCAAGTACGTCGGCACGTGCCCGAAGCCTGGCTTCAAACTGTATTCCGGCACCTCGCCGGATCCCTTGATGGTCTTTCTGTGACCGTCTCTAGTGTCAACTAGTCTGTTAAAAAAAAACACACAGTTGAATAATAACATTAATAACGGTCAAAAGCGCATAAGCTTTCTTTAAAGGCTGCCATAGACGATCAGGCGAACTGACAGGCCGAGAGGCACGCGGCTATTTGATAGAATGAGAAAGTTAAATACGTTTCACATTGTAATAAATAGCTGCGTCGCTCTCAGCCTGTCAGTCCAATTGATCGTCTGTGGCAGCCATAACACTTTCACTGCCAAGTAGGGAATGCAAATAACCGGTTAAAACCAGTATTAACCGGTTATTTTCATACAAAAACGGTTAATAACCGGTTAAATTGCATTCCCTACTGCCATAAGGGCTGATCTGGGGCACGTTTTATAAAGTTACAATTTACAGGTCTAAACTGGCAACACTGCTCAAATCTGGTCGTCAATGGTCGAGGTTGTGTCAAATGGAAACTTGTAACCTGTAAATTGTAATTTGTAGTTTTATAAAACAGGCCCCTGATTTTCATACAAAATGGATCCGCCTAGCGGGTCGGTGGCAGACAAAGTGTCGACGTATTGTAAATAATACAGAAAAATATTCATCTACGTATTTTTATTAATTGTATTCAATTTCTTATTTTGACTTCATTGGAGAACGTGTGTTTTTAACTGGGACAATATGGGAAATCCGAAACCAGGGTAACTGTCTTAGATTACACTTATAATTTAGGAAATATGATCTGGGGATGTAAGTGAGCACTAAGAAAGGATTTTCCGAAAATCGACCCGCAACGGGAAGAAATGGGGGGAGTAGCGGGAAACTAATTCTACGCGTACGAAGTCGCTTATATTTGTGGTTTTACGTACCTTGGTTGCACAGGTCTTGCTTTCCCTTTAACAACCTTTCGCATATTAACCACTCTGAAGTTAACCTTAGGTCTCTCTGGTTTTTTTTCCGGAGGCGGTCGTTTAGGTACTGCTGGCATCAGCCCCAAGCTGACGCACTTATGGTCAGATTTCTTGATGGGTTGAGAAAGCCCTTGGCCTTTCCTTAGGAATTTATCTGGAGGGTCGACTGGGGTCTCGGCGTACCCGAAAGTTCTACGTAGCTGAGGAATCTTTGTCTCTTTGAGCTTCTTCTCTAAAGCTGATTGGTACCTGAGGAAAACGTTTGGAATATTTATAATAAAATTAGAGGACGCCCGCGACTTCGCACGCATAGAATTAGTTTCCCGCTACTCCCCCATTTCTTCCCGTTGGAGCCGGTTTTCAGAAAATCCATTCTTAGTGCTCACTTACATCATGAAAGGAACCCCTGTACCAAATTTCAAGTTTCTAGGTACAGTAGTTACGGCTGCGCGTTGATATATAAGTCAGTCAGGTTTGCCTTTTATATATATATATATATATAGATAAATAAATGTTTATTAGGGGGCCGTCACACAAATTGACCTAGTCCCAAACTAAGCTCTAGGCTTATACAGTCGAGTTCATAAATATGTTAACACTTTAGTACCGTGTCACTTTAATCGTTGTTACAATTCATTATATACCAGTTTTTAAACATGACATTAAACAGGGGTTCCCTTCATCTGGCATAACTTTTTTTGGCATAATCATCATTTGGCGTACAGTATTTTTTTCTGAAACGTATACTTTCCAGGATTATTTAAAACTAGCGGCCCGCCAGCGGCTTCGCCCGGTGCAAATTTCTCACTTTCCCGGTGGATTTTTCAAACCTTGTCCTGACAATGACGAACACAAAAAAAAAGAAATCAGCCAAATCGGTCCAGTCTTTCGGAAGTTATGCGATCACATACATTTTGGCGATTCATTTTTATTTATATACTAGCTGATGCCCGCGACTCCGTCCGCGCAGAAAAATAAAACATAGCCTATGTTCATCAAGGATAATTTAGAATTCTAATGGTGAAAGAATATTTCAAATCGTTCCAGTAGTTCCAGAGCCTATTCAATTCAAACAAACAAACAATCAAATCTTTCCTCTTTATAATATTAGTATAGATAGATATCATTGCATAGAACCCATTAGGTTAGGGTCTCAAAAAACCTATCGACGCGGAATCGCCTTGAGACGGTAAGAAAAAGTTTTATCTCCATGCAATAAGAGCGAAAACGACGTCGATCGGCTCGGCTCGGCTCGCTTCGGCGTTGCGAACGGAGCGACGTCGTTTTCGCTCGGAGGGGAGACCCTTAGTTTAGGTTAGGTTTATTTTATAACAATGCTGAAAAGTATACGATTTCAGATAAAAAGACTGCCAAATGATGAATATGCCAAAAAAAGTATGCCAGGGGCACGTTTTGTAAAGCTACAAGTTACAATTTTACAGGTCTAAACTGGCAACACTGCTCAAATGGCTCGTCGTCATTGGTCGAGGTTATGTCAAACGGAAACTTGTAAACTGTAAATTGTAATTTGTAGCTTTATAAAACAGGCCCCAGATGAATGCTACCCATTAAACAGACAAGGTACTAAAGTGTATACCTACTTACATATTTATGAACTCGACTGTACTATGAGTACTAGACAACGACAAACTTACTTACATAGAAAAAATATGTACTTAAATGCATAGAGAACATCCAAGAGTCAGAAATAAATACTCGCGCTCATCCCCCAAATATCCGCCCCAGTTCGACGAATATCCGTTGTGCGACGAAAAGTATATTTACAATTGTATGGCTGATTTTCGTCGCACAACGAAAAAGTTTCGTAGAAAATTTAATTGCGTGAGGTTATGCCCAACATTTTGGTCCTTATCCAATAGTGGAAATGGACATGCACCTATCCCTACCAGGGACCGGAAAACCCGTTCGTTTGCTTAAGCCGTTCGAATCGATATCCTCTTCATACGATAACCCAAACGTTTCGGTAAGCCTTTCATCGGCTTACCCGTTCATTACGATAGCCCGTTCAAGCCGGGTAACCCGATCCGTAACAACCGGTAACCGCTTACCGAATCAGATAGGTTTTCGAACTAACCGCTTATCGTTCGGGTTACGGTAACCCGTTCCATCCCCTCTTTTCTCGCACCGCACGCGACGTGGTAAGTATGTGTAAGAACTAAAATATCTTGACAGGTTCAATCAGCGCAACAAGGGGTAACCTTTTCGCGGCTTATTGATACCGGTAAGCGATAAGCCGAATTAATTCAATCGAAGCGATAGCCTTTATAGCGGGTAAGCTGATTAGAGGGTTACCAAAACAGGGGGGTTTTTAAAAACCAGCTTAATAAAAACCCGTTCAAAAACCCAGGTTACGGTAAGCGGGTCCGGTCCCTGATCCGTACCGGTAGAAATAAATCTACAAAAACGCGCACTTATCCCTACCAGTACAAATAGCTCGGTACGGATAAGTGTACCAGGCTATTTTTTCAACCCTGTATAATTAATTAGTATGTAAGTAGGAGTTAACCTGGGAGTCTTTGGCGGGTCCGGTGGCGGCTGCTGAAGTGCTGTGAAAATATTTTCATCATGGCTTACGATTTCGACAAGCGACATTCCTCAAAATTAATGGTAACAAAAATTAGAAATTATACAAACGCGAAAATACATTTACGCACTCCTCTATTACTTTTTAGAATGTTCGATATAATTATTGTTTCCATAGAAACGGCCGTAGTGATCACAGGTAGTGATTATAGATATTCTCTTTGGAAACGGCAAGACGTCGACTTACGACGGTGAAGCCTGAGGCTCTACTTTGAAATCCGTAATTCGAACTTCGTCTATTGCTATCCCTTTTGCTCTCGACGCGTCACTAATTCGCAAGAAAGTGATGGGGCGATCCGAAGTTCGAGCCCCTGAGGCTCTACTTTGAAAATCGAAGTTCGAAGTTACGTTAGCTCCATCCCCTTCTCTTCATTTATTCTTGAAAGACGAATGACAGGGATGGAGCTAACGTAACTTCGAACTTCGATTTTCAAAGTAGGGCGTCTTATACAATAGTAGTCTTTGGGTAAAGCAAAGGTAGGTGAAAGTCCAAGATCACAATTTAAAATAGCTATGGAAAAAAAGAAAATTGTAAGTTTAATTAAAAACCTATACCCACAATTATTATTATATTAATATGCTCTCCGATTTCGGGATTCTGTCTAGGACAATTTGCGGGTGACAAAAATTGGAACTACAAATTTTCCTAAGCATTTTCTTTGTGTTTCCGTTCCAGGGACAAATGCGCATGCCCAGAACCATTTTCTAAGGACACTGGCGCCGCTCAACAACAGCAAAATCGCTACAATCGAGTCCTTTCTAGAATTTTCAATTATAGCCGCTAGCAACACTGCCGCACAGTTGTCAAATGTACAATGTATTTTTCCCATGTTTATTCTTTTGCAGATCTTATTTTTAGACGTTTTACCTTTTATCAAATGTAGTTAATACAGTTTAAATCAAAATTTTCTTTACATTTATTTATTAAGAGTCGATTTAAGTAAATATGTTGATAAGGCGCGTGCATAAACGCGGAGTAACGCGTTGTTTAAGTATAATTGGTGCAGGTTCGCGGAACCTTTCGAGCCATTTAAATGCCTTGGACCATGAAGAAACGCTTGATGGAAGTCTTCAGCAGCTACCTCAAAAGGCCAAGGTGGTTATCTGTGGTGGAGGAGTCATGGGGGCGGCGGTAGCCTACCATCTTGCGAAGAGAGGGTGGGGCGAGAAGACCATTCTGATCGAGAAGGAGAAGTAAGTGGAATTCATTATCTGTTTCTCCGACGTAAAATGTAAATTGCGCGTTTTGTACTTTCATGAATACCCTCTAAATATTCTTTTGAGCAGGTGAAATGACGTGTGTAGCTATAAATAGCCCTTTTCTTTACGTGATCGATTAGACCTTTCACCTCTTACCGGCGCCAAGTGCGGTCCCGTCTGCAACAGGAAGATTTTACGTGCGTAGTTTAGCTGAAATGGTTTTCAAACGATTAAAGTTTTTATAAAACATGAAATTAACCTGCTCTAAGTGAAATTAGTGAAACTACACTGTAATGAACTTTAAATGTCAAAATGTTGTATTTAAAAGTGAGAAGGGCATAACTGCATAGACAATAAGATTTGATTCTGTGTTTTAATTTTGTTGCCAAAATGCTTTGAATTGACAAACTATTGAACAGTGTTGGTAAATTTAGAAAACAGCTGCCAATATGAAACATATGGCTCAGGTACTATAGCCAACTTATTAGTTCTTAGATGTGTTTATTTATTTAATTATTATTTATTTATTATCTATACATAATTGTCTAGTGCCCATAGTACTGATGCCATCAAAAATATCTGTACTCATTGCCATATAGTCAGTGAAACTACAAAACTGCGTACCTAACGTTTTTAATGAGGAGGAAAATGCACCTTTTTTCTAAAACATTAAGGTTTATTTTGCTCTATAATAAATTTGTTGGTTACGCGGTTTTGCAGTATCAATGACGATATGGTAACATATGGCACCAAATAACAATATGGTTGAGTTTTTCATGTATTTTTGTTTTAGGGTCCCCGTCCGATTCTCCCTTAACCTTTTGAGACCCGTCGGCTCCCCAGAGAGCCAGTTTCAAAAAGTACTTGATTTCTGTCTTAAGACACTAATGACTGTTTTGCTTTTTCGCTGTATGTATCGGGTTTCGAAAGGTTAAGCATCCAATATTGTATCCATCCGACATTCTCTGGACATGACCGCAGTCTACTCTGACGGTGGCAAAATACATCATGTCAATAATTAGCTGATGTGAAAGACATTAATTAAAAAATATGTATATATATATTTTTAGTTACACTTATTGTTAACTAGTAAACTAAACTAAGGTTAAAATATTATTCATTTAAATACATTTTTTTATTTTATTTATTATTATTTATTTCATTTTATAAGGATTTGTAAATATATTTTTTGGCAATCATACAAAGTTGTTGTTTATATGGACGCATCAGCACTAAGTTTTTAAATTCCTATAAAATGAAATATTTGTTTTAACAGCGATAAATTGTACATATATTTAAACCTTAGTTTACTAATTAACGATAAGTGTAACTAAAAATAAAATTGGTTTAGAACTTTTTGATTGGTGGTCAAAATTGAAAAGCCATATTTGTAGGCAATTGTATGGGAAAAACGCAAGCGTCCCTAATTATGTGGCAACCATTCACTGTATATCTAATGGCTGCTTATATTAGATTAATTTATCCTCTACCAAACTGACCAGAGGTTTAACTTTACTTTAGCTCCATCCCTTTCTTTCCATTTGGTCTCGAGTAACAAGTAACAGAGTCTGCACCCGAAGTTTCAACACTAGGCTCGCAACAGCTTACCACTAAAACGGTATATGTGGCGTTATCTATGAAAAGGGACCTTATTTTACTATGGCACTTACGTCACACTGCGTCACGTGACGTTGTATTTTATTTATATCGGAGCATCGTTAATAATGGCAGAAGTGCCATCGACAATAAGGTCCCTTTTCATAGATAATGCCACATATCATTTTAAATCTTTTTTCCCTTCTTAATATATCCATACTTCCTCAGGGTAGGTGCGGGGAGCCGATGGCATTCCTCCGGTCTCATCGGTGCCTTCAAACCATCGCTAGCACAGGTCAAGCTGGCACAGTCCTCGATACGTCTGCTCGAAGAGTTGGAAGGAAAAGGACATGCAACAGGCTGGAAGCAGTGCGGGTCTCTCCTTCTCGCTCGTACGAGGGACCGCATGACCGTTTACAGGCGTATGAAGAGCCAAGCTGTGTGAGTTGAAAAGTAATATTATAGTTTCATCTACCTAATCGCTTCTGAGCTTATATTTTTCTTATAAGACTCTTATAAATCCCTGAAATTTAAGGGATTTAAATTTATATTAGCAACATAATTTCATAATTATTGCATTGGTTGCGTTACGTATTTATTCCAATTTAGAGTCATTTTCAATACTTAAAAAAGCTGTTAATGCAAAGTTACTCTAACAGTCTGTTTCTTAACAGCTCTTGGGGTATACCATGCGAGCTCGTCACGTCCAACCGTTGCCAGGAGATCTGTCCCATGCTCAACGTGGAAGATATCCTCGGAGGCATGTATATACCGGGGGATGGAGTGGCCGATCCTCATCTAGAGTGTATGGCGCTGATGCGAGAAGCAGTTGCCCAAGGTTGGTGGATTAACATTTGGATATGAGATTGGAATGTAGCCGATGTGTGAAAATTGAAGCACATGTTTTCTTAAAAAAAAGTAAGTTTTTTGACACGCTTAAAAATATGGCTATTATTTGACACGAAGACCTTTTTATTTGACAAGACATTATTCCATAAAAGCGATGGACAGCGATTTTACAATTAGTGGAGAAAAACACATCTATTGAATGGAATATAGCCCTCAACGTTGACAAACCATTCACAGTCTTGAGATTGCGATTGATAATCCTGGGTCTCAGAGTGCATTTATCATCAGGCCATCTGGTGACATGTTTGAATGTGCGTCTTCCGGATGCTGTATAGAAAACGTAGTTGTTTGATATTAAATCAGATAGGTTTTGTCATTATTAATGTTATGTAAAATTATTTCACGATAGGAAATTATTTCATCTAGGTATTTGATGAATGCACTGATTGGTGATTGTTATAGATCCCTAACGTTATTCTTATTGTAATATATTCACATAGACGTTCAATTTAAAATATATATTCATGAATCTCCACGTCTAAATAGATAATTGGTTTGCTTAACATGGTGCATGTAAGGCGACTAAATTATTAATTCAGTATCACATCTCATGTCATTGGAGGAGCACGTCTTCGCCTTAGCCAGCATAGATAAATAGATAGACATGTTATACTATTAAGCCTATAAGGGCATGAATTGTTTTTCGATATTTGGGTGTACATTATTTTATTATTGGAACGGATTAAAGGTAAGTAATTTAATTCTAATTGTTGTTTTTAATTGTGATTTTTGGTTACCCGCATGACACGATGAGAACATAGATCGGTTACCCGAACTGACTGATTCCGCGCAGCAAACTTGCCATTCGCATTTTTCCCCATTTTATTTTTTCTCCAATCGCATTTCTTTCCATTGTTTTTTTTTACCAATTGCATATTTTCCATTTTGCATGTTTTCTCAGTTCAAAATCAATTTCACTGAGTCAACGGAGCCTTTTTCTGGGTGCTATGGCCCTTCGGGCCTTCTGCAAAACTAACATAACCTAAACCTATCTACCTATTTCGATCTATTTCGACTTAATTACAATGGGAAGTTTTGCGTGTAGGGAAAATCTTAAATGGAAAATATGCGATCCGAGAAAAATTAAAAAGGGGTAAAATACGACTGGAAAGTTTGCTACGCGGAGTTAATCAATTTGAGGAACCGATCTAACTACCCCACACGATAGATTGCTAACGATCTATTGAAAAGTTTAGTATATCGATATTGAAAATCGATAAATGAGAAGACACTACGTCACCCCAAAAGTGCCACAAAAATTCCGACCTCTGCTAATAATTTTTCTTCGACTATAAGTTCTCTATTTTCTCTAGGTGTGGGCGTTATGGAGAATTGCTCTGTAACAGCCGTTCTGTCCAAAGAAGATCGCGTTTCGTCGGTGGTAACCAGCCATGGCGCCATAGAATGCGACTACTTCGTCAATTGTGCCGGATTTTGGGCTAGACAGGTAATTTTTAGGGTTCCGTACCTCAAAAGGAAAAAACGGAGCCCTTAGGCTGCGGTGTCGATTGGTGATGCTCTTTAAGTATTAGAACACATTTCCACACACACACGTACGCTCGCACGCACGCACGGACACACATACACGCACGCGCATAATTAACCATAACGAGTAACAAAACTTACCTACTTAGTTTCTTAGGTTATAAGTCTTTAGCGTAAGTTAAATACATAAACTAACTGTTTACTTTCTTGTGAACCCTGTATTGTATTGGTTGTTTTTGTACCCTTAATCTTGATGCTGGAAGAGCGGGATCTTCTGTCACAAGTATTGCCATACTTACAAGAAGGTCCCAACCCTATCCTTATTTTCATTTTAATTTTTCATTTCCGTTTCATTTTCATTTTCAACGATTAAAATTAACAGTTTTTTTTTGTATTTTTTAGGTTGGCCAATTAGCGAAACCCCAAGTGAAGGTCCCCTTGCTCCCGTGCGAGCACTACTACCTTCACACGAAGCCGATCGAAAATCTAGACCCCATGACGCCAGGTAAATACAATGCTTTTTAATTATCGGACATTGAACGCGTGCACGCGCGAGTTGTAAAAGAACAAAACAAATGGAACCCCGGCACATCGAGACGCTCGTGTGCGGCGCGTGTGCAGTGCCGGGGTTCCATTGGTGTGCCGGAGCCTTTAGGGATGCAAGACAACGCTGCTAGTACACGCATCCCTTACGCTCGCCATAAACCCCACGAGTGAGAGCGAGAGTCCGATAAAAATGTTTTATTGCCCCGAGGCTCTGTTGGTAATGGCTCTACAATAGTACCATCTTATCCTTTATCCTACCGCCGAGGAGAAGTGAAAGAAAAAATCCGGTGAAATTACTAGCATAGAGGGTCCTCAGATTTGCCGACGCATTTGCAGTGTTATGACCAGAGAGGCTGCTGGCCCGTAATTTTCATGTAATGTTGTAACTTGTAGCTTTATAAAACGTGCCCCAGGTGGCCTGTGTGCCTACTCCATGACAAAAAAACCACTAGAATCGTCACCTTATGTAGTTTTTTTTTCTTCCACAGTGGTGAGAGATCCAGACGGGTACATCTACATGAGGGAAAGGGACGGTTGTATATTGGCGGGTGGTTTCGAACCCGTTGCTAAGCCGGTCAACGAAGAAGAGAGTAAGTGAATTTCGTAGATTTTTTTTCTATGGTTTATAAGCAAGGTGAAGTCTTGTAATTGCAACTATCTGGTTATTGCAACTAACTTAAATAACTCCTTCTAGGATCACTGTTTTGAACAACGACAGGCGAGATATTGTTCTTCCTTACTAAGAAATACAATATAGTTGCAATAACCAGATAGTTGCAATTACAAGACTTCACCTCAATCGTTCCATGTTACTAGCGGAAAAAATATGTCCTTATTATGGGATCAAGCTATTTCCACTCCAAATTTTGTCGAAATTGGTTCAGCAGTTTAGCCGTGAAAGCGTAACAAACTTACTTTCACATTTAAAGCCTGACCGGAAAAATAAAAACACCTTTAATGGTGTCGCCACTAATACTTTTTTTATCTGTGTTTCCCTTTTGCACTTTTGCCAACTTACCGTGGTTCTAGAATCCATGGAGTCGCTATTTCTTAATTTTTATTTATGTACCACCTTGATTTTGACCTTTAGTAGGTATTGTCATATTTGAAAATTAGCTAAAATTAGCTAGTTATTACCAGTGATCGTACTTTTTGTAGCATTTTTGGTACGATGACGTCAAATGACACACGACAGCGAGCTAGGGTTATAACTTATTAATAAATAAATATCAGGGGACAATGTCACACCAATTGACCTAGTCCCAAACTAAGCTCTAGGCTTGTACTATGGGTACTAGACAACGATAAATATACTTATAGATAAAAATATACTTAAATACATAGAAAACATCCATGACTCAGAAACAAATATTCGCGCTCATCACACAAATATCTGCCCTTACCGGGATTTGAACCCAGGACCGCTAGCTTCATAGGCAGGGTCACTACCAACTAGGCCAGCGCGTCGTCAAAATTACTATCAATAGTTTTTTTTTTACTGTTTTTATTAATTTTTAATGTATTTTTAGACGTGTGCTTTTATGCAATAAATATTTGATTGATTGATTGATAGTCGAGACGGCAGCGCATCGTTGCGTTCACGAAGACTGGGACCATTTCCACGTCCTCCTACAAGAGTTGTTGAAACGCGCACCGAGCCTTGCGCAAGCGCAGCTGCATAAGCTCTGCAACGGACTCGAAGCGTTCTCACCGGACTGCCGGTGGATAGTAGGCGAGGCGCCAGAGGTAGGTGATACCGGATACTACACGGAATAGAAAATACAGTGGAAGTGGCATGAGCTTCGCTTAGTATCAGACCTGTTGTCGCCAATACTCACACTATCATAATACAACACGCCACCATGGAAAATGTTTTTGGTGCGGCTATCGTTTTTACATTCCAAAATAGCACACTACGGCATGCTTCTGGATTTATTTCCTATTTTAGAAATGTCGAAATATTGAAATATCGAAATAAGCGATTGCGGCAAAAGTATGGTAGGTTGCGCGGAACTCTGCATAACTATTCCACACGTTACACGCCTACTTGACACTTCTACTGTTTTTTCTGTTCTGTGGGATAGTCTATGAGCCCACGACACTAATACCCGTATTTACAAACGTCACTATGAGGTCTCACAGTGCTCACGAACGCACAGGGTGGTTCAAATCGTCTCATAAAACAAAGGTCAGTCAAAAAGGACCAATAACAAAGCTGTATTGAACGCAGTGCGTTTACTCAGTCAAGGATCCTTTGAGTATTGTTTGTGAATACGGGTGTGAACCTAGTTCGATAAGACAACCAGATGATATATACAGTGGTGCCCACATAATTAGGAACGCTAGCGTTTTTCCAATAAAATTGCCTACAAATATGACTTTTCAATTTTGACAACCAATCAAAAAGTTCTTAAAAACTGTTTAGGAACATTGTTAACTAATGAACTAAGGTTTTAATGTATATACAAATTATCGCTGTTAAAAACGAATATTTCATTTTACAAGGATTTGAAATTATATTTTTTTTGGCGTTCATACTTGGACGCGTCAACACTAATCCCCTTACTAATAAACGTTGAGTAACGGTGGTATAGCTATACTTTGTTTTGTCCTTATCTCTCATTGTGACATTTGAATTTGACAGATAAAGACAAAACATTGTATAGCTATACCACCGTTACTCAACGTTTATTAGTAAGGGGGTAAGTTTTTAAATCCCTATAAAATTAAATATTCGTTTTTAACAGTAATAAATTGTACATATACATTTAAACCTTAGTTTATTAGTTAACGATAAGTGTAACAAAAAACAAAGTTTGTGTTTTCCCCCATTAATGACGTGACTTATATAGTACAGTCACCAGCAATAATATTATATCCAACATTGGGCGCAAAAATATCTGACACGTCTTTATTACTAGAGGTATAAGAGCGTGTCACATATTTTTCGCCTATATTATTGCTCGTGACTGTACATATATCATCTGGTAGTCTTATCGAACTAGGTTTAGTGTCGTGGGCTCCCCTGCTAACACAGTCAGTAGGGTTATCTTTCAAAACTGACAGCTGTCAGGTCAGTACAAAATGTGTTTTTGACGTTATGTTTTTGACACATGTCAGATGGGGCCTCTTAGAACGGTGCGACTATAGGACGTTTGGTAGCACGCCGTGGTTCGTCGTGAAGTCGTTTTTAGGGTTCCGTGTCCCAGAGGAGCCCAACTGAACCCTATTAATATGCCTGCGCTGTACTAATCCTAATTTTAAAGAGCTGTATCTTATGAACCGTAATAGATAGCGGATTTTTTTTCATAATATTTGTTATTATTACGACAGTTTTTTTTAAAGAACGTGAAATAATATATGTATGTGAAATAATACATGAACGTTTTTTTTCAGCGTATTTTAATTTTTGTTGTATTGTAAAAACAGTAAAACATGCAAGCGTCACATTTGGTATGATAATATGGTCAAGTGTGAGTTGAGCTCGTGCTGATTCAATTCGCAATCGAATTCAAATTGGAATATAATAATATCTACTGTGCTGCGGTACAGAACCCTCGGTGCGCGAGTCGAATTCCCACTTGACCGTTTTTATTTTTTGGTATGTATGTCTTTCACCGGACTGTATAATATCATGAACATACCTCGGAATGTACGGGACAAAATTAAATACAAGCTAGGGATCGTCTATATCGCTAAACTCTATTATCGATGCTTTTCTCATATACTAGTGATCGCCCCCAGCATTGTGTGTGTATTTTTTTTGCCCCTTTTACTTACACAGAAAGTTACGGAATAATCGCTAGGACACACTTAAAGATTACACCCTGTATATACCAAGGTTTGTATGTAACAGGAAAAGCGTGTTTTATATCTAGGCTACTGGAAGAAAAGGCACGTCGCGACAGCTGTTAGAAAATGGAAAACTAATGTTTATTATTCGCAGGCTTATCTTACGATAAAACTGCTAATAACAAATAATTGTTTTATGTCCGTCTGGAAGAAGAGCCACGTCTCGACGGCTTCTACAAAGTGAAAATGAAGTGTCCAGTCTGAGAAATACAGTGATACAGTACGATTATTTCCGCTTTGACACTCGGGATATCTCGGTTTTAATCGTAAAGGTTCGTGTTTTCACATAGAGAATTTACTCGCATAAAATATTCAAACCTATTAAGGACCAGAGGGCTTATTGTCTAAAGCACTCGCAATCACGATCGTTTTCATTTTGAAAATCGAAGGCTTGTCTGCATACAAAATGAAAACAATTGCTCCACTTTAAAGCCGGTTGCGATTGCGAGTGCGTTAGACAATAAGCCCTCTGTTTCACAATCGACCAGTAAAGGGTCTGGCCGGTCTGCTATAGTAAAATCAACCCTGGCTGAATATGAAAACTGAATATGCAAGTTTATTTGCCTCATTGTCAAATATAATTTTACTGAATATTAAGCCTTAAATACTTACGATTAGCGAAATATTAAAAAAAAAAAAAACAGTTTTTAATTTATATTGGCCAAACTACTTTATCGATTGACACGTCCTTCGAATATTTTATACATGTATTTAAGATACATTTATAAAAAAAAAATTAAAGTCCTAGCTTCTTTTGAAGTCAACATTTTTGTCTGTTTTAGTTTTTTTCTTTTTTTTTTTTTAGTTGCAAGTTAGCGACACCTACCATATTTTGATATAATATACACAATTTAATATTCTATTACATATATTTTTTTCAAAAATATTAGTTTGGATCAACAAAGTGGAAATAAGCTATTTGTGTAAAAGGGTGGAAAAAAAGAACACCCATGAACTTCCTTAAATAATGGAAATAGCTAATTCTACAAAAAAACTTTTATTTTTGGAAACATTAAATACTTTTGTAATTCGCTCTGATACTTAAGAAATTCATACCTAGGATGCTAGAAGGGCGTTTTCCAAAAAAAGTGTACATGAACTTTTTTTTTAAATTCGTTTTTTTTTGGTTTTTCATACTCAGAATCGTTGATACTATCGATCCTCACACAAGAAAAAAAGTGTCCCAAATATTCCATTCCAAATCGTCACATTTTTGTATACAGTCTTTTTTTATTTATATGGTCGTGACGCACTGGAAGAAAAAAATTACATAGTAAAATCTGGGACACTTTTTTTCTTGTATGAGGATCGATAGTATTGCAACGATTCTGAGTAAGAAAAACCAAAAAAAACTAATTCTGGAAAAAAAAGTTCATGTACACTTTTTTTGGAAAACGCCCAGAAATGGGATCTAAACAATCGCTCTAGAAATGGAAACCTACTTCACAAAACTCCCTTTGAAACTCCGTGAAAACCTCTGAAATCAGTTCGCTAGCTTTTGATTTTACACGGGCAGATACTCGTATATCTTGACTTTTTATGTATACAGAGAAGAGATAATATATTTTATTACATTTTTCTCCATATATTTTCAGTAACAGAGGTGCATTCTAAAATTGAAATAAAAAGCAAGAATTAAATAAGAAGCCCGCCGTGTTCGAAATTCAAAATGCGAGTCTTTGAATTTAGAACACGGTGGAACAACTTACTTTCTCTGTTTACGTTTATGGAATCAATTTGAATACCACTCCTATACAAATAGCTTATTTCCACTTTGTTAATCCAAACTAATATTTTTGAAAAAAATATATGTAATAGAATATTAAATTGTGTATATTATATCAAAATATGGTAGGTGTCGCTAACTTGCAACTAAAAAAAAAAAAAAAAACTAATCCAGACAAAAATGTTGACTTTAAAAGAAGCTAGGATTTTAATTTTTTTTTTTAAATGTATCTTAAATACATGTATAAAATATTCTAAGGACGTGTCAATCGATATGGCTGTTTTGGAAAACGCCCTTCTAGCATCCTAGGTATGAATTTCTTAAGTATCAGAGCGAATTACAAAAGTATTTAATGTTTCCAAAAATAAAAGTTTTTTTGTAGAATTAGCTATTTCCATTATTTAAGGAAGTTCGTGGGTGTTCTTTTTTTCCACCCTTTTACACAAATAGCTTATTTCCACTTTGTTGATCCAAACTAATATTTTTGAAAAAAATATATGTAATAGAATATTAAATTGTGTATATTATATCAAAATATGGTAGGTGTCGCTAACTTGCAACTAAAAAAAAAAAAAAAAACTAAAACAGACAAAAATGTTGACTTCAAAAGAAGCTAGGACTTTAATTTTTTTTTTATAAATGTATCTTAAATACATGTATAAAATATTCGAAGGACGTGTCAATCGATAAAGTAGTTTGGCCAATATAAATTAAAAACTGAATTTTATTTTTTTAAAATATTTCGCTAATCGTAAGTATTTAAGGCTTAATATTCAGTAAAATTATATTTGACAATGAGGCAAATAAACGTGCATATTCAGTTTTCATATTCAGCCAGGGGCGATTTTACTATAGCAGACCGGCCAGACCCTTTATCTGTCATTTAAAATTGATTCTCTCCTTGTCTATTTTCAAATGTGAGAAAGAGAAAGGGCTAAATTTATCTGTCAAATATGCTTTACTTGGCGATTGTGAAACAGGCGATTAGTATAATTAATAATAAAACCTCAACCTAAGTATAGAAACTTCATTAATATTCTAAATATTCGAATAGACTATGATCCAATTTTTATGACATATCTGACAGGTTAGTTTTCAAAATCAAAGGAGTTGGCTTGGAATGAAATTATCTGTAATTTACATTTACTAATTTAATATATTTTTTTTAACAATGCGTTGTAGTAATTAAATCAAGCCACATCTGTGTTATTCATAGGTCTACTGTAAAAAAATATCACTGGCAGCTGATCTACATTACTGTTTTAGACTGTCAAGTGCACACTATGATATTATGATGCAGCAATGTGTCTCGTGTCATTTGCACTTCCGATCTCTCCCGATGAATGTCGAGAATCCCCGAGTGTCAAAGTCCAATTAATCGAACTGTACAACTGTGTTGTTTAGAAAGGACACTTTTTTCTGTGCGTCTAGAAGATGAGCCTCATCTCGACGAGTTCTACAAAGTGATAATTCTATAGCTCCAGTGAAAACTGATATAAGCCGACTTAGCTCGTTTTAAAAAGGCATAAATGATAGAAACGCTAGTTAGCGTAGTGCATCTTGGCAAGAGCCTCAGTACTTTCGTAATATAAAAAATATGTTCTGATTTATAACAAAAAGTGCATATATTTTCACACTGAAATAGAACTCGAAATTTAATAAAAGTCTTATCCATCTTTTGCTTTCGTCACCATATTGCATCCGTCGTCCGCTCATTAGTGATAATTAGAGGCCGGAATTCTCGTAGCACTTTAGAGCTGTCATAGGGACTTCTCGTTTATCGACGTCGATATACATATTTTATCGATACATATAGAACACAACATATTAAAGAAGATTAAAAGTAGAGGTAAACAACAGGCGGTCTTATCGCTAAAGAGCGATCTCTTTCGATAAAATATGGATAAACGAGAAGTTCCTATGACAGTTCAAAAGTGCTACGAGAATTCCGGCCTCTGGTGATAATGAAGTGCTTGTTTTTAGTAATTTCAACATTAACTTTGATTTAAGACATCTTCGGACTAAGTGTGCGCGGGCCGGGCGATGTCGCGAATACCTAGCCGTCTCCAATGTGCTAAATTCGTGACATCGAACGTCCTGCGTACGCACTATCTACGAGGAAGAATCCGTTAACCCCCCAACGCAAAAAGGGGGTTATAAGGTTAACATGTGTATCTGTTTACAGTGTGTAAATGGTATACGGGCTTTCCTTTTAACTATGGTTAGTATAGCTCCTAATGAGCACATTTAGGCAGCTTTTGTTAAAATTGAATAAATAAAAAATTACCATACAAAATTATTTGACACGCAATGTATAACAAAAAATGCAATGAATTAAAAACGCAATCAATGATGTTTCAAAGTTATGACAGATGGGCTTAGATGTACATTGCGGGTCGATAGTATGTTCAAAAATTTATAACGGTGTATACGTTAGCGTAATCAAAATAATTCTTTCTGTTTATGATTAGTAGAGTCTTAATCTATGTCAATTTTTAATAAACGCCCGTATACCATTTACACACTGTATATCGCATCTTTAGAACTATAGTGACCTTATCCACATATTTTGGATTTCGAGTTAGGTCTCTATAGTAATAAATAAATATATGTATCAAAGTCGAAAGCTAAAATTTGGAATTAGGTCACTATAATTCTAAAGGTGCGATATGTGTCTCTTTTGCATCGTGTATGTGTGTTGTGTTTATTTAATGTTTGAACTATAGTTATGTCAAAGACGCTAAGTATGTTTTACTGATTTGACCATCAAAAACAAAAAATCCTTGAAATGTAAACGTTTGTTACATCGATCAGCCTTATTTTTTTTATTATTACCAAATCGGTCGTTATAATGTACAGGTCGATTCATAAGAGTTGGCACGAATGGATTGAACGAAAGTAATGTCACCTATCATTGTGTGAGTGCCGTCCTTTGAACCGATGTTCGAATTTCAAACCGAAAACCTGTTATTATTTTACACACTTGTATACTTTCGTTCACTCATTCAATCCATTCGTGCCAACTCTTGTGAATCGACCTGTAATAAAGGTTCTTTGAAATATACAGCATACAGAAAGATACAGCTCTTTAAAGTTAAGACGTACGGACGGACACCGAAGGCCCCGCCTGTCATCCTACGGGTACGGAACCCCAAAAATGTAAACCATTATGGGGTCCGTGCCTTCACGATACCAGAGAAGTTCGCCAAGCAGCAGTGTTCGCATCGTAGTGATCCGGTGTAATTGTAGACAACTGGTAAAATTATCATAGAGGAATTCTATGTTGACAATACGATAACAGGTTAACCCTTAAATGCATGCTTTTTTTTAGTCCCTTATAAGATCTATTACACGTAATAGTGTGCTGATTACAGGTAAATATTTTCGAATTTTTGGCATTAAAGGGTTAATGATGACCTAGGATGTTGGCCCTGGTATTTTCCCTATTATTTAATATCTTTAATAAAATTCCCAATCTCATTCTAAGCGGCAAAACCATATCGTCTTTGACCTGTTATGGTATTGTTTTTAACTCGGCCACCATTACTGTCAAGTAAATAATTAAATAAGAGCTATCAAAACGTTGACTATGCCCTGCCCTGCTATTTTTCCCTTGTCCATAATTGCCCATAATTTCCGAAAATCAAATTTTATTTCTTGTAGACTTTCCATTCCCATATTTTCCCGATCTTATTTTTTCCCAATCGCATATTTTTCTATCCGAATTTATCCTAATTGCAATTTTTTCCACGTATAATTAGGTCGAAATAGGAAGTTAGGATTAGTTTATGTTAGTTTTGCAGCTCCGTGGACACTGTCGAATTAATTTTGATATTTATATTTATTATTTATAATTTCTGGAATGGAAACTGAAAAAAAAAACGAGCCAGTGAAAAAACACGACAGTGAAAAATTAAGATCGGAAAAAATGGGAGTAGAAATTCTGCAACCAATAAAATTTGATTTTCGGAAATTATAAGCTACACTCAAAATTTAATAACATTCAATCTCCTAGATGTTCAACTACCACGTCGCTGCCGGCATGAAGACCGTCGGCATATCGGCCGCCGGCGGCGTCGCCGAGGCGACCGTCGACGAGCTCGTCGACGGGTACACCAAGTACGACATGTACGAGCTGGGGGTCAACAGGTTCCTTGGGTTGCATAACAATAAGCGGTTTCTGAGAGATCGAGTCAAGGAAGTGCCTGGTGAGTTTATTTTAACGTGATTTTGTTACAAGGGGCCCGTTTCACGAAGCTACAAGTTACAAATTACAAGAGGAAGTCTCTTTCTAACTCCTTTTTCGAGAAAAAGAGTTCCGCTTGTAATTTGTAACTTGTAGCTTCGTGAACCGTCCCCGGCGGGCCGAGTATCAGGGCTCGGAAACGTTATTCAAAATAACGTTTTAAAAACGTTTCGAACCGTTCTTTGTTCAACATTTTGTTCGGAACGGAAACGAAACGAGAACGTTATCAAAAACCGGTTTAATCCACGGGACGCGGCCGCGCGCGGCGTTCGGCTGCAAAGCGGCGACAAGCATGAACTTGTTTAGTAATCTTAGATCTGCCCTACCGACCCTACCGTATGTTTTGATTGCATTTTCATTTCATCTTTCATCCCGATGCGTGTTGTTGTCGTTTTGTGCGACTTGTGATTGTGAGTGATTATTTAATTAGTGAGTGGTGGTCCTTTTTAGGGTTCCGTACCAAAATGGTACAAAAGGAACCCTTATGGTGAGACTTCGTTGTCTGTCTGTCTGTATGTCACAGCAGGTTTTCTCAGCCACTACAAATGCTATCAACTTGAAATTTGGCAAAGTTGTACAACTTGCTTGCCCGCATCTATTTGTAGTAAAAAAAATATGAAATTAATTTTATTAATAATTGAAAAGGGGTCTAGAATGGGGGGTTCAAAAATGAAAGTGGTTCGATTATAGCAAATGGGGTGTCATATGAAAGGTCTTAATCTGCACATTTCAAAACTATTTTTTTGAAAATTTTCTCTGATGTACTTTTTGATTTATAGTCAAAAATGTACAAAAAATGACCGTTCCCCCCCTTAACTCCGAAGTATATTAATTAAAAATTCTGAAAATAATCCTGACGTATAGATAATTACTTATATTTTCTGGGAAAAATTAAATAAAGTGTTCATTATTTACAGTTTTCGAGAAATAACAAAAAAACTAAGAAAATCTGTATTAAAATTTAGGTTAGTCAAAATCGACCTTATTGCCTGGAAAATAAAGCTTATAACAAAATGAGTATTTTCTTTTGCGGTTACCAAGCATATTATCTTCAATACGGAACCCTCGGTGCGCGAGACCGACTCGCACTTGACCGGTTTTTTTCTCAAAATTTAAAATGGGACGAAAGAGAAAGAACATGATTTACGCTTATTACACTCATATAATGAATTACGCATTATTATGTCCTCCTCATCTCCAGTAAAAAATGGTTGACTGTCTTGTAAAGTGATTATTGCATTCTCATCTGAAATAAATTTCATATACCTAAGTAGGAACATCAACATTATCCTCATGAACTCGTTTAAAATTTTGCTTTAATGATGCTCGTAATGGACTAGAGGTACCTGAATCAGCCATGCTTATTCACCAATTATGTACTCCTCACAGAATAATGGTACTTTCTATGTGTCCAATAATAATCTAAGCTCTAAAGAAACAAGCAAAGAAAACCGCGTCGCGTGGCTGCTAAATACTAACTGACTGGATGATATTTGTAATATTCCTACCGAACCCAGCAAATGGGAAAAAAACGGTTAAAAACGTTATATGGATCAAAAAAGATTTCAATTTCGTTCTTGTTCAAAAACGTTTTCTATAACGTTATTTGCGAACGAAACCGAAACAAATCGTTCCTTAGGCATTTAAGGCGAAACCGTTTCGAAAAAAATACCGTTTTCCGAGCCCTGGGCGAGTATGGTTGCGTTTATTGCGTGATAAAATGTGGATAAAACATCCGTCACTTTTTGACACGTATATAACGCACGAGAGTGACGGATGCTTTATCCACATTTTGTCACGCGATAAACGCAACCATACTAGGCCCGCATGGTTCGGAGTTTTTATAGCACGGTAAATATAAAATAGAATAAGTGTTTTACAATAGCTACTTAATATTTCTGTAATAAAGCTGTTTTAGTACAATTCAGGGTCTACATACATATTTTCTATTATTTTTTCAATTTACAGGCGTCCACTACGGCCTTCCTTACCCCTTCCACGAGTTCCAAACCGGGCGCAAACTGCGAACGTCTCCGATATACCCCACGCTGCGGGACAGTGGCGCAGTGTTTGGACAGGTCATGGGGTACGAGAGACCCACGTGGTTCGAGCAAGTCGGTGAGTCTTGTAGTTTTTAGTTTTTTAGATAACATACATACATACATACAATCACGCCTCTTTCCCGTAGTGGTAGGCAGATACAACTTCCTTCCACTTGCCACGATCCAGACAAAATTCCCTCGCTTCCTTCACTCTTATAAGTCTCTTCATACACGTGCGTCGGTTTAGAGTCTCCTGACCTGGCCCTTTCTTAATACGTCCCCGAACTGGGGCTCTACTTTGAAATCAGTAATTCGAACTTCGGATCGCCCCGTCACTTTCTTGCGAATTAGTGACGACGCGTCGAGAGCAAAAGGGATAGCAATAGACGAAGTTCGAATTACGAATTTCAAAGTAGAGCCCCTGATCGTGGAACGTTCTCCTCGGCCGCCCTCTTCCAACATTCCCATTTACACTTGCGACATACGCTAAAGTCGGTAGAGTTCTGCGATCTGGATCTTAATAACGTTAAGGGTGCGGCTCCATTTAGGTGGAGACGAGCAGAGCGGAGAGGAGACGTGTAGGAATCGACCAATCATATTAGTTGAAATCCACATCTGGTCCCCGCTTCGCTTCAGTGGAAACAGTCAAGCTGAGACGAGCGGAGCGGAGAGATGTAACTGCATTACTACATTGTAATCACTCCACTCAGCTCCGCTCGTCTCCGCCTCAGTGGAATCACTTAGCTCTTTTCACAGCTCTGCTCCACTCAGCTCCGCTCGTCTCCGCCTCAGTGGAGTCGCAGCCTAACGCCAACGTATCTGTTTTTTGTATATATTTAACTTATCGTTCTAATCTCGTATTTTGTGACTCTGGTATCCTGCGAGTCTGATATTTTGCGATTCTGGTATTCTGCTCTGGAATGGCATCATGTGAGGCCTCTCAAGTTGTTTTGTTCCAACCAGACAAAGGCCCCGGTGAGCCCGAAAAGCCGCGTCCGTTCAAAATAGCCCACACCAAAACGTTCGGCAAGCCGCACTGGTTCGACACGGTGCAACGCGAGTACTGGGCGTGCAGGGAAGCCGTGGGCATAGCGGATTACTCGTCATTCACCAAGATTGATTTACAGGTAATTAAAAAAAAAACGGTCAAGTGCGAGTCGGACTCGCGCACCGTGGGTTCCGTATCGCACAGTAGGTATTATTATATTCCGATTTCGAATCGGATCAGTGCGAGCCCAACTCACACTTGACCATTTTTTAGTATTGGGTTTCCTACAGAGTTTGTAACTATAATCATAGCTAGGGTTAGACTTTTGGTGGCAAACGCGTGGTTTTAGGATCCATAGAGTCGCTGTTTCCTGATTATTATAATACATACCACCTTGATTTTGACCTTCAGTATTGTCTTTCAAAATACGCATTCATTTCATTCATTAAATCGCAAAACTATAAGCATGTTTTTTTTCATAACACCTTATAAAAAATACTATTGTCAATTGTTTATATTTGGGTAATGATCGCAAGTTGTTATAACCCATAGTACAGTCGAGTTCGTAAACATGTATACACTTTAGTACTTTATCTATTTAATGACATGTTAAACCGGTTTATTCGCATTTAATACACTTTCGCAGTTTTTATACTAATGAAAAATTTCAATTCCGGACCCAATGCACCCCTTAGTATCACTAATGATCGCCTGCCCGGATGGCCAAACTACCCAGAAATAGGAGCTCCGCTGCGGAGCTCCGTCGATTTTTTGCGCAAGTGTATAAAATGCGAATAAATCGTTTAACCTGCCATATATAAATGGTCACAGCGATTAAAGTGTATACATATTTATGAACTCGACTGTCCGATTAGGTCGATTTGTGTAATGATTGTCCCCTAACATTTATCTATTTATTTCCCAGTCTAAAGGCCGCGAGGTGGTCGACTTGCTCCAATACCTCTGCTCGAACGACGTGGACGTTCCGGTCGGCAGCATCATACACACGGGCATGCAGAACGAACGGGGCGGCTACGAGAACGACTGTAGTATAGCTCGGATTTCTGAGAACCAGTGAGTATTGTTTATTTTAAAGTTAAAGTTAAAAGTAGAATCTGAATACGAAATCAACTCAAAAATTCAAAATTCAAAATTCAAAATATTTATTCAGTGAATTGGCCACATGAGGGCTCTTTTTCACGTCGGTAATATGGAGTGAGTCTACTAGCGCTTCGGACAAGACCATCATTGCGGAGAAGAAGCGCCGCAAGAAACTCCAGCAGAAGGTCATTTTTTCCAATCACAAAATACAATAATACTTAAAACTAACATTACAAGGTAATAAAGTAATAAATAATTATTAAAAAAAAAACTAACAAAAATAAATCATTACAAATGTAAGCTCAATAACATTAAATTAAAAATATTGACTAGGAGAACAACAACGAGGTCTCTACGTCAGGAACAGTAATTAAAATAACTAAATGGATAACTAAGACCCGATACACATTGGGCGCTTTGCCAACGCGCGTTCTGAGAACCAGGGGCCCGTTTCATAAAAGCTTCTAACTTGTAATACAAGTGGAAGTCTCTTTTTAATACATAATGTTGGAAAGAGAGTTCCGCTTATAATATAAGCTATTATTTTTTATGCAATACGCCCCAGGATGCGTTGGCAAAAGCGCGCGTTTGAAAGCGCCTTCGTAGGGTTACTGGGCCATTGTACTTTTCGTTGTACAAAAGTTTTTAGCCAGTTTCTCACTAAACTATTTTTATTTCAAAAAACGGTAAAGTGCAGCGTTTTCTAACTTGAAACACGAAAAGAGACTTAAATAAGCTTATATCGGGTGCCTCCGACCTTGGGGCTTTAAATGCATGGATTGTTTTTACTCCTGAAAATGAACTTCTTTTGTTCTGTAAGTTGTTAAGAATATTTCAAACTTACATTTTTTTTTCATACAAGTTAAATGTAATTTTCAATGTACGCGATCCAATTCTCCATTTTCCTTTAGCCCTCGTACCAAGGAATTGTCGCCCCCGTACCATGAGATAGTGATTATATGGCCATGATTGAATACACTGATTTTACAATTAGACTTTAACATCAATTAGTTAGCTAAACTTAAGTTATTTTTTAATATTGCAGAACAAAAGTAGTTCAGTTTAACGAGTAGAATCGATCGTTGCATTTAAAGCCCCAAGGGAGGCACCCTGTATTTAGAATTATCCTAATTAATAAATATAAGTATAAAGTGAGTAACGCAGTGGATGTCGATGTCCCCGCCTTTTCTATGGAAATGGTGCAATTTACCACTGAGTTACCATGATTCTTTAACGATAATGGAGTAATTTGAGAGTTGTTTTTTTGGCAACCATTAATCTTGAACATTCTAAGTTTATGTTATTTATTTAGAAGCAGATTCATAATTTGGAATACTTTTTATCGGACGATAACAAAAGATGTACACTGAAAAGTAAAATGGCCCTATTACCAACTAGTCCAGCGCGTCGTAAAAAGCTTGCTTTTCATTTTTTTAATTCTCAATAGCTACATGATGATAGCACCAACGATTCAGCAGACCCGGTGCAAGGTCTGGATCAAGCGGCATCTCCCCCGTGACGGGTCGGTCATGCTCACGGACGTCACGCCGATGTACACGGCCGTGTGCGTCATGGGGCCGTTCACCAGGAACCTTATGTCGGAGCTGACTGACACCGACCTGGCGCCCAGCAACTTTCCATTCTTCACGTTCAAGGTTAGTTTGAAGGGTTCAAGATCTTCGACTTTTCTTACTTTTTGTATTAGGGATAGAAGCTTGAGGTCTATATCTCTATAGCTAGCCTATTGTCTAACGCACTCGCAATCGCAACCGGCTTCAAAGTGGAGCAATTGTTTTCATTTTGTATGCAGACAAGCCTTCGATTTTCAAAATTAAAACGATCGTGTTTGCGAGTGCGTTAGACAATAAGCCTGTCCGTCACTTCATGTACTATCACGAACGTTAATTTGTGACCCATTTCAAGAAAAATATGCTTGAAGTCTTTAATGTCATTAGAGATGTCAAGTCATTTGTAACTTTCAGGAAACTCAACCTTATTGTTGTAGAATGTCAGAGGCTCTACTTTGAAATCCGTAATTCGAACTTCGTCTATTGCTATCCCTTTTGCTCTCGACGCGTCACTAATTCGCAAGAAAGTGACGGTGCGATCCGAAGTTCGAATTACTGATTTCAAAGTAGAACCCCAGATTGACTTTGGACCTAAGGTGGGTACCGAATTAAAGTTCGTTCGACTGTACAGTCGCAATAATATATTATCCTACATTGGGTGCAAAAATATCTAACACGCTCTTATACCTCTAGTAATAAAGACGTGTCAGATATTTTTGCGCTCAATGTTGGATAATATATTATTGCTGGTGAATGTATCTACTAAATATTTTTAAAACTACTGGATTGAGATTTTTTTTAATATTAGGAGCTGGACGTTGGCTTGGCTAATGGCATCAGAGCGATGAATTTAACACACACTGGGGAGCTGGGCTATGTGCTGTATATACCCAATGAGGTGAGTCAGTTTTTTTTAAATTAAGAAACATTATTTATTTAAAACTTTATTACACAATACACAAAGTAGGTTCGAATGACGGACTTAATGCCTTAAGGCATTCTCTACCAGTCAACCAATGGGCTAAACAGAAACAATTTAAAATTGGTGCACATACATACATTCTGCTCTCATTACGTAAGGAAGACTGATATTTTGGTCCTGTTAACTTTTTATTGAATTTTATAATATTTTCAAGACTGATATTACAAAAAATTTGGTAACGCAGCGGAAAAAGTGTATTTCTTCCGATGTGTTACTTTTCGGTAGTTTTTGAGTTACCAAGTAATATTAACCGAATGAGCACGTTCTAAAATTTGTATTACTAGTGTAAGTCATTAATAAAAAAAGTACGTACCAAAATTCGGTCATGTTTATTTTAAACTAGAGGACGCCCGCGACTTCGTACGCGTAGAATTAGTTTCCCGCTACTCCCCCCCATTTTTTCCCGTTGGGGGTCGATTTTCGGAAAATCCTTTCTTAGTGCTCACTTACATCATGAAAGGAACCCCTGTACCAAATTTCAAGTTTCTAGGTACAGTAGTTTCGGCTGTGCGTTGATACATCACTCAGTCAGTTTAGCCTTTTATATATATAGATTAAAATAAAACCGAGTAACAAAATTATAGTTTTTTTTTTTGTCGCCAGTTCGCCCTCCACGTATACCAGCGTCTCATGTCCGTCGGTGCCAAATACGGCGCAGCACACGTCGGCTACTATGCATCAAGAGCCCTGCGCGTGGAGAAGTTCTTCGCGTTCTGGGGCCAGGACCTGGACACCACCACGTCGCCGCTGGAGTGTGGCCGGACGTGGCGAGTCAAGTTTGACGTGAGAAACCAACATACATACAACATCATAAACTCACGCCGTCATTCCCAGAGTGGGGTAGGCAGAGCCACAGACTCACCAACAACTCCAAAAACTTGTTGATAATTCTGTGACCACATTTTGCACAACCAGGCTAAGATGTTATCCAGTGTATTAGTGACAGGTTGCAAACCCATCGCCTAAACCATATCACATTTATTTATTTAATAACCCCCTTACTAATAAACGTTGAGTAACGGTGGTATAGCTATACAATGTTTTGTCCTTATCTGTCAAATCCAAATGTCACAATGACAGATAAGGACAAAACATTGTATAGCTATACCCCCGTTACTCAACGTTTATTAGTAAGGGGGTTACAATGTAAGTTTACAGCATAAAATGACAGTAAAAAACTTACACGATAAGTTATTAACACCCGTATTCACAAACGTCACTATGAGGTCTCACAGTGCTCACGAACGCACAGGGTGGTTCAAATCGTCTCATAAACAAAAGGTCGGTCAAAAAGGACCAATCACAAAGCTACTAACGCAGTGCGTTTACTCAGTGAAGGATCCCTTGAGTATTGTTTGTGAATACGGATGTAAATAAATATGAACAGAAAAAATACATGCCAACAAGAGAAGTCATCAAATTGAGAACATTCGAAATTATGGAACACACAATAGTTAATTATTATCAGCAGAGCCCGGAATTTTCGCTGCAAAACAAAAGACTGTCGCAATATAACTATTTTTATCGATATCGAGAATTATTATGTAATAAAATAAAAATTATTTGCCCTTGCCTTTGCCCCCCCTCGGTCCGAAAATCGCCAAAATCACTTAATTAATGGACCCAAACCAAATTAAAATCGCATGCTACTCCAGAAAGACATCCCCTTCATCGGACGCGAAGCTCTCCTCCAGCAACGAGAGGAGGGCATCCGTCGGCAGTACGTGCAGCTGCTACTGACGGACCACGACCACGAGCTGGATCTGTGGTCGTGGGGCGGCGAGCCGATATACCGCGACAACGAGTACTGCGGCCAGACCACCACCACTAGCTATGGGTTTACGTTCAAGAAGCAGGTGAGGACTGTTTAGTAGTTAATATCTTTATCTACATTCATATCATAATTTCAATATAATATGTTCAGAAGCGATAAGCAAATGCCCTACATTATGTTACCTGTATCTGTGGTTGCACTGTAATGTTAACATTAAAGTATTACATGTCAATAAAGTATCGGTTATCGCTGTAGTTGAATCTTAATGTTCACTTTACAGTATAAGTGACCTGCACTTTAATGTGAACATTAAGATGCAGGGTAACGACGGATACAGGTTTCTCACATATTGTAGAAAACTTATGATATGTATGTAGATAAAGTTATGTATGCGACTGTACGCATAATTAGGCATTAAAACACTCGTGTGATCTTATTATGAAACTCGCCTTACGGCTCGTTTCATAAAACCACACTCGTGTATAATGCCTCTCATTATGACTGCGCCGAGCAAACGTCGACCGTCCAGTGGCGCCCTCATCACTATTATTGTGTTTTCTAATTAACTAAAGAATTTCCTTGCAATCGGGAGATGCTTTTTTGTAGCGCAAGTAAAAACACAATTTATGGGATACGTAACAAACTTTGATAACAATTACCCTATGAGTAGTCAGCTTAACGGGAAAAGGTGGCCACTTTTTTCCGTTAAGTTGATAACTCAAAGGTCAATTGTTATTAAACTAGGTGATATGTCCTATAAGTTGTGTTTTCATTTGTAGTACAAAAATGCACCGTCCGATTTCAAGAAAATACTTTAGTTTATTAGAAAACACAATAATAGTGATGAGGGCGCCACTGTACACCTTGTCTTCTCCGTGTACCGAACAAATTGCGCAGCCCGATAGCCCACGGACAGCAAATGGCGAGTTAGGAGATAAGCAGCAGCAAACACGTCCCTTACGTAGTTGCTAAGGGAAAATATAAAGACTAAAAACGAGGTCCTAAAATGGGTTAGTTTTTTTTTGTAATATTGTTTTAAGACTACGCCGAGCGTACGCCGGATGTACGGTGGCGCCCTCATCACTATTATTGTGTTTTCTAATAAAATAAAGTATTTTCTTGAAATCGGACGGTGCATTTTTGTACTACAAATGAAAACACAACTTATAGGACATATCACCTAGTTTAATAACAATTGACCTTTGAGTTATCAACTTAACGGAAAAAAGTGGCCACCTTTTCCCGTTAAGCTGACTACTCATAGGGTAATTGTTATCAAAGTTTGTTACGTATCCCATAAATTGTGTTTTTACTTGCGCTACAAAAAAGCATCGTCCGATTGCAAGGAAACTCTTTAGTTAATTAGAATAGTGATAGTGATGAGGGCGCCACTGGACGGTCGACGTTTGCTCGGCGCAGTCTTAAAAAAAAACATTTTTTTTTCTTTGTTTAAAAAAAAAGAAGGAATTTACCTTTTTTATGCATTGTATTTGTGTTATTGGTTGCACCTAAGTTTAATTCGGGTTTCGGGTTTTTAACACCACATGTATTTTTTTTTCTTGATTACCGCTGTTTATATTTCTTTATTTACGGAACAAGTTCTAAGCAGCAGGTTACACTTATTAGGTATATAATATCCTATTATTAAGTTGTCTAGTTATAAGTAAAGTCACCAACCTCCCTATGTTTTTTTTTAAGGGGGGAGGTGCCGCATGTATGGTCTAATCTGGTGGGTAGAGTTATGATTTACATATTGTGGGTACTTATCGAAATAAATCAGTCGTGCCTAACCTAGCGTTTGATTTGTCTCTTGCTATCAAATAATTACCCATATATTACTAATGGGAATTAACTGAATTAAGTTTATTTTCATTTCTTCATAAATTAAAAATGGCATTTTCGAACAAATTCCCACTGATAAAAAACTGGCTGTTTGTAGCATTGTGGGCCTTACGACGTTTAAAACATGTTTTTTTTGCAGGTGTGCCTCGGTTTCGTTCAGAACTTGGACGCGAACGGGGTTCCGCAGAAAATCAACAATGATTACGTTTTGAGCGGTCACTATGAAATCGACATAGCTGGCATTAGGTAAGTCATAGTCAGACAGGAATTTTCGAGGCACTTTTGGGGCTGTCGTAGTTACTTCTTATTCATCTACTTTCAATATCGGTATACTAAACTTCTAAATAGATTGTTAAACGCGTGGACCGATTTTGATGATTCTTATATCATTCGATTTGTCTTCTTGTGAGTGTCATTAAAGATATGACAGCTATCAAATTTCAATATGGCAGCAACCTGTCACTGGTAGACATCTTAGCCTAATTGTGCAGAATGTGGTTATAGAATTATCAACAAGTTTTTATTAGCGTTGTAGGTAATTCTGTAGGTCTGCCTACCCCACTCCTGGATTACAGGCGTGAAGGTATGTATGTATGTAAAAAAAAGTCGGCGATCTATGTCAAGCGCGGTATCATTGAATAGGTATTTAAAAACCATCTTTAGGTTTCCTTCATCATTTTTCATTTTGAATGATCATTTAGGATTTATAATGATTTAAAGCTGGTTAGCAACAGTCGGGTTTTATAAAGCTTGCATTTTGTTATACTTGTTTTTTTAAACGACTTCAAAAAAGGAGGAGTTTCTTGTCGGAAAGGTCAAAAATTACATTGTTTTTTTTTTATCTAGATACGCAGCAAAAGTGCATCTTCACTCGCCGAACCTACCAACTAAATACCCGGACAAGGAGAGAGATGTGTATCAAGCGACTAGGAAGCACCTCGACCCTCACCAGTTCCTTGGTAGACATTACCAGCCTTAAGTCTGCCGATTACTGTGAAAAGGTTTTAGCACACAATACGAAGATTCTAGTTCAATAGGGAATATTCAAGTTTTTTTTACAGCTTTTATAAAAGCTGATTCATGTTACAAACAGTTGAGAAAAAGAAAATATAACAATAACCAAGATATAAGCCAACAAAGATTGGTTGCTATCTCTTTATAGCAAAACAGAATTTAACATGGAGTTTATCTGGCCGCCCTGCTACATGACGGCACAGTGCACATCGGATCTCTGTCTAATCGCTGTTTATTTAGCAGTTTTAAATGCTTGTATCATGCGTATTTCTTGGCCGATTTTAATTTTATTTTTATTTTTGGTGAACTCGTTTACGGTATTTTCATATTTTGTTGAGAAATGCGAAAAAAAACATGTATATTCCCTATTTAGTTTGAAGGATGTAATATGGCCTTATCAAATCGTCGGTGAAACTGCAAAACTGCGTAAGTAACATTTTTAATGAGGAGCAAAATGCACTTTTTTTCTAAGAAGTTAAGGTTTATTTTGCTCTATAGTAAAATTGTTGGTTATGCTGTTTTGCTGTATCACCGACGAAAAGTCTTGATTTTGCCAATGTTTATTAGGATAACAAATGGCGCTATGGGTTGTGATCGGTAGGATAAAGAAAATTGTACTCTGTATGGTTACAAAGTCTATTTTTTTTTAACATTATAAAACTTAAAAAAAACGAACACGTTACGAAGAGACTTAATATCATAATGTAATTGATGCTGAGTTGAAAGTCCTGAGTGTGTTACCCAAAGTCTAATACACATTTTTAATGTGTTTTTATTTAGGTCACGAAATGGAATTGAGAAAAGACGTGTTTTCAAAAAAGTGTCCCGTCATGAAATTGTCAAGAAATCAGTTTGTCCTTAGTATTGATCTTAGTATTTGTCTGACGTTTCTTGACGAACAGAGGGCTTATTGTCTAACGCACTCGCAATCACAATCGTTTTCATTTTGAAAATCGAAGGCTTGTCTGCATAAAAAATGAAAACAATTGCTCCACTTTGAAGCCGGTTGCGATTGTGAGTGCATTAGACAATAGCCCCTCTGATTTCTTGACAATTTCATGACGGGACACTTTTTTGAAAACACGTCAAATATGTTTCAAATCACTCGATAAATACATATGGATTGTATAGTAACACACTAATCATGTTTAAAAAATATAAAAAACAGGTTAAAAAAGTGTATTTTCCAACAAATCATTTGTTTAATCCAAATCGCTTGCCATAGATCTTAGTTAATTTTAGCTAGCATCAATAGTTAGGTGGAAAAACGGTCTGAATGATTGAAAGATGTTGTACATATTCTTGCATGAAACTTGGCAATTCAACAATAAGTATCCACAGCGTACGAAAATGTGAAAGAATATTTTTTTTGTTACCCAAAATGTATATATTTGTTACCAGAGTGGTAACAAAATAGGAAGTTTTTATACACTATAGTTGGCACGCATTAGGTTTTTTTTTATCTTAGTAACGTTTTGTCGCATCCTTGAATATTTTCATGGCAGATGGAATTATTAAAAAAAAATATTTATTCTAGGATTTGGGCTACATGTAGGTCAAATTTTACACAATTGACAACAGGATTTATTTGAAAAGGTGTTTTTATAATAATCATGCTTATAGAGGTTTTTGTCTCAAAATAATATTTTTTTTTGGTTGTTACATACCTACTGAGATTTTTTTAATGAATATTATCATATCAGTGTGCTACGCCGCTTTGAACTGATGGTCGAAATGACGTCATTTTGTTAGTAACTAGAAAAAAACCATGTGATGTAAGCTCTTTAGCTATTATCAGAAATTTGCTTCTTTTTTTTCAGTAAATAAAGAACAAAAAATATAGTATCCTTTTCACGAAATCTCTGTAAATATGTTTTTTTTTTCAAATTACTTGAATGAGTAGAATTGCTTTGTTTCATGCACGGCATCTTCTAAATGATAGATGTCATTAGATTTATTTATTCTACTCAAGCCAGCTTACCTGAATCTAGCTATACCGCTCTTTCCCTTATGAACAAAAAAACCCTAAACTTAGCTCTTCGAACATACTAACCAAGGCTGTACTTAATGTCTTAAACTTGCCAAAATGGGTTATTCCCACCTGTTACCACCAATTTGTTACCACTGGTAACAGCTGGGATTTTTTTCTCATCTTTTACCAGTGGTAACTAATGGGAATAAAAACTCCCAACTGTTACTACTAACTACTGGGTTTTTTTTTCCCAGTAGTTATCACCAAATATTTTAGTGGTAACAAATGGGAAAAATATTCCCAGTTGTTACCACCGAGTACTTTAGTGGTAAACGATGAAAAAAATATTCCCAGCTGTTACCAGTGGTAATAAGTAGGTGGTAACAGGTGGGAATAACCCGCCAAAATGTATCTCGCTAACTAATGTAGTGACGACGAGTGAGATAAACGCGCAATAACTAAAGTATTCTTCAATTATGATTTGTCTTTATCTTTCATAGTGACATTCGAATTTGACAGAAAGAAAAGCTTACAGTATTCCCATCTTAATAGCTTTCGGCTGGTTATCGCTATCACGCTAATAAATTACTCCAAAATTAATTATTGAGTTCCCGCAGCTAAGTTTTATAGTGAGTCAACAATAATTTGTTGATGGTACAGTCACCAACAATAATATATTTTCCAACATTGGCCGCAAAGCCGGTATTAGAGCGTGTCAGATATTTTTATATTGGATAATGTATTATTGCTGGTGACTATTGTATTTTCTAGGATAAGTTATGTCCGTTTCAAATATTCAGACCGCGGATAGATTAAGGGCTTGTAAATTTATCTGTCATTTAAAGTTGGCTCTCTCCTTGTCTATTTTCAAGTGTAAGAAAGGGAAAGGACTAAATTTATCTGTCAAATATGCTTGTCGATTGTGAAACAAGCGGTAATTTAATTAGATGGCTCAAAACTACCCATGTATAGTTTGAGCCTTTCGACCGTCTACCTAATTCTACTGACTGTACTTTGGGTAAATATTTGACACATTTTTATTACGTGATAAAATAACCTCTAACAATATTGCTTTAGCCCTGTTACAGTAGAACACAATTTATATGTCGTGTCGTGAATCTTCGTTCGCGCAGACACGAACAACGATTCCGATGATTTCCCAACGCACGATTAAAACCCACGATCAGACTTGTACGTAATAGTTATAAGGTGCAAATAAATTATTTTTATTATTTATTATAATTATTATTAATACAGACGCACAACTCGTGGATCATGCTGATTGGTTCCCGCGTTTCGAAAATATGTCATCTGCGCAGGTCGGTAAGCCATATCAGTTGTGTTTTACAACTCGGCCGCCATTACTGTCAAATAAATAAGAGCTATCAAAACGTTGACAATACGATAACAGATCAAAAGCAATATGTTTTTGCCTAGCTAGTCTAGCCGCGGTTTAAGTTTAGATCTCCCAAATGATTATATAGGCCTATTGTACTATTGAGTTTACATTCAAAATATATTGCACGTTTATATGTTAACTTTATTACTTGTTATGCTAACATATTTAAAGTTTATGAATCCGATATTTCCGCCAACAACGTCTTTTAACAAAAAGGCATTAGCCAAGATGGCTAACTAGCGTTTCTATTCGTTTCGTTTTTAACCAATCGCGTCACTGGTAGATCACGTGACTCCTCGTATCACTTAATCGGTTTAAAAACGAAACAAATAGAAATCATCTTGAAGCATCTTGGCTAATGCCTAATCCGTTAGTAATTATAAAAAAATGCAATGTAGTTTGTATGAAAACTGAATTCTCCTCATTTTGTTAACCGATGCGAAGCGTCACTCTTGTCTTGTAGTAATAGTAGCTCAATTTTAAAATGTATTATTGTTTTAGTTCTAATATAGTCTATAGTAAGTTTAACAATAGAATAGCAGAGCCAATTATAGTAGTAAGTGTCATTGTACTGATATTATATAATCCATTTTGAATGATTTAAATGGTTTTATTTAATCCTTAACCCTTTGAACGCCAGCCATTTCGGCTGTTTAGCTCTCAAAGTTTGTATGGAACAGCTGTTTTTTTTTTCGCGATTTGGATGTTGGTCCCATAATAAAAGTTGATGAGTATGACCTACAGAGTTAATCCCTGAAGTTTGTCCAACCTTCTGCCTAACACCTGTATATGCATATTTAATATGCGGTTCCTTTTTCGTTTTGAGGTACGAAACCCTAACGAAACAAAAAAACTGCATAGTAGGTTCTAAACATTTATTATCAATTTTTGTATGTACAAATTCATGAAACATTTGATAACATATAAACTATTATATTTTAGACGATTAAATTGTTCACAACTTACTGTAGTAAGGTAATATTTTAAAGTACAATTTAAATTCTAACTTAAAATTTAAACAATCGCATCCATTTTTTATTTTAATACCTAAAGCACCTTCAATTAGATAAAACAATTGTGTGTTTCATATATCAACTATTATATTTTACACGATTAAATTGTTCACAAAAAAAATACGAGTACCTAAGGTAAAATTTTCCAATACCTACAATTTAAATTCTAACCTAAAATTTAATACCTAAAGCACCTTTAATTAGGTAAAACAATTGTGTTTCAGGTTATTTAGATTAATAAACAGACCAAAATCTAATATACTTTTCAGTAATGTAACGGGATACTTCCTGCAAATGTTCAATCTAAAGAATAATCATTTCAAAACCCCCAACTGCTACCATTTTTTTATAAATGACTGTTTAGGTTTAAAAGTATTTAACCTTAAATATGACATAGTTATTTTCATCTCACTAGCTCGGAGAGCCCTTTTTGTTTGTTTGATATCTATTAAAATCGCTTTTTATCCACATGTGAAGAAAGAGTTTTGACATTAGTAGTTCCATAAAGACTGGATATGCTGAGGTTACTTTTCATAATTTTTGATTTTACCAATACTTCTATAAAAGTATCGGTAAAATCAAAAATTATGAAATATAGCCTAAGCATATTAGGTGTCAAATATCACTTAAGCTGCCTTCAAATGTCAAAACTCTTCACATGTGGATAAAAAGCGATTTTCTCAATAGATATTAAACAAACAAAAAGGGCTTTCCGAGCTAGTGAGATGAAAAATATAATGCTTAAGATATATCTGATTTAGTGAGCACCAATTTGTTACCACTGGTGACAGCTGAGAAATTTTTTGTTCTCATCTTTTACCAGTGGTAACTAATGCGAATAAAAATTCCCAACTGTTACTATTATTAACTGGGTTTTTTTTTCCCAGTAGTTATCACAGTTACTGCCGCACTCAGAGACGTCAATTAAGTTTAATGCATGATTAAAGTAGCTGCTGTCACTTTCTTTACTATAGCAATAGAATAAGACAACACGTCACTAAACAAGCGTTAAATTTAATTGACGTCTCTGAGTGCGGCAGTAAGTAGTTTAGTGGTAACAAATGGGAAAAATATTCCCAGTTGTTACCATCGAGTACTTTAGTGCTAAAAGATTAGAAAAATATTCCCAGCTGTTACCAGTGGTAACCAGTTGGTGCTAACAGGTGGGAATAACTCATTGTGACTAGCCTAAAGTTTCATAGATTTTTAAAGTATCGTGATATTTTTTTTTAAACTGTAAATTTGACTTCATTTTATTTTTTGCGTAATTTATAAATAATTATTTGGTTCATTAACATCGGAGATTGGAACCGTACCTACACAAATTACATACCTACATCCATATTCGGAAAAAATGTGTAAAAACAAGATGACTTGTAGGTATAAAAGCATTATGTACAGCAGTTAGGCCTAATTATAAACTACGAGTGAGATCGTGTAATAGGCCTTTAGATTAATTACGACCAAGGGGGATGTATCGGAAATGTTTTGTAAGGTGAGTCGTAACCTTTTTTTAATTTACAATGTACCTACATACCTACTTAGAAAAGAGGAATTCTATAGTTACAAATAGGAGTTACTTTTAACTAAAGTACCTTCAATTAGGTAAAACAAAAGTGTGTTTCAGGTTATCTATATTAATATACAGGGTGTTAGGCAGAAGGTTGGCCAAACTTCAGGGACTAACTCTGTAGGTCATACTCGTCAACTTTTATTATGGGACTAACATACAAATCGCGAAAAAAAAAACTGCTGTTCCATACAAACTTTGAGAGCTAAATAGCCGAAATGTATGGAACAGCTGTTTTTTTTCCAATTGGATGTTGGTCCCATAATAAAAGTTGATGAGTATGACCTACAGAGTTAGTCCTCGAAGTTTGACCAACCTTCTGCCTAACACCCTGTATAAAAGGCAAACCTGACTTATACCTATATCAGCGCACAGCCGAAACTACTGTACCTAGAAACTTGAAATTTGATACAGGGGTTCCAATGGCGTAGCTGGGGGGGCGGCAGGGGCGGCCCGCCCCGCGAGTCACACCCGCTTAGGGGTGACACCCGACCCGACCGTGGACATCAGTAGTGAGTGCCATCTATAACAATTCATAAAACTGGCAGATTGCATAACCGCCACCAATAAAATAATGTAATTGAGTTTTGGGGTGACACCCACGATATCCGCACCGGGTGCCACTCATTTCCCCTATAAGATTCATCCTTTACACTAATGATTTACAACTTTTACAAGTGAGTTTGCTTAGTACATATCCCTTTAGGACGTATAATATTTTCTATTGCTACAATCTGGCGGTGCGTTGTTAAATAAAGATATTCGCGGACAAAGCCGCGAACCTAAGCTAGTCTTATTATATCACTATTATTATGGTATCTAATTCAAAATGATCACTTCCCATGAAGTGCCCGAAAGCTCGTTTGCCTAGCTTAAAGAAAAAAACACGATTCATTTGTTCACAATTTTATACTTAGTTAAGTACGTAAGGAAATTTAAAGAAAGAAAACAATTTTAAAATTAATGGGCATAGAATGAGTTCTTTCTATTGCTAAAATCGGGCGGCTTATTTAAGTTATTCCTAAAAACTAAGCTAGTCTGTTATAGAACTATAAGGTATCTGCGAAATTAGTTACAAGTCAGGGAGGGTTGAAAATTATTTATAATTAGAAATGCACAATTTTGGCGGGATAAGAGCAGGGCCTCTACTTTGAAATCCGTAATTCGAACTTCGTCTATTGCTATCCCTTTTGCTCTCGACGCGTCACTAATTCGCAAGAAAGTGACGGAGTGATCCGAAGTTCGAATTACTGATTTCAAAGTAGAGCCCCTGACCTACAATGGCATAACTATTCAATATTTGGTCATCCTGTCACGCTAAAGACAGTAAACCTGTGCTGTAAAAGAAAAAGGCAGTAACAGAGTACGAAGTCCATATGTTTTGACTGTTTTTTGGCTTTGTAGAGCTATAGATATTGCGTATTTCGATATTACAAGCTCGTACATAGGTCTTGTACAATGTCCGTCTATTGTTTGTGCCGAGTCTGTAGCGACGGATATCAGCCATTGGCGTTAAAATGTAAGTTGAAACTGTTGAAATATCCCTCGCAACAGCAGAAATTATCACTAGTTTATACCTACAACGTTTCATTCATTCCATTTTTGGCAAAAAATGTGTTAAAACAAGACAAATTGCATATGACATAAGTACAGCAAGAAATTATAAACTCTTTGAGAATAAATAAACACCTCTTTTTTTAGATTTTTATTTGGAAAGAAAGACCTTCATTCGGGACACTACAAAAAATATCTCCAACATGTGGCCAAAAATGTCCGCTTTGTTACTAAAACACAATAAATATTTCTGTAACATAGCGAACATTATCGGGAACGCTTTTTGGTGTCCTACAAACGTGTTTTTCCCCTAAAATGCAGAGACAATATTATAGCTTGAGCAATTTCTTAAGTTTAAAAGCACTTTCTCAACCTACCATGAATGTCAAACGATGTAATTTGGTAAAATATGAAAAATCGCCAAGCCAAGTTGTCAGTATGGGGAAAAATTGATTTCTCCTAGGTCCTCATAATCTACTTAAATATCATCATTTAAGTTGGTTCGCTGTCCAATCTGTAACGACTATTTGATCTCGGTAAAATATACGAGTAATTCAATAGTAATAATTTGTTCAATCGACTAATATTATTAATAAATAAAAATAATAACTTAAAATAAATCATGGTCATAATTTAACGGACCGTTATAAGTAAATGAAGTTATAATTTAATACATACTTGGTTCACTCCAACTGTTATATGGTAAACAAACTAAACTAAGATTTTTTGTATAAATTATCAACTACATTCACGTTCAAACATATCGAGATCCCGTTGCATAGAAATCGTCTACAAAAAGTTTAATTTTTGCTAGTCCGTGCATAACCCTTAACAAATTTCAGTGTCTTGTTAGTCAGTTTATAAAATATATGTTTGTATAGATTTAAAGACAATTTATTTGCTTTTCCTCAAAGGTATTTGTTTACCATGCAACATGAGACGGCAAAAATGAACCAAGAGCACTTATACAAGATTAACTAAATCTGTAACATAAACAAATTGAAATATACACGAGAAAGAACAGAGTTTGCGACGAAACAGGTAATAAATATTGTAAGTTACCAGTGGTAAAAGATGGAGAAAATTCAAAGCTGTTACCAGTGGTAACAAATTGGCGGTAACAGGTGGGAAAATCCCCAAGCTCGCACAACTATATTAACAAATCGCGATTAGAATAAGATTGGGACATATGTCGTTTTTGAATTAATACATGAAATGACATTGTCAATGGTAGAGTGTGCAAAGTAGAAATACTATTTCAGCATAATGAATTTCTAAAGCTTGAAAAAAAGTCATCAAATTACTTAAATAAAATACAAACGCTGTATTTACTTTTTATAAAACAAATGAAACAATTTACCAAGAATCGAGTTGGAATATGTAGTGACTGTTTGTGGTAAAGCAAACGTTGTAAATCTTTTGTCTATGCTGCAATTAAAGTATCAAGATATCATAAATTGAATTATGATTAGATTTATTAATTATAAGTCATGCTGTGCTAAAGACACTTTCGAATCGTATTATAATCGCGGTTTGATAATACACGCATGCGTGCGTAGCTTGCGCCACTGTGCTGCCGTAATATAAAAGAAAACGGCTAAGTGCTTAGCGATAGTATGAGCATTTTAAATTTAATATGGTTACCAATTAGAGTATCTAATGCTTCTACTACATAGCAGATAGCCGCATTCTTTGGTATTACGCCGCTGCGGGACTCCGGCTTAATTTAATACAAAACTCCAGAAGGAAAATAAATAAAACAGTGTTTTATTTATTTATTACCATCATTACATTACTTGTTCGAAATAGTAGCTGGCTTGGATGCAGTACCCTTGGGGTAGTGATTTTAATTATGTTTCGTGGATTTAAGAGGGGTCATTTATTAAGGTTCTAATCACTTCTAGAACAATCTTTAGTTTCCCCAACAAGGTTTCAGTGCTGGATATACTGAATAATTAAAATATCAGTGGAAGACTGTAAAGTCGTTGGAACAGAATGATATAAAAAAAAATGCAATTGTGAAAGACTCGTCAAAATCTAAGAACTTGTCATTTTGTGCTGAATGTAACTTAAAGTAATGTTATAGTATGAAAATATACTATATATACAATATAAAATAATAAAAGTGTTTTAGGTTTTAAAACAAATTTAAACTAATTCATAGTTACATTATACAATTTAGAATGAGATAAGTTAATTAATTTCTAATTATTACCATACAAGTAATTTAATTCTAAAAGTCATTGATAGAGGATTATAAAAATAAATAGGTATTTAGTATCTACTATTTAGAAAATTACATCATTATTAAATTAGCAATATCAAATTCATGTCAATTTAGAGCATCTCTAGTGATTTAAATTTGTAAAGTTTTTTAAATATGTTTCTTTGATAATGGGAAAATTGTTTCGACCACATCTGCAAGGATGTCCCCTGCAAGGTCTAGCCGACCTACCCAACCCGTAGGTTGGCCTCTTCGAAATAGAAGCACTCGTTTTTCTAGTGGACCAACCAGTTCTCGTGAACCGAGCTGGCGGCCGCGGGGTTCCCTAAATCATATCAAATATGTTAAAGTTATATGTATTGTATGAGGAAGGCTTTCGCAGTTTCTCTTTGATTATATCGCAGGGTGATGGAGTGTTGAAGTCAAACCTGGGGATCTCACTATACCGGCTATAGTCCATATAAGGGACGGCCACAGGTTTCAAGCGGGATGATAACACTTTCCCGAATGCGGAGCATCGCCCCCGCTTGACTTTCTGCTGTAGTATGTATGACATGTCATTGGTGCATGGCAACTCAGGCTCAGGTGTTTTGGCCATAGGAATTTCTTCATCGCAATCGCTGAATTTTGGATCAAATAAGGACTCCATCGAACTAGCACTGCTCACTTGCTTCACAGGTTCAGGCTTGTACGGTGTCTGCACCGCTACCATGAGGTCGATAACACAGTTATCTTCCTCAAGCTTCAGCCGCTTCGTTTCTTCAACGAGCCTCTGGTGCTCTTCCTCTTGTTGACGTTTCAATTCCTTCGCTTTGAGCATGTTTGATACTTGCTGCGCCAACACATCTGTTATGGAAACAGGGCTTGTGCTGAAATTGAAGGTGGGTATACCAATACGTTGGCCCGGTGAGAAGCTCAGTTTGGTGTCCGACTGGGGTCCAGATGGTCTGGTCATTTTGGGGATTTGTATGTGATCACTTAAGCTGTGCGTAGTACCTTCAGATTGATCCTGTATGCTGGTTTTGGACAAGTGACTGTCCACCAACGCCAGAAGCGAAGAGAATGAACTGGAGTCCGTCATTTTGAGGTTCTGAGGAAGAAACAATAGTAGTAAATATAACAGGTTAATCCTGTCATACTTTATTTGTTTAGGGGACTTAACTAGATGTAAAAATAAAAACCGGTCAAGGGCGAGTCGGACTCGCGCACCGAGGGTTCCGTATTTAAGATAATACGCTTGGTAACTGCAAAACAAAATACTCATATCGTTATGAACTTTTTTTTTATGCAATAATGTCCTATTTGACTAGCCTAAATTTTACTCATTTTTTGCTTTACCAAAAACAGATGCAGGCAAGTGTTGTACAACTATGCCAAATTTCAAGTTGATAGGCATTAATAGTTGCTGAGAAAACCTGCTTCGACATACAGACAACGAAGTCTCACCATAAGGGTTCCTTTTTATCATTTTGGTACGCAACCGTAAAACCAAATGTAAGTAGCATATTCAGCCAATACCTAGAAGTGGTACACTCATATCCTTATAGGTATGTCACACAGGTCACGCTGAGCGTGGTGAGCGTGACCAAGATAGGCACCATTTAGATGTAAGTCAGATTTAACAAATCCATGTAGGTACTGCTCTGGTTTCTTACTGTAATGCTACACTATGCTATGTAATGATTCACTTAATAAATAAACACACTGCTAGATCAAAACAGTAGTAACTCCAACATAACAGTATTTAAAACTCAACTTTAATACAACTTGTATGAATTTGAAACAAAACTAGCAAGGATTTTTAGTTGATACTGTTTTGATCTAGCAGTGCGAATGTCAAAGCTTTGATTGTCTGTTTGAAAGGTTGGTTTTTTTTTCAATTAAGTATGTATCTAAAGAAACTGAGTATAATCCTTACTCTTTTTTAAATCATGGAGAAGGCAAAAAGGCATACAGCCCACCAGTGGCCTGTTTTATAAAGCTACAAAGTACAATTTACATTGGATAACCATTAAGGAATTTGAAAAGTCCTGATATAAAGCCTGACATTTCAGTAAAAGTCCGGACTTTTTAGTGACAATATAATGAAACAAAACAATACTAACTTATTTGATATAACTTAATATGTAGGTTGATTACTCGTACACCATGTAATTAAAAAAATCCAGACAAATTAACTGGTCTGGACTAGAGTCCAAAAGTCCGGACATGTTCATGTTCAGTAAATTATTACATGCCTGGAAAAGTAGATTTTGTTGAGACTTAAAATCATATAAAATTAATTATATCATTTCATTTCAAATAACATCATTTCCAAAAATATTAGTTAACTTTAACAAAACATTTATATATGTTTACCACCATTTTTTTTTTATATTTATGTATCCTATCACACAGAAACGCACCATATACAACAAAACATCAATTTGCAGTGCACTATCCAACATGGACATCGGAATCATCAAAACATATTGATTATAGGCCTAGCGTTATTAATGTATTGAAACCTTTAATTCCATGATATATAGCAAAATATTCATTTACTATAGTTTAAATACCTTTCAAATGGCCCCACTATGTGTATAGGTCTCTCCCAACCTTCTCCATTTTGTTCTATTTTTTGCTGATCCAGTTTTGCACAACAATTTTTAGGATTTCATTGACCCTATAAAACCTTATTAAATTTATCAAAACTGATTTCAGTTTTGATAAATTTAATAAGGTAATAAGTAGGGTATAGTTGCATAGTGCCAAAGATGCTAGCTGCATTTCCTCCTTGAATAGCCTTCTTTATAAAATTGTAATAATAAATAAGCCAAGCCTTGCCATCTCATCAGGCTTGCGTTTTAGGTAATAGATAATCAAATAGAGGTAAATAAATACATAAAAACATTCAAACCGAAATTGACCCTGAACCATCAACCTTTGTCCTTTATTTCTTAAAAAATATTGTAACACGAAATGACGACCCATAATATTGCGCAGTTGCGTAAATGCATTATATTAACAACAAAACAATACTTACAACTTAGATCTGTTGATGTTTCAGACGCTATATAATCCTGACACGAAAAAACCAGATTACATTGTTTGTATTGATGTTTTCTGATGATTTTTACATCACAAAAATAACACACAGACAGTAACCATAGTATAAATAGCAGTAACTGATTATGCATGCAGTTGCTGAGGCTCTACTTTGAAATCCGTAATTCGAACTTCGTCTATTGCTATTCCTTTTGCTCTCGACGCGTCGATAATTTGCAAGAAAGTGACGGGGCGATCCGAAGTTCGAATTACTGATTTCAAAGTAGAGCCCCTGTGACGAAATCAATAGTGCATCGGTCCGAATTGATCAATACAGGTAAATCCGTTCGAAAAATAGTTTTATGGGTGTATATAACACAACGTCTCAAGGATTACTTTATATATTTGAAATGAAATTAAATAATTGGTAGTGAATTACAGAGATCAATTATGTTAAAATACTTAAAAGGATACATTTGTTTGTTTTTAAGTTTTAAATTTCAAGACGGATGTAAATGTGGCAGCACGATGACAGAACTATTCATTCATATTTCTTATCTGTCTGGTTTGTGAGCTTTTTTTTACGATTGCATGTTTATCACTCGGTGCCGTCAGTTGTGACGTTCGTTGTCCGCGAATTAAGCGAACAAAACGCGAATTACAATAAAAACAAACGATTATAAACACATTAGATAATTACCAAGGCTAGCTGCTATGCAGCTTAGTGAGTTAAAAATACACGGACCGTCCTGTGCCCGCCATGCCAGGCGCAAAATATGAGCAGCTGGCAACCAAAGGTGATACCGAAGAAGAGTTGATTACAGCTACTCCTAGGAAGAAATGTTCGGAAATATGGTGTCGAAAGGGTCTTCTCTCTCTTGGATTGATCCTTCTATACTTCACGCTGTCCATCGGATTGACGTTCTACCAGAGATGGCTTTTAAAGGTACCCCTAAGCCTTTTATCAGTTCAGTCTTTTTTTTCATCTTATTTTAACTTTCGCCGTAGATTTACGCGGTGTTTTTATTGGTCCTTGTTTCACACAATTGTTATAAATCCAGAGGCCCGTTTCACGAAGCTACAAGTTACAAATTACAAGCAGAAGTCTTTCTAACTCCTTTAGCTAGAAATAAAGTTCCTTGTAGCTTCGTGAAACGGGCCTCTGATCTGCGATAATAATGTGTCTCTCATAGAAAATGATGTCAAAAACTGACTAGTAGACTAAATGCTAAGACCATAAGAGAGCCACTAGTTGCAGGGCAAGGGTTATTGTGGCAGCTAGTTTGCTACATGTTTGGTGCGGACTGCTGTTCTACATATATCTCTTATCAAGCCTATGTCTTGTAAGCACCAAAGCTTTTCCCAATGTAATCAGATATTCAAGTTGGTTGATTTAAGCCACTTGGTAAGTATACGTAACTTAAGCTAGGATGATCGTTGGCAGGCCACTTGCGTATAATGTTGTAAAGGAGTGTGCCAGCTCTAGCATGGGCTTTAGAACCAGTCAAACAAAAATCGAGAAAATTGACACACTGTGATGATCTTCCAAGTGCTGTGACTGCAAATCTTTATTTTTCTTCAATTTTTTTTCTGATGTATCCATGTCAGGTCATGGAAATTGCTCCAACGACAAGAGTCTAGCTCTTAAATCTAAGTAGAAGAATCCTAAATTAACCTCTTCTTTGAGTGGCTATGGTTTTTTTAAGTACTTGATTTGTTTTTTTTTTAATTTTCCCTTTGCTATCACCGCTTGCCCGCTATTTCCTACATTCGGCTTGATGTTGGGACACCCTGTATAAGGAGCATTTTAAATCTTTTGCGTGAAATCAAATGGCAATTTTTGCAAGCACTGTGATGTTATGTTGTGTTTGTTAATTTCAATCTTATTTCAACACATCCAAAGACGACGTACGTGCGCCAGCCTTTTTCCCAGGTGAGGTAGATATGAAACTTCACACCTGCTTAAATTACATTTCACTTATTAGAGCATGTTTTTACCCCACTACCGCCAAAGGAGGAGGGTAATGTGTTTATTACCCTTTATGTTTGTTTGTTCCTTTGTGGCCCTCTAAAAACGAAACGTGAGGACCAATTTTGATGATTATTGTGTCAATCAATTTGTCTCTTGTGAGTCTCACTAAAGATATGAGAGTAATCAAAATTCAATATGGCGTCAACCAGACGCCATAATTATAACAAGTGGGGTATCATTAAATAGGTAATTGAAAATGATCTTTAGGTTTCTTTCATCATTTTTCATTTTGAATGATCATTTAGGATTTATAACAATTTATAGTTGGTTAGCAATACTCCGGTTTTTAAACCATGCTTTTTATTATTTTTGGTTTCCTAGTGAAAAGGTTGTAAGTCTCTTGAAGATCAATTGAAAAAGGGTTTAAGTCTAGTATACTCCGTTTATGTATATACCCTTTTGTAGAACAAGTTAAGTCGACTTATACCCTTTTTCACTAGGTCCCCAGAACTTTATCTGTATTAAAATGGATTTAGCTTTTATTTTATACTAGCTTTTGCCCGCGACTCCGTCCGCGTAGAAGTCGTTTATCGCTGCTCCCTCGGGATCTGTTTAATTTTCTGGGATAAAAAGTAGCCTATGTCCTTTCACGGGACTCAAGCTATCTCCATACCTAATTTTATCTAAATCGGTTCAGCTGTTTAAGCGTGAAGAGGTAACAGACAGACAGACAGACAGACACACACTTTCACATTTATAATATTAGTATGGATTATTTTTTTATACTGCGGGTAGCAATGTTATACTAAGTGTAGATTACAGACAGGATGTTGTGTGTTCTATAGTATAGGTAAGTGTTACATGAAGTTGTTTATTATCTGCAAAGTGAAACAACTGATAACTGTGAGCTCAGGTGTTTGACTGTCAGGCGCAAAAAGGTAGTAAGCGTATATGAACTCAATACTATTTTATAGCGTTTTTCTTTTATGGCAGTGTTGCCTTGTGTGCATAGAATTATTTATGGACTCAAAGCTCTTTTTGTACTAAAAGAACAGCTGTGCTATTCCAATTTATTTCAGCCTGTTTTGTTTCAATGTAGTTATTAAATTGTTGACTTTATAAAAAAGAGGGTTGTTATAAATTTAATATTGAATTTCAAACCTTATCACCACAGAATCAGATTCACAATAAATAGGTAGTACTTACAAATTTAAATTCGTGTTTCATTTCAATTATGCATGATATTTATCCGATATATACATACATGCATACATACATACATACCTTCACGCCTGTAATCCCAGATTAGGGTACACAGAGCTACGGAATTACCTACAACTTTAAAAATATCGGATAAATATATCAATATATCCGATAATTTGAGATATATATAATAAAAATATTGTGCAATGATATTTAGCCTATTCTATAGGTAATCTCTCTGTCTAATCGCTGTCTAATTAGCAGTTTAAAATGCTTGTATCGTCCGTATTTCTTGGCCGATTTTAATTTTAATTTCACTTTTGATTATCACTTTTACGGTATTTTCATATTTTGTTGAGAAAATGTTTAAAATAAGCTGAAAAATAATTTAAGAAAATCTGGAAATTTAATTAGTACGATTAGATGTAGAATAAAATTTAAACTTAGTTGGTTTTTTTAATAAAAAAAAAACGTGTCTACCTGTAGTGTAGAAAAAGGATGCCTTTATATTGGTTTATTTATTGGCTTCTTATGTTAATAATACCATAGTAATAATTAGTTTAATATGAGTATTGTTTAATTAATTAACTAATTAGTTAATATTGTATACCCTAATATTATCAATGTTTAGTACCTTATTATCTTTTGAAATGAATAAGTAGATGAAAACAAATTACAGTAAGTACTGGAACTACAAACCATAATATTATGTGAGAAGCGAAAAAGATCATAAGTCTCCTGAAGATCAAGTGAATAAGGGTGTAAGTCTAGTATACTCCATTTTGTATATACCTTTTTTATTACGAGTTAAGTCGACTTATACCCTTTTTTACAAGGTCCCCAGTAATATCATGTAACTCGTGTTCCGCTAATTATGTTCTACTATCTATCGGTAGGTAATAATAACAGATAAACGTTGTATCTATATTGCCTGCTTTAGATATCGTTTGTTCAGGAACCTGCCAAAACTATCGATATTTCGGATTAAACCTAGAGTACTTATGTTATCACACTGGTCGAATTTGATAGATCAATTTCCTAAAATCATTATTTCTTAGTAGCAGGTTTTTTCTTGATACCTTTTTTTGTAACGCCTTTTTAACGCCGTAAAATTTTCCCACTTCTAAAATCAATTGAATAATATCGACGAAGCTCCGCCTTCGCGGAGCTACTATTCCTACTAGCTGTGAGCCTTCGGGCTTGCTAAAACAGTGACATAATCAAAACTTACTTAGCTACAGATTTAGTGAATAATCCTTACCCATCGTTTTTTGTCGGATAACTTCGTATTTATCTTCCTTTCTCAGTTGGCTTATTGATGGATACTGAAGCTAATTGAGAAAGCAAGATAAATATAGGTGCCTTAAACCCATATAATGTGCGTTCTTTAAGTATGTAAGCTCCGTATAGAACAAAAGGTAGGTACGGCACTTAGCGAAAGTTCGGTAAAGAATAATAATAATAAATAAATATCAGGGGACAATGTCACACTAATTGACCTAGTCCCAAACTAAGCTCTAGGCTTGTACTATGGGTACTAGACAACGATAAACATACTTATATAGAGAAATATATACTTAAATACATAGAAAACATCCATGACTCAGAAACAAATACTCGTGCTCATCACACAAATATCTGCCCTTACCGGGATTTGAACCCAGGACCGCTAGCTTCGTACGCAGGGTCACTACCAACTAGGCCAGCGCGTCGTCAATGTCGGCAGAGTTTAAGTTATATATAGAATGAATGGCCCTTTGACTTCTTATCGTATTGTCAACGTTATGTTATAATAGACCTTATTAATGGCGGCCGAGGTAAAAGCAATTACCATGAGCAGTGGTCGTAAATTTGGTGCCGGCGACGTCGATTAGGATATATTTACATTCTCAACCTCCTATATGATCGAATATTTTGATAGGAAAGTAGTTTTTATAAACCTTGGAACATGAGTGTGTTTTCTATCTAACTATTCGATCAGATAAGAGGTTTTGAAAGTAAAGAGACGATATATTTAGGATGATTAAAAACAATAGCGATTCTGCATAAAACTTTATTAAACTTTCTGAGTTTATCGATACTGACATTGCGATGGTCGGTAGCAAATCATCGAGTAACATTATCATTAAAAGAAACTAGTCTGTATGATTAAATTTATAAAACACTGGAGGACGCCCGCGACTTCGTACGCGTAGAATTAGTTTCCCGCTACTCCCCCCATTTCTTCCCGTTGGGAGTCGATTTTCGGAAAATCCTTTCTTAGTGCTCACTTACATCATGAAAGGAACCCATGTACCAAATTTCAAGTTTCTAGGTACAGTAGTTTCGGCTGTGCGTTGATATATAAGTCAGTCAGGTTTGCCTTTTATATAAAAGAAATAGATTATTGAGTCAATTTGCCAGATTTTGAAATAAATGTTTAAAAAAATCTTCTGCAGTACTTACATATACATAAACTCACGCCTTTGTTCCCAGAGTGGGATAGCTCGGTAGGTAGAGCTACAGAATTACCTAAAACTCTAAAAACTTGTTGACAATTTCGCAATCACATTTTGCACAATCAGGCTAAGATGTTTACCAGTATATTAGTGACAGGTTGCAAGCCCATCGCCTAACAGTACTACAAGCCTTTATTCCCTTAGTCGCCTCTTACGACATCCACGGGAAGACATGGAGTGGCACTATTCTAACCCACCAGTATCAGTTTTCAGTATTATTGCGGTTAAGTTGTATTTAGTCTGATAATTTTTAACGCTTTCACAAGAGCTAAATAAATAGAAAATCTATATATATAAAAGGCAAAACTGACTGACATTTATCAACGCACAGCCGAAACTACTGTACCTAGAAACTTGAAATTTCGTACAGGAACCCCTTTCATGATGCAAGTGAGCTCTAAGAAAGGATTTTCCGAAAATCGACCCCTAACGGGAAGAAATGGGGGGAGTAGCGGCAAACTAATTCTACGCGTACGAAGTCGCGGGCGTCCTCTAGTAACTAATAATCCTTACTAATATTGTAAACGCTAAAGTTTGTATGTTTGTTACTCTTTCACGCTGCGACGGCTGGACGGAATTCGATGAAATTTGGAATGGATATAGTTTGTACCCTGGATTAACACATAGGCTTTTCATCCTGGAAAATTGAAAAGTTCCCAAGGGAATTACGATAATCGAAATCTACGCGGACGAAGTTGCGGGCAGAAGACAATATAATAAAAGGGTATTTCTCCACTAATTGGAAAATCGCTGTCCGTCGCTTTTTTGGAATAATGTCTTTAGATAAATGTCAAATAAAAAAGCTCTTCGTATCAAATAATAGCCATATCTTTAAACGTGTCTGATAGTGATATCATACAAAAAACAATGCGGCCTATTTAGTTATAATTATTTAAACATGTCAAAAAACTGTACCCTGGTTTGTCCCAAACCCAGAATTTGATAAGTATGACCAAATTATTAGCAATTTGCTACAATGTAACAAGATTTCTGCATTGAATCTAAGAAGGTGAATACACAAACAATTATAATACAGTAGTATTTCAATTAATATGTAAGTCATTTTATAAGCACTTTTAGTTAAACTTTGTCCCAACACTACGAAAACAGTCTCCTGTCGCCTGTTTGTGACTAAAATAAAAATAATTGATGAGATTAACTTTTGTACATACATTGATCTCGGTATGAACGACACTGAAGTTGTGATGCGAAACCATTTTCACTGTTTAATTAATTCACTATTATTTGAAGAGAAAGTTAACAGGGGACTGTTCAAATTTTCCAATTAGTGGAGAATTGCCCAAAAATAAAAACAAAAACGATCCCCCCTGCGTTTCGATATTACCCTATAGTAAGGTTAAAAGGTTAACCCTCTCTTGTTCTCAGGAGTTCCACTACCCCCTAACAGTGGTGATGTACCACTTGATAGTGAAATGGGTCCTCGCAGTGATGGTGAGAACGGTGCGTCACCTCTTCACCGGTACCAGCCAGCTGGTGCTGCCGCTGATCACCTGCATCCGGGCTGTGGCACCCACAGGTACTGAATATTTATTTAGGTACTTAGGACGCTTATTACCTATCAACGAAAACGTATCCAAGCATTCTGGCGAAGTTCATCGTAACCGAATTACCGTACCATAAATATTTTCTCGTTGGCCTTTCCTTTTTTTTTTTGTCTTTTTTTTTGTCTTGAAAAACAGACGCACAAGTTTAGGTTTAAAACTTTGAATTACATTGTCCAGGGCTTGCAAGCGGCATCGACGTGGGCTTCTCCAACTGGGCCTTGGAGCTGGTCACCATATCGCTGTACACCATGACCAAGTCGACCACCATCATATTCATCCTCGGCTTCGCTATACTGCTGGGGTTGGAGAGAAAGGTAATTTACAGGCTACAATTATATAGATGTTTTATGAATATGAGTATGGATATTAACATGAGTATGGATATAAATATGAGTATGAATATGACTTGAGCTAGGGCTTGTAAGCGGCATCGACGTGGGCTCGACCTCCGTCATGTTCATTCTCGGTTTCGCTATACGGCTGGGGTTGGAGAGAAAGGTAATTTACAGACTACAATCATATAGATGTTTTATGAATATGAGTATGGATATGAACACGAGTATGGATATGCATATGAGTATGAACATGACTTGAGCTAGGGTTATTGTAAGCAGCGTCGACGTATGCTCAACCTCCGTCATGTTCATTCTCGGCTTCGCTATACGGTTGGAAAGGAAGGTAATTCAGAGGCTACATTTTTTACAAGTATGAGTATGAATATGAGTATGGGTAATATAAGTATTTATTTTAATATTGCTCTCGAGCTGGGCCTAGCTCTAGGACTTCACCATATCATATCGCTGTACACCATGACCAAGTTGACCTCCATCATATTCACCCTCTGGCTTCGCTATACTGCTGGGGTTGGAGGGAAGGTAATTTACAGGCTACAATCAAATATATTTTATTGTGACCATATTCACAAGACTGATATCCGGAATGACCGTAACCATGGTAATAACAATGCTATAATAATAATTATAGAACTGTTATTACCATGTCAACGCTCATAATAGAATTGTTTTCACGCTTCGGTTACGCTATAGATGGTATTCTGATACCATGAACGATATCAATATTAGCGGTTTATAGGACGCGAGTAGAAAAATAACTAGAAAAGTGTACCATGACGGAAGGGAAAAAAGTCATCAGCCGGAATTTTCTGTCCCGAGGTTTATTTGTCAAGCAGTGATTTCGTTTTATTTTGTCGAAGCCCAAATAACATGGCTGTTTATTCAATACAGTAGCCATTTTACAGTTGTATTGCAAGAAATGAATAGTTTTCCTGCTAGTGACTGACAAAAAACGACCTCCTTTATATTGTAACAACACGAAGAAACTGTTGAATGAATCGGATGGCTTAACCTTGGTGTTGCTGAGTAATTATCTTGGAACTAGTTTTGACTTCCGAGTTTGCCCGCGTAAAAGTAGTATATATATTTGTTTTTAGGGTTTCGTACGTAAACGGTGCCAATGGGAACTTTTTATTAAGTCTCCGCTGCCCGTCTGTCTGTCAGCGGGTTGTATCTCATATACGGTCACGTCCGTTAATATGTGACCCAATTAAAAAATTTGGCTTGGAGTCATCAATAAAGATGCCAAAAGCAACACGGAAGGGAGTAGGCATTCGCACCATTTCCCCTCTGTCACAGTACAAGCCCAAGCGGGCATGCGCATCTAATAAAACTAGTTGTCACTCGGATTGTCAACTCGCGGAGTTCAGTCGCGCGAGTGAACGTCACCTACACTTAAAATGCCGAATTGCTCTTTTTTCGGATCTGTTGAGCAACAAATCCGACTTCTCGCAGATGAAAGAGATGAAATCGTGCCGTGTCAATGTGTGAATTGTGACTCGTTCGTACACAAAAATTGCTCGAGGTGTGCAAGTTTTGTCGATGTATTGTTCCAATTTTTATGTATTAGTGTCATCATTAGTTTTGTTTTTGTATGTAGGTGTGCAGAGCTGCATTTGTGTGCAAATTTCTCTCCGCAAGAAATGACAGAACTATTTGACTGTAATATTCATAGCTAAGGCGACCTTGTTGCTCGAAGTTTGTAACTTATAGAAAACTCAACCTTATTGTTGTAGAATGTCAGATCGACTTTGGACCTAAGGTGCGTCCCAAATTTAAGTTCTTGTCTGTAGCGTAATAACTAATAAGTATGCATTTCTATTGCTGCGTGTGCGCGAGTCCGACTCGCACTTGACCGGTTTTGTAAAACCCGACTTTTTCTATCTTCAGTTTTCACACGCAAGTAGCTACTTCGAAACGATATCTACTAATGGTTTGCACATGTTCAAACACTTTTTTATATTTTACGTCTTTATGTATTTTTTAAATTGAAAAGTAATACTTGATTTATAAGTTACAAAGGAAAACGTGGGGTGCTCAACGCCTTTGGTTAAGGCTGTATGTCTCTATATTTACTGATACATTGGTAATCAAGTTACTATTTGAATAACAGCACCTGTACATTTAAACTCGTTTATAAATCATCATACGACTTTCGTAATGACGTTTAATTAATAAAAAAATATATAGCCACCTGCGGGTCTATTAAGTATGCTTATGTTTATCCATATGGGCAAACGTGGATAAAACGTCTGTCACTTTCTTATCAGTTTGTAAGTGCGAGACAGACAGAAGCGCTTGGAGCTAACCCCATGTGCTTCTGTTTAGTCCATTAGAGATAATATTCTTTTAAGTTGAACAATTGTCCTCGCGTGTGATATCTATGGACTTATTTCTCTAATAAGCCTAGTTCAAACAAAGTAACAACTAGAGGTCTACTTTTTTTATAATACACACGTCATGCATTGTTTAATATTTTCACTTTGATTTGCCGAATACTGTCGTATACTGAAGATTTTCCGTTTTAATGTTATTTCAACAAAAAAAAAAACTTGACTTTAGAGCAGAATTGGCACTCGAGTATGTTCGTCTCGCATTTGATATGGTGAAATCTATTGTTTGAGTTTCAAAACGATATGCATCATGATGATGTCCGTTTTTATGGGCCGATTGAATAAGCAAAACAAATGAATAACCCTTATCTTCTGTAAAATAAGAATCAAGTGTCCATTATTGGTGCCTTCTCCATTACTGGTTCCATCACCCTAGTTACGCCCCCTATTTCTTGCCGTGTTGGGGGTAGACTTTCATCGTCTAAAAGCAAGTTTTAAACATTTATATCTTTTGTATTTTTAAAGATATAAAAAAAACCATTTATACTAGGCTATTCGGAAGGTAAAAGCTTCAATTTAAATACTAATAAAAAATAGGCAAATATCCTATTTTACCGCTCTCCCCCTTTTTTCCGCGTCATATTTCCTTCCACTTACGATTCCATGGAATATGCTTCGTAAATTAATATCATGTTTTTGTCATCTTTATTTATACGGTTAATAATTAAAAACGGGACCTAATTTTGTGGTTAATATGCTCGGAAGTATAGCCCTTATACCCCGCTGCGACCTTGAACGGTTCCGACATTATTCGAGAAATTGGTAATGTTGATTGCATGATTACACGCGTTCACACGTACACGAAATGCTGGGAGTTAACGCATTATGACAATGCAATCAATTTCATTTCGATAATCAGTGGCGTACCGTGGGTTTTCGCCGCCCGGGGCCGCCGACCAGAAATTCGCCGCCACTATTTTTACAGGACTTCAAAAAAACCAGGAGGTTCTCAATTGGTCGGGTTCTATTTAGGGTTCCGTACCTCAAAAGGAAAAAAACGGAACCCTTATAAGATCACTTTGTTGTCCGTCTGTCCGTCTGTCCGTGTGTCAAGACCCTTTATCTCGGGAAAGCGTTGAGGTATCGAGTTCAAATTTAAACCATATACTCAAATCTATAGTCCATTGAAGCTGTGAAAAAATCAAACTTCTACATTTACGTAAAAAAAAGATACGGCCGTTTATGTCGCAAAAAACGTGTATTTTGACACTCTCGAGGGAATCAAAATGTATAGGGTATTTCCCATTGACCTAGAACTATGAAATTTGGCAAGTAACACCGTCTTTTACTACAAGTATAGGAAAAAATCTGAAATCTGTACATTTTTAGTTAAATCACAAAAAAAACGGGGTCTTTATGCAAGGAACGGCGGCGGTGCAAATTTTGAATTGAGTTGATCGTGTCATGTGCGGAACCCTCGGTGGGCGAGTCCGACTCGCCTTGTCCGTTTTTTTATATTTCCCGATAATGTAATAATATAATATTTCCCGTATGCCGCCCCCTTTTGTCTACCGCCCGGGACCATGCCCCCCCCACACACACGCTACGCCACTGTCGATAATCAAGGTAAAAGAAAAACTAAACTAACTGCGTAGCCACTGCTTTGTAACTTGTAACACCTTCTTATCTTGACCGTTTCATCGCTTATTGTTATGTTAAATTAACTCGAAATGTTATTGAAAACGCTTGAAAGACTCACGAAAATGTTGCGATTTGGTACGGTCACGGACTTAAATTGTTGATCCATCATGGTACCTTACCTTGTCATAACGACAGCTTCAAGTGACGAGATAGAATTGAATAGTATGAAAGCGTACTAGCGTGTGTGTGCGAGTGTATGAGTGCGTGCGTGCGTGCGTGCGTGCGTGCGTGCGTGCGTGCGTATGTGTGTGTGTGAATTAGTTTCCCGCTACTCCCCCCATTTCTGCCCGTTGGGGGTCGATTTTCGGAAAATCCTTTGTTAGTGCTCACTTACATCATGAAAGGAACCCCTGTACCAAATTTCAAGTTTCTAGGTACAGTAGTTTCGGCTGTGTGTTGATATTTAAGT